>CM069916.1:19176543-19880543 GCA_036172215.1 Camellia granthamiana | reverse complement strand
ACGATGTTGTTCTTCAATGTTCAAATCGATTAAACAGATAGGCCCATTGGGTCGGATTGGAATGGGCTCATGGCTTCATTGGACTGGGAGATTCTCTTTGCACTCAAAATAGGTCTCAGTATGCTTAATTTAAATTTATAAATTTTAATTTCTATTATATCTTAATATGAATTTATTAATAAGGACAACACATATTAAATTTTAAAAGATTTTTTTTTCTCATAATACACCTGTAAACACCTCATTTTTGACAGCCCTTCAAGACTTGGATGTTCTTACTAGTACATTCCGGGATGAAGTCCTCAGCGGAACGCCACAAGTTTGAGCTTTTCAAACCTTGCATCCATTTTGTTTCATTTTTGGATCATGCCTTGGTCTTTCTCTCCTGCAGTCTTTGGTGGCCTGCTGGCCATCTATGGAAGCTGCCGACCAGAGCTTCTCTTCTACCGGCCATTGATGTGCCTTGCCGGCCATCAATGATGCATTGCCGGCCACTAGTGTTTTCTACAGATATTTTGTGCTAGCTGGTTGCACAGGTGCTTACGTTTGTCCACACGTGGAGGGCTGGATCTCCTAGTATAGAATTTATGTTTTCTATATATAGGGAGGCCCTCTCTCATGTTTTAAGGTTGGAAGATTTAAGACTCAAATTTTTTTCTCTCTCTAGATTTCTCTCTCTCTCTTACATTTCTCTACACCTTTGCCTACTTACACTATACTTTGCATATCAATCCTTAACCTAAAGTGATCACCTTCGAGCTGAGGTCCTTTGAGGCCTAGTTTGAGCTCTTGAAAGTGGTTTTGACTTGCTTTTGTGCCTAAAGTGGTGTTTGGCTTCAAGAGGTAAAATACTAGGCTCTTAAGCTTACTTTGTTTACTTGTTTTTCCATCTTTTTCGTACTATTGTGGGTTGATTTTGAGCTATAAAAAACTCTGTTTTCATAGGCTGAAATTGGTGTTTTTGGCCATTAAAGGTTAGGGGGTGGTTCTTTCCTCTTTATTCCTTGTTGTTAAGACCTTTGCACCTTTGTTTCCCATTTTGAAACCATTTTTTTTTGGGCCTTTAACCACTGAATTTTAGAGTATTTTCAGTGGCAAAAAACTTGTTTTGAAGTCCAAAATTGGAGGGGTTAGCCTCCCCTCCTTGTGTCTTGTTTGCTAGCCTAGTTAACTCCATATGTTAGCATGTTTTTCTAGATTAACTTAGCTCAAGTCCAGCATGTTTTAGCCTTTGAAATAGCCTGCTTTAGCTCTATTTTGGGCTGGTTACTTCATTTGAGTCTTATTTTGCATGGTTGTAGTGTAATAGTCTTCACAAGTTAGTATTTTAGGGTCTTACACACCTCTTGTTTGAGTTGGTAGCATCTTTTGGTATTATTTTTCATTCCATTTTAGCACTATAAACTCTGCAACCTCCCTCTTTGCTTCACTCTTTCATTTGCTTTTGAGGGTTGTTTCAAGCTTGGGATCCTTTAAGCTTGAGATTAAGGTCATGTTTAATGGTTTAATCCTCTTTGAGGATTCATTATCAACGACATGATCTCTCTCTTGCCTTACATCGTCCCTTGGTTGACACTTCTTTCATCTTAGAAGACACTCACCAATGGACAAATTGATTAAAGAATGATTTGGTAATTAAAATGTGTAAACAAAATTGGCAAGTAAAAGTGGCAAAATAAGCATTTTTTTGTGTTACATTGCATGCGTTCAAATCGGACGTTAATTTGAACACAAGAAAAATGAGACATTTTATACTCAAAAGTGATGAAATGTGCCACTTTTCTAGGTCTCCGTTGCCCTTGATCATGTATGATAGGGTGATGGTTCTTGAGTGTCTTGTTTTGCATTCATTGAGCTTGCACACCTTGAAGCACAAGCCATCATGCAATGAAATTGCTTAGATTGGTGGTTTGTGGTTTAAGTTCATAATTCCATGGATTTGTCCATGAAAATGAGAGGTGAATTGTGCAAACAATCTTTGGAAAAACCCTCTTTTTGTTCTATTTATACTCTATTGCAGTATGGTGATCCAGTGCATCAGTGGCCGGCAAGTCACCATCTATGGCCGGCAGTGCACTATCGATGGTCGGCAGGCCACTTTCTTGGCCAATAGAGGACCAGCAGCATTTATCCATGGCCGGCAGGCCACTGGTGTAAGCTTCAGTAGATTTTGGTAAGGTGGAGCAGAAAGGTTCTAGAAATGTTCAACTCTGCAAACAAAGGCTTCCAAGAGCAAAATGAAGGTCTTTTCGGGAGAAAATCGAGCATGTGCATCTTTCACTTTCCGAGACGGAGTAGTGGCAGCGCAGTTTTATTGCTTAGTTTACTTACATTTGTGTTGTATATTAGTTAGTTAGTTTATTAGTTGATTTATTCAAGTATTGTAATAATTAGTTAATTAGTTTAGCTATTTATTTCATTTGGTTTGTAATAATTAGTCTAATTAGCTCAATTAGATTAGCTTAATTAACTTAGCCCTAATTGGTTGCTAGTTAGCTTAGCTTTATTCATTCGGACTCTCCTTCGTGAGAGCAAAATGTAATAATGTGCATGTCTTCCAACTCCACATTTTTCTCCTTTTTATTTAATCGCTTTTGATGGTTAGATTAAGGATATGTTTCAATTAGCATATCTTATGTTTGCATACATTCATCTTGTCTTGCATGCACTGAGGCTCGGCGCATCATTCAAACTGTATTGTTATTTCATATCTTCTTTGAATACGTGTTTAACTGCCTGTTATCAAATCGATCCATGTGCCATATTAGTAGCCGAGCCTATTAATTGCATATTGCATGTGTTACATTAGGCATCTTGTATAGTTAGGAATCATGCATATTTTCCTAACTCATGTCTTCTTAGCTTAGAGTACTAGGTGAGTTTTTAATGCTTTAGCATATTTGCATGAGTGTGAATTTTGCCATGTCTAGCATGCTTGCCATGAGGCTAAATGCTTAAGTGTTAACTGCTTGAATGCCTGTGGATGAAGGCTTGTTGTTTGAATTGAAACAATTTAACGAATGTATGTTTTAAGCCCACTTTGTTGAGTGGCATATCCGTTTTAAGCCCACTATGTTTGGTGGCAAATCTGCAAACTTTAAGCCCACTTGAGGTGGCAAATTCAAACCATTTTCACAAACAAACATGAGTTGAATTATTCCAAATTGAGCAAACTAGTCTATACTTGTATGCGCGCATCACATAGTAAAGTTAGTCTAATAACCGGAACAAGAGCACATAATGTTGATAAAAAATCATATCATGATTAATAGAGGCCGATCTTTGATCGGGCGAGCGGGGGTGCTCAATTCATGACCTTCCCCTCTCGTACCTAAGTTCCTGAGAAGAGGCAACTTTGGTGATGACGGACACGTGGCCTTTGGCACGAGTCATGGGTTTCAGAAATTCTCCAAAATAAAATATTTAAGTGGCAACTCTTTATCTGGCAAAGCATTTCAATTTTGGCACTTTTTAATTCAAAATCAATTTTCTAAAATGATTTACTAGATTTGGACTCTTTGATGTTTATCAATTTCACATTGCACTTGTGAGATTAGATTCAGAACCACGGGAGTCCGAACTGTAGGGCTTCTTTTCGAGCTTCCGAAAGGGGGCGCGAAAAAGCCGAGCTACAGTTTCTAGCGACTCTGCTGGAGACTTAGAGAACTTGACTCGAACTCATGATATGAGTTTTTATATACACTTGTGTGTTTCTTTGCATTTGCATTTGCATCTGCATTTGCATCTGCATCGGTGTGCTTAAGTCATAGTGTTTGCCATATGCTATTCTTAAACGGTTTGCCAGAGGCTTGCTTGGAAAAGCTTGCCAAAAGGCTGATCGGTTGTGGGCTTTGCCACGATGGGAACACAACTTTTGGATCTGGACTATCGCTGTACCGTTTGATCCTCTTTTCACTTTTTGGTATTAGGTGTGAGAGGTATGTTAGGTAGTCTTGCTGAGGTATCCTTTTTGACCAATCGACCTAGTTGCATATCAAAAGCCATAGAGACTGTTCTAAATTAGGACATGTTGCTTACCTAAATTCAGGATTGTGTGAAACACTTTGCTTGTGTAGTGAAACCCTGGCTCCTGACGAAACTAGGACATGGTAACCCTACCCCATCACAGGGGTGTTTTGGCTCTCACTTAACTGGTGTGTGCTTTTAGAGTAAAGCTTTACAGGAATGTATGTATCAGTTGCAAGTTTGGGTATCAGTTTTTGGGGGTAGAAATCAGTGTTGAGTGCAGTTCTCCAGCTTATGATTGCAATTGCGTGTTGTTAGTGTCTGAGCCAAGGTGCTGTGCGGTTTCTGATTTTTGTTTTCTTTGCTTTATTTCTTTTTTGCAAGGTAGTTTTTCATCATTGCTTTAGACGATTTTGTTTTCTTTTGCTTTATTTCTTTTTTGCAAGGCAGTTTTTCACCATTACTTCGGACGATTTTGTTACCCCCAAGCACTCTGGACCCGTGTAAGGTGACTTTATAGATCCGGGGATCTTGTTAAGGGACTTCTAGTGTTTGCATCACTCTCACCGGTTACCAGACGGAGAAGGATCAGGCATAATTCACCAGTCCAGCAGTCACCTTTTACTTCACTTGCGCCTAGTCAAGCTTAGTCTTTTACTTCTACTTTAGAAAGAGAGTATTCGCCAGTTTTGATAGCTCAACATCCCCCAGTCAGCATAGAAAATGTGCTTCGTCAGCTCCAGCAGACCATCGAGACCATGCAGCTAGATGTTGCCCGCCAAGCAGAAGTGATAAATAGGCTTCAGCAATAGCAACCACAACCGACAGTAGCCTCTGCATTCCATGCACCCCTAGCGGGTATTCCAACACTCGAGGTCACTGTCAATGTCCAAGAGAATCTGGGCATTTCGGTAGATCTGATCCCACCACAGACCTCTAAGGCACCAACATACCAGATGGAGGTGCCATTTGAATTCGAGGTTGACCCCATCGCATTAAAGGTTAACAAGCTAGAAAAGCTCTTTAAGCAGACACAGGGTGTGAATTCAATCCCTGACATTGAGAATGGATACACAGACTCCGTAGTGACTCTACTGGACAGATTCAAGATGCCGCACATAGACCAGTTCGACGGCTCCGGGGATCCTATGGTCCATCTACGGTTATTTTCTGATATCCTACGATCAATGGGTCTCACTAGACTTCAGAAGCTGTCGCTTTTTGGTCAGACCCTGTCCGGTATAGGCGACCATCTGGTATGCAAAGTTGGAAGACTCTATGAAACGGAGCTGGGAGGAAATGGCTGAGGCCTTCATCGTGCAGTACTCCTACAATACCCAGATCGAGGTCACAACCCGTGATCTTGAAGCGACCTGTCAGGAGCCAAAGGAGGGCTTCTCGGACTTTGTGACTTGATGGAGGGCTAAAGCCTCTATGATGACTATCAAGTTGTCTGAAAAGGACCAAATTAGAATGGTGGTCCGTAACTTGCAAGGGAGATTATTACAGAAGATGATAGTTTTGCCTTTTTTTACATTTGCTGAGCTCTATGAGATAGAGGTTCAAATTGAGGATGCGATGGAGCAGGGGCTGATAGACAATGAGAAGGAACAGAACAAGAGGCCCTTTACACGTAACTCCAATGCAACCATGAGTGGTAGCACCTCTGCACGGCCTTCGGACGTGAGTATGGTCACCACCACACCTAAAATTGCCAACTCATTCGCCAATACATCCAACACAACTCCACAAACCTCAACCAGCCAGGCCGATCTCAAAGGGTCTTTACCTCGCTCTATATGCCTTTATCCGAAGCCCTAGGGGTCCTGATAAAAAAAGAGCATCTTTAGCCGTTAGAACAATGCCCTCTACCCGATCCTCTTCTCCCGAGACATAACCTGGCCAAATACTGCGCCTTTCACCAGCAGCTATGGTCATGACACTGATCAATGCTATAGGCTACGTCATGAGATTCAAGATCTCATTGACAATAAAGTGATAGCACCTCCCCAAAAGTCAAACATCACTACAAATCCTCTCCAACCACATAACCAAGTCCCTCCACCCTGGTATATAAACCTCATCCACACACTAGCCGTCCCTTATAACCCCAGTACATATATCACTCCATTTCACCTACCTAAGCCAGCGTTGTTCATCCCTGAGAGCATGGGACTTGTGCATGATGAACACGTCTACACTCTAACCCGAACCAGTGGTGGTGACAATGGAAGATAAAGGGAGGTCAGCCTTGGTGGAGAATATCAGTCCGTTGCCCGAGGGGCTCTGAGGACTTATCTGAAGGGGTTTACAACCCGTACTGCTATATTGTGCCAATCAATCAAGCTAAGTCAGAAGTGGTGTTACCAGCTGTAGACACCCCATTTTTGACCGTCCTCAAGACTTGGTTGTGCTTGTAGGTACACCCGGCAACTAGTTCGATTGCTCGCTAAGTACTCGACTGTCGCGGCGGAACGTCACCGGTTTGAGCTTCCCGGACCTTGTATCCTTTTTGCCCCTTTCTTGGACCTTGGGTTAGGTCCTTTCTTAGTGGACCTTTTGGTGCACTGCCGGCCATGTCTTTGTGCCTGCTGGCCATTGATGATGCCCTGCCGGCCACATCAATGAGCCACTGCTGGCCATTGGTGATGGCCGGCACCCCCCCCTGTCTCAGCTGGTTTTCCTCCAGATCTTTTGAACCAGCTGGTTTTTTGTTTGCTCCCCTCGATACACGTGTATGGAGGGATGGAACCCTTGTAAAGCTTCTTGAAGAAGCTTTAGCTTTGCATTCCTCTATATAAGGAGAGGGCCTCTCTCCTTAACAGAGATTCAGCACTTTGGCAAGAGATATACCTCTCTCTCTCTCTCTCTATATTGTTGGTGTTTTGTGCCTTGAAGTTGATTTTCCTTGCATTTTTACACTACAACCCTTAGAGACACACCACCACCATTGGACCAAGGCTCTTGGGAGGTCTTCTTGAGGTTTGAAAGTGAGTTTCTACCCCCTGAAGTTGCTGGTTTCAAAGAGAGTCTTCAAGGGCGAGTATTTTCCCCATTTTAGCACACTTGTCCTTGTACCTTTTTATCTCTTTCTTGAATATTGATTTAGGCCTTCCTTATAACTGAAAAAAGTCTTGTATTTAAGTACTTTTGAAGTTTGTTTAAGGTCATTTTGCTGTTAGGAGTGTGTAACTCTCTTGCATGCTTTATTTGGCTTTGTTTTAAGCTATTCCTTGAGGCCTCCGAGCTAGCCTTGGTTTGGCCTTCTTACCACTGAAATCTAGTGGATTTTCAGTGGTAAAGGTGTGGTTTTGAGGTCCTTAATCAGAGGGGGTGGCCCCTTCTCTTTTGGTTCCTCTTTGCTTACATTTGTGGCCTTCCAAAGGGACCATCCCTCCATGCATTTTTGAGGCTTGGTTCAGGCCTATTTTTGTGACTTTTAGGACCTGCCTTGGCCCTTTCCATGGCTGGTTTTGGTCATATTTTGCATGCATCTAGTATGTGTTGTGTAACTCCATTCATAGCTCATCAAAGTAGCATGTGTGCTTAGCTTGTGTTGAGTCCATTTCAGTAGGTTTTTGGGTGATGTTTTACCATGCCATGAATCTTTTTTGGGTTGGTTTTGTCACTCCATGCTTGCATGATACACTTGTAGTGTAAATCCCCTAAACTAGCTTCATATGCTCCATGCTTTGCCATGTCATGTTAGCTTGTTTGGTTTACATTTCAGCATGTATTTGGTTATCATTTGGCATGTCATGACCCTATCCATAGTTGGTTTGACCATCCTTTGCATGCTCCATATAGGTGTAGAACAAATCTTGTTTACTAGCCCTTTGTGCATGATGTTTTGGCTCATCATACTATCATATTTTGGCTTTGCTCTAACATGATTTTATGCTTATTTTGGGCTTCTCTAGGACTGTTTTGAGCATCCATGGCCATATCACTCGTGCTTTGTATAGCTATAGTGTAAATGCTTAGGATAGTCTTGGGTTTTGAGGCCACCCCACTATGCCATACATGTGATGTTTGCATGATTTGCCCTCATTCCACATGCTATTTCAGTCCATGAAATGTTATCATACACTTGCATTTGACATGCTTTGAATACTTTGTAGAGCTTGTGCTTTATGCCTCAAGAATGGACCATTGTGCATACCATTAAGCCTAAGCCTTTGGCTCATCATTTCAATGCATTTTGGGTCTTATTATACCATAATGTAAGTCTGTTTTATGTTGTCTAAGTCATGCCATGATTGGTTCCAATAGGTGTAGTGCATTGCCTTTTTAAAGCCTTGCATGCTTCATGTTTTTGGCTTTGTGTTCTAGCCTATGTTGGCTAGCTTTGAGCTTAGTTTTGGTCTTGTTTGGACCTACCCTAGGACTATTTTAGGTCCCCTCGGCCCTTTGGGGTTTGCCTTGAATGGCCATGGCTTAAGTCCCTTTGCTCACTTTGAGCATCATAATATGCTATGCTTGCATTGTTGATTTGATTTGGCATCACTTCACATGAGATTTCAGAGCTTACCTCATTGTCATACATCCGTGTTTGTTGCTTCTTAAGTGTGCTTAAGAGTTGTCCTCTTTGTGCCTTAATACTTGAGCCACTTGGTATACATGTTTGCCTTACCATTTCATGCTTTTCATGCCATCAATTCATCACTTATGGCCACTGATTTGGGCTTAGTTGAGAGCTGCCCACATTAGTTTAAGTCCATCCCTTTGCATGTTGTCGCATGCCTATCTTGCATATTGTTGTATGCTTGCTCCATCTTTGCATGTTGTCGCATGCTTGCCCCATTACATGTTGTTGCATGTTCATGTTGCATTTTGTCATGTTGTCCAAAGTTGTCACTTCACATCATGCCTATGTGCTTGTTGCATGTCATTAGCCTTGTTAGGTTATTCATATTGCATGTTTTCCATCCTTACGTGTTGCATTGTTTGGATTAAGTGTTAATCCGAGCACGAGGAATGAGGGGCGTTTCATACTCCGAGTGATGGAATGTGTCTCAATTCTCGGTCGCCAAAGCTCTTGATGATTCATGATAGAGTTTTAGGATTTACTTGCTTTATTTGTGCATTCATTTTCATATTGATTTGCACAAGTTGGATCTTTGGCCATCATGCATCAGGATGCGTGATTGATGGTCGTGGATCCGACTAGGCCTCTCTCTTGATGTTTTGAGGCGATATGGGGTGGTATAGTGCATACATGCCCTTGGGAGACCCTCCCTTCTCTCTATTTTGTGCTTTGTTGCAGCTTGGTGTCACAGCACACCAGTGGCCAGCAGTGCACCATTGATGGCCGACAGTGTCACACCCTTGGCCGGCAGTGCCCTGTTGTTGGCCGGCAGTGCTCCTTTCATAGCCGGCAGGCCACTAGTGAACCCTCCAGCAGTGTTTTGGTAAGTTTCAGCAACAAACACTGGAAGACACCCGGGAAACAGAGCCTCTAAAGAGCAACTGGAAGGCGTTTCGAGGTGAGGAACCGAAGCGAGCATGCATACCCTCCTCTTCTCCAAACAGAGCTGGAATAGCATTCATTTACTGCTTACTTGTTAATTAATTAAGTTGTGTAATAATTAGTTGTAGCTAGTTGTTCATTTGGTTTTGTAATAATTAATTAGCCCGTGAGTTAGTTAATTAGGCGACTTGTATTATTTATTCGGACCCTCCGAGCGAGGACACAATTGTAATAAGTGTGCGTATGTGTGATGTATGTCTTCCAACCCCACGTCTTTCTCCCTTTTATTTACCAGCTTATGATGGTTAGATTAGGGCATGTTTCAATTAGCATACTTATGCTTGCACGTTTGCATCCATTCATCTGTCTTGCATGCACCGGGCTCGGCGCATCATACTAACTGCATTGTACTTCAATTCCAAGTTGAATACGCGTATCAACTGTTGCATTTCATATGCCATTCTTAGAATAGCCAAGCCTATTATAGTTGCATTTTTGCATGTGTTGCATTAGGCATCTCAGCATAATCAGGATTCATGCATGGATTTCTAACATAGCTTCTGTTTTGGCTTGGAGTACTCGGTAAGTGTTTATGCTTTAGCATCCTTGCATTCGTGTGAGTGATTGCCATGATAGCATGCTTACCATGAGGCTATGTGCTTATGTGATATACTTGCATGAATGCCTGTGGGTGAAGGTTGGATTATCTGAATTGGAACAATTCATCGGCTGCGAGTTTTTAAGCCCACTTGAGAGTGGCAACATCATGTTTTCTAAGCCCACCCGAGGGTGGCAAATCCACGTCTTAGCCTACGTGCGAGTAGCACCATCAAACCATTTTCAAATAAACAAACATGAAATGTTTTGTTCCAATTCAGGCGATTCGGTCTATACTTGTATGCTGTGCGCATCACATAGTAAATCTAGGCTAATAACCGGAATAAGAATGCATAATGTTTTCAAAACTCGATATCATGGTTAGTAGAGGCCGATCTTTGATCGGGCGAGCGGGGGTGCTCACGAAGTGACCTTCCCCAATCGTACCCAAGTTCCCGAGCCGAGGCAACTTTGGTGATGACGGACACGTGGCCTTAGGCAATGAGTCAGGGTTTCCTAAATTTCATAAAATAAAATATTTAGGTGGCGACTCTGTATCTGGCAAAGCAGTCCATGTTTGGCACTTCTTTCAAAAAAATCTGTTTTCAAAAACGATTTGCCGGATTTGGATTCCCTCCCGGTACGTTCGGGGACAACGTCCCGGGAGGGAAATCCCCCGTTTTGTTCATTTGGGCTCACTACAGTTCAGGACTCAATGTCACGGTCCTGTATCTAATCTCGCAGAGTGCAATGCAAGACCGATGAATCATCAAAGAGTCCAAATCCGGCAAATCATTTTTGAAAACAGATTTTTTTTGAAAGAAGTGCCAAACATGGACTGCTTTGCCAGATACAGAGTCGTCACCTAAATATTTTGTTTTGGGGGAATTTAGGAAACCCTGACTCGTTGGCTAAGGCCACGTGTCCGTCATCACCAAAGTTGCCTCGGCTCGGAAACTTGGGTACGATTGGGGAAGGTCACTTCGTGAGCACCCCCGTTCGCCAGATCAAAGATCGACCTCTACTAACCATGATATTGAGTTTTGAAAACATTATGTGCTCTTATTCCGATTTATTAGCCTAGATTTACTACGTTATGCGTGCACCATACAAGTATAGACTGGATCGTCTGAGTTGGAACAAAACATTTCATGTTTGTTTTGAAAACGGTTTGATGGTGCTACTCGCAAGTAGGCCAAGACGTGAATTTGCCACCCTCAGGTGGCTTTAGAAAACGAGATGATTTGCCACTATCTAGTAGGCTTAAAACTCACAGTCGATGAATTGTTCCAATCCAAATAATCCAACCTTCACCCACAAGCATTCAGGCAGATATATCACATAAGCAGGTAGCCTCATGGTAAGCATGCTATCATGGCAGTCACTCACACACATGCAAGGATGCTAAAGCATAAACACTTACCGAGTACTCCAAGCCAAAACAGAAGCTATGTTAGAAATTCATGCATGAATCCTAACTATGCTGAGATGCCTAATGCAACACATGCAAAAATGCAACTATAGTAGGCTCGGCTATTCTAAGATGGCATATGATGATGCTACAGCTAACACATATTCAACTTGGAATTGAAATACAATGTAGTTAGTATGATGCGCCGAGCCCGGTGCATGCAAGACAGATGAATGAATGCAAACATGCGAACATAAGTATGCTAATTGAAACATGCCCTAATCTAACCATCATAAGCTGGTAAATAAAAGGGAGAAAGACGTGGGGTTGGAAGACATACATCACACACACGCACACTTATTACAATTGTGCCCTCGCTCGGAGGGTCCGAATAAATAACACAGTCCGCCTAATTAACTAACTCATGAGCTAATTAATTATTACAATACCGAATTAATAACTAGCTACAACTAATTATTACACAATTACTAACTAACAAGTAAGCAGTAAATAAATACTATTCCAGCTCTGTTTGGAGAAGAGGAAGGTATGCATGCTCGTTTCGGTTCTTCGCCTCGAAACACCTTCCGGTTGCTCTTTAGAGGCTCTGTTTGCAGGGTGTCTTCTAGTGTTTGTTGTTGGAACTTACCAAAACACTGCTAGGGGATTCACCAGTGGCCAGCCAGCCATGGAGGAGCACTGTCGGCCAACAACAGGGCACTGCCGGCCAAGGGTGTGACACTGCCGGCCATCAGTGGTGCACTGCCGGCCACTGGTGTGCTGTGACACTAAGCTGCAACAAAGCACAAAATAGAGAGAAGGGAGGGTCTCCCAAGGGCATGTATGCACTATACCACCCCATATCGCCTCAAAACATCAAAGGAGAGGCCTAGTCAGATCCACAACCATCAATCACGCATCCCGATGCATGATGGCCAAAGATCCAACTTGTGCAAAATCAATATGAAAATGAATGCACAAATAAAGCAAGTAAAGCCTAGAACTCTATCATGAATCATCAAGAGCTTCGGCGACCGAGAATTGAGACACGTTCCATCACTCGGAGTATGAAACGCCCCTCATTCCTCGTGCTCGGATTAACACTTAATCCAAACAATGCAACACGTAAGGATGGAAAACATGCAATATGAATAACCTAACAAGGCTAATGACATGCAACAAGCACATAGGCATGATGTGAGGTGACAACTTTGGACAACATGACAAAATGCAACATGAACATGCAACAACATGTAATGGGGCAAGCATGCGACAACATACAAAGATGGAGCAAGCATCCAACAATATGCAAGATAGGCATGTGACAACATGCAAAGAGATGGACTTAAACTAATGTGGGCAGCTCTCAACTAAGCCCAAATCAGTGGCCATAGTGACGGAATTAAACCATCAAAACACACTCAAGCATGCAAAATGCAAAAGGCTCACCAAAGAGGCCTAACAGGGCAACTCTAGAGAGTGTTTAAGGAGTGACAAATGTGCAAGTGTAACAACACTAGATGCACTGAAATGAGATGATAAACGATGCCAAATCATTTAAACAACACAAAGATAGCATGCATGAACTAACAAAACACAAAGCTTGCAAAGCCAATTACACTACAGCTATACAAAGCATGAAGGATATGGCAAGGGCAACCCAAAACAGTCCTAGTACATGTTAATATGAGACTAAAACATGCATGGAAGTAAGCCAAAACAAGCTAGCATACAATCCTAAAACATGGGACATGCAAGGCTACAAAAGAGGCAATGCACTACACCTATTGGAACCAATCATGGCATGACTTGGACAACATAAAACAGAGTTAAATTATGGTATAACAAGACCAAAAATGCACTGAAGTGATGAGCCAAAGGCTTAGGCTTAATGGCATGCACAAAGGTCCATTCTTGAGGCATAAAGCACAAGCTCTATAAAGCATTCAAAGCATGTCAAATGCAAATGTGTGACAACATTTCATGGACTGAAATAGCATATGGAATGAGGGCAAAGCATGCAAACATTACATGTATGGCATGGTAGGGGCCTCAAAACCCAAGACTAGTCTAAGCATTACACTATAGCTATACAAAGCACGAGTGATATGGCCATGGCAGCCCAAAACAGTCCTAGAGTAGCCCAAAATAAGCATAAAATCATGTTAGAGCAAAGCCAAAATATGCTAGGATGATGAGTCAAAATATCATGCACAAAGGGCTAGTAAAGAAGATTTGTTCTACACCTATATGGAGCATGCAAAGGATGATCAAACCAACTATGGATAGGGTCATGACATGCCAAATGATGACCAAATACATGCTGAAATGTAAACCAAACAAGCTAACATGACATGGCAAAGCATGAAGCATATGAAGCTAGTTTAGGGATTTACACTACAAGTGTATCATGCAAGCATGGAGTGACAAAACCAACCCAAAACAGATTCATGGCATGGTAAAACATCACCAAAAACCCACTGAAATGGACTCAACACAAGCTCAGCACACATGCTACTTTGATGAGCTATGAATGGAGTTACACAACACATACTAGATGCATGCAAAATATGACCAAACCAGCCATGGAAAGGGCCAAGGCAGGTCCTAAAAGTCACAAAAATAGGCCTGAACCAAGCCTCAAAAATGCATGGAGGGATGGTCCTTTGGAAGGCCACAAATGTAAGCAAAGAGTAACCAAAAGAGAGGGGGCCACCCCCTCTGATTAAGGACCTCAAAACCACACCTTTACCACTAAAAATCCACTGGATTTCAGTGGTAAGAAGGCCAAACCAAGGCTAGCTCGGAGGCCTCAAGGAATGGCTTAAAACAAAGCCAAATAAAGCATGCAAGAGAGTTACACACTCCTAACAGCAAAATGACCTTAAACAAACTTCAAAAGTACTTAAATACAAGACTTTTTTCAGTTATAAGGAAGGCCTAAATCAATATGCAAGAAAGGCTAAAACAAGGTACAAGAAAGTGCTAAAATGGGAAAAATACTCACCCTTGAAGACTCTCTTCGAAACCAGCAACTTCAGGGGGTAGAAACTCACTTTCAGACCTCAAGAAGACCTCCCAAGAACCTTGGTCCAATGGTGGTGGTGTGTCTCTAAGGGTTGTAGTGTAAAAATGCAAGGAAAATCAACTTCAAGGCACAAAACACCAACAATATAGAGAGAGAGAGGTATATCTCTTGCCAAAGTGCTGAACCTCTGTTAAGGAGAGAGGCCCTCTCCTTATATAAAGGAATGCAAAGCTAAAGCTTCTTCAAGAAGCGTTACAAGGGTTCCATCCCTCCATACACGTGTATGGAGGGGAGCAAACAAAAAACCAGCTGGCTCAAAAGATCTGGAGGAAAACCAACTGAGACATGGGGGGTGCCGGCCATCACCAATGGCCGGCAGTGGCTCACTGATGGCCGGCAGGGCATCATCAATGGCTGGCAGGCACAAAGACATGGCCGGCAGTGCCATGACATGGCCGGCAGTGCACCAAAAGGTCCACTAAGAAAGGACCTAACCAAGGTCCAAGAAAGGGGCAGAAAGGATACAAGGTCCGGGAAGCTCGAACCGGTGACGTTCCGCCGCGACAGTCGAGTACTCAGCGAGCAATCGAACTAGTTACCGGGTGTACCTACAAGCACAACCAAGTCTTGAGGACGGTCAAAAATGGGGTGTCTACAGTTGCCCCTCTTTGACAGAACTCAACAGTCACAAAGTGACGAGAGTGAGTGAAAAAGCCTAGAGACGACCCATTTTTGACAAGGCTGAAGACTCAGACAATCAAGCAATATAGGCATGCAGAGATGCGCTCGGAGGTTGGGGGAAAATGCAAACGGTATGCAAGATGCAAGAGCATGACTAATAATCATGCCAAGAATGCTGTAATGAAGCAAATCATGCAACAGTTTTAAGCAGGTGAACAACAGTCCTACATATTCCGACAGGAAGGATGTAAGAAAATTATGCAATTCTTACCACGTTTCACGCGGAGTGCATACAATACCTGTGCGGCTCGTCTGGCCATGCCAGTTTCAAATGAACCGTACATACAATATCGTGCCTGAAAAAGAAATGAACTTAACAGGTACAATATCGTTAGAAACATGCATAACAATGCATTTGAAAAGTGCGTGACAACGCATGCAAAGTGCGTATAAACACACGTAAGTAAAGCAAACGCAGAAACGCATGCAATGTGTAAGGTAAGCAAAGGTATGAACACATGTAAGTAAAGCACACGTGACAACGTATACAATGTGGGATTAACGCAGGCAATGTGTAAGGTAAGCAAAGGTATGAACACATATCAGTAAAGCACACGCTGAAACGTGCACAATGTGTAACCACCTGGAAATACATTATACACATGTAAGTAAAGCGTGCAGTAACGCAAGCAATGTGTATAGTAGGAATGAACACATATAAGTAAAGCATGCAATGACGCAAGCAATGTGTAACCTCCTGTAAGATGCCTAAACACATGTAAGTAAAGCATGCAGTAACGCAAGCAATGTGTAAAGCAAGCAAAGGTATGAACACATATCAGTAAAGCACACGCCGAAACGTGCACAATGTGTAACCACCTGGAAATACATTATACACATGTAAGTAAAGCATGCAGTAACACAAGCAATGTGTATAGCAGGAATGAACACATATCAGTAAAGCATGCAATGACGCAAGCAATGTGTAACCTCCTGTAAGATGCCTAAACACATGTAAGTAAAGCATGCAGTAACGCAAGCAATGTGTAAAGTAAGCAAAGGAATGAACACATATCAGTAAAGCACACGCCGAAACGTGCACAATGTGTAACCACCTAGAAATACATTATACACATGTAAGTAAAGCATGCAGTAACGCAAGCAATGTGTATGGCAGGAATGAACACATATCAGTAAAGCATGCAATGACGCAAGCAATGTGTAACCTCCTGTAAGATGCCTAAACACATGTAAGTAAAGCATGCAGTAACGCAAGCAATGTGTAAAGCAAGCAAAGGTATGAACACATGTAAGTAAAGCATACGTGACAACGTGTACAATGTGGGATTAACGCAGGCAATGTGTAAGGTAAGCAAAGGTATGAACACATATCAGTAAAGCACACGCCGAAACGTGCACAATGTGTAACCTCCTGGAAATACATTATACGCATGTAAGTAAAGCGTGCAGCAACGCAAGCAATGTGTATGGCAGGAATGAACACATATCAGTAAAGCATGCAATGACGCAAGCAATGTGTAACCTCCTGTAAGATGCCTAAACACATGTAAGTAAAGCATGCAGTAACGCAAGCAATGTGTAAAGCAAGCAAAGGTATGAACACATATCAGTAAAGCACACGCCGAAACGTGCACAATGTGTAACCACCTGGAAATACATTATACACATGTAAGTAAAGCATGCAGTAACGCAAGCAATGTGTATGGCAGGAATGAACACATATCAGTAAAGCATGCAATGACGCAAGCAATGTGTAACCTCCTGTAAGATGCCTAAACACATGTAAGTAAAGCATGCAGTAACGCAAGCAATGTGTAAAGCAAGCAAAGGTATGAACACATATCAGTAAAGCACACGCCGAAACGTGCACAATGTGTAACCACCTGGAAATACATTATACACATGTAAGTAAAGCATGCAGTAACGCAAGCAATGTGTATGGCAGGAATGAACACATATCAGTAAAGCATGCAATGACGCAAGCAATGTGTAACCTCCTGTAAGATGCCTAAACATATGTAAGTAAAGCATGCAGTAACGCAAGCAGTGTGTAAAGCAAGCAAAGGTATGAACACATATCAGTAAAGCACACGCCGAAACGTGCACAATGTGTAACTGTCACGACCCAAACCCTCCCCCTATGGGTTTAGCATCGTAACCGGCCAGTAATCCGAGATTACCGAAGGCCTGCTTAACAGTAAGACAGTAAAACAGAGTACAGGGGCTGGCGGAAGCCAAAACAGTGAATAAACAATATCCAATGAGCTGTGACAGTCTGTATGCAAAAAAGATTTTTCATACATATATATGAACAGTACAAAACAGTATATACAACATTAACAGTCGATCAGAACAGGGACCTAACTCCTGTTAAACAGTACAGTATAGTTCTATCAGTCTATACAGTTATTACAAAACAGATACAGAGACAGACGGGGAAAATTAAAACACCCCTAAGCCATGGCTTGGCAGGCTCGGAACCTCGCAGTGAGGCACAATGGTTGGCTTGACAAAAAGAGGAGTCTAACCCACGCTCCTAGCTCCGGTCTGGTGCCTGAACACCTACATATATATAAACAGTGAGCTAAAACCCAGTGAATAACATAATACGTAAAGAGGTTAAGAATGAATGACCTTACAATAGTGAAAACAGTTCAATTGATTCAGTATATCAGTAATTCAGTCAAAACAGTCATATGTGGTACATCCATTAGCATAGCAGTACAGTAAACAGTAGGTCTTAAAAGACCGAACAATCAATGATGGCCATCAATCAGTAAATAGGAGTGGTTCCAACAAGGGAGCCGACAGAGATCTCTGTAACAGTAACAGTAAATAGTAGTTGCTAAGGATGCCACAATACAGTTCAGAATATAGGACATACATTCATTCAATTAACAGTATCAGTTCAGAAAGCAGTTCAGTTAAACAGTCAGAAATATTCACAGTTGAACATATCTTTACACAATTGTTACTCACAGAGTTCTGGGCTACAGTAAGCTAGAGCGCGTCCCCAGTCGCCAACCCTACACAGTTTACAGGACGAACACACACTAAGCTACACAGTTGGGGAAAGATAATAATTTAATCCCTAATTTGCCTCGGTGTGTTCTACCTCTATATCCTCATTAAGATGTCTTAAACTAGGCCTAAGGATGCCTACGATGGAATGAGGATGCAAAGATGCATTCAGAAAACATTTCCAGAATTTCAGAAAAACAGAGTCCCGCTCGAGCGCAGGTTTCCCCGCTCAAGCGGACATGAAACAAAAGGCCCCGCTCGAGCGGCAACTACCTCGCTCGAGCGGACTGCAAAAGTACCGGATCCTCAAAATCCACGCTCGACGGGCACTCGACCCCCCGCTCGAGCGTGTGACACAATCCTTCGCTCGAGCATGCAATCCTCCGCTCGAGCGGACTGTAAAACAGTGAGAGATGCTGGGAGCTCGAATTCCCCGCTCGAGCGAGAGTCCAAAATCTGGAAAATCCAAATTTGAGTCCCAAGTTCAAAACCAAGTTTTAACAACTCAAACCTCGACCTCTTGGGCCCAATTTCTGGAAAACACTTGTAAATACATAGAATAACATGATTCAAAGCTCAATTTGTAAAATCAAGGCCCAAGGGTAGCTCAATTAAATCCAAATTCAAACCAATTTTCATGAACATGCTACAAACATGACATGCATGAGTTTAACTCAATTCAAAGCTTCAATTTCATGCTCTAATGAGTCAAATCTTTCAAAAATAAGATGATTTCATGAACCTTAGCTAGAACTTGGACATGCATGTAACAATTTTCCATGAAATCAACTCAAAAGTCAACAATACAAACATGCATGCATGAATTAAGCTATAATTCAACATATTAGAGCTAAAACATAACTTGGCTCCTTAATTAAACATGAACCATGCAAGAATCGACTTAAACACAACAATGAGAGGTTGAATTCCCTTACCTAAGTCTTCAATCACAAGACTAGAAGCTTAATTAGACAATCTACACTTCAATTTCTTTAATTCACCAAGCAAATCACAAGGAGCAACTCAATTTCTCTCCCTCTCTCTCTCTTGGTCGACAGAAACAAGGGACTTGGCTGATGAAATGTTTTGTATAGAGTGTAATAAGGCTCAACAATGGTCCATGTAGTGGGCCACTAAGTGGCACCAATGTAAATAAAGCCAATTAGTGCAATTTGACACCATTTAATCTAATTTAATCCTACCAAATCAATTTTCAATTAAATATACCATAAAATCACATAATTTCCAATGATCATAACGCATCAATCAATTTCAGTTTCGGCCGCCGAAAAAGCCTTCAATTTGCAGTTTAAACATAAAAACATGAACAGATAATCAAACAGTCAAACAGATAGAACGCAATTCAAACAGATATGCTCAATCAATCAGTTTCAGATTTCAGTCGGTCAGTTCAGTATTTCAATCGATTCAATCACCCATCATAATTTGTCTCAGTTTAGCAGTAATCAGTGGTTAATCAGTAATCAGTGGCGAGGGTTATTACAGTAACCACCTGGAAATACATTATATACATGTAAGTAAAGCATGTAGTAACACAAGCAATGTGTATGGCAGGAATGAACACATATCAGTAAAGCATGCAATGACGCAAGCAATGTGTAACCTCCTGTAAGATGCCTAAACACATGTAAGTAAAGCATGCAGTAACGCAAGCAATGTGTAAAGCAAGCAAAGGTATGAACACATATCAGTAAAGCACACGCCGAAACGTGCACAATGTGTAACCACCTGGAAATACATTATACACATGTAAGTAAAGCATGCAGTAACGTAAGCAATGTGTATGGCAGGAATGAACACATATCAGTAAAGCATGCAATGACGCAAGCAATGTGTAACCTCCTGTAAGATGCCTAAACACATGTAAGTAAAGCATGCAGTAACGCAAGCAATGTGTATAGCAAGAAATTAAGACAACTCACGATAAGGGAGTGCATAACGATGTGTGACAAGGAAATGCATGACAATGCATAATAGGGATAAGGAAATGCATGACAATGCATGTAAGGTGCGCATGACAATGCGTGATAAGGAGAATGCATGACAATGCATGATTAAAGAAAACGCAATGCATGTGAACTAGATGGGTGTTTATTGTAACAGACGAATGCTAATTGGCACCAATAAAAGAGAAAGATGCTTAATAAAGACATCTTAAAAGAAGACCTCCGGTTTACCTCTCGGAGGGTTTGGGATGCGTTAAAAGGATACACCTCGTGCGCATTGATGGGTGTAAACCATCGTATATTGAGGACGTGATTCCCGAGCTCCCACGGAGGCGTTTCGAATCAAGTTTTGAGCATTCCGCGGGATTGTTGGGCCTCGGGAATAGATTCCATGATCAAATAGGCCAGGAAAGCTGGAGAAGGCTTTCTGGTCACCAGGGACAACCGCCGGCCATCGCTGGCCATCATTACCCACCGCCGGCCATCGACATCATGCTGCCGGCCACCGATGTGCCCCTGCTGGCCATCGGTGGCAGATTCGAGCAAAAAGGGCTTTTAAGCTGTGGGTCTTTAAATAGGCTCAAAACCAACCCATTTCTTCACAAACCCTTCCATAGAAATTAATTTCTTTCCTTCCTAGGTGTGCCTTCTCTCTAGATTCGCGCATTTTACGCGTTTCCCAACACCCTACACAACCTTGCATCGCTAAGGATTCTTGGTTTTCTTCGATTTGAACCGATCAGAAATTGCATCTGAGGCTTCTTTCATCATTTCCCGCATTCAAGGATTATCTCCCCCGATCTTCTCTCGAGGTTAGTTCACTTTCCCAGGTTTTTCAACTTTTCTTGAATTTTCTCTCTCTTAGGGTTTGAGTTTATTCCAAATTTCATCATTTTGCTCGTTTTCGCATCATTCTTGCTCATTTTTGCATCATTCTTGCTCATTTTCGCATCATTCTTTTGCGTCCATCTGAGATGGCTGACGATGTGCCTCATGACGAGGGTTTCCCCGCACTCCCTCCAGTAGAGTTAGCGGCAGAGTTTGCGGCTGAGCCAGAGGTTGAGCCTCAGCCGTTACCATTGGACGTGCGTCCCTTCGACCCTGCGGTGTACCATTCAGAGACTCACATCATTCTAGTGGCAGGAGGCATCCATACCTTTACCGATTTTGATGAGGATGTTCCAGATGACCTCTTATTGAGAGAGCCGATGTCTCACTTGTCGGCCATTGCCGTGGAGGTACCACCTCTGTTTTTCTGTAGTATTACTTTCGACCACCTGCATTTCTTGCGTTGTTTCGATCTGATTGTGTCACATGCTTTGATCTGACTGCATTTCATACATTGCTGATCTACTCTTGAATGTATCTTACACGTTATTACCCTGTATATACTGCTCATAACCGCATCTTATGCGTCACTATTCTGAATTCGAATGCATCTTTGACACATCACTGCTCTGGATGCAACTGTATTTTCAATACATCACTAATCTGATCTGAAATGTATTTTCAATGCACTACTGATCTAATTTGAACTGTGCTAATTTGGTTTGAACTGCATCGTCAATACACTAATTTGATTTGGACATCTGTTTTCAATACACCACTGATTTGATTTGAAATTGTATTTTCAACAGGAGGGCTCTCGCTCTTTTCGAGGCTACGGCGCTGCGACCGCTCGCGACTGGTACGATGTGCTCCCCACGGGGGTCCGCCGGATTGTCAACGAGACCGGCTTCGGTATATTTTGTTGCGGCCTGACGCAGGTTACAGCGAGTCGCCCTCTCCTGGGGGCTCTTGTGGAGAGGTGGTGGGATATCACCAATTCCTTCCATTTTTCCACAGCAGGGGAGATGACCATGACTCCTTTTGATTTTGCTATGATCGCCGGTCTGGGTGTAGGAGGTGATCCGATTCCCCTAGATCCCAACATGGGGGAGTGGGTGGCTGCATGGGATGTGTTGCTTGGAGCACGTCCACCCCTTGCTCGAGCGGGTATGGTTAGATACTCTTGGTTCGAGGAGCATTTCCGCGGGGATGATCCTGAGACCGATGAGGGAGTAGAGCAGTACGCTAGGGGCTTCCTCCTGTTCCTTTTTGGTACCACCTTGTTTTCGAACAGGTGGAATACCGTGGGTTTGTACTTCTTGAGCGCCCTGGTGGTGCTTCCGCGGGTCCGCTCCTACAACTGGGGCGCAGCCGGCCTCACCACTTTTTATGGATACATGAGCTCCACTTCTCGGATGTGTGGGAGGGTGGTTGGAGGCTATTGGCGAGCTTGGGAGGTACACAACCTAGTTCCCCTTTTCATTACTTTGCTTAGCATTTGTATGTTTTGCTTTGTTCAACATTTGTACTCTCCGTACTCACTGTCACACTGTATGCTTTCTGCTTTGCATTTTCTGTACACCATACATGCTACACACTGCACACCATACACTGCACACACAGGATCTGCACACTGCTCATGATACACTATATGCACAGGATCTAATGTTCGCCTTTCTAGGCCTGCATTTGTTATGTACTGTACTGCATTCTGCATTCTGCTTTCTGCATTCTTGTTTATACGTTGTACTGATCACATCTGTTCAGCAGCTTTGGGTATATGCATACTTCCTGGCGCTTGCTCCAAATCCGGTGGAGGAGACTGCAGTGACGGTCCCGTTCTCTGATGTATACGACGGTCCGCTCTGTCATAGGACCCAGGAGAACTTCATGTTCTTCCGGCAGTATTTTGACACAGTCGCGGCGCATGAGGTAAGTCTGCAATAAGATTATTTCAATTAAACCAATGCACCCGCCTTAGTTATTTGACGACTGATCATCTCGTTGGTTCTCTTTCTTAGATTACATGGCGATCATGGGAGGTGATTCCGTCAGGACTCCGGGACCAGTATCACGTTGCCCAGATCATGTCTCAGTACCGTATCCTTTTCGAGGGGCCGATCTGTCGGGCCTGGTTTCTGAGTGAGCACTTTGTGCGTCAGACTTTGGGGTTGCCTGCCCCATTTGTACCGATGGCACCTCCACCATCGATGAGGGAGACACACATGTTATCTGCCGACCAGGTGATCCAGTTCATGGTAGGGCTGGAGACAGATTACTTCCATGCCGAGGGCGACTACGCGACCTTCATTCAGACACATCTGATGCCGCCTTTGACTGGTGTCCGAGGAGGAGAGGGAGCGAGGGCTCCAGCTACGAGAGGCAGAGGCGGAGCGACCAGGTCTCGTAGGAGGAGAGGTCCTGAGGAGAGACAGGGGTCTGGATGGCCAGTGCTGCCTGCTACTATGACACTTCGAGGGCGAGCTGGAGAGATTTATCAGGTTCCCTTTGCTCCTCCTCCAGCTGGTCACGAGCTTGTCGGAGGTTATGGCTCGACTCCGGTATATACTACACTGTCATCCCTTGTACAGTCATTTGATTTCACTTGATATTCTGCAGAGTACTAATGATTTCAATCATTTTTGCAGGCTTCCATTGAATACACTTATCAGTCTCTGGCGATGACGGCTTCAGTGATGGGGATGCTACAGACGAGCATGGACCCACTCAGTATCTACAGCATTCCGGTAAGTTCGTTCAAATTGCACTTCGTGCCATGAAGTCTTTTCTTAACACACCATCATTTGTACAGCTTGCACACTACATTGATCTGATACATTGTTCCCATACACCACTCACGGTATACATTCACTGCAAATCATTCAATATTCACAGTACATCATTTTTCTTTCCTGCATCTGATACATTTTGATTACTAGTGCATTTTGATGGATTGTTCCTCTTTCAGATTCCTTTCTTGCCGCCAGGCCCATCGGATGTTCCAGCAGAAGCAGGGGCGGGCCCTTCAGCACCTCCTCGAGCAGCAGAGGGAGTAGGGCGAGGGACTAGTTCACGGGGGCCTGCCCCTGATGATGATGAGTCGGACGAGGAGGTGATGAGTCCGCAGTCAGATTCAGAGTTAGATGCTGACGGTGGAGGTCCTGGACCTTCGTCCAGGAAGAGGACCAGGACGGATTCCCGCACTTGAGGCCACCGACACTAATCCATACATTTTGCTACTTCAGATGCTGATCTTCTTTTTTGTTTTATTTTCCTTTTTACTAGTAGTTTTGCACATTGTACTGCGTTAAGCAGGTTTATTTTGAAACCAATCTCTTTTGTAAAAAAGAAACTATGACGGAATGAAAACAACCTTTTTGTTAAAAAAGTGTTTCGTTTGTACATTTTATGCATCGCATCGCATCGCATTACTTTACACAACATTGTAAATTAAATCGAAGTCTTGTTTTGAAAACCAAATGCTCAAATTACACTAATCAGGCAGTGAACTGACTAATAACAAAACAACTCGATAAGCAGATTGCAACAACTCGATAAATGAAAGGAAGATAATTACAACCTGACACAGAAAAAGAAAATAATACGTCTTAAACAAGACACGACAAAGTCTAACAGGACAAAACAAGACCTTGAAAGACACAAGGAACAGGACTCCACTGCAACGGACAACTGGGTCTTCAATGAGGGAGCCAATGAGCAAGAGGGGAGTGCTGCCGGCCATCAATGGAGCCCTGCCGGCCATCAGTGTGCCACTGCCGGCCACTGATGAGCCACTGCCGGCCATCGATGGCAGACTCTCCGAAATGACGACATCTGTCCTCCACTCACTACCTTATCTTCTATATGAGTTCCAGCTTCGGGATTTTCTTCATTTCAGCTCAAATTTGCACCAAATGGAAGCACTCCTTGCCCAAAACCTCACAAATTGGATCGCTTCTCTAGATGGCTCGGCAAAGTTGAACTTCTGGGGCTTCGGCTTGAATGCACTATTCACACTGGGCCGTACCCCGGTGCATCTTCCCTTCTTCCATGCTGCAGCAAGGTTTTGGAACCTGATAACACATGTCTTTAGCTTTAGCGGGCAAGAGATGTGTCCTACCTTCGAGGATTTCCAAGCTTTGATGGAGTCCGAGCGTAACGAGGAAATCTTGCCTCAACTCCGATTTGGCCACGTCCAAGCCCTAGGACAAATGTGCGGCCTCACTTTGCATAATGCTCGATCATTGATTCATGATGGGGAGCTGGACATCCCAAGCTTGGTTTGCTGGTTTTCTGATGCTGGCGACCGCGGCGACCATTATTGGTAGGGCTATCGGCGGCACGCGCTTTGCCTATGCTTGCTATCTCATTTCTTGCTTGCCCCGGGCTCCGGTGGATTCAGTGTCCAGTTGATCGAGGTTGCCCAGGGTTTCAAGGAGGGCAAGAGCTGCATCGCCATGACATTGGCTGAGACATTGATGGGCTTGGACGCTTTCCATCGCCGGGAGACGGCTAGGCTTGCGGGGAGTCCACTACTATTGCAGGTAATGTTTCCCACCCAATCTCACATATGTATTGCTCACATCACTCGGCCCTCAGGCTCGGTTTTTCTCACAAAACCCTTTTCTTAATTTTCTCTCATCGTACACCTCTCTATTCTTTAATCTCTCATTTTTCATCCCTCCCCAGGTGTGGTTGATGGACAAGTTGCAAGTTGTGGACTTTTGCCCGGCATACTCAGCTTGCGGCTATTTTTTCCGACAACGCTTAGTCGATGCCCTGGATGAGGGGTGGTGGTACAATTGGATGTGCAGTTTGTCCGCAGACCGCATCGTTTGGCGCTACCCTTGGCTAAATCTGCTGGCAATGAGTTACAACATGACCCGTCAGCCTGGGATTCAATTGATTAGCATGACACACTGTGTCTTCTATTTTCCGTTCCGGTTCCAGCGCCAGTTCGGACATGATCAGACTTGCCCGCCAGAGGAGATAGAGTACCCTGTTGCATTCCCGGTTCGAGGCGCATAGCTTGCCCGGTATGCCATAGCATGGAGGACTAGAGAGCTCTTGGCCCCCGCTCCCACTTTCAGTTGCACTTTGTCTGACGAGTGCTTGGATTGGCTCAATAAAGAGGCACAGATGGGGCCCACTTTGGCATCGGAGGCTTCGACCAGCTCTGGGAGGGGGCACAGGAACACCTGACTTATCTATGCCCCGGATTTATTGCTTTATTAGTACTTTCAAGTTTTCTTTATGATTGTAGCCAAAAGCAACTTCAATTTGTATGCAAGAGCAGGAGAACTCTATATTGAAATCAATGAAATTGAAGGTTGTGGGTACTGAAAATTTTTCGCTTTGGTCCAAAAATGGTCTAAGTTATAAAAAGATTAATTTTAAACACAGCCAACTTTTATTAAAACTTTTCAAAGCCGTTTTCGATATGGATCAGAACTAGACACGCCTGAAATCTATCACCGAGATGCACAACCCCGGATCCCCAGCAATTGGAAAGTTGCCCCTAGTCTGAAAAGCACTGCACCGGAGATCATAACCGAACTCTTGAATGCTGAATAGACAAAGATGGCCGAGATGATCAAATGGACAAAGTTGATCGGGGAAAAGTTTATGGCTGAACTTCAGGATGAAGTTGCCTACGTATCCCAAAGATGGGAATCAAGCCTTACGTAGTTCAGGCTTAGGTTCGCTCGAGTATTTTCACTCTCCTTTTACGCTCTAACTTTTGCCAAGGCCGCCCTTTGCAGGTTTTCAACCTTGCGAGCTCAGTTTTTATAATTTCAAATTTTTTGTGCTCTAAGTTTTCCCTAGGTTGCCCTTTCGAGTTTTCAGCCTAGCGAGCCTCTCAGGGGTAATATTTCTTCAACTTGTTCATATTGATCGGTTGTGAGAACTCTAGGCCATCTAGGTCCATCAGAACCACAGCTCCACCTGACCAGATAGACTTAATGATGTAAGGGCCAGTCCAATTGGGTCTGAACTTGCCCCTTGGGTCGTGGATGGGAGCTCGGTTGTCCTTGAGCACCAAATCTCCTTCTTTTAGATTCCTAGACTTAACTTTCTTGTTAAAAGCCCGGGCAATTCTGCGCTGATAACCTTGAACATGGTACAGTGCTTTCAGTCTGCGCTCGTCAAAGAGCATGAGTTCCTCAAATCTGCTCTGTTGCCAATCTGCTTCGGCTATCTAACACTCAGCCAACACTCGCAAAGACGGGACTTCAATCTCGATAGGTAGAACGGCCTCCATCCCATAAACTAATGAATACGAAGTCGCCCCAGTAGACGTTCTAATTGAAGTCCGGTAGCCCCACAGAGCAAATGGCAACTTATCTGGCCAATCCCGGTAGGTTTCCACCATCTTCTGCAGTATGTGTTTGATATTCTTGTTGGCGGCCTCGACTGCTCCATTGGTTTGCGGCCGATATGTGGATGACTTATGAAAAGCCATGTTGTATTTCTCCAACAAGTCAATCACTTCCTTCTTAAAGTGGGAACCATTATCTAAAATGACCTCGTTTGGGACCCCATAGCGACAGATGATGTTGTTTCTGATAAACTTCGCAACATGTGAAGCCTTCAACACCGCATAGGATTAGGCCTCAACCCACTTTGTGAAATAATCTATCGCGACCAGGATGAACTCATGCCCATTAGACCCCTTTGGCGTGACAGCCTCGATCACATCAATTCCCCAAACTGAAAATGGCCATGGCGAAGTCATATTGTACAACTTTGACGGTGGGATGTTCATGCGATTTGCATGAATCTGACATTTGTGGCATCGCCGAACAAAGCCGATACAATCCTCCTCCATGGTGGACCAGTAGTAACCTTGTCTGAGGATCTTCCGCGCTAGCATTACCCCATTCATATGCGCACCGCATTCTCCTCTGTGGATAGATGAATTCCCAAAAACAATGGCTACTCCCTTCCCATGGGGGTATTTCACTATCTGATGCAAGGTGGACGAAACTGCCTTCACCTGGTGCAACCACGGCCGCCCCAAAAGTAGGTTGAAGGTCGCAGGAACTTCCAAGACGTGAAAGTCTACCTCATGCTGTCCCGGCCCAACCTTGGTCGGAATCTTCACTGTCCCTATTACTTCTTTGCTCGTGTTATCATATGCTCGAATCACCTGGGCTGTTGGCACAATGTCTGCGGTCTTTAAACCGATTGCATATGCAGTCCTTACCGGGCACACATTGATGGCGGATCCGGTATCAACAAGAACCACCGGAATCCATTTGTTTCTACACTCCACGGAGTTGTAGAGTGGCTTGTTATGGTTCGCACCCTCAGGTGGCAATTCCTTGTCAGAGAAAGTCAACATCGGGGTAGCCCCTCCCAGAAAAACTAAGCCCATCAGCTGTTCGGGCGTGATGTCTATTGAGAGCTTGGCCTTGTCTATGGCCGATAAGACAGCTTGTCGATGCACTCGCGATGCCATAAGCAGTCCCCAGATGGAGATGTCTGCTTGTATCTTTTTCAACTGCTTCAGTACAGCCTCTTCTTCGATTTGCTTCTCCTTCTGTTCTCAGCCTCCTTATCATTCCTAGATGCCTCTGGCTGATCTAGATGTGGGGGCTTGAAATACCACCCGCTTTTAGTCATATGATCGACTTCGCCGATGTACCAGGTATCGTCTGGCTGGTTGCTCCCCCAATCTTCATCCGTGTGGGCAAGACATAGATCATCATCTTCCCACCACATTCCATCGGCAGCCCACAGACACCTGTCTAGCTCCGGTACAATTGTACTCACAGTACTTTCCGTCCACATGCTCGCAGCATTCTCTATCTTTACGCACACAGCATTTTCAGTCCCCTCAGGGCCCTTAGCTTTCCTGATTCTCTCAGAATCCTCAAATCTTTCTTGTTCCAACTGCGTCAGTACAGTTGGCTGTTCAACACTTCCCGCATTCACAATGCCCAAGTCCTGAGTGAAATTCCTTACACCGGCGCTCTCTGGCGATTCACCTTGATTTTTGGCCATTCCGGCCACAACTGATGTTCTTGCCCCTGCCGGGCCCTGTTCCAACTGAGCTTTGTCGACAATGTCTGGTAGGTCATCAAGCCATCCGGCGACCTCTGCTGACTCCTTAAAATCAGACCAGTTGACTGCCATGTCCCCTGGGTCTTGTTCACTGAAAAACTGGAGGTTAGCAAAGTCCTCTTCCACAACTGCCAAGTCATCTGTCCTCTGACCAAACTCATCCCCCTGTATCATACAAAGCTCTGCCCTTGCCGGCAATTCCACGTTTGGCCTAACTTGGCCCATTGATAGAATGTAGTCACTCGGACTGTATACCTTCTCAGCAAAACTCCCAGATTCCTCAGATTCTGACTCAACAATCCCCTTCTCCTCTGAAACCTCCCCTGTTCTATCTTCGACAGTCACCACCAATGGTTCGGGTTGGGTTCTGGAGATGTCCAACATGCACAAGTCAGTGCAGTCAGGAAGGAGCACCTCCGGCTTAGGTAGGTGGGATGGGGTGATGTATATGCTAGGATCGTAAGACACGACCCCAGTCTGGATAAAGTTGATTCTTTTGGGAGGTGGAGCCTGGTTGTGCGGTGGCAGAGGATTTGTTATGACATTGGGTTTTTCTAGAGGTACAATCACCTGCTTGTCAACGAGATCTTGAATCTCGTGACGCAATCTATAACATTGGTCAGTGTCGTGACCATGTTGTTGGTGATATGCACAGTATTTGGTAGGATTATGGGAAGGGGGAAATTTTTCTAGCAACGGCCTCGACTCCAGGGGCTTCAAGTGCCCTTTCCTGATTAATACCCCCAGAGCCTTGGATAGGGGCATATATAAAGGCGTGAAGGTTCTTTGGCCTCTAGGTTGGAATCTGGTGGCTCGTGTGTTGCTTCCAGACGCGCCGGAGAAAGGTGTAGCTGCCATGGGTTTTGGAGTGGGAATGGTGGTGACCATGCTTACTTTTGAAGCTCTAGCACTTGCGGCATTGCTGGTGCCTGTATTGTTGTTGCGGTTGAAGGTTCTTCGGGGTTGCTCTCTGTCTTGGTCAATCAGACCTTGTTTCATTGCATCTTCAATTTGTACCCCCATCTCGTGCAAATCTGAAAAGGTAGGGAAGGGGAGTACAATCATTTTCAGCATTAGTTTTGGTTGGAGATTGTGCACAATCATCCGGATTTGATCTTTATCTGTAGGCCTTAGGGTCATCATTGAAGCCTTCGCCCTCCACCGAGTTACGAAATCCGAGAAGCTCTCTTTAGGCTCCTGCCTTGTTGTTTCAAGATCACAGGTTGTAATCTCGATTTGGGTACTATAAGAGTATTGCGCAACAAAGGCCTCGGCCATCTCATCCCAATTTTGCTTGACATCGTCCTCTAATTTTGCGTACCAGATAGCGGCCACACCCGACAGGGTCCGGTCGAATAATGAAAGCTTCTGTGGTCTGGTGAGGCCCATCGGCCGTAGTATATCTGAGAATAACCGGAGATACACCATGGGATCCCCAGATCTGTCGAAGCGAACAATTTGCGGCATTTTGAACCTATCTGGCAGCATCACAGCCACGTCGGTATATCCGTCCTTGATATCCGGGATAGCCTTTACCCCTTGGGATTTCTTGAACAACTTCTCAAGCTTGCTCAATTTCAATGCTGTAGGGTCTACTTCGAACTCGAAGGAAAAGTCCAGATGGTTGATAGGCGTATGTGCCTTAGATAATTGAGGTAGAAGCGGGGGCAGAGGCGGCCCCGTTGGAATGTCTGGGTCCTCCTGGATGGTCTGGACATTTGGCAAGATATTCTGGGCATTCAGCAGAACATTCTGGATAGTTGGTGTCTTCTCAGGTGGCGGGACCCCTAGTGGGGAGGGAGTTGGGTGTGAAGCAGATGCCCCGGTTTGTTGTTGCAACCTGGCAATTAACTCTGCCTGCTGGGCCATGATCTCGGCCTGTTGTTTGGCAAACTCATCCCGGCGAACAGCGTCCTGCTGCATGGCTCTCATGGTCTCCTGCATCTGACGCATCATTTCCTCAACTCCTGGCGTTCCTGCCATACTGTCCTGATCTGTCTGAACTACTGGTAGGTCTATCTCTATGGCAACAACTGGGATCTCAGCCCGACTGTCCACTGATGGGGTCAACCACTGCTCTGGCAACCTCTGCTCGGATACATTGCATCTTCTCGATCTCCGTCTGATAACCGGGGGTAGGGAATGATACACTGGTTGTCCGTCGACCAGATCCTCAGATCGATGGAGTCGGCGACCTCTTGTCCAGAGTGCTTGGAGAATATCTGCTTGGTCTGAAGCAATTGTGCTAAACTACCTAGCAAAAAGATAAATAAAGATATAATAAGGAAATACACAACCAGATAAACGGACAGCATAACAGCGTAAATAAACACAACACACAGTCGGGTATAATCAACACGCAGTCGATAAGCTGAATACACTGTTCTCTGACACTGATCATTGTTCCCAAATCACTGCCCCCCCCAAAAACTGAATCCGATACCCGCAGATAACTGATTCCGAAAATACTAAACTGGTGCCTGCAGGCCCAATACCCAGAATGCTGAATTGGAGCCCGCAGGCCTGATGCCCAAACTTGTAAACTGATACATACATTCTTACAGAGACGCACTCTAAAAGCACATAACAAACAAGTGAGAGCCAAAAACACCCCTATGGAGGGATAGGGTTTCCCTGTCCTATTTTGTCAAGAGCTAGGGTTCCACTACACACGCAGCGGTTTCAAACAACCTATAAACGGGTAAGCAACCTGTCCTAGCTTCGAATGGTCACTATGGATTCCGAATATGCACTAGGTCGAATAGTCAAAAGGGTGCCCCGGTAAAACCGGGGTTTGTGTTCCCGTCGTGGCAGAGCCCGCAACTGGTCAGCCTTATGGCACGCTTCGCAAAGCGAGCCTCCGGCAAACCGTTTAGGAATAGCATACGGTAAACACAGTGTCCTAGGTGCACCAATACAAATGCAATGCAAAGAAACACATAAGTGTAGTAAAAACCAGATATCATGAGTTCAAGTCAAGTTCTCTAAATCTCCAGCAGAGTCGCCAGAACTGTAGACGTCCCCGAATGTCCCAGGAGGGAAATCCCCCGTTTTATTCATTTGGGCTCACTACAGTTCAGGACTCAATGCCACGGTCCTGTATCTAATCTCGCAGAGTGCAATGCAAGACCGATGAATCATCAAAGAGTCCAAATCCGGCAAATCGTTTTTGAAAACAGATTTTTTTTGAAAGAAGTGCCAAACATGAACTGCTTTGCCAGATACAGAGTCGTCACCTAAATATTTTGTTTTGGGGGAATTTAGAAAACCCTGACTCGTTGCCTAAGGCCACGTGTCCGTCATCACCAAAGTTGCCTCGGCTCGGAAACTTGGGTACGATTGGGGAAGGTCACTTCGTGAGCACCCCCGCTCGCCTGATCAAAGATCGGCCTCTACTAACCATGATATCGAGTTTTGAAAACATTATGTGCTCTTATTCCGGTTTATTAGCCTAGATTTACTACGTGATGCGCGCATCATACAAGTATAGACTGGATCGTCTGAGTTGGAACAAAACATTTCTTGTTTGTTTTGAAAACGGTTTGATGATGCTACTCGCAAGTAGGCTAAGACGTGGATTTGCCACCCTCAGGTGGGCTTTAGAAAACGAGATGATTCACCACTATCTAGTGGGCTTAAAACTCACAGTCGATGAATTATTCCAATCCAAATAATCCAACCTTCACCCACAGGCATTCAGGCAGATATATCACATAAGCAGGTAGCCTCGTGGTAAGCATGCTATCATGGCAGTCACTCACACACATGCAAGGAAGCTAAAGCATAAACACATACCGAGTACTCCAAGCCAAAACAGAAGCTATGTTAGAAATCCATGCATGAATCCTAACTATGCTGAGATGCCTAATGCAACACATGCAAAAATGCAACTATAGTAGGTTCGGCTATTCTAAGATGGCATATGATGATGCTACAGCTAACACGTATTCAACTTGGAATTGAAATACAATGCAATTAGTATGATGCGCCGAGCCCGGTGCATGCAAGACAGATGAATGAATGCAAACATACGAACATAAGTATGCTAATTGAAACATGCCCTAATCTAACCATCATAAGCTGGTAAATAAAAGGGAGAAAAACGTGAGGTTGGAAGACATACATCACACACATGCACACTTATTACCAATGTGCCCTCGCTCGGAGGGTCCGAATAAATAATACAGTCCGCCTAATTAACTAACTCACGAGCTAATTAATTATTACAAAACCGAATTAATAACTAGCTAAACTAATTATTACACAATTACTAACTAACAAGTAAGCAGTAAATGAATGCTATTCCAGCTCTGTTTGGAGAAGAGGAAGGTATGCATGCTCGCTTCGGTTCTTCGCCTCGAAACACCTTCCGGTTGCTCTTTAGAGGCTCTGTTTGCAGGGTGTCTTCCGGTGTTTGTTGTTGAAACTTACCAAAACACTGCTGGGGCATTCACCAGTGGCCTGCCGGCCATGGAGGAGCACTTCCGGCCAACAACAGGGCACTGCCGGCCAAGGGTGTGACACTGCCGGCCATCAGTGGTGCACTGCCGGCCACTGGTGTGTTGTGACACTAAGCTGCAACAAAGCACAAAATAGAGAGAAGGGAGGGTCTCCCAAGGGCATGTATGCACTATACCACCCCATATCGCCTCAAAACATCAAGGGAGAGGCCTAGTCGGATCCACGACCATCAATCACGCATCCCGATGCATGATGGCCAAAGATCTAATTTGTGCAAATCAATATGAAAATGAATACACAAATAAAGCAAGTAAAGCCTAGAACTCTATCATGAATCATCAAGAGCTTTGGCGACCGAGAATTGAGGCACATTCCATCACTCGGAGTATGAAACGCCCCTCATTCCTCGTGCTCGGATTAACACTTAATCCAAACAATGCAACACGTAAGGATGGCAAACATGCAATATGAATAACCTAACAAGGCTAATGACATGCAACAAGCACATAGGCATAATGTGAGGTGACAACTTTGGACAACATGACAAAATGCAACATGAACATGCAACAACATGTAATGGGGCTAACATGCGACAACATGCAAAGATGGAGCAAGCATACAACAATATGCAAGATAGGCATGCGACAACATGCAAAGGGATGGACTTAAACTAATGTGGGTAGCTCTCAACTAAGCCCAAATCAGTGGCCATAGTGACAGAATTAAACCATGAAAACACACTCAAGCATGCAAAATGCAAAAGGCTCACCAAAGAGGCCTAAGAGGGCAACTCTCGAGAGTGTTTAAGGAGTGACAAATGTGCAAGTGTAACAACACTAGATGCACTGAAATGAGATGATAAACGATGCCAAATCATTTAAACAACACAAAGATAGCATGCATGAACTAACAAAACACAAAGCTTGCAAAGCCAATTACACTACAGCTATACAAAGCATGAAGGATATGGCAAGGGCAACCCAAAACAGTCCTAGTACATGTTAATATGAGACTAAAACATGCATGGAAGTAAGCCAAAACAAGCTAGCATGCAATGCTAAAACATGGGACATGCAAGGCTACAAAAGAGGCAATGCACTACACCTATTGGAACCAATCATGGCATGACTTGGACAACATAAAATAGAGTTACATTATGGTATAACAAGACCAAAAATGCACTGAAGTGATGAGCCAAAGGCTTAGGCTTAATTGCATGCACAAAGGTCCATTCTTGAGGCATAAAGCACAAGCTCTATAAAGCATTCAAAGCATGTCAAATGCAAATGTGTGACAACATTTCATGGACTGAAATAACATATGGAATGAGGGCAAAGCATGCAAACATCACATGTATGGCATGGTAGGAGCCTCAAAACCCAAGACTAGTCTAAGCATTACACTATAGCTATACAAAGCACGAGTGATATGGCCATGGCAGCCCAAAATAGTCCTAGAGCAGCCCAAAATAAGCATAAAATCATGTTAGAGCAAAGCCAAAATATGCTAGGATGATAAGTCAAAACATCATGCACAAAGGGCTAGTAAAGAAGATTTGTTCTACACCTATATGGAGCATGCAAAGGATGATCAAACCAACTATGGATAGGGTCATGACATGCCAAATGATGACCAAATACATGCTGAAATGTAAACCAAACAAGCTAACATGACATGGCAAAGCATGAAGCATATGAAGCTAGTTTAGGGGATTTACACCACAAGTGTATCATGCAAGCATGGAGTGACAAAACCAACCCAAAATAGATTCATGGCATGGTAAAAAATCACCAAAAACCCACTGAAATAGACTCAACACAAGCTAAGCACACATGCTACTTTGATGAGCTATGAATGGAGTTACACAACACATACTAGATGCATGCAAAATATGACCAAACCAGCCATGGAAAGGGCCAAGGCAGGTCCTAAAAGTCACAAAAATAGGCCTGAACCAAGCCTCAAAAATGCATGGAGGGATGGTCCTTTGGAAGGCCAAAAATGTAAGCAAAGAGGAACCAAAAGAGAGGGGGCCACCCCCTCTGATTAAGGACCTCAAAACCACACCTTTACCACTGAAAATCCACTGGATTTCAGTAGCAAGAAGGCCAAACCAAGGCTAGCTCGGAGGCCTCAAGGAATGGCTTAAAACAAAGCCAAATAAAGCATGCAAGAGAGTTACACACTCCTAACAGCAAAATGACCTTAAATAAACTTCAAAAGTACTTAAATACAAGACTTTTTTTAGTTATAAGGAAGGCCTAAATCAATATGCAAGAAAGGCTAAAACAAGGTACAAGAAAGTGCTAAAATGAGGAAAATACTCACCCTTGAAGACTCTCTTCAAAACCAGCAACTTCAGGGGGTAGAAACTCACTTTCAGACCTCAAGAAGACCTCCCAAGAACCTTGGTCCAATGGTGGTGGTGTGTCTCTAAGGGTTGTAGTGTAAAAATGCAAGGAAAATCAACTTCAAGGCACAAAACACCAACAATATAGAGAGAGAGAGAGGTATATCTCTTGCCAAAGTGCTGAACCTCTGTTAAGGAGAGAGGCCCTCTCCTTATATAGAGGAATGCACAGCTAAAGCTTCTTCAAGGAGCTTTACAAGGGTTCCATCCCTCCATACACGTGTATGGAGAGGAGCAAACAAAAAACCAGCTGGCTCAAAAGATCTGGAGGAAAACCAGCTGAGACAGGGGGGGTGCCGGCCATCACCAATGGCCGGCAGTGGCTCACTGATGGCCGGCAGGGCATCATCAATGGCCGGCAGGCACAAAGACATGGCCGGCAGTGCACCAAAAGGTCCACTAAGAAAGGACCTAACTAAGGTCCAAGAAAGGGGCAGAAAGGATACAAGGTCCGGGAAGCTCAAACCGGTGACGTTCCGCCGCGACAGTCAAGTACTCAGCGAGCAATCGAACTAGTTGCCGGGTGTACCTACAAGCACAACTAAGTCTTGAGGATGGTCAAAAATGGAGTGTCTACACCAGCTGGGGAGGAGGTCAGTGTAGTTCGAGAGGATGTGCCAAGTTAGGGATTAGATGATCTAGTCGACCTAGAGGAGGACATAGACAATTTGCAGTTCTTTGATGAGCAAGATCAAGGGGACGTGCATATTGATTGGTTTGATCTAAACGAGTCAATAGACAATTATGGGTGACTAAGTGATGAACCCGATAGAGATAAGGGAACTGAATTGAAGCTGGAAGAACAGAAAATGGGAACTGCTACAATGGTCGGAATGGCCGATAGAAAGGGTAAACTGCCAGAAAACACTGGTGTAGAACAATTGGCTCAGGAACTGGGCATTGTTAGTATTATACATACTGAACAAGAAGTCACGCTGAAGCGGTTTGAACAAGAAATGGGTAGAGACAACCGGAAAGCCGAAAAAGCCCAACACCCTGAGGGGGAGATTTGTAATGAGAAGGTAATCCGAACAAAGCCGGACAAGTGCTTGTCGGCTACCGAAGGAGTCTAGTGGGATGACGACGACCTACACCTAGCTCATACTGATGAAGATTGGGGCGAAGACCTTCCTGACAACACTTGGTATATGGAAGAGGTCGGCCATATGACAAAAAGTGATCGATGTTTCAAACCACCGCATCTGGATCAACCCGAAGCCTCCAGAAAGGACAAAGAGGTAGATAAACAGAAAGAAAAACTGTTGGAGAAAAAGGCTGTACTGAAACAGTTGAAGAAGATTCAAGCTGATATATCTATCTGGGGTTTGCTTATGGCTTCGCGAGTGCACAGGCAGGTTGTACTGTCGGCGATGGATAAAGCTAAGTTGTCCATTGATACCACCTAAGAATAACTGGTGGGATTAGTTTTCTCGGGAGGCGCTGTGCCAACTTTGACCTTTTCAGACAGGGAACTACTGCCAGAAGGCTCTGCACACAACAAGCCTCTATACATATCAGTGGAATGCCGGGAAAGTGGATACTAGTGGTATTGGTCGACACCGGGTCAGTAATCAACGTCTGTCCTTGTCGTACGACTTATGCTATTGGCCTGAAACTGGTCGATTTTGTGCCTACAGCCCAAGTGATTTGGGCATATGACAATACAAGCAGAGAGGTGATGGGGACAGTGCAGATTAGAGTTCAAGTGGGCCCAGCTCAACAGGATATCAAGTTCCATGTCTTGGATGTTTCGGCCACTTTCAACTTACTACTTGGGCGACCCTGGCTGCCCCAAGTGAAAGTTTTCTCTTCCACCCTCCACCACATGCTAAAATACCTCTATGGAAAAAGGGTGGCCATAGTCTTTGGGAATTCATCTATACATTCTCCGCCAGAGGTCACTACACTTGTGCTGGAGATTGTACATGGCGAAGAAGATGTTTTCCTTTCGGGGTTTACCTTGGTTGAGGCCCGGGTAGTATAGAATATTTTGGCTATTGATGAGGGCTTGTATGTCAGCGCCCAATCTGTATACTTCATGAACAAACTCCAACACATACCGGGAATGTGACTGGGAAGGAGTGGCCGGAAGGGCATTACTGTATTGGCCGATGTGCCATGTAACCTGCATGCTTTTGGTCTTGGCTATACGCCCACCAAATAGGACTGGGTGAGAAAAGGGAAAGAGATGGTAGGAAGAGCCAGAGCTAAGTAGACCGAGAAGCACTACGAACTTGTGCATAGACCAATCCGGGGAACCCTGAATGGCTATTTTGTTTAAGAGGGAGAAGACTTCCCATTCTGTGGTTTCCCTGAGCCTTGGTTCAACTTTGAGAGGCAGCGGGTTCCCGGCTTTGAGATTTTCTTTGACTTGTAGCTGCAAGACAGTGATATAGAGGAAATGGCTGAACCGACTGCTGAAGCTGCGAAGAGCACAGAAAGTGATTCTGATAGCAACAAGCTTGGGATAGGAATAGCACTGGCATGTTTCCTTTCGGATCCTTCGATCAACTTAGAGAGCTTAGGGGATAACCTGACCGTTTCCATGATTGGGGACCAACCGGGTGTGAACCTTTCTAGTAATATCTTGGATACATCTGACGTACCATCCCTTATTTGGCAGTTGGAGGAGGGTTACCTATCTAGCAGTTCTGAGTCGGGGTAGGGAGCCAGAATCTGATTCCATAGAGTCTATGGAGTCGAAATCAGATTCTGGCTTTTCTGAGTCTGGGTCCGGTATTCCTGGGGTTGATAACCTGGATGCCGAGGTTTTTGTCTAGGTCGTCCTTTTCTTTTTCCTTTGAGTTAGTTGTAACCGAAGAACTGGATCAGTTTGACCTTGTGAATGAGAATGCCACTGCAAATTCTGAGTATTTCTCTGTGCCTTTTGTTTATTGCATTGATCATGATTTTCAAAATTTTGATGAAAACGATGAGGAAGGAATTCCTCTGGTTTTGAAAATTTTGATTAATCGAGAGGATGAGAGGTTTGCAAAACTCATTGCTGATGAAATCATTGCTTTTAATGTGGGTACTGAGAAGGATCTGCGTCTGGTCCAGATTGGATCCACGTTGTCTTCGGAGGAGAGCGAGCGCTCAGTAGCTTTATTAAAAGATTTCAAAGATGTTTTCGCGCGGTTCTATGAAGACATACCTGGAATCGATCTTGAAATTGTACAGCATCGGATCCCTCTTGACCTTGAGGCCCGACCTATCAAACAAAAGTTGCGGAGAATACGCCTAGATTAGGCTTTGAAGATTAAGGAAGAGGTTACAAAGCAGATAGACGTAGGGTTCTTGCTAATATCTGAGTATCCAACTTAGTTGGCTAACATCGTCCCGGTGTCGAAGAAAGACGGCAGAATTTGGGTGTGTGTGGACTTGAGGGATCTGAATAGAGCTAGTCCGAATGACGACTTTCCTTTCCTGCACATTGATAAATTGGTGGACTTCACTGCAGGCCATGCATTGCTCTCCTTTATGGATGGATTTTTTGCGTATAACCAAATTCTGATGGCACCCGAAGACAGAGAGAAAACTTCCTTCACTACGCCGTGGGGAATCTACTGCTATCGAGTGATGCCGTTTGGGCTGAAGAATGCCGGGGCTACCTATCAACGGGCTGCAACCACTATTCTGCATGATATGATCCATAAAGAGGTCGAGGTGTACGTGGACGACATGATTGTCAAGTCCAAGGAAAGAGAGGGCCACTACACCGCCTTGAAGAAATTCTTTCAACGGATGAGAGAATACAAATTGAGGTTGAATTCGCAGAAGTGTACTTTCGGTGTAACAGTAGGAAAAATGCTAGGTTTCTTGATCACATAGAGGGGCATCGAGGTAGATCCTTCTAAAATCAAGGCCATCTTAGAAATGTCACCACCAAGGACTGAAAAGGAGGTGCGAGGCTTTCTGGGTAAAGTGCAATTCATAAGACTGTTTATTTCAAAATTAACCTTGACTTGTGAACCACTATTTGGTCTCCTGAAGAAATGAAAGAAATTCCGATGGGATGATCGATGTTAATTCGCTTTTGAGCAGATCAAGCACTATCTTCAGAACCCACCTGTGTTGTCACCGCCAGAGCTAGGGAAATCCTTGATTCTATATCTGTCAATCACGGAAACAACAATGGGATGCATGCTTGCTCAGGAATCTGAGAATAGGGTGGAGAAAGCCATTTACTATTTGAGCAAGAAAATGTTGGATTATGAGACCCGTTATACCCTGCTGGAGAAAGCTTGTTTAGCATTGGTATGGGCTACCAGGAAGTTGAGGCACTACCTGTTGGCTCACTCCATAATTCTGGTTTCGAGATTAGATCCTATCAAGTATCTCTTTGAGAAAACAGTGCTTATGGGTAGGCTAGCCCGTTGGTTGCTTCTTCTCTCCGAATTTGATTTGAAGTATGTTACTCGCAAGTCTGTCAAGGGGAGAGTGATAGCTGAGTTCCTGGCAGATCAACCAGTGGAAGGGGATGAAACGGTAGAATACTTGTTCCCAGATGAAGCTATGCTGCAAGTCGAGGAAGATATTTGGACAATGTACTTTGATAGGGCGTCTAACCAGTACGATTATAGGATGGGAGTGTTGCTGATAGCACATGACAATTCCCATATACCCCTAGCCTTCAAACTTCGGTTCAAGGTATCCAATAACGAAGCAGAATACGAGGCATGTATCATTGGTTTGGAAGCTGCCTTGGAACTAGGGGCAAAAAGGTTAGACGTCATTGGGGACTCGAACCTAGTTATGTCTCAAGCAAAAGGAGACTGGAAGGTTAAAGAAGAAAAGATGAAGATCTATCACCAGACTTTGGATGTTCTAATTCCTAGGTTTGAGAAGCTGACCTTCACGCATCTGCTAAGAGAGAACAATAGGTTCGCTGACGCCTTATCAATTCTATCTTCCATGATAGACATCTCGTTTGGAGTCCGGATGTGTCCAATCATCATTGAGCAGAGATATATGCCTGTTTATAAGTCTATCGCCGCAATAGATGAAGTTCGAGATCAAAACCCTTGGTTCTGTGATATCTAGAACTTCTTGGAAAATGAGGTTTATCCACCAAGGGCAAATGCCAAAGATAAGAGGGCAATACGGCGGATGGCCGTTCAATTTATCATCTGCGGAGGTAAACTGTACAAGAGTGGTCATCTGGGAATGCACAAGTTGTGTGTCAACACAGAGGAATTAAAGTGCCTAATGGAGGCCATCCATGGGGGAGAGTGCGGGGCGCACATGAATGGAGTAATGTTAGCCCGGAAGATTCTCAGGTAAGCTTACTACTGGTCTACTATGGAGGAGGATTGTATTGGGTTTGTTCGGCGATGCCACAAATGCCAAATTCATGCTAATCGCATGAATATCCCGCCGTTGAAGTTGTACAACATGACTTCACCATGGCCTTTCTTGGTCTAGGGAATCGACGTCATCGGCGCAATCACACCGAAATGGTCAAATGGGCATGAATACATTCTGGTGGCAATTGATTACTTCACTATGTGGGTGGAGGCTCAGTCTTATGTAGTGTTAAAGGCAGCGCATGTGGCTAAGTTCATCTGAAACAACATCATTTGCCGTTATGAAGTCCCAAACGAGATCATCTCAAATAATGGATCTCATTTCAAGAAAGAAGTGATCGACTTGTTGGAGAAATGCAATGTGGCTTTTCACAAGTCATCTACTTATAGGCCGCAAACCAACGGAGCTGTTGAGGTTGCCAACAAGAACATCAAGCATATTCTGCAGAAGATGGTTGAGACCTACAGGGACTGGCCAGACAAATTGCCATTTGCACTCTGGGGTTATAGAATTTCAATCCGGACGTCTACTGGGGAAACTCTTTACTCTCTTGTTTATGGTATGGAAGCTGTTCTGCCAATCGAAATAGAAATTCTGTCGCTGCAATTATGGCTGAGTGTCAAATAGCAGAGGCAGACTGGCAGCAGAGCAGGTTTGAAGAACTGATGTTGTTCGATGAGAGAAGGCTGAAAGCACTGTACCATGTTCAAGGTTATCAACGCAGGATTGCCAGGGCTTTGAACAAGAAAGTTAAGTCCCAGAATCTCAAAGAAGGGGATCTGGTGCTGATAGACAACCGAGCTCCCATCCATGACCCTAGGGGCAAGTTTAGATCCAATTGGACTGGTCTTTACATCATTAAAACTATCTGGTCAGGTGGAGCTGTTATTCTCATGGACTTGGATGGCCTAGAATTTTCCCAACCGATCAACATGGACAAGTTAAATAAATACTATCCCTAAGAGGCTCGCTAGGCTGAAAACCTGGAAGGGCAACCTAAGCAAAAGTTAGAGCACAAAAAATTGAAAATAAAGAAAAACTGAGCTCGCAAGGTTGAAAACCCTAAAGGGCGGCCTTGGCAAAAGTTAGAGCACAAAAGGAGAGCGTTAAAAACATTCGGGTGCATCCCGGTGTTTACACCACCTCTTCGATTAAAAACATTCAGGTGCGTCCCGGTGTTCACACCACCTCTTTGGTTAAAAACATTCGGGTGCGTCCCGGTGTTCACACCATTCCTCCTCCTCTCGCATGCAACGCGTTAGGATTTCAAATCGGTTAAAAACACTGGGGTGCGCCCGATGTTCACACCATCCCTCATCCTCTCGAGTGCAACGCATTAGGATTTCAAATCGGTTAAAAACACTCGGGTGCGCCCGGTGTTCACACCACTCTTTCTCTTCTTACGTGCAACGCGTTAGGATTTCCAATCGGTTAAAAACATTAGGATGCGCCCGGTGTTCACACCATCCTTTTCCTCCTTCCATGTGAGACGCGTTAGGATCTCGGTCGAGACCTCAGGTGTACCTGACGATTATGTCGTCCTTCACCTTTTCTGCGTAACGCGTGGTTAAGCTTACATAATTTTCCTTACATCATTTCTGCATGAAATGTAGTTTTGGGTTTGTGTTTCTCGGGCGTGGCGCATGGTTTTCTTTCCATGTTTGAAATTGTTGTGCCTTGTTTCAGTTTGTTTAACTGTGGCATTTCTTTGCATAGCATTTGCATTTAAATGTTTCATTGCACAACGTCATTGCATAATCATAAATTGTGTTCTCGCATCATGCATATTGTAACTTGGCTTTTTCGTGCCCCTTTTCGGAAACTCGAAAAGAGAAGCCCTACAGTTCGGACTCCTGTGGTTCTGAATCTAATCTCACAAGTGCAATGTGAAACTGATAAACACCAAAGAGTCCAAATCCGGCAAATTGTTTTGGAAAACTAATTTTGAATCATAAATGCCAAAATTAGACTGCTTTGCCAGATACAGAGTCGCCACCTAAATATTTTATTTTTGAGGAAATTTAGGAAATCCATGACTCGTGCCAAAGGCCACGTGTTCGTCATCACCAAAGTTGCCTCGGCTTGGGAACTTAGGTATGAGAGGGGAAGGTCATGAATTGCGCACCCCTGCTCGCCCGATCAAAGATCGACCTCTACTAATCATGATATGATTTTTATGTACATTATGTGCTCTTTATTAAGCTAGCTTTGCTATGTGATGCGCACAAGCAAGTATAGACTAGTTTTCTCAAGTCGGAACAATTCAACTCAAGTTTGTTTTGGAAAAGGGTTTGAATTTGCCACCTTAAGTGGGCTTAAAGTTTGCGGAGTTGCCACCAAACATAGTGGGCTTAAAACTAATTTTGCCAGTTAACAAAGTGGGTTTAAAACTTACATTTGTTGAATCGTTCCAATTTAAGCAACAAGCCTTCATGCACAGGCATTCAAGCAATTTAGCAAGTAAGCATTTAGCCTCATGGCAAGCATGCTAGACATGACAACATTCACATTCATGCGAGTATGCTAAAGCATAAAAACCCACCTAGTACTCCAAGCTAAGAAGATATGAGTTAGAAAAAAAATATGCATGATTCCTAACTATACAAGATGCCTAATGCAACACATGTAATATGTAATTAATAGGCTTGGCTACTAATTATGGCATATGAAGCAATTTAAATAACATGCGATTAAACACATTTTCAAAGAATTATTGAAATGGCAATGTAGTTTGAATGATGCGCTGAGCCTCAGTACATGCAATACAAAATGAATGGATGCAAGCATAAGGTATGCTAATTAAAACATGATATCCCTAATCTAACCATCAAAAGCAGATAAATAAAAGGGAGAAAGACATGGGGCTAGAAGACATACACGTATGCACGCACACTTATTACAACATTACGCCCTCGCGAATTAGGGTTCGAATGAAACTAGCTAAGCTACACTGCTTAATTAATTATTACAACACTTTGAATAAATAAAAAAAAAGCTTACTCTAAGCTAATTAATTATTACAACACACTTAACTAGTTAATCAATTATACTAAGTTATTTAATTAATTAATTACACAACATGAACTAATTAACTATCTAAGCTAATTAAATATTACAAAACTAATTAGCTAAATACTTAACTAATTAATTACAAAGCAACTAAGCTAATTAATTACAACATGAATTAATTAACTAATCTAGTTAAATAGTTACAACATTTGCATGAATTAGCTATAACTAATTAACTAAGAAAATTAACTAAATGGCTTTGGGAAACAAGGGATGCATGCATGCTCGATTTATCACCGGAAGAACATCCACTATCTGCCGCTAATTGCCTCTGTTGCACAACACTCACACTGTTTTCCTTCTCCAGATCAACACTACTCTGCTTTAGAAGCACAATACTGAATTTTTCACTGGTGGCCGGCCGGCCACAGATGAGGATTTGCCAGCTGTAACATGCCCGAGGGGTACCCGCCCGCGTTAAACAGTTCAGACTCCCGAGATCTCTTTGATCTAGTCTCACGAGTGTAATGTGAAACGTAGATAAGAGTCCAGATTTGGCGACTTTTATTGAAAATCCATTTTATTGCAATTTTGGCAAAAATGGACTGCGTCATCAGATCTCAAAGTCGCCACCTAATATTTTGGGAAATGAGGAAACCCATGACTCATGCCAAGGCCACTGTTCGTCGTAACCAAGGATGCTTGGCTTAAAACCTTAGGTATGAGAGGGGAAGGTCAATAATGAGCACCCCTGCTCACCCGATCAAAGATCGGCCTCTATTAAACCATGATATGACTTTTTATTTTCTTTATATGTTCATGTTCTGATTATTGAATAAATCCTAAAATTAGCTATGTGAAGCAGACAAGGTATAGACTAGTTTGCTCAAATTGGAACAATTCAATTTTATGTTTGTTTGTCGAAAGGGGTTTGAATTTGCCACGTGACAAAGTGGGCTTAAATTTGTGAATTTGCCACTACAAAGTGGGCTTAAAAACGTACGATCGTTGAATCATTCCAATTTAAGCAACAAGCCTTCATCCACAGACATTCATATAGTTATGTCAGGTAAACAAGTAGCCTCATGGTAAAATGCTAACACATAGCAAGAAAAACACACACAGATGGGATGCTAAAGCATAAAAACTCACAGATTGACCGACGTCCCTCGAACAGCTACAAGACAAAGTTAGTAAAATATGCATGATCCTATATACAGAATCCTAATACAATTCACACATGAGATGCACTAAAGATTCGGCTTCTAAAATATGGCATGTGAATCATCTCAAGAGCATGAGGTAGCGCATAGAATCATAGAATAATTGATTAAATCCACAAATGCAAACTTAGCCGAATCAAAATGCATGAAACATGGATGCAAAGCATGGATATGCATGGCATATCAGATATATACATATGTACAGTTAGAGAAAGCGATTAAAGAATGGGATAGAAAGAAGCGGGGTGGGGAGATTATTACAACACTTAAATATTATAGATCCAAATAAAGGAGGAGGAAGAAATAATAAAACAAAATAAAACCTCACAAAACACTCAAAATCAAAATAAAAAATAAAAGTTTGAAATCCACGGCCATTCATCAACTTGCAAATAACCATCGGTCCTCATGCCTCAGCCCATGTATTCATCTTCAATGGAGCCCCACCATCATTTGCAGTTCCCAAATCAGGTCTATTCTCTCCATACATAATGTCAACCAAATCCTTGGCATAAGTGAGATTAGGATCTGGATGACCATGCCCAAAATCTTCAAGAGGCATTCCATTTGAAATGGATTCTGGAATGGCTCCTAGCTTGTCCACAAAGATGGGTTTTGCACAAGCACCCTTAAATTCTTTCTCAACTCCAAGTAGTCAGAAACTGGATCAACTACTTCAACAATAAAGTTTCCAGATTGTGTAACTCCCACACAAGAGAAGTCAAAGAAGGTCTGGATCCGTTTTGGCCACCCAAGGTTATCTGGGTCGTGGCGGCCTCCATAGCGCATCCATTATATAGGAACAGAATTACAAGAAGCTGGTGTTGCTTCTGAACAACCGGAAGGATAACAGCTGCTTGCCTCTTCTCGGAAGCGGTGCTGCTGCGCTGGAGGATCTCGAGGGAGGGAGGCAGACTGGGAGAGAGCTTCGGCGGTGGTGTTGGCTCGGTGTAGAGGTGGTGGAACAGCCGATGGAGATGATATTACAGTAGGTGGTGCTGCCTTAGGAGCGGTGGTCGGAGCTAGAGTATTCGGCAGAGCTGGGGTGGTGAGGTTGTCTGTGTGTTTTGCTGCCGTGTGTGCATGTGTGTGTGTGTGTAATGTGTGTGATGTGTGTTGTGTGTGATGTGTGTGATGTGTGAAGACAACCAGCCCCGAGAGAAGAGACATATCAGTCCATGTTGAGTATCAAATTATAGAGAGAGAGCCAAGATGCATGTCTCAATGTGTGCTGTGTGTGGTCTGTGTGTATGGTGCGAAGAATTGGTGCGAGAATGGAAGAGAGAGAAAAAGAGTTGGATGGAGTGGTTTCAGCCCACACCCAGTTTTACTTTCACCATTTTCTTGTATCAAGAAACTGCAGCTTAGTCCGAAAATATTTTTGAGAGAGAGAGGGAGGTAGTGCCCGAGAGAGCTTAGAGAGAGAGATTCAGCCCATACCCAGTTTTTCCTTCACCATTTCTCACTCTCTCAACCTTTTCTCTCTAAAAAATCTGTTTTCCAACCAGACCCATGAACACCACCCACCGATTGGAACACCCCAGAGAGAACCTTCGTCTTGTCTATTTTCAGCCTCAACTCTCTCTTATTTCTCCAACCCTAGAGAGAGATCGTGCATTCCTCCGTTGTCTCCCCCAATCCTTGAAGAGAGTGAGGTGTTTGTTGTGTGTCTCTCCTCCCCACCCACTCTCACCTGCTCTCCTCTTTTTTCAATCTTCTCCACCTACCTTTGAACCCCACCACCGAATTAACATACATAAAGCAAACCAACTCCTCTTCTTTCTACAAAAATATTCCCTATATCTCTCTTTTGAAAATCATTGTCCACCACCACCCTTTTTTTTTTTCTTTTAGCCGTCCACTCTCTCCATCATAATAATTCTCCACCCACTCTTCTACCCAAAACACAACCCATCATTCTGACCATTTTTTTAATTTTATTTTTCATTTTTTTTATTATTTTCTATTTTTCAAAATTAGCTAAAATGTACCACTTTATATAACACCACCTAAAAATATGTACATACATAAAATTATAAAATACTACAAATTAATAATTTGGCTAAAATGGGTGAGGTTTGGGATTAAAACTTCAATCTGATTTTTTGGCTGAGAAATTCATAAAATGACATATTCCAATTTACATCATGGGTTGTTCAAAAGAAAGTGCCCAAGTCTTAGGGCCGGTCAAAATAGGGTGTCTACACCAGCCAACACTGAGGGGTTGCCGGCCATTGAAGTTGGCCTGCCGACCACTAATGAGGGTTTGCTGGCCACTGAAGCCAAGTCTTTCCTTGCTACAATAGAGGACAAAACAGAGCAAGAAATGGGTGGTCTCACAGGTTGTTTGTACCATGTATCACCCCTTATCATCAACACAAGCTCAAAGGAGTGATACATTTGGCCGTCAAACCATCAATCAAGCAATTTCCATGCACGATGGCGAAGGGACCAATTTGTACAAGTTCAATGAATGTAAAACAAGACTCAAATGCCATTACCCTATCATGCATGATCAAGGGCGACGGAGACCTAAGAAAGTAACACATTTCATCACTTTTGAGTATGAAATGTCCCATTTTCCTTGTGTTCAAATTAACGTCCGATTTGAACACATGCAATGCAACACAAAGAAATGCTTATCTTGCTACTTTTACTTGCCAATTTTGTTTACATATTTTAGTTACCAAATATGAATCCTCAAAGAGGATTAAACCATTAAACATGACCTCAATCTCAAGCTTAAATGATTCCAAGCTTGAAACAACCCTCAAAAGAAAATGAAAGAGTGAAGCAAAGAGGGAGGTTGCAGAGTTTATAATGCTGAAATAGAGTGAAAAACAACACAAAAAGATGCTATCAACTCAAACAAGAGGTGTCTAAGACCCTAAAACACAACTTATGAAGACTATTACACTACAACCATGCAAAACAAGACTCAAATAGACTAACCAGCCCAAAACAGAGCTAAAGCAGGCTGTTTCAGAGGCTAAAATATGCTGGACTTGAGCTAAGTTAAGCTAGAAAAACATGCTAACATATAAAGCTAACTAAGCATGCAAACAAGACACAAGGAGAGGAGGCTAACCCCTTCAAATTTGGACATCAAAATGAGTTTTTTGCCATTGAAAAACCTCTGAAATTCAGTAGTTAAAAGGGCCAAAAAAGTTGGTTTGAAAGTGGTGAACAAAGGTACAAAAGCTTTACAAACAAAGAAGTAATAAGGGTGAACCACCCCCTAATTGAAAATGGTCTCAAACCACCACCTTTAGGCCACAAAAATAGAGTTTTTTTATAATTTAAAATTAGCCCAAAAACAGTAGAAGAAGATGGCAAAGCAAGTATGTAAAACTAGCTAACAAAGTAAGTGTTATACCTCTTGAAGCCAAGGCACAAATTGGGCAACAAAGCAAGCCACAACCACCTTCTAAAGCTCAAAGGGGGTCTCAAGTAACCTCAGCCAAAAGAGAAGCAACTTTGGTCAAGGGTTGATAGACAAAAGTGTAGAGACACTAAGCAACTAAGCACAAAATTTCAAGAGAGAGAGAATTTTGCTCCAAAAATTTCTAACCCTTACAATGAAGGAGAAGGTCCCATATTTATAGAAAACCAAGCTTTCAGCTGAGTTATATTAGTCCATACATGTGTATGGTGATCAAGCCCATTGTGCCAACAGATGGAACAGCTGTTAAGAAAATATCTGAAAAAAGGAACCAGTGGTCGATTGGCCACTAAGGTGGCCGGCAGGTCACCAATGATGGCCGGCAGGCCACACCACTGGTTAACAAGGCACAGTGGTGGCCGGCAAGGCATACAAGGGGGCCGCCAAGGCACCAGAGGTGGCCTGCTAGTCCCAAGATATTTAGGTTTGAAGAACTGGAGTTTTGGGTGTGAAAAACTAAGGTTTTGGTCCAAAACAAGGCACAAAACGGGCACGGTTTCAGGGCTCAAAAGTAGGGCACTCCACCGAGGACTTCGAGCACTCGAAACGAACACATGCAATCACAATCATCGTGTGCACCAAGGATGACGTCCAATTTTTGAGTACGGTAAAAAATGGGGTGTCTACACATATCATTTGCATTTTGCCCCAGAACTACATTGGTTTGATTCCTTGCAAAGGGATACGTAGGCAACCCGCGGGCGTAACCATTTATTTTTGTCTTGATTGTTTGTCCAAGTCTTATGGCCTTATCAAAATGGGTCATCTCTGGGCTTTGACATTCACTCACGTCATTTCATGACTCCGAGTTCTGTCAAAGAGAGGCAACTGTAGACACCCCATATTTTACGGCCCTTCAAGACTTGGATGTTCTTGCAAGTACATCCGGTGATGAGTCTGATTGCTCGTCGAGCGCTTGAAGTCCTCAGCAGAACGCCACAGGTTTGAGCCTTTCAAACCCTACATCCATTTTGTCTCATTTTTGGACCATGCCTTAGTCTTTCCCTTCTGCAGTCTCTGGTGGCCTGCCGGCCATCTATGGAGGCTACTAGCCAGAGCTTTTCTTCTGCCGGCCATTGATGTGCCTTGCCGGCCATCAATGATGCCTTGCTAGCCATCACTGATGGCTGGCCGGCCACCAGTGTTTTTTGCAGATATTTTGTGCCAGTTGTGCTAGCTGGTTGCACAAGTGCTTGCATCTGTCCACACGTAGAGGGCTGGATCTCCTTATATAGAATTTGTGTTTTTCTATATATAGGGAGGCCCTCTCTCATGTTTTAAGGTTGGAAGATTTAAGACTCAAAATTTTCTCTCTCTCTCTCTTGCATTTCTCTACACCTTTGCCTACTTACACTATACTTTTGCATATCAATCCTTAACCTAAAGTGATCACCTTTGAGCTGAGGTCCTTTGAGGTCTAGTTTGAGCTCTTGAAGGTGGTTTTAGCTTGCTTTTGTGCCTAAAGTGGTGTTTGGCTTCAAGACGTATAATACTAGCCTTTTAAGCTTACTTTGCTTCTTTGTTTTTCCATATTTTTCGTACTGTTGTGGGCTGATTTTGAGCTATAAAAAAACTTTGTTTTCATGGGCTGAAATTGGTGTTTTTGGCCATTAAAGGTTAGGGGGGTGGTTCTTCTCTCTTTATTCCTTGTTGTTAAGGCCTTTGCACCTTTGTTTTCCATTTTGAAACCATCTTTTTTGGGCCTTTAACCACTGAATTTTAGAGTATTTTCAGTGGCAAAAAACTTGTTTTGAAGTCCAAAATTGGAGGGGTTAGCCTCCCCTCCTTGTGTCTTGTTTGCTAGCCTAGTTAACTCCATATGTTAGCATGTTTTTCTAGATTAACTTAGCTCAAGTCCAACATGTTTTAGCCTCTGAAATAGCCTGCTTTAGCTCTGTTTTGGGCTGGTTAGTTCATTTGAGTCTTGTTTTGGATGGTTGTAGTGTAATAGTCTTCACAAGTTGGTGTTTTAAGGTCTTAGACACCTTTTGTTTGAGTTGGTAGCATCTTTTGGTGTTGTTTTTCACTCCATTTCAGCACTATAAACTCTGCAACCTCTCTCTTTGCTTCACTCTTTCATTTTCTTTTGAGGGTTGTTTCAAACTTGGAATCCTTTAAGCTTCAGATTGAGGTCATATTTAAGGGTTTAATCCTCTTTAAGGGTTCATTATCAATGACATGATCTCTCGCTTACCTTACATCGTCCCTTGGTTGACACTTCTTTCATCTTAGAGGACACTCACCAATGAACAAATTGATTAAAGAATGATTTGGTAATTAAAATGTGTAAACAAAATTGGCAGGTAAAAGTGGCAAAATAAGCATTTCTTTGTGTTACATTGCATGTGTTCAAATTGGACGTTAATTTGAACACAAGGAAAATGGGACATTTCATACTTAAAAGTAATGAAATATGCCACTTTCCTAGGTCTTCGTTGCCCTTGATCATGCATGATAGGGTGATGGTTCTTGAGTGTCTTGTTTTGTATTCATTGAGCTTGCACACCTTGAAGCACAAGCCATCATGCAATGAAATTTCTTAGATTGGTGGTTTGTGGTTTAAGTTCACAATTCCTTGGATTTTTCCATGAAAATGAGAGGTGAATTGTGCAAACAATCCTTGGAAAAACCCTCTTTTTGCTCTATTTGTACTCTATTGTAGCATGGTGATCTAGTGCATCAGTGGCCGGCAGGCCACCATCCATGGCCGGCAGTGCACTATTAATGGCCGGCAGGCCACCTTCTTGGCCAACAGAGGGCCGACAGCATTCATCCATGGCCGGCAGACCACTGATGTAAGCTTCAGTTGATTTTGGTAAAGTGGAGCAGAAAGGTTCTTAAAATGTTCAACTCTGCAAACAGAGGCTTCTGAGAGCAAAATAGAGGTCTTTTTGGGCAAAAATCGAGCATGTGCATCCACTACTTCTCGAGACGGAGTAGTGGTAGCACAATTTTATTGCTTAGTTTACTTACATTTGTGTTGTATATTAGTTAGTTAGTTTACTAGTTGATTCATTCAAGTATTATAATAATTAGTTAATTAGTTTAGCTATTTATTTCATTTGGTTTGTAATAATTAGTCTAATTAGCTCAATTAGATTAGCTTAATTGGCTTAGCCCTAATTAGTTGCTAGTTAGCTTAGCTTTATTCATTCGGACTCTCCTTTGTGAGAGCAAAATGTAATAATGTGTATGTCTTCCAACCCCACGTCTTTCTCCCTTTTATTTAATCGCTTTTGATGGTTAGATTAGGGACATGTTTCAATTAGCATATCTTATGTTTGCATACATTCATCTTGTCTTGCATCCACGGAGGCTCGACACATCATTCAAACTGCATTGTCATTTCAATACTTTCTTTGAATACGTGTTTAACCGCATGTTATCAAATCGATCCATGTGCCATATTAGTAGCCGAGCCTATTAATTGCATATTGCATGTGTTGCATTAGGCATATTGTATAGTTAGGAATCATGCATATTTTCCTAACTCATGTCTTCTTAGCTTGGAGTACTAGGTGAGTTTTTAATGTTTTAGCATATTTGCATGAGTGTGAATTTTGCCGTGTCTAGCATGTTTGCCGTGGGGCTAAATGCTTGAGTGTTAAACTGCTTGAATGTCTGTGAATGAAGACTTACGATTCAACGAATGTATGTTTTAAGCCCATTTTGTTGAGTGGCAAATCCGTTTTAAGCCCACTATGTTTGGTGGCAAATCCGCAAACTTTAAGCCCACTTGAGGTGGCAAATTCAGACCATTTTCACAAACAAACATGAGTTAAATTGTTCCAAATTGAGCAAACTAGTCTATACTTGTATGCACGCATCACATAGTAAAGCTAGTCTAATAACCGGAACAAGAGCATATAATGTTGATAAAAAATCATATCATGATTAGTAGAGGCCGATCTTTGATCGGGCGAGCGGGGGTGCTCAATTCATGACTTTCTCCTCTCGTACCTAAGTTCCCAAGCCGAGGCAACTTTGGTGATGACGGACACGTGGCCTTTGGCACGAGTCATGGGTTTCCTAAATTTCCCCAAAATAAAATATTTAAGTGGCGACTCTGTATTTGGAAAAAGCAGTCCAATTTTGGCACTTTTTGATTGAAAATCAATTTTCCAAAATGATTTTCCGAATTTGGACTCTTTGGTGTTTATCAATTTCACATTGCACTTGTGAGATTAGATTCAGAACCACGGGAGTCCGAACTATAGGGCTTCTTTTCGAGCTTCCGAAAGGGGGCGCGAAAAAGTCGAGTCAGTTATTCTTATTCAAATCTCTGTATCTTCTTTCCGAAGAGGTCAACGTTATTTCTTTTTCTTCTTCTTCTTCTTCTTCATCCGCCCTCCAAAACTCCATTCCACCCTACCAAAATTCACCATCATCATCAACATCATTGTTTTTTTTTAATTATTTTGAAACTCTAAATCCTAGAAGAAAGTTTTAACAAAATCAAATATTGGGTGAGAGTAATAATGAAAATAATTTTTTGAAGCAACCCATCAAAAATAAGGTAAGGATTCTGTATGAGAGGGTTTAAGAATGCTGTCGAAAAATTCGAAGATCTTCAAAGATCTTTAAAGAAAACTCGAATTTTCTAAAAATGATGGGAGGCGTAGATTCTTTAACAATCACAACTAGGAACACAAAGAGATGATGGAGATAAAAGTTGGGTGAAGAAGAAGGCAAAGTAGTTAGAGAGAGAATAATGGCAAGGCTCTCCCACTTTCACTCTCAATGTGGATAATGGAGAAGGGAAATTAGTTTTTTCTCAAGAGTTATCTCTCAAAAATCCATCTCTTGTAAAGCTATGGGTGAGTGCTATTTATAGGCACCTCATGATGTAGGATGGAGCCCATGTGCAAGGCATATGGGGAATATTCCCTCTAACTATCTTGTCTGAATAAGTGACATCTCCGAGGATGAGGAAAACTCCGAAGATGAGATCAACCTCTCGGTGAACCCTTTTTCTTAGCCACACTTAACCAATGATCCCCAATTATCCCAAAGGGTCAGGGATAGTCCAAGAGGACGTCCTGTCGCAGGAGGGTCAGGGTTAGTTCAAGAGAACACCCTATCGCAAATATTGTCAAGTCTTAAGGACCCCCTAGATTGTACCACCTCGACCTGGGAATAGGCTAGTTTAACCGAAGAGTGAATTTATCTCTACTCACCGTCCTCAGGATCGGGTCCTTTGTTCGGACTCCGTCACACCCATGGTTCTGGTTTGTAGATCCCAGAAAGCTCCGAGCCCGCAAGTGTTCTAGGACTTATTAACGAGTCAACGAATCAACTTCTAGATTGCATTCGAATCCTTTCAAAGCCAAGTGCTTTGGATCTCTAGGTTTGTGGATCCGAACCCTTTTGAGTCCAAGCTCAAATAGGTCTCTAGGTTTGTGGTTCCGAACCCTTTCAAGACTAAGCCAGTACCTCGGAGAATGGATCTTCTTCGAGGGTTTCATTTCTTTTGAAAGCAACGGTTAGCCTCTTTGGACGCCTGTATGATCTGGCCTCCTCGGATGGGCTTGTTGGACTCTCTTTAGAGATAACTGCTTTATAGGTCTTCCTTGGCCCAATTTGTCGGCTTTCTCGTGGGCCCATTCCATGGAATTCACTTGGGCTCATTTGGCAATAATTTTTTCAAGCTCACCAATTTTTTGAACTTTTCGATTGGGCTTCGATTAGGCCCAATTAATTTAATAGGTTCAGGTTAACCTCTCTTACATTTTGCCCTTTGCATGTATGGGTAATTTTGAATTTCTTGGACATGCATATTTTCACTTCTTTAGTCATGATTCGCTTTACTCCCTTAAGAATATTTTGTCTTTATGTGACTTTTGGATAAGATTGATAACTCATCATAATTTATGGATAAGATTAACAACTAATAAAGATAAGAATGAATCTTTTATTCTTATGCCATGTTTGGCAAACATACTTTTGCGCCTTTAATTTTTGTTTTCTCAAGAAAAATTAAAAATTAAATATTTTAATATTTCCACGAAACCAACCAAGAATTAATTATTTCTTTCTCTTGAAAACAAATAAATCCCAACAGTCTTGACTTTTTTTTTATATATATATATTTTTATAATCAATTCTTTTGGCACTGGAAACAAACAAAAGCTAAAAGCTTAACAAGGACCCATATTTTTCCTTCTCTTTCTAGAACGTTTGAAAACCTTTCAGCTTTTTCTATCTTCACTCCAGGTGTTATTTTCCCACAGACACCCAGAACACATTTTCTCTCTCTAGCAGCGTAAACCCATTTCTTGGCTTTTTTTGTTTTTTTTTTGTTTTTTCCTAACCCATGGTCATCAAAATTACCACTGATACTCGTGAGCTAGCACTGGTGACTGTTGACATTACTACCAACCCACTCTCCGTTGGCATTTTGGCTATAGGATGCAACCACTCAGGTTCGACAACTTATCCACAGCTGCTCTCACGCTGCCCTTGTGTACACCGCAGCCACCGCATCTTGTGCTCTCACTAAAGACCACCGCCACAGGTTCCAACACTTGCGATATCGCTGCCGCTATCAACCGCGACTGACCAGCGCCGACCACGTCGCCCACTCAACGTGTCGTCGGTCCGCCCAGCACCTTTCTCATTCACTGCTTGTGCAATCTACCTGTGTTGCCGCTGCCGCTGACCTGTTCTGACTGTCTCGGCCCATTCTACACTTGCGATATTGCTTTGGTCTCTTTCTTGCTTCCATAGTGCTTACTCTGCCAATTTCTTTCATTTCTTCTACACTGCTTTAGATCTGTAAGCTATTTCTGCCGAAACCCCCTTTTCCTTCTTCTTATAGTTTTGGATCTGTGGGTAAACTTCTATCAAGACCAATTTTTGTACTTTAGAAAACACATTTATGAACTTCTTACTATGGATCTTTAAATACTATTTTGTTTTGTTTTTGTTTTTTTGTTTTTTTTATGAGTCTTGAGTTTCTGATTGTTGCTCATTGCTTTTCTTTGAGAAAGAAAATAAGACTCTGCTAAACCCTTGTTAATTGCTTGGCAATTAAGAGAAAAGAAATGCTATTTTAGGCGAATGAATTCTTGTAAGAACTTCACAACCCTGGGCCCTTGAAACCTGCACTAATGAAAACAAGGGTTGTCCCTCGGAAGTTCAAACAGAAGCAAGGGTTGTCACTCGAAAGTTCGAGTAGTAGCGTACACCCTACTTTGGCGAGAAAGATCTCTTGAAACTCGCTTCTTGTAAGAAGTCAACCACCTCGAGGCCCTTGAAACTCACACTAATGGAGGCAAAGGCTATTCTTCGGAAGTCCGAGTGAGAGCACACACTCTACTTCAGCAAGAAAGACCCTCAAAGCTTGCATTGATGAAAGCAATGGCTGCTCTTCGGAGGTCCAAGTGGAAACACACACTATTTCGACAACTAATGGAGGCTGTCTCTCGAAAGTCTGAGTGGGAGTACACTCTACTTCGGCAACTAATGGAAGCAAAGGTTGTCCCTTGGAAATCCGAGTGGGAGTACACTTCTACTTTGTCAAGAAACGTCCCTTCAGGTTGGTAACCGAGTCTACTATTCCTCTTTCTTCTTCGAGGGGTGACAAAAAATTGAAAACGGTCTTAAGCAACATAATACAATAAAGATACACAATATAGAGAAAATAAACTTTTAATAGAGATACACAATGTGGAGAAAATAAATTTCTTCATAACATAAGAAAGAAAGATAAAAATTTCTTGGACAATGCAATAAATACAAATTGTAAATGTCATAGATAGACTTCTTCTACGGAATGTTGGCATTTGCCCCTAGAGTTGCAAGGTCATTTGGAAAGCATTCACTAGTTGCTCGAGTTGCGGCTTCGGTCCATCTTGCATATATTTTTGGAGCCATTTCAAGCTTTAACACTATGCCCTCATCGGGAGGTTATTCCTTCAACTTGGGGCCAGCTATGGAAGAAACTAACCCCCCACACCATCATAAGTAATACATCATCTTGCCTCCCTCTCAGACCTTTATTATCGTCTGAGGGACAATAGAGCTTTTGGTCAAAGAGGAAAGCTGGGACAACAGCCGTTTGCTTGACTCGACCTTTGGTTTGTCATCTGAATAACAAGGCTCGCATGTATCAAAAAGTCTTTCTGAAGCCTCTATAGTCACTGTCACATTTCCCCACTTAGCTTTGACACATTGATGATAACTTGAAGGCACGGCCCCATACTTGTGCATCCAAGTCCTCTCCAAGATAATATAATAGTTTGTGTGAGAGTCAATGATACGAAACCTAGTGGCTGAGCGAATCACCCCCATGGCCAAATTGACTATCACCTGCCCCAAAGTAACTCTCTCTTCTCCTCTGAAACCTATGATGACTAATGATTGTTTCACGATGTGGTTTTTGAAAATCCTGGCCTTCTCTAAAGTTGCTCGGGTTATGATATTGATGGAAGCTCCGTTACCTAGCAAAGTCGTCTTGAACTCAACTTTATTGATGTAAGCAATCACATAGAGTGGTCGGTTATTTGAAAAAATGTACTTTCGGTTGTCTCAGAAAAGATTATAGCACTAGTATGCTCCCTTGCTTTTCTCGGAATAAATCCCTCAACTGTCACACCTCCCTCATGGTGTGCATCGGCAATGTTGATAATAGGCTTGGTAATTTCAGTTCTCGTATCCTCGGAATGCCCAAGCTGATCAAAGAATTGTTTGAACTTGACGTTATCCTAAAGAGTCTTTGCATAGTGATGTGGATCTTTCTCTATCCTCGGCGGCTCATAGTTAACCAACTCTTTAGTTTCATTGAAGTAGGATGGCATACAAACAAGATGCTTTCTTCTTGAATTGAAGGATACTTTGTAACCAACTCTTCCTTGTAGATTGAAAGGTTCATTATAAGAAACTTCCTCGCCTTTTGGCTCAAAGGAGTCTTCGAAGGAGTGATCTTCATCCTCTGGCTCGAGGGCGTCTTTGAGGGAGTGGTAATCATCCTCCGAGTTTTCAATTGTTTCAATCATTGGTTTGTCATATGCCATCAGAACCACGTTTTCTAGGATATCCTGTGTTAATCATATTGTTTAATTTTGATGATGTCTAAAATATTTTTTGAAAATTTTGAATTTTTTAATATACATATTATTTGACACAAAATATTATCTGTTTAAAATATATATTGTATGATACATTTGTTAAATATTATTTAAATAAAAAATATTTTTGAAAACTGTACTATTCACTTTTTGAAAATTTAGATTGATCACTATTCATCTTTTGACAAATTTGATATTGATTGGTTGTTTTATTTTGATAAATTTGATATTAATGAGCTGTCTTCTTTTGACAAAAGTCATATATCCACATGAAATTTTAGGTTATATTATTTTAAAATCTCTACAACATATATAGAAATTTAAAAAGGGTATATATGTTCAGATCTATTATAAATATTACTTAAAGAGATTTTACTATGTATGCAAATATTTGATTAGAATATTATATATAATGCATATAATATAAATAAGATACATCACGTAAGCAATTAGATTTTTTACACTACATTGAGTATATCATGTCTCTCTCTCTCTCTCTCTCTCTCTCTCTCTCTCACACACACACACACACACACACACACACACACATACATATATATATATATATATATATGTATTATAATAAAACAAGAAAAAGGTGGAGCAAATCATTTGCTTGTTTGAATTCAAAGTTGTAGATATTGTATTATATTATTATAATAAAACAAGAAGAAAAAGATAGAGCAAATCATTTGCTTGTTTGAATTCAAAGTTGTAAATATTGTATTATATTATTATAATAAAACAAGAAGAAAAAGATAGAGCAAATCATTTGCTTGTTTGAATTCAAAGTTGTGAATATTGTATTATATTATTTTGGTAACATTGCCTACAAGAGAAAAACGGTGGCTCTATGTTTGGAAAAAAAGAAAATGTTAGTTTTACTTTTATCATTTTTTCAAACATTATCATTTGCTGTCTATTTAAAATCAAGGAGCGTACCCATGTAATCCATGACGTTAGTAAGGAGCGTTCTACTTCCAACGATTATATTTTTGGGTATAAATAGAAGTGTTGTGTGTGGAGAAAAATATAGAACTTGAAGAGAAAAAATTTCTATGTACTCCAAAATTTTGAGTATATTGTATTCTACTTTTTCACTTTCAGATCTAAGTGTAGCCTTTGTTGTTACACTTTCATATCTATCTTTGTGAGAGAATTATTGTAAAAGAGGGTTTAAGTACCACTTATTTTTATTCATTATTTTTGTGAGAGATTTTTGTAAGGGTAAGGCATTTATTGTTGAGTGAGGCTCAATAGATAAGAGTAAATCCTGTGCAAAATCCACAAGCTTGGTGAGGACTTGGTGGTGTATTAATTCAGTTTGATAGTAAAGAAATTCTCAAGGAGGTTCCTTGGGGAGTGGACGTAGGCCTGGCGTGCCGAGCCATTATAAATCTCAGTGTTTGATTTTCTCTCCCTATCCCTCTTACTTTTATATTGATAATTATTATTCTGTTTTTTATTTGTTAAAAATTTGAATATATAAATTTTAATATTATAAAAAAAAAATTAATAACCCAATTCACCCCCCTCCTTAGGTTGCCTACCTGTGATAATAATTGGTATCAGAGCCTAAAGTCTAGTTTGTGTGACTTAACCGTCTTAGAGTAAATCATGAAAACCCATAGTTATTCTTTACCTAAGGGACAAGTATTCAATAGGCCACCACTGTTTAGCGGTACAAATTTTAACTATTGGAAAACTATGATGACCATACATGTTTAATCTAATGATTATGTATATTGGAAAATTATTTGCAATGGTCTAAAAATTCCTACCAAAACTGTAGATAGCCTTAAGGTACCAAAACCTAAAGATGAGTGGAATGAATTAGATACTAGAATGGCCTAAATTAATGTCAGAGCCACAAACATGTTGTATTGCGCCTTAGATGCCAACGAATTCAATAGAATTTCCACATGTAAAATCGCAAAAGAAATTTGGGATAAGCTTATAGTGACTTATGAGGGAACCAAACAAGTTAAAGAATCTAGAGTCAGTTTGCTAGTCCATAATTATGAACTCTTTAAAATGAAGCCTGATGAAACTATTCCTCAAATGTTTACTCACTTTACTGATATTATTAATGGTTTAACTTCTCTTGGAAAAATATATACTAATGCTGAAATTGTAAGAAAAGTGCTTAGGTCATTGCCAAAAAGTTGAGAGACAAAAGTCATTGCCATTACCAAAGCCAAGGATTTATCAAAGCTAAGTCTAGATGAGTTAATGAGATCTCTCTTAACTCATGAGCTCATAATGCAAGAAGGAAAAGAAGAGGAGGACAACAAGAAGAAAGGAATAACCTTCAAATCCACCTCGAAACATCAAGAGGATGAGGAAGATGATTCAGATGATGATAAGGAAATGGCATTCATCACTAGGAAGTTCAAAAGGTTTGTGAAAAAGAAACAACATGTGCGAAAAATTTTCAAAAAAGATTTCAACAATAGGGATTTTCAAATGGGAGAAAATCACAAAAAATCTGAAGTTACCTGCTACGAATGCAACAAACCTGAATACTACAAATCAGAATGTCTGGAACTTAAGAAACAATTCAAGAAAGACAAGAAGAAATCTATGATTGCAGCATGGGGAGAAGATAGCGACGAAAGTGACTCAAAAATTGAAGTTTGGAAAAATGAGGTTGCTAACCTATGCTTAATGGCACTTGGAAACGAAGATGAGGTAAATGATGAATCTTTTACGTTTGATGAATTACAATCGGCTTTTGATGAATTACATGCTGAATTTATTTGAAAAGTAACTGTGAAAAGAAAGTGATTTCAAGTTTATCAAAAGAAAATGAATCCTTGACTTCCAAAACAAATACTTTCGAAAATGAAGCCATGAAAATGAGATTATAACTCGAAAAGAGTTTTCAATTTCTAAGAAAAAATTAGCTGTATTACAAGAAGAAAATGAGTATTTACAAAAGGAGCAAATTGTTTTGAAAGAAAATATTGAAGACTTGAAAAATACTCTTTCAAAATTCACTCAAGGTAGAGAGACATTTAGATAAAATTCTTAAAAATCAAAATCGTACTTTTGATAGAGTCGGAATTGGATATAAACCTTTTTCAAAAGTAAAAACTACCAAAAATGGTTTTGTGCATGCATCTTCGAGTCACTCTCATCTCATATGTCATTTTTGTGGTACAAAAGGTCATATTTCACTTTCATGTCCTGTTAAAAGAAATCATTTTGCTAAAATAAAAAAGATGTGGATCCCCAAAGACATTTCAAAAGTGTCAAATTCTAACTTTTTTGGACCCAAGAAAATATGGGTACTGTGGGTGTTGATTTCCGACCACACAACCAAACGGGGAACTTAGCTGGAGAGTACTAGCAGAATAGATTAAGTCCGAACAACCTGTCATAGAAAGATAAGAATCCGGTGGTGGTTCGTCCACCCAGGGGCACTCCGACGCTCAAGTCAGTAATCAAATATCTCTCAAAGATAGCAAATTGTGCTTAACTCACAAAAAAACACTTACTGCTTACAGTATATCACACATACCTGAGACCCATGGGGGTGCCCTGCTTTTATAGCCAACACTGACTTGATCCTTGTAGAAGCCTAACTTCAATGGATTCAGGCTCAATGCTCATCTTGGACTCTTAGCTAGATAGGGATAAACTCCGTAAGAGCTCTATCTTTATCCAGACTAAGATCTTCTCCTGTTCTAAAACTCTTGTCCCTTATCCATTCATCTCGGATTCCAGTATCACTGTAGACAACCTCGGCCTAACCGAGATCACCTCGGCATCAAGACCAGACCACGTGGCACCTCGACTGACACTTCGGCATCACCTTGGCTACGTGCTTTTATTCATAAAATATGTCCCCACAACTGCCCCCCTAGGTTCTATTACTTCGGCAACCTGAGGTGATGGAACCTACATTGCTAGTTCATTTACCACATTGGCTGAAGTTCGTTCTTTTTTCCACGTCCGAGATCATTACTCGTCGGCTTCATGTAACCAAGACTCAACTGTCCACTTGTTACAAACGAAAAACCAAAAACCAAGTTCTTTAAGTTTTTTCGACCAATATCACTCCTCTAGCTGAGGTTTCTGCCTCATTAAATTAAGAACTCCAAGAGTTTTATCTGCCCATGAGTTGTCACGTACGGTTTTTCTCATCCGCCTCTGCTACGCGTCCTTTCCTTATCAATTCGTACTTGACACGCGCTCTCAAGTCGCGTCGATTCTGCGCACGCCGCCTGACAAGCATGTCGTCCAACGTGTTTAATTATGTTTTGCCGCCTTTTCGCATTTTAACAAAAACACTTTTTCTCTCTTTGTCTTTTCACTTCACATTCTCGTACTCTCTCTCAAAGTTTTCTCTATCTATGAAATTTTCTTTAAACCTCCATTACCGTCCTTTCAAGCTTTCTGCATTTATCTGACTTCTGCTTCCAGCGAGCTTTTTACCACCGGGCTCTAGACAATACCAACGTTGGACTTTAGCGAACTTCCTTCCAGCCTTTATTTGGTAAGTTCATGATTTCTTGTCTTGTAATCTCTGTCCTTTATTTTTGATTTGTTGCGTATCTGTTACCTGTTTACATATTGTTCGTTGCCATTGCAAATCAGTTTTTGTTCTTGAATCTTCGCTGTATAATATATCCTTGTGTCTATTCACATTGTTCGTGATTCCCGCACACACATAGTGCTCAAAATTTTGAAGTTTTAACAATTTTGCCATTGTTCTTGGCTTTTGCACATCCGCACACGCCTATTCAATGTTTCTTGAAAAATGTTGCTTTCTTTATTCTGAATCATGTTTTTTTTTTTTTTTTTTCTTTGACTTGCTTCCAGATTCTAGCCTTTGATTCTTATTTCTATCTAGATTTAGGTTTTGGGATTTGATAGAAATTACATTCTCTAGGAAAATTGAAACAATTTCCTCCTAGATCTTAAAAAACCCTTGCCCCAGCTCCAGCTCCAGCTTAGGTTTTAGCTGAGGTTCTAAATCCCTACCATTTTCTCCTCTGATATTTCTCCCAAAACACTCTAAGCCGAGATAATGAGTATGTTTAGGTAGAGGGTAGATTCCCCAGAAAAACTTGAGCACTTTAGGAGAGAGTTTTCTATCCCAACCGACATCAAGCTTAGGTTAGCTGGGGAGGAGGACTCTATTATGCCGGATAGGGATTCCATGCCCTTCCCAGTGGTTGCCTTTATCGAATGTAGACTTCGGTTTTCCCTTGATACTCTTTTTCATGAAATTGTCCATTATTACAAACTTAACCCCATGTAACTTGCCATAAACTCATATCGTGTCATCAATGGCATAATTGAACTAGCACACCGAGAAAAAACTAGGATCACTTTAGTCAACATCTAATTCTGCTATACCATGTGTGGCCTTAAGTCTGAAAAAGGCTACATATACTACCTCAAGCCCAGGTCCACTGCCTACAAATTAATAGCCGACCTCCCAGACTCTAACAAGGGTGCTGGAGATGATTACTTTATCGTCTCAGGTAACTGGGAATTTGCACTTGACGATGACCTTTATCTCTATCCTCTGTGCCGATTGGTGTTTAAAGAAGGTGATGGTAAGAGCTGAGTTACCTTTTTAATCATATTTCAGCTAGGATTGGTCAGTATATATCTGTTTTTTGTAATGTTCTTCTTCTCACTTCTTTTTGCAGCTCTTCCCCAGCCAGTAAAGGACTTTCAGTAGACCTTCTTCCCCAGCCCCGATCTAAAAAGGCTTTTGGGTTTGGATATTAATAAGCGCAAAGCCCCTTTGTTGCTTAATTATATCCCGACCTATAAGTCCGCGTTATCCGACGTCCCATGCCGAAGCAAGACTCCCCTATCAGCAACAACTCCCACAGTTGCTTCATCATCAAGGCCAGATTAGGCCTCTTCATCAAACCCAGTAGAGCAAGCCTCCACCTCTGCTCCAGCTCAACTAACGCCACCATCTTAACGTTGACGTCGACGCCGACGTTGTGCTCTACCAAACATACCAGCAGGCCGAACTCGTAGCCACAAACGATAGGATTCTAAGGTGCTGGCCTATGATCCGACCAATCCTTCCATCGCCCTTCCCGCCATTCACTTCAACACCAATGTTACACTTGCTGCTACTGCCGACGAAATGAGCCACAAACTAGCCGCTGTCGAGGACCTTCTAGCAGATATCCCTAGGGTAGTGACTATTCAGTCCTCCTCTTTTCCCTCTCAACCCAAGCCAAAGCCTAAGAGAGTAAAAAAGGCTAAGGCCAAGGCTATAGTGACTCAGATTGATTCTGAGGACACTGTACTGATCTCAAAACTGGCCAAGTCTGAAAAGAGTACTCCTACTACCGACAAGAGGCTAGCCGAGGCCGAGACGTCTGACCCACCGCAATCCAAAAAATCGAGGTCCGGCGGGTCTTCTAATCCCTCTAGTTTCTGCGCCGACGCTCCCTAGACTCCATCTATCATGGCCAGAGACCGACCTCTTCTAGTCGGGGACAACAACCTCGACAGTCTGGAAGTCGATGCCGTCATTTCCACTGTCGTTCTACTCCCAGCCGACATCAATCAGATGGCCGAGCTTTCAGAGTACGAAAATTATGCGATGATGATGCAACATTGTGTCTTGGTTAGTCTTAACACTTGTAATTTTTGGTCGAATTTCAACTCTGGTTTTCATACTTAACGAATTTCCTTTACACTCTTGCAGGTTATCCAGTAGGGTTACTCCATTGCAGTTAAGACTGATGAGTTCAAGAAAGAACTAGCCAAAAAAACAAAGGAGGCAGCCAAACTCCTTACTTCGCTAAACAAAGCCGAGGCTCATGTCCGAGGTCTTCTGGTCAGGCCAAGGCCACTGAGTCGGCCTTGAAGAAAGCCGAAGACCGCACTGAGGCTGCGGAAAATATTGTCGAGGTTGCTCAAGCCGAGGCCAAAGAGGCCAAAGATAAGGAGTCTCAAGCCTAAACCAAGCTGCAAGCGACGCTTGTTACCAAGGCGGCCAAGATAAAGGAGGCGGATAAGAAGACCTATGCCGAGGGAGTAGCCGATGTCCGTGATGAATACAAAAAGCAAGTTAAGCAGGCATACAACAGGGGTTACACCTTTAGTTGGATGGCTGCTTTGAAGGAGTTGGTTGTCCCTAATGACTTGCCCTTCTAGGACGAGAGCCAACTTGTTATGCCATTCCCTCCCAGCCCAAGCCAATCTGAGGATGAGGCTGAGAGGGATGAATAAATTGAGGCCGATAAGGATGAGGCTGAGAAGACTGATGTTGCTGGGGCCAAGTCCCCAACTCTGAATGAGCAAGTCCTGGACTTGACTCAAGACGACGAGGACGAGGTTTCCAAGAACACACTTGAAGTCGAGGTTGAAAGTGCAGAGAAGAGCCTTGACAAGACTCTTCTAGAGATCGAGGCCGAAAAGGCTTCTCCCAGCTATCTGCTAAGGCCAAAACACAGCCAACCGCCGATGCAGAACATACTGTTTGGAATCTCTTTTTTGTACTTTTTCCTTTGTTTTGAACAGTGTTTGTTTTTGTCGGGCCGATATGCCTACTTATGTACTTGAACAAGTTGTCTCTTTCTTAATACATGTCTTCTGTTTTCTTCCAAGTGTTGAATGTATGCCTTCTTTTCTTCTATGCTTGTTTACTGCTTTCTTTCATGCCTTTCATGCCTCCATACTCAGAATATTTTTGTATTTCTTCAAAGTATTCCTTAACTGTATAATAACTCCGGGATATAATACCTCGGATATAAATCTTGACTGTTTTCCTCGGCCAACCATTGGCATACCTCGGCTAACACTTTAAAAATATAAAAATATTTTTACAAGTGTTATTCAGTATTACTTTTTTACCTCCATATGCTATCTTCTATTAAGACTTCACCCTTTCCAAGCTTGGACAACCTGGTTGGTCACCTCGGATAATATGTATCTCGGATGCTTTATTCATAATTACCTCGGATAACTTTAACTTGTAAATTTCTCCGAATTTTCAACAAGTGTTAAGCCCATTTTAACTTGTAAATTTTTTTGAAAATTTCAACAAGTCCCAAGTTCCTGCTCCCTACCCTCTAATGTGAACCTGAGTTTCACTTAAGTTCACATTAAGCATGTGTCTATGGTCCTTCGTCGAAGTCAAATTCAAACAAAGACTTCCCGAGGTGTTTCAATCTCGGTTTCTCTGTTAATGAACTTAGTTCCATTCTGAGTTTGACTCTGCTGATATGGCAAGTCCAGGTTAATTCAATTTAGTTTAGCTCAATTATATTCAAGTATAATTCAACTCTGCCATATAATGAGTCTAAGTTATTCAGAAACATCGCCAACTTAGTTCAACTCTATTATATGCAAGTATAATTCAACTCTGCCATATAATAAGTCTAAGTTATTCGTCATGTTTCATTCAGAAACATCGCTAACTTAGTTCAACTATATTATATGCAAGTACAATTCAACTTTGTCATATAATAAGTCTAAGTTATTCATCATGTTTCATTCAGAAATATCGCCAACTTAGTTCAACTCTATTATATGCAAGTATAATTCAACTCTGCTATATAATAAGTCTAAGTTATTCTTTATGTTTCATTTAGAAACATTGCCAACTTAGTTCAACTCTATTATATGCAAGTATAATTCAACTCTGCCATATAATAAATCTAAGTTATTTGTCATGTTTCATTCGGAAACATTATCATAGGATTAGTTAGTCCTATCGCACAAATATCAAAATCACAAAAATCAAACTAAAATTTTATTATTACTTCGGCTAATGACATAAACTTCGAAAAAAATCTAATGATAGAAAAACTTCAAATTACAAGTGTTCTAGGGTCTTGGCAACTCTTTGCCATCACTGTCCTCAAGCCGATATGCTCCATTGCCGGCGACCGAGATGATTCTATAAGGTCCCTCCCAATTTGGGCCTACCTTGCCTTCCCTAGGGTCCTTCTTGTTGCCGACTACTTTCCTCAACACAAGGTCCCCAACTTTGAATTCTCTTGGGTTGACATTCTTGTTGTAAGCCCTAGCAAGCTGCTGTTGATATGCCCCTAGCCGAATTGCTGCTCTCTCTCTTTTCTCCTCTAGTAGGTCCAGATCTCGGGTCAGGAATGCCTCATTAGTCCCATTCTCTACTCCCTGGGTCCTGATCCCAGGGATGTCGACTTCTAGTGGGAAAATTACTTCAGTGCCATAAGCCATGGCAAAAGGAGACTCTCTAATTGATCTTCTTGGCATAGTTTTATATGCCCAAAACACATTGGGCAACTCTTCCATCTACTTCCCTTTTGTTGCTTCCAACCTCTTTTTGATCCCATCCAAGATAGTTTTATTGGATGCCTCTGCTTGACCATTGCTCTGAGGAAAATTTGGAGTAGAGTAGTAGTTCTTGATTTTGTACTTTGCACGGAAGCTTTTGATTAACTTACTATCAAACCGTGTGTCATTGTCTGCTATTATTGCCCTTGGGATCCCAAACCTGGTGATGATGTTCTTCCATACGAAGTTCTTTACGTCAATGTCTCGAATCTTCACAAGAGGTTCAGTCTCTACCCACTTGGTAAAGTAGTCAGTTGCTACCAGCAGAAACTTCCTTTGCCTAGTTGCTTGGAGCAGTTGTCCAACAAAATCCATGCCCCACTGAGTAAATGGCCAATGGCTGGATACTGGGTTCAAATCTACTGCTGGTTGATATATCAAAGGTGCAAACCTTTGACACTTCTCACACTTTCTGACGTAGGCTTTAGCATCCTTCTGCATGTAGGGCCACCAATACCCCTGAGTAATGGCCCTATGTTCAAGTGATCTACCACCAGCATAGCTTCCACATACCCCTTCATGTATTTCATATAGAAAGTCTTCAACCTGGGAGGAATGCAGACACCTCAAAAGGGGACCAGTAAAGGACCTCTTGTAGAGGTGGCCATCTGCTGTTAGGTTGAACTTGGCCGATATCAACCTGATTTTATGTACTCCTCTTCGGTCGTCTGGCAGCTTGTCATCCCTAAGGAATACCACTGTTGTATCCGTCTAACTTGGTCTCATCTCCACACATATTGCTTCGTATCTGTGATTAGTGGTTCCACACTTGGGCCTAACAAATAATTAACCATTATTGTCCTTACCTCTTCTGATTTCATTGCACTAGCCAGGTTAGCCAAGGCATCGACATGGCAGTTATCATCTCGGCTAACCTGTTATAGCCGACAATCCTGGAACAATGCTAGCAGTCTAATAACTTTCTTAACATAGGCTATCATTCTTTCATCTTGGGCTACGTTCTCACATGTTGCCTGGTTCACAATAAGTTGGGAGTCACAGAAGACTACCACATCTTCGGCTTTCATTGCTGCAGCTAACTTCAACCCTGTGATTAGTGTTTCATATTCTACTTCATTGTTTGATGCTTTGAACCCCAAACGAATAGATTGTTCTGACATTCGTCCATCTGGTGATACCAACACCACCCCTACCCCTTCTCCTTGACGGTTTGAACTTTTATCAACAAACAGGCGGAATGAGTCGCCGATGTAGATATCACAGGCTTTGGTTTTTCTTCTTTCTTCTGTTTCTCTTGAGTGGGGTTCTCTAGCCCTAGCTGGGTTTCTTCTTGCTCTCTTGGGCACCCCAAACCGCAGCTCATCGGAGTTTGACATGAAATGGCACCAGGTGTGAACTCGGCCACAAAGTCAACCAGCACCTGGCCCTTAATTGCTGTTCTGGGCCTAAATTCTAGGTCATATTGGCCCAACACTACTACCCATCTGGCTACCCTTCCTGTCAGATCTCCTTGCTACAACAGGGACTTCAAAGGATGCTCCGTCAATACCATAATCTTGTGGGCTTGGAAGTAGTGATTCAGTTTCTTCGAAGCCATTACCAGTGCTAATGTCAATTTTTCAAGGGGTAAGTACCTGGTCTCTACACTCGCTAAGGTTTTACTCACATAGTACACTGCCCTTTGTTCTCCATTCTCTCCTCTGATTATCACTGCACACTGCGTGCTCTGAAATGGCCAAGTATAAGAATAGTTCCTCTCTGGGTACTGGATTTGACAGAACTAGAGCTGTTGTCAGGTACTTTTCAAGTCGGCCAAGGCGACTTCGCATTCCTCTGTCCACAAGAAATTTGTGGCCTTTTTCAACAAACTGAAAAATGGTTTACATTTATCTAAACTTCTGCTTATAAATCTGTTCAGGGTTGCAGCCCTTCCAGTCAACATCTGCACTTGTTTTGCCGATGTCGGGCTTTTCAAGTCTAGGATAGCCTTGATTTGATTTGGGCTTGCCTCAATGCCCTTTCTGGTAACCAAGTATCCTAGGAACTTACCAGACCCAACTCCAAATGCGCATTTCGAAGCATTGAGTCGAAGCCGATATGTTCTAAGGATATGAAAAACTGTTTTTAAGTCGACCAGGTGATTCTCAGGTTCTTTGGTCTTCACGATCATGTCATCAATGTACACTTCTACTGTTTTGCTAATCAGATGTCTGAACATCTTGGTTACTAACTTTTGGTGGGTTGCTCCTGCATTTTTTGACTCGAAAGGCATCACTCTGTAGCAATACAACCCTTTTGGGGTGATAAATGCAACCTTCTCCTTGTCAGGGGGATACATTGCTATCTGATGGTATCTTCTATAAGTGTCTAGGAAGCTCATCCTTCCATGCCCCGAAGTGATATCTACTAATTAGCCATATTCAGGCTGGTGAAGTCTACACAGACCCTCCACTTCCCATTCTTCTTTTTCACAACAACTGTGTTTGACAACCAAGTTGGGTAGTTTACCTCCCGAATGGCTCTGGCCTCCAACAATTTGTCCATTTCCTTCTCTACTGCCTCCACATGAACCAACGTCGGCCTCCTTGCTCGCTGAATGGCAGGTTTAGCTGACATGTCTATTTAGTCTGTGGCAAGTGACCTCGGGATCAATGCCAGACATCTCGTATGGATTCCAGGCAAACACCTCTATGTTTGCTCGCAAGAATGACTCTAACTCCCTTTCCTCCTCCTCGGCCAGTCCTGAGCTGAGAAGGAAGAAGCACTCTTTATCACCTTGTTGGACCAGAATTTTCTTTAAGGCTTCCTCGCTTTTGTCGGCCGGCTCTTTGCCGACATCATCCAGGACCTCCATGTCCTCGTCCTCAATTTCTATTATTTCTGCCTCTCACATGTTACAGGTGGATTTCATTATTGCCATGGAGCAATTCTTTGTCTGCACCTGATCCCCTCTGACCTCCTCAATTCCATGCTCTGTTGGGAACCACGACAGCTGGTGCAGTGTTGAGGGAACTGCCCTCATTGCGCGCAACCATGGCCTCCCTAAGATAACAGGAGAGGAAGTGTCAATTATTATGAACTCTGTACTTACCTTCTTGGTGCCTGCCTGTACGTCCAAATTCATTGCTCCCAGGGGCCATGTCGCCATTTCATTGAACCCGACCATTGGGATGTTGGACTACTCCAAATCATCTTGGTGAAAGCTGAGCTCCTTGTAACATCTGACATACATGATGTCACAAGAGCTGCCTTGGTCAATCCGAATACGCTTTACCTAGCATTTTTCAATTTTGAAGGTTACTACCAGAGCATCGTTGTGCGGATGCAGCACTATGTCTAGGTCTACTTCAGTGAAAGACACCATTGGTCCCTGGCACTCGTCTGTCCTAGGCCTATTTTGTTGGACCTGATACACATGTTGTAAGTGCTTCACCCTTTAAGTCTCCCCACGTACCTCGTTCTTATTGACCCTCGAGTGAATCACATTGATCACTCGAGGTCCGTCTGTTTGTTGTTGTGGTGTTGGTGGAAGTGGAGCTGCCGGTGCCTGGGGCAGCCTTGCTTGCTCTTCCCTCATTCTGGCCTTATCTACTAGGTCCCTTAAGTGACCTTGTCTGACCAAATCTTCCAAATACGCCTTTAGGGCTCTACAACCCTGCATCAGGTGTCCATCTTCATTGTGGTAAGCACAGTGCTTCCCTAGACTTCTCCCCATAAATTCGCCAAGGATCCTCTCCGGCGCTTTGTAGTACAGCTGGTTCCTAATCCTTTCTAGTACATTATAAGCTTCGATCCGGAACACAGTGGTGACTGCCTGTGCAGCCCTTAGTCTTGTTTCTTGTCTATTAAATCCAGTATTACCTCGGCCTCGCTTCTGTGAGCCATTTCTCTTTTCCTGCTTCAGTGCTTTTGCTCCTGGTGTATCCTCTTTTGCTTTGGCATACTTCTCGATCCTTGCCATGAGCTCCTCCATACTCTTTGGCAGAGTCTTTGCTAGTGACTTTCGAAGCATGCAGTTGTCCTCCAAGCCGTTCTTAAAATGCACGACCGCCAACTCCTGGTTACATCCTGGTATTCGATTGAACGCCTCATAATACCTTTTGGCATAAGCCCTGAGGATTTCACCTTCGCCAATTTTCAGAGCCATCAGGGTGTCTACCCTCAACGGTTGCAATTTGTTTGTAACAAACCTGGCCACAAATATTTCGACTAGGCCTTCTCAACTCTGCACAGTCCCTTTCGGCAACTTGTGAAACCAATCTGATGCGAGTTCCCCAAATGATGAGGGGAACACCTTGTAGAGCAACGATTCATTCCCGATATACAGTGCCATTGAATTCAACTATAAGCCGATGTGAAAGTTCAGATCTAAATTACCGTTATATATCTGGAACCTCGACATATGGAACTTTTTTGAGGCTTCAAACCTATCCAACTCTACTGAGAACGGCGTTCTCGGCTTGACGGGTGATGTGACCTCGGCATTCTGTACCTATCCAATTCTTCTGGAGGTAGTTCCTCAAATCTTCCTTAGTCCGTCCAGGAGCTCAGCTGTCAACGGACTTCAGTCTCTTGGGTGCGCTGCGCCCGGTGTCGTTATGAGTCCTCTTAGACTTCTCTTCATTCACCGTGTCAAAACAAAGTTCCTTCCCTTGAACGTGCCGATGTTCCTTAACATAAGTTCCCTTGGTACGAGGTGTCCTCTGAGACTCTCCTCTCATTGACTCTGGTTGCCCGGCGTCCCGTGAAAGCTAGTGTAAGCATTCCTTCACCTTGTCATGCTGAGGGACTGCTAGGATTACTTTCTGTCCTCTTTTCTAGGCATTGTTCTTGGCCGCTGGAATCGGCATGTCCTTCAATGGAAACAGTGGCTGCATGACGTTGTTCTACATCATGAAGTTGACAACTGGTTGTAGGTTTGCCAACTTGTTTGTCATTCCCTTCATCTCGCCGTCTCTCTTTAGGCATCTATCTTTCTATACCTGGACGTCGCTTTCGTTGTAATACTTGTCTCTGCCTGATTTCTTCGGTGCGTCTTCCTCTTGGCCAACGTTTTTCTCCTCAGGATTCTGATCCCATGTTCCTTCGTTATGGTTTTCTTTCTCCATGTTTGGATCGGCATGCTTACCACTCCCACTAGGGATGTCCCTGATTTTTTCTTTCTGCCTGTCGTTAGTTATCTATCCTTACTAAGTTCCCACAGACGGCGCCAAATTGTGGGTGTTGATTTCCGACCACACAACCAAACGGGGAACTTAGCTGGAGAGCACCGACAGAATAGATTAAGCCTGAACAACCTGTCACAGAAAGATAAGAATCCGATGATGGTTCGTCCACCCGGAGGCACTCCAACACTTAAGTCAGTAATTAAATATCTCTCAAAGATAGCAAATTGTACTTAACTCACAAGAAAACACTTGCTGTTCACAGTATATCACACATACCTGAGACCCACGGGGGTGCCCTGCTTTTATAGCTAGCACCGACTTGATCCCTGTAAAAGCCTAACTTCAATGGACTCAGGCTCAATGCTCATCTTGGACTCTCAGCTAGATAGGGATAAACTCCGTAAGAGCTCTATCTTTATCCAGACTGAGATCCTCCCATATTTTAGGACTCTTGTCCCTTATTCGCTCATCTCGGATTTCGGTATCTCCGCAGACAACCTCGGCCTAACCGAGATTACCTCGGCATCAAGACCAGACCACGTGGCACCTCGGTTGACACTTCAGCGTCACCTTGGCCACGTGTTTTTATTCACAAAATACGTCCCCACAGGTACGAATAGAAAAATCAATTTTTTGTAGGTATGGTTGGCTTTGGCATAGAAGATTAGAACATGCTCATTTTGATTTAATTTCTAAACTTTCAAAAAATGAGTTAGTCATTGGTTTATCAAAAATTATTTTTGAAAAAGACAAACTTTGTGATGCATGTCAATTTGGACAACAAATTAGAATTTCTTTTAAATCCAAAAATATCGTTTCAACTACTAAACCGCTTCAACTCTTGCATATTGATTTATTCAGACCATCTAGAACATTAAGTTTAGGAGGAAAATTGTATGCTCTTATTTGTGTTCATGATTATACTAGATATACATGGGTATTATTTTTAACACACAAAAATGAAGCTTTTTATAATTTATCAAGACTTTGTAAAAGAATTCAAAATGAAAAAAATCTTAATATTTATAGTATTAGAAGTGATCGTGGTAGAGAATTTGAAAATGATGATTTTATTATGTTTTGTGATGAGTTTGGAATTGATCATAATTTTTCTGCCCCTAGAACTCCTCAACAAAATGGTGTAGTTGAAAGAAAAAATAGAGCTCTTGAAGAAATGGCCTGTACTATGCTTTGTGAAAATAATTTGCCTAAATATTTTTGGGTGGAAGCCGTTAACACTGCATACTATGTTGTAAACCGAGCTATGATTAGACCTATTCTTAAGAAAACCCCTTATGAAATTTGGAAAGGTAGAAAACCTAATATTAGTCACTTGCGTGCATTTGGTTGTAAATGCTTTGTATTGAATAACAATAAAAATAACTTAAGAAAATTTGATACTAAATCGAATGAAGTTATATTTCTTGGTTATTCAATTTCCAGTAAAGTTTATAGAGTATTTAATAAAAGAACTCTACTTGTTGAAGAATCTGTGCATGTTGTTTTCGATGAATCTAACAACATTATTTCTAAAAATCTTGTAAGTAATGATATTGTAGAAAATCAACCAAGCATGGAGAGCATTTACATAAAAGAAAATAAAGAAAATCCATTACGTGAACATGAAGAAGAAATGACAATGGAGAAATTTCAAGAAATATATGCTCTTCCAGAAAACGACTCAAATCTACCAAAAGAATGGAAGTATGCTCATGGCCACTCCAAAGACCTCATCATAGGTGATGCGGCAGAAGGTATAAAAACTCGTTCCTCTGTTAAAAATGTTTTTGGTAACTTAGCGTTTGTTTCACAAATTGAACCAAAATCATTTTTAGAAGCTGAAAATGATGAAAACTGGATTTTAGTAATGTAAGAAGAATTAAATCAATTTCAAAGGAATGAAGTTTGGTTTTTAACTCCTCGACCTAAAGATCATCCCGTTATTGGTACAAAATGGGTTTTTCGAAATAAAATGGATGAATCCGGAGTTGTTACTAGAAATAAAGCTAGATTAGTAGCTCAAGGTTATAATCAAGAAGATGGCATTGATTTTGATGAAACTTTTGTACCAGTTGCTAGATTTGAAGCTATTAGACTGTTACTTACTTTTGCATGTTTTAAAGATTTTAAATTATATCAAAGGGATGTCAAAAGTGCTTTTTTAAATGGGTACATTTCGGAGGAAGTTTATGTTGAACAATCTCTCGGTTTTGAAAATCATAAATACCCGGATCATGTTTTCAAACTTTCAAAAGCCTTATACGGCTTAAAACAAGCTCCTAGAGCTTGGTATGAAAGATTGAGTAATTTTCTATTTGACAAAGGTTTTTTTAAAGGAAAAATTGATACAACACTTTTTATAAAAATAAAAAATGAAGATATGCTAATTGTTCAAATTTATGTTGATGATATCATTTTTTGTGCTACTAATGAAAATTTGTGCAAAGAGTTTGCTAAAGATATGCAGGGTGAATTTGAAATGAGTATGATAAAGGAGTTAAATTACTTCCTTGGTCTATAAATTAAACAAACTAATGATGGAATCCATTTAAATCAAACGAAATATATCAAGGATCTACTCAAAAGGTTTGAAATGGAATCATCAAAGCCTGCAGCAACTCCAATGAGCACATCAATAAAAATCGACAAAGATGAGCAAGGTAATCCTGTAGATGAAAAGAAATATCGAGGTATGATTGGTTCCCTACTTTGTCTTATTACAAGTAGACCCGATATAATATTTAGTGTTTGTACGTGTGCACGTTTTCAATTTGCACCGAAAGAGTCACACATCATCGTAGTCGAACGTATTTTCAGATATCTTGTTGGCACTCCATATTTGGGATTATGGTATCCTTAGGAAATCACTTTTGAACTTTTTAGTTACTCAGATGCTGACTTTGCGGGATATAGACTTGACCGAAAAACACTAGTGGAACTTGTCATTTTCTTAGACACTCTCTCACTTCTTGTTTTGCAAAAAACAAAACTCAGTGGCTTTGTCAACTGCTGAAGCAGAATACATTGCCGCCGCCAGGTGTTGTGCACAATTGCTTTGGATGAAACAATAACTTCAAGATTTTAGACTTCACTATGATCATATTCTTATAAAATGTGACAACACAAGTGCCATTAACCTTTCAAAAAATCTTATTCAGCACTCACGCACTAAACACATTGAAATAAGACATCATTTTCTAAGAGATAATGTACTCAAAGGCAACATTGAACTCGAATTTGTGCCTACAAATCGTCAATTAGCTAACATATTTACCAAGCCTCTAAATGAAGAACAATTTTATTATATTAGAACTGAACTTGGTATGATGAATACTCCAATATAATGTTTATATTAAAAATAATTTTTTATAAATAAATAAAAAATAAAAAATTATACATATATATATATATTCGCTCTCTTTCTCACCCACTTTGTCTCTATCTCTTACCCGCTCTCTCCCTCACTCTCTGTTTTCTCGCTCTTATTTTCTTTCTCTCATTCTCAGACGACACCATCTTCATTCTCACCATCATCCACAACCAGCTTCACCATCTATAACATCATCCATCACCTTCATCACTACCATCATCCACTCAAATTCCTCACTGACTTACCAAGATCCATCACGGCTCTACTTTCATCACCGATCTTCAACATCATTTTCGATTCATCAAGATCAATTACTGATCCGTCAAGATCAGTTATTGATCTACCAAGATCCATCACCGATCTACAAAAATTCGTCACCGATCTACACGATCTTTTCTATTCCTTCCGATCATCAAGGTCATCACCGATCAACATGTTAAAATTATTTTTGCACCGTGTTATCTTTTTTCTTGTTGTATGTGCTCCAAACTCTCTTGAATTTAATAATGATTGCTTCTACTTTGTCTGAAGAAATTGTTTTTATTTTTATTTTCTCTTTTTATGCTAGTGCACTTGGTGTAGTTGTTTATGGCCAAATCTTAATGGCCCTTAGTATTATAGATTGGTAATCTGTTTTTTCCAATTTATGTAATTGTTAGTGGATTAATTTCGAGGGAGACTCATATATTTTGAGATTAAAACAATTATTATAAATATAAATATATATATATATATAAATAAATAAAAGGGGGGGCGTGTGTATATTCTGTGCATAATTTTATGGGGAGTATATATATGCTTTTTTACTCCTTATCTACGCTAACAATTTTTTTTGCAAAGACAGAATTTTTTTTTTCATAAAAAAAAAGGGAGAGAAATGCTTACAATTTTATTTTAGAAGGAAAAAATATTACTCGATTATATGCAAGTTTTCAAAAGGCTTCACAGATTTTTTTCGTTTCACTTCTCTCAACAACTTTTCATGAGTCTCCTTTACATGTCTCTCTCTATTTTCTATTTCTGTGAGTCTTGGCATTATAACCGTTGCATAATATTTCACCGCATTCTCTAACTGCGCATTTTTCCTTTCTAGCTCTATCTTCTTCTTACGAATATTAGCCCATTGTTGTTTTAACAAGCGCACCTCATCTCTCCATTACTGATTTTCTTGTATTCTTGCTTGTAATCATTGAGCCATGTGGGAAACTGCAGTCATTGCCTGTGTACCAAGAGCCATAGTGTTATTAATAACATCAATACCATTCCAATTACCAATAACACTAGGACCCTCATTTACAGGAATAGCGTGTGCCTCCATCACTGGTAACCTCTCATTTGCTTGAATTTCAGGCACCTCATGCATGTTCGAACCATTGATGGCTAAGGTAAAGAATGACATGATTACACAAGAAGTTAAAAAAAAAAATATCTCTCCAACACTTGATAATTTCGTCTCTTTGCCTATCATCCTTGTCACTTTTTATACACTCCATCGATCCAATACTCGATACATATCTGCTCAAATCTTTTGATTGTCAACATTTTGTGCGCCCGAGATGCTCCAAAATCCCCACAATGATTCCGACAAGATAGAAAGACTATTATTATATTTTTGGCCTCTCGGATTATTTTATCAAATGTGTTTGTTTCCTCTCTTCATTTATTTTGATGATGTCAAAGGGGGAGAACAAATATGATTTTGAAAATTATATGTTGCAAAGTTATCAAAGTTATCAAATATTTTGATTGATTTTAATTTTGTATGAGAGTTATCAAATATTTTGTTAATTTTATTTTGTGTCAAATCCATACAAATATTGCCATCATAAAAAATGGGGAGATTGTTAATCATATTGTGCCTGTTTGGTGAAACTTATAAGCTGATTATTTCAGCTTATGACTTAATTTAAGCTAGAATGATGTGTTTGGCATAGCTTAAAGCACCGGATTATAGCTTAAAAAAAGCCATTTTCGGCCAATTTGGAGAAGCTACTTCAGAGATGCTTACAGATTTCCGCTTAAGCGCGCAGCTGTTTGGAGGGGCATGAAATGACTTAAATGCCCCTCCAAAACTTCAACAATTACGGTTATGCCACTATATAAGCCCTCTTTCGTTGCCCTAGCCCACTCCTCTTCTCACACTCCTCTTCTTATTTCCTTGGCGACGAAAGACGATCCTCCAAATCTCTCTAAGATCAGCCGATCAAAGTCGAAGATTTCTCCAAGATTTCTCCAAGATCTGCACCAAAAAGGTAAGAGTTCATGCCTTTTGTTTGTGATATATACACACACACACACACATTGAGCTAGGGTTTACACAGACCAAAATCAGATCATACTCTCTCTTCTTCCTTCGATTCACCCTTTGGTTTCGAGTTGAAGGCGGCCTCTCCGTCTGAATTTTCCTCTTCCATCTTGCCCTTGGCTTTGCCTTCTCCCTTATCTGTCATCTCTGTCTCTCTCGAATAAATGTATGCTATGTTTCTGAAACGGAATTGGTTTATAAAAATAGGTAGCAACTGTCTTTTCTGATCTCAAGTTCTACTTGTTTTGTACGATTCTTCTTACTGGAGGAACTCTAGTCATATATGACTGAATAGATGTTATTTTCTGATTCATACCAAATACAATGTCTATTTTTTATTTTATTTTATTAATAGCTTGATGTTGTTGCAAGAATTTTGTCGGATTGCATTATGATCTTTAAAAGTAGGTATCATTTTCTTATTCATACCAAATGCATTGTCTATTTTTATTATATTAATATCCTGATTTTGTTATTGCATTATGACTGAATATATAGATGTGGAACTTCTTCTTATTTCCCCCCCTTCTTTTCTCTGAAATTTGTGTGTGTCATTATGTGAAGTGTGAACTAAAGTTCAAGAATGTTATTTATATATTGATTTTATTTTTCTGTCATTCAGTTTATTTTCGTAAATAACGTCTTAATGTGAATTGAATTTTTATTTACTCTGAAATTAATGTTAATTTTCGTAAATTAATGTTATTTTTCTCTGAAATTTTTCTCTGTTGTTCCAATTTAAATAACACATTTGTGTTGCTTCAATTTTGACATATATTCCATGTGACTCAAATGATCTAAAAAGGTTCATTGTTTGGCTTTTGATATAGTGCTTCTATTTGATTTTGTTCTGGTCTCTTCCTTCCTAAAAAGGTTCTATTTGATTTCATTATTGTGTTCAAGTGTTGAATACCCCCCCAAAAAAAAAAATTAAGAAAAAAAAAATCTGTGTATCCCCTCTTGATTTTTAGGGAGTTTTGTTATCTTCTTTACTACAACTTACACTTTTCATCTTGATTTTGATTTTTGATTATTTAGGAATGGAAAAATGAGTACTGTAGTATGATAAAAGTCTATGATTATCAGAACTGTTGTTGAACAATTATCAGTTATAGTACAAAGCTCCCTTTCTATCAGAACTGTTGTTGAACAATTCTATCAGAAAGAACTCTTGTTATCTTCTTTACTCTTGTTATCAGAACTGTCCATGTTTTTTAATTTCAAACTATTGTTTTATGCTTTATCTCCGCTCATTACTCTATCCTAAAATTTCACTATATGACGTTTTACAAGTTATAACTTAGTATAATACCATGATAATCAGTGCAACTTTGAATATCACCTCTATTCTTATAAATTGGAAGCAATGTACTTTTCCTCCATTTAACAAAAGTCCTTGTAGTATTTAAGATTTTGTTAAACTGATTGGTCAACCAAACTGTTCCTGCATCATCCAAACACTTTCAAACTTGATCCAAATTTCATCTAGTCCTCCAGCTTTTCCCATTTTAGGTTTGGGTTAAGAAGTTGTAGCTGAACCAAAAACATGTTGTATCAAATAAGGGTTACTGAATCCGAAGTGTCCAAAGTGTAGCTGAACCAAAAATAGTTTCAAATTGTTTTTTTTTTTTTTTTTTTTTTTTTTTTTTGTCTTTGCAAGGCCAAAGTGTGCAAATATTTTCATTTTAGTATCAATAAGGGTTACTCAATCCAATCCATGAAAACTCTTTCCATTTACACAGTTGGTCATGGACAATAGTGTTAGTCATGTATAACATCTTTAAGTTCCCAATCAATTTTAGAGGATTTGGATTCACTTCTTCCTAATTACTGCAGAGGCATGTCATCCTCTAGTAACTATTCTTCCAGTGCTGAGACCTTGGATTTGAGGTACGAGGCTTTGAAATGTGAGTGTGGTGTAAGAGCTGCCATAAGGGTTATCGAATCTGAGAAGCCATCAAAAGGAAGACTGTATGTAATTTGTGAGAAGAGAAATTGTCAATTTTGGAGGTGGTGTACCCCCAAATCTATGACGATGGTAGAGAGGCAGAGAAACAAGACAAATCTTTATCAAAATCAAAACATCGAGACTGTAGGACTAAAAGTGAAGAACCAAATGCTTGAGCAATCCGTAACATTTATGAAGCAGCTTGTTGTGGGTTTGCTCACAATTTGTATTGTTCTGTCAGTTGCATTACTCTTCAAATGATTGTAGGTGGCTTTTAGATCATGTGTTTTTTTGCTAAGTTGTGTACGCAATGATGAGACGTCTATTGTAGTTGCCATGTATGGTTATTTTGTACTAATCTTATGTTTTAATACAACCAATGATGAATGAGTATGTGTTAAACAATTTTTTTTTCTTTCATAGAATGAGTACCCAAGAGGAAACACAATCTGAAAATAGGAAGAATAAGGGAAAATCCTCTCAAGTACCATCTGTTAAGGCTCATTGGGATGCAAAATCAAATGAAATCTTTATTAAGCTTTGTGTTGAGCAAGTGAAGGTCGGACACAGACCTGGTACACACTTAGATAGGGTCGGGTGGTAAAATGTCATAACTATGTTTAAAACTATGACTGGAAAAGCATACCAATGAACACAAATGAAAAACCATTGGGATGTGTTGAAAAAAGATTGGCTTTTGTGGAACAATCTGTTAAGGGGTGAGACAGGCTTAGGCCGTAATACATTGACTGGAGCTATATCTGCATCTAATGAGTGGTGGACCAAGAAATTGGAGGTATTTAAATTGCTTAATGTACATATTCTGTTTGTTTTTGTTGCTTAAACACACCAAATTTTGATACTTGTAAATGTTAAATTTTTTCTTTGTAATTGTTGCAGAGGTATCCTGATGCTGCTAAATTTCGGCGTATGCCGTTGCAATTTAGTGAAGACTTAGACATACTATTCTCAGATGTAGCTGCTACAGGAGAATAGGCATACACTCCTAGTTCAGGGGTTATGCCTGACACTGATGAGAATGTGGAGGAATTTCATACCCCACATGATGCTGAATATGATGATGATGATTTGGAGGTGGTTCATCCTTCTGAGTTAAACAAAAAGCGTTCATCAAATACTGATGGTTCATTAACCAAGAGCAAGACAAAGAACAAATTTACTGGTGCAGCTCTAATTAACAAGACACTTGATCGTCTAGTCAATGTTATTGAGTCATCTTCAGCAACTTCAACACAGACCTCATCAAGATATCCTTCAATTGCAGAATGTTTGGCGAAGTTGGAAAACATCCCTGGTGTGTCCCCGAATGATGAATTGTATGTATGGGCCACCTGATTGTTCTTACGAGACAAGCGTCGTGAGTGCTTCATGACTCTTCCTACGGATGAAGTTCGGCTTAGGTTTCTAAAGTTGGAGATTGAGATGGAGAAGACCACCACAGGTTATCGCGGCTAATTGTGGACTGCCTAGTTGTTCTTAAGACTTTTATTATTAATTGTGGACTGTTCTGTTGGACTTTTTATTTTACTAATTGTGGACTGTTGCAATATTTTGCTAATTTTTCCTTTTATTAATATTGACTATGTTGGACTTTTAATTGTGGACTCATTATTTCGAATTTTATTAATATTATGTTGGACTTTGTTAGTTAAATGGTTGAATGGTTGGTGGGTAGGTGACATTTTTTCAGTTGAATGGTAGGTGAATGGTTGACTTGTTGAATGTTAGTTGAATATGAATGGTAGGTGAATGATGAAGATTATATATATGTATATGTAGGTGAATGGTTTACTCAATTCATTTTTGTGCTTTACATTTTTTTCCTTTACATTTGAATCTCTCCAGGTATAATTTTGTTGAAGTTGAATGTATAATTTTCTTGCTTTACATTTTAATCTTTCACCTATTTCATTTTTGTATTTACATATTTCTTTATATGAATGATGGTTTTCTTTAATTGGGATAAATGGATGACAGGTAGCCTTATATTTAGTCATTCTCCTTGAAACAAATATGACCAGGCATGCTACATCAAAAATCCAAGCCTTTGTTAAACGTGGGCTTCACCAAGCTTCAAAATCATTTATAAACATGTCTTGCTTAATAATGTTTAGCTTCTGCTTACTTGTCAATGTGGAGGCACATTTAGACTTGCTTGAATGCTCAAGTAGGGGTGCCATTTGCACAACATGCATCACATTTGGCCATTTGGATATATAATTTCAATTAGGGGACAATGAACTGCTTAACATGCCATTTTGATGGATTGGGTCTTAACCCAATTACGGTTTTTATAAATGTAATAGTTCCACTACTGGATAGTTTACAATCTGGACCTTTAGTGTGACAAGTGGTATGGTAATCTAAAACTCCAATTCTGGTTACAAATTACTGGGTAAGGTCAATCTTGGAAGTTCCAAAGCCAAGTTATTGTTTTGGATTTTGTTAGTATTGTTATAAAATAGAAACAAGGTTGTTCTTAATAGAAACACTATCAAATAACTTTACTTTTATCTCTTAGTAACTTTTATTTGTTCACATTGTTTTGAATCTTGCTGTGAATATAGTGGGTTTGATTTAACAATTTAAATTGCCAATTCTGAATTTATATTAACTCTTTATCTCACCCTATTTTTGTTTGAATTGAATAATAACTGAACCTTTTAAATGAGTAAGTATTTTAAAGATGAGTAACAGTGATGAAAACCAATGGAATGATGACCATGATGATGTAGATACTGACGATGAAGGCAGCACATCGCAAACCCAACAAAATAATAATATGCTCTTAGCTACGGCGGCTACAGTTGCAACGACATATGCAACAAATTATTTGATAAAAGAACTATGTAGGACATCTTGTTTAACAGGAGGGATGTCGGTAGTAGAATTACAAGAAGGGAATCGGACAAGAATATTTGAAAATTTTCGAATGGAAAGAGAGGTATTTTATCAATTGTCTAATTTGTTACAGAGAAAGTATGGCCTTCAAACTGGACGACAAGTCTCTATTCAAGAGCAAGTTACAATATTTTTGTTTATTGTTGGCGGTGACATTCGAAACAGAAATGTCCAAGAAAGATTTCAACATTCCGGAGAGACTATTTCAAAATATTTCAAGAAGGTGTTAAAGGCTGTTACAATGATGTCCATTGATTAGGTAAGGCCTTAACCGACTAATGGTGTGCATCCATATATCCGACGCAACCGCAAATATTATCCTCATTTCAAGGTAAATAATTAACTACAAGCGCAACTTGGGTGTTACATATAATTGATGTTGGTAGGATATTTCTACTAATCTGTGGCTAAAATTTTTTTTATTCATTATTATGTAATAGGATTGTATTGGAGCAATTGACGGAACACACATCAAAGCATATATATCTCCAGATAAGCAAGCTCGTCTAATAGGTAGAAAGGGATATGCGACTCAAAACATAATGGCCACATGTGACTTTGATATGTGTTTCACATTTTGCTTATCAGGATGGGAAGGAAGTGCACACGATACTCAGATCTTCTTAGATACAATTAGGAATCATAGTTTTAATTTTCCAAAACCACAAGGAGGTAACTGTTTTATATTTGATTGCTACAATAGATGCACCACATTCACATCTTCATATTTATTTTTACATTTATAATTGCTTACTTTAATTTCATTTTGGAATTTTAAAATAGATGAGTTTTACTTGGTGGATGCTGGTTATCCAAACATGAAAGGATATCTTGCACCTTACAAAGGAGAGAGATACCATCTAGCTCAATTTGAACATGGTCAACCCCCCCCCCCCCAAAAATGCATAAGAAAAATTCAACCAAGCACATTCATCACTTAGAAGTGTAATAGAAAGAACGTTCGGGGTTTGGAAAGCAAGATGGCCGATGATAAAGGATATCCCACCAAACTACAAGTGGCCGACCCAAGTCAAACTTGTCTGTGCAACAATGGCAATTCATAATTTCATCCGACGAAGTAAGCTCCACTATATTACATTTGACTCTTATGATAGATTCACGGATTATGTGCCTAATGAAGAGGAAAGATCTTCGTCTCAACAAGCACGCCATGGAAATGATGTTGCATGTGATGACAACGAGATGGAAGTGAGGAGACATAATATTTGTGTGTTAATTTGCAGACGAAATTAGGAGCTCTATAAATATCTATGAAGTTTTATTTTTCTTGCCTTAATAGTAATTTATTGTATTTTTATTGCAATAACATTTTTTTTTGTTTTCTTGTCAACTCAATATTATTACAAAAAAATTAAATAAAAAAATACATAAAAATTTGAGGTAATGAAATGTACCAAATTAGGTACTAATTAATCAACTTCCATTAATGAAATAACTTGTTCAAAATTTAAAGAGAAGAAAATGACAAAAATTACAAATTTCCTGTTCATAAGGGCAAATATGACAATTACACAGCAAAAAGCTACTTTACAGCTTATTTACCAAACACTACTCTGCTGCTTAAATCTATAATCCCACAGTTACACCAAACAGTTTACCAGCTTATACTCACAGCTATAAGCTATAATTTGTTAAGCTATAATCTATAATCATTTTTCTACAGCTCTACCAAACGGGGCCATTGTTTAATTTTGATGATGTCTAAAATATTATTTGAAAATTTTGAATTTTTTAATATACATATTATTTGATACAAAATATTATTTGTTTAAAATATATATTGTATGATACATTTGTTAAATATTATTTAAATAAAAAATATTTTTAAAAACTTTCCTATTCACTTTTTGAAAATTTAGGCTCATCACTATTCATCTTTTGACAAATTTGATATTGATTGGTTGTCTTATTTTGATAAATTTAATATTAATGAGCTGTCTTCTTTTGACAAAAGTGATATATTCACATGGAGTGGTATGTTATATTTATTTTAAAATCTTTACAACATATATAGAAATTTAAAATGGGTATATATGTTCAAGATCTATCATAAATATTACTTAAAGAGATTTTATTGTGCATGCAAATATTTGATTAGAATATTAGATATAATGCATATAATATAAATAAGATACATCACGTGAGCAATTAGATTTTTTACACTACATTGAGTATATCATGTCACACACATATATGTATATATATATTTATTATTATAATAAACAAGAAAAAGATGGAGCAAATCATTTGCTTGTTTGAATTTAAAATTGTAAATATTATATTATATTATTATAATAAAACAAGAAGAAAAAGATGAAGCAAATCATTTACTTATTTGAATTCAAAGTTGTGAATATTGTATTATATTATTTTGGTAAAATTGCCTAGAAGAGAAAAACGGTGGCTCCATGTTTGAAAAAAAGAAAAAAGTTAGTTTTACTTTTATTATTTTTTCAAACATTATCATTTGCTGTTTATGTGAAATCAATGAGCGTGCCCATGTAATCCATGACGTCAGTAAGGAGCGTCCTTCTTCCAACGGATATATTTTTTAGTATAAATAAAAGTGTTGTCTGTGGAGAAAAATATAGAACTTGAAAAGAAAAAATTTATGTGTACTCCAAAATTTTGAGTATATTGTATTATGCTCTCTCATTTTCAGATCCAAGTGTAGCCTTTGTTCTTATACTTTCATATCTACTCTTTGTGAGATAATTATTGTAAAAGAGGGTTTAGCTATCCCTTATTTTTATTCATTACTTTTGTGAGAGATTTTTGTAAGGGTAAGACATTTATTGTTGAATGAGGCTCAATAGATAAGAGTAAGTCCTGTGCAAAATCCACAAGCTTGGTAAGGACTTGGTGGTGTGTTAATTCAGTTTGATAGTAAAGAAATTCTCAAGGAGGTTCCTTGGGGAGTGGATGTAGGCCTAACGTACCGAACCACTATAAATCTCAGTGTTTGATTTTCTCTCCCTATCCTTCTTACTTTTATATTGATAATTATTATTCTGTTTTTTATTTGTTAAAATTCTGAATATTATGTTTATAAATTTTAATATTGTAAATTTTTTTTTTTTAATAACTCAATTCACTCCCTTTTTAAGTTGCCTACCTGGGATAACATCCTGGAGCCCCTGTTCTTTGAACTTTAGCTCATCTCTTTGACTTTCTTTCTAAAGATCTTCTTAAGTGTCCAACACTTTTCTGTAGGATGTCCTAGTGATCGGTGGAAAACACAATAATTAGGGCCCTCGTAATCTTTCTTCGGTAAAAACTCTTCGATATGAGGTAACTTCAATTCCCCGTCTGCCTTTCATTCTTTGACTAAGGTTTTCACCTTTTCAATACTATTTGGAAAATGAGTGTCATCTTCGTAGGTCTTCCTCTTCTGCCCTCTGAATCCCCCCTTGCAACTTTCAGGTAGAAGATGCGAAAGCCGCAGTGACAGAAGGTCCTCGGGATGATTTGAAGCTGGTTTTATACCTAGTCTTAATCCCGATCTCCTGAGACTGAGGGATGTTGATGTTCACTCTCAAGGAAGATAATGGAGAAGGGAAATTAATTCTTTCCCAAGAGTTGTCACTCCAAAATCCATAACTTGTAAAGCTATGGGTGAGTGCTATTTATAGGCATCTCATGATGTAGGATGGAGCCCATGTGCAAGGCACATGGGAATATTCCCTCTAACTACCTTGTCCGATGAGGTGATTTCTTCGAGGATAAGGAAAACCCCAAAGAGGAGATCAACCTCTTGGCGAACCCTTCTTCTTAGCCACACTTAACCAATGATACCTAATCATTCTAAAGGGTCAGGAGTAGTCCAAAAGGACGTCCTGCGGCAGAAGGGTCAGGGTTAGTTCAAGAGAATGCCCTGCCGCAAATATTGCCAAGTCTCAGGGACCCTCTAGATCGTGCCACCTCGACCTGGGTATAGGTTAGTTTAACCGAAGAGTGAATTTATCTCTACTCATCGTCCTCGAAATCGGGCCCTTTGTTCAGTTTCTGTCACTCCTATGGTTCTAGTACGTAGATCTCGAAAATCTCCGAGCCTGCAAGTGTTCTGGGACTCATTAATGGAGCGACTTTTAGATTGCATTCGAATTCGTTCAAAGCCAAGTGCTTCGGATCTCTAGGTTCGTGGATCCGAACCCTTTCGAGTCCGAGCTCAAATAGGTCTCTAGGTTCGTGGTTCCGAATCCTTTCAAGATTAAACCAATACCTCGGAGAATAGATCTCCTTTGAGAGTTTAACGGTTAACCTCATCGGACGTCCGTATGATCTGGGCCTCTTCGGATGGGCTTGTTGGACTCTCTTTAGAGATAACCGCTTGATGGGTCTTCCTCAGCCCAATTTGCTGGCTTTCTCATAGGCCCGTTCAATGGAATTCACTTGGGCCCATTTGGCAATAATTTTTTCAAGCTCACCAATTTTTTGGGCTTTCCGATTGGGTTTCGATTGGGCCCAATTAATTTAATAGGTTTAAGTTAACCCCTCTTACACATTCATATAAAGGGGTTTCACAATTTTTGTAGAACACCGTCAATTATTTTCTATATCGTTTTTTTGACAAAAATTAAAAGACTCAATAGTTAGATTAACAATAATATATTATTAGAATTGTTCTTATTTTGTCATTTAAATAGTATATTATTTGAGAACTACTCTTTCTCGTTAGTGTCTGATACTTATGTGCTTATAAGTTTGGTTTTATTTTTCTACGAGTATTCTTGTGGATAATTTATAATGTAAAAGTTTTTTTTTTTTTTTTTTTTTTTTTTTTTTTTTTTTTTTAAAGTTTTATAATGCTTATGTAAAAGTTTGGTTTTTTCTGTATTTGTAATGCTTATGTGCTTATAAGTTTGAATTTTTTTTTTTCTATATTTGAAAATTATTTTCTCTATTGAAAAGTTTTTGAAATAATTTGATTTTTTTAGTTTGTTTATTATTTGTTATTTGGGTTTACCTTGAGGGTAATTTGGGAAAAATAATAAGGTATAATGAAAGTAAAATAAAATTTTAAATAATTAAATAGGGTGTACTTAGAAATTTGGAATACTTAATGATTTTTTTGGTGTAAATAGAATCCCCCATCAGACTGACTCGTCATCACCAATCGAGGACCAAACCCCATTAAAAAAAGGATTTGGGGTGACTGCTGTGCGGGGTGCACAACAACCATTGTTATGCAGCTAAATGGATCCATTTCAGAGCACATTTCGATCATCCGGACCGTTTATAATTTAGAATATATCAAGTAGAACATACTTGCAAAAAATCAAGTTAATCGGATATCATTTACCCTTTCATTCATTCACATTTGTAACTACAAAAATAAATAACAATTGTAATTTAAAGTATTAAAATGAATATAAATGTGAGTGGATGAAAGGGCAAACGATATCTGATTAACTTGATTTTTTGCAGGTATGTTCTACTTGATGTATTTTAAAATGTGAACGGTTCAGATTATCGAAATGTGCTCTAAAATGGACCCATTTGATTACACAACGACCGCACAGTAGCCATCCCAAATCCCTCAAAAAAAAATGTACTTGAAAATTTCAAGTTTTTTCTTTTAAATTATTTTTTTGTGAGGAAAAAAAAATATATCTTTTAGGGAGCAAAAAAGATCCCAATTTGGATGTCACTCATTTGGTTCGGATCTTTTTACTTCTAATGTATTCATTACTCATTTAAGCTACCTTCTAACAATGAATAATTTTACGCATACTAATAATTTTACTAAAAATATAAAAAATGTTTCTAGTAAGAGTTTAAGTAGATGTATTATTGTTTTGTAACAATCTCATTGTCATTTTTATAGAAATAATAAAGAAATACTTTTTTAATTTTTTTTTTTTTTTTAATAGTTGTATTGGTCATGATTATGATTTCAGTTGAATTGCAAAACAGTTTTTATTTATTTATTTATTATTATTATTATTTTAAGAACTCAGAAAATATATAGGTATCAAGACATGAAATTGTTTACACGCCTGGCTAGTTCATTTGCGGGTTTAAGAGCTTATGTTTTTGTTTCTAGGCTTCCACCTTCCCAATTCACCAATATATATATATATAGTATTTGTACATATAGAACCGACCATACTTAAAAATAATGTTTAGCTTTAGCTATTAGCATCCCCGAAAGAAAACCTTATAAAGTAAATAAACAGAAATAAAAAGATGAAAAAATTACATTAACAGTCCCTATAGTTCGAGGCTTGTGTCATTTTAATCTTTGACTTTTTAATTGTGATACATTTGACCTTGAATTTTGAATCTTGTTCCAAATAAGAATAATTGAACATACCATTGCTTAATTTCAAAGATAAAATTGTCAATTTGATAAAATATAAACTAATTTGACAAAAATAAATGTCAAAAAAATATTTTAAAATTTTTAAAAATTATTTCTACCAATCAAAAATAAAATTACTTAAAATTGATAAAAATTAATAAAAATTACAATATTAATTTTTAAAAATTAATTTTACATAATCATCATCTAAATACATAATAAAAATTAATTTGGTAAAAAAAAAATAAATGTTTAAAAGATTTATCAATTTTATATAATTTTATCTTTAGTAGGTAGAAATAATTTTTAAAAAATTCAAAAATAAATTTTTGACATTTATTTTTTTCAAATTAATTTATATTTTATTAAATTGACGATTTTACCCTTGAAAAATCAAATAGTATGTTCAATTATCCTTATTTGGAACAAGATTCAAAATTTAAAGTCAAATGTATCACAATTAAAAAGTCATGGATCAAAATGACACAAGCCCCAAACTATAGGGACCGTTAGTGTAATTCACCCTAAAAAGAATGTTTAAAGGCACCAACCTACCCTACAAATATTGAGGAAAATTTTACCATACATTCTTTAAAAGAAATATATCTTATACATTATTAGTTATACTATTTTCTTCTTTAATTATAAATCATGAAACCTTTGATTATATCTCATGTAATATTTGGTTATAATAATAATATATACATTTTTAATTGAATCAAAAAGTATAAAATTATACCATTTTTTTCTTTAATTATAAGATGTATATGATACACATCCTTTAGTTTTTCTCAAATATCAGATAAGGTGTGACAAAAAATTTTAAAAATAAAAATAAAAATTTAAACGTCAATTAAATGAAAAAAAAAGGCAACCTATAATACATGATAATAATGAATGCAAGGAACATTATCACACTACATACATACGGAAAAATATGCGCCTGAGAAGGTCAAATAAATAAATGAACATACAAGAATATCATTCACCTGGAATCTACTAATACTCTCTAATATTAACGACCAAAATGAATAGTAATGAATCAATTTCGAACCTTCTGTGAACTGCAGCCAAGAATTGACAAACCGAGTTAGAGACAGAAACCCGAAAATATGCTATACAAGAACATGCCACCTCCACGAGCAGCAGTGTATCGGCCAAATGAACTAAAATACAGGCAGAACAGGAAGGCGCATTACAGTTTCTTAGGCAAGTTGTAAGTTTTCTTGAGGAATTTTGAAGCAGCTTCATCGTTTCGGTGACACAGTACGCGAAGGAGCGTGTTTGGTTCAGTTGGGTCCCACTGCCCCGAGGTTGGTGGTAGTGGAAGTCGGGATTTGGCTGACGAGCCATAAGTTTCCAAAGTCAAGTGCCTAAATCGCTCAATAAGGCTGTCTGTATCAGTTCGGAAGAGTGGAAGGACATCCCTTGCTGTTGTCGAGAACTTGTTAATCAAATCAGCTGGCAGTCCATCCCCATTTGCATAGAATATATCTTTAAGGGACTTAAAATCATCCTCTATTATTTGGGAGTCCTGTCGGGTAAATGCTCGAGATGGGCCTCCCGTAAGCAAAACCAACAAGAATCCTTCAAAGGAAGCTTTCATTATGTCAGCAATAACCCTAGTACGAACTCTTTCGTGCACTGTGTCTGATATGCTCGTCAACTTCTGCTCAAGCTCTTGAAGAAAAGGTTCAATCCTAGAAGATGATGGCTCACCAACATACAGACCATCCCAATGCACATGACTCAGATCACGAAATATGACTTTGTAACCCACAGCCTCGGAGAGTTGTTGGACCCCTTCTAAACAGGCAGCTGGTGCTAGCTCGAATTTTTTCGCCAATCCATTTGAAAAGTCTTCGGTATGAGCAGATTCAGAGTTCCTCAAATGGGTGATTATTCTCTTCTCTACAATTTCTAACTCTGTACGGATTTGGTGAAAAGTGTTTATACGAACGCATAGCTCTGGTATCCCAAAGGAAGTGTCTCCGTTCATTGTTGCAACCTGAGAATTCCTCTTCTGAGAGTTCTGAGTCTTTTCTTTCTTCTTCCATACACCCTGAAATTTTGTTCCTATTGTACATCTGGTTAATGCTGGCATAGTCGGAACAAATGTGTTCCTTGATCCTACATATCAAATCAAATAAATATCGGTTAAATCATGGATGAAGAACTGAAACCTTGAGGCCTATAAAGATCTTTTTGTGAGATTCAAAATATTTACCGCAGCCAGATTTTGCCTTGGCTACGTAATATTGAAGACATCTGTCGAGGCCAGCCATCAAATCAGGAAGCAATGCTGGATGCATTGGGATTGGCAGCTGAAAATACGCATCCAAGGTTTCATCTATCATTCGCAAGACTTCAACGGCTGATGGAGCATATCCTTCTTGATTTGCTTGTGGATTCCAGACCTATAAAATTGCAGAGGCCAAAGGTAGTACTGGAGATTAGCTTTAGCAAACAAACTGCCTTTAGCCAAACAAACCTCTACCAAATGACTTTACCAAGAAAACACTATAACATTCCGTCAAAGTCTGAACTACCTCACCTTCCCAGTGAGTTAAAACCAATTAAGCTTGTCGAGGGGGTAAAAAGGAAAAGAAAAACCATGCATTTAAATTTTTAAAGATGAAAATAAATAATCCTCACTCAGGATGGTTAAGACTTGGCCTAATAATCTTGAGGTTATGAGTTCAAGTCTTGAGACCATCACTTTGTGCATTATGCTAAAGGTTAGGTGTATACTCAATCTTTACCCTCCCAAATACACATTCATGTGTACTAGTTGGGTGTTGTTTTTTAGGCTTCCTTAACAACTGGGATTTAGAACAAATCCAATTAATTGACAAAAACAAAGGCATTACTGCATAGACAATCCTCCATCAAATGCGTAGACATACCTCTTGTTGGAGATTCCGGTCAACCCACTCCTTCAGTCTGTCCACTCTCACCTTAATCCAAACTTTAACCAGATTGGCTATTGCAGCTTCAGTTTCGAAAGGAGGCATCTCACGAATTATTGCCTTGCCTCCATCATCGCTGTCCACTGAATCTTCAACTGCAATTTGAACAAGATCTTTCTCCAACTTATCTGCAGCTGTCAACACTTGTACAGCATCTGGTGTCAACTCCGTTATACCGGAAATGAATTGCTTCAGCTCATTCCCATAACAAACATGAAGGGTGGCAACAGCCACACCTGCTGCAAATGGATGCCATCTCTTCAGTATGGGACTGAATATGTCCTTCTCATTAATTGACAGCTCACCAACATCCTTTGCAAGGATGGCAAGGACAGGGAGAGGATTTCGCTGGTTTCTTGATGCTCTCCTACTTGAATCTGCCTTCTCCATTCTCTGCAATTCGACAGATCAAACTCTTCTTTACTAAGAACAACAATAATTTAGACTGGAACTTTTTGATTACTCATATGTAATGAGAACTGATAAAATAAAAAATAAAAAAAGGAACAAAAATAGGACATGCATGCATATTTTTAAAGGCAATGAACTTTTGTCACAGACAATACATACTGTATCAAATCTTGGCAGCATAAAAACTCCAAAACCCCTTTTCTATTGCTAATTTATAGGAATTCAATAATTTCTATACAATAGATATGCCTATTCATGTGTGCTTATCTACTCTAATAATTGATATAAGAGGATTTTTTTCCAGAAGTTAGTTAATTAGAAAAAAAATTATCAATTATACACCATGGAACAAAGTTGGTTCCTCAAAATACTATTAACCAATAGAAAAAATTAAGTTTTAAAATAACGATTCTAAGTGGGTCAAAGATGACAAGCTTGCAGGCTACACAATGCCAATTAGCTGGGCTGGTGCAACGATTTCTCATTCCACCCAAGGCTAAGAAGCACGGATATACTGACACACCAATTTTAAAAAAAAGTACAGGACACGACATGTGGAAGACACATACAAAATATATGATTTTATATATTTATTATATGTCATATATGAACATTTTCTCAAAGACAATAAAAAATGAAACATAACACTAATTCTTAAAGTTTAAAGGGGGAGGGATTAATAGGTATAACTATATATTGCTTTTGTTTTATCATTATATCCTCTTAAGTAATTTTGTTCAAACTTATAATGTGTTTCATATGTGTAATGGAGGGACATGTGTGTCTCCAAGCGTATGAAGTGTTCACCCACCTTCTTAGAAGTATCCATACTTCTTAGACCTGAGGTATGGGCATAATGGGCAGCACAAGGGACAAAATTGTGAGGTTTACTTGAGCTTTGACTAAGCTGAAGCCTGAAGTAGTAGATACAGACAACATAAAATATTTAAAGGACAACTAATTTATTTTAATTCGAAATCTCACATTCAAGTATTGCAAATCAAACAACCATCTATGCTCTTTTCTTTTAAAGACCAACCTATTTTGCTAGATATTTTCGATTTGGTTGACCTAGTAGATTTTTTTTTTGATAAATGACCTAGTAGATTTTTGCAAGATAACCAAGGTTAGCAGGAAGGAATGCTGTTCCTTTAGTTCATCTCTTCTCTTTTGCTAATTGAGACTGGAGTCAAGTTAGTTATCTTGTTCATGAAGGTGGATTAAGAAAGGCAAAAAGTCCTTTTTCATACAATATTGAACAGAAAAAATCGTTCATGTTTATGAATATACATTATACTTGAATAGTTTTGTTTATTTTAGATCTTTCTCTATAACACAAGCACTAAACACTTCGTATGCAAAGTGAAAATCTAAATCTATATGAAATAACAAAATTTTAAAAATGCAGGCGACTTGGCTGAGTCCAAATTTTGTGGTTTGTTGAATGCAATCCAACATCTTTCATCATATGTCACCCTCCAAGTTCCCATATGATTTCACAGTACACAGCCTGCATTTTCTGGAATACAAGATGCATAATAGGGAAACTGGCTAAAACATCAAAATCATATTTTGCCTCTTCTTAACTAGAGAGAAAGAAAGAGAGGCCGCATCAGATAGTATGGACTTGCCTGAGCAAAAGCAGTACGAATTGATGACCTGATATAAGTGTCAATCCTGTTACGAGCCACATCAACTTCACCTTTCCTCCTCCTGCGATATTCATTAGATATGTCTTCGACTAAGATTTTAGCTGCTGATACACCCAGAGATACAATGCTTTGCATTGAATCGATATTTCCACTATCAAAAGTGTCGTGATATGCAAGGAGCCTTTGCTCTGCCCAACCTAACATTGAACTCAATGTAGAACTCAAGATCTTAGAGTATGCGGGATCTTTTGTTGTCTTTGCATCTTTCGCAACTTCTGCTAGCTGACTATCGGCAGCATATAGCAGGTCATTTTCAACTTGGCCAGTTGCTACAAAACTATTAAATAGAACCCACGAAAAGCAAATGTTATGAAGCATTTGATTAATTCCAAGGATTCCCCAAGTTTTCTTTATGAGTTCCATAAGCTCATCGACTTCCTCTACAATAGAAGTTTGATCATTAGCATCAAAGCAAGCCTCTAAAAGAATTTCATAGAGTCGGAGATTCAGTGGGGACCCATCTGCCCAATGGCATGATTCTGCGAGAGATCCATCAGTTGATCTGGAAGCAAGAGACATTACAGCACTACGAAGGACTTGCATAGACTCACTGTTCCTCCCAGTTTCAATTGGTCTATCTAAGGCTCCATGAATGATTTGCCGAAGCCGTTGTGAAGCAGTATTGGACTTGTCTAGTGGTAGATGAGGATGTAACAGGAGTCCAGCCTCAAGAAGTCTCAGGTTTCTCTTCTGCCATGCTTCATACTCTACTTGATCAGTAAAATCTGACGATTTGTACTGCTGCAGTAGCTCTAATGGAAGAACCATTGATTCGACTCGCTTTCCAAGCTATACAAGCAATAATGATAATAATAAAGCTCAAGATACACTACTCTAAACCACATAATCCTGTGGAGAGCAAGATTCGTTAAAAAATGAATTAAATATGAAATTTTCCCTAAGCTGCTATTTCAATTCCAGAAATATGCAATTCAAGTCATGAAATATCAGAAATTTGATCCACTTTTGCCTGGCAGGTAAGAGAGAGATTGGCCAGTCTACTCATAATGAGAAAGAGCCCAAATTTTGAAATTTTCACAAACCAACAATACACAAAGGGCATGTTTGATGAGTAGGATTATAGCAAAGAATTGAGATTGTTAGCCCATGGACTCACAATTCCATGTTTGATTGCAAATTTTATTAACTGGATTATATGTAGGGCGGACATTTAATCGGACCAAATTGACAAACTTTTAATATTGAGAGAGGTTAGGAATCATAATTTCAAGTATGAAAGAAGACAAACAAAATTAATAGATAATAAATGGTTATCTCACTAATTTAGTTGGATAACTAATCCTACACTAATTCATGAAATTATTAATCCTTTTACTACTATTAATCCTGTTAATCAAATAAGGCCAAAGAGTTAAAAGAACGTGTTTATTCCAAGGGAGACATGTTTTAGTTCAGCAATATATTCCCATTATGTTAGCAAACTGGAAACAAACAAAATTATTGTTGAATACAATATAATATGAACCATTAGTACCGAATTGATTAGATAGATTAAAAAGCAGCCAAATACAAATCCAGACACAATATGAGGTGAATTAGTAGAAGAACTCAGTAAAATTCAACCTTACATATAAGAAAAAAATCCGAAAAATTCAGTTAAGAAAAGCTGCAACTCATCCCGTTTTTGATTATTTATGCCCCTAAGGGATGATAGAGTAAATCTTAGATACCTGCAACCACCCATAAGCCACAAGGTGTCGTGATGGTAAGACAAAGTGTTGCCAATGGTACAACAAACTCAAGACTTCCGAATTCATGGTTTCGTCCGAAGCCCCTCCTTAAACAATTGGGGCCACCTTGGTAGGTTAATAATTTTAAAATCCACTAAATATATAGAAAAAAAAAATTAAAATTGTAGGCCTTCCTAAGCAGTTTAGCTTGAAAATCTCAAATGAAAATGCATTACCAACATATTGTTGAATTCATACACAGAAAATTTACAACTACTCCAATTTAAAGAAGAAGAAAAAAGCCATTAAACAATGCAAATTTTTTTTAACCAATACACGAACTTAAAATACCGAAAATTTAAAAAAAAAAATTATGAAAACTACAAACAAAGAGTAGCAACATTAACCATGATCTGGATCACAACATAATAATCAACACCATTTCTTGTCAAATTCATGTAAAACCAATAAAAAAAATGAAGGGAAAAAAACAAAAAAAAAAAACTATAATTCGTCAATTTAGCAGCTAAAAAAGCAGATCACTAAACCTATACTCATGAATATGTACCTGGCCAGCAGCAATTCTTAGCAGAGCTCTCCGAATTCTAGAGTCCGTAGTCTCGGAAACCCTCATCTGAACCCTCATTAGCTCTCCCACAGTCACTGGCTTCTTCGTCTTCCCGCCCGAAGACGGACTTCCCTCGCTCCTCTTCGAACTAGATTGGATCCCCAGCGCCTTCTTCATCTTGCTAGCCGCAGTGGAAGTGAGAGATCTCTGCATCGACGGCGAGCTTGGCGAAGGGGACGGAGATCGGTCGGAGTTGGAGGAATTGCTGGAAATGTAAGTGAGGGACTTGCCGGAGGAGGTCCGGCAAGCGGCGACGAAGATCTCGTAGGCGGTGTCGCGGAGGTCGGCGGCGGAGAGAGTCGGCGTGAGGTCGCCGAATGGAGACGGGAGGGAGGCTGCGGCGGCGGCGGCGGCGGTGGTGGCGGTGGTCATGGTCTCTCTCTTGGATTGGCCGAGTGACCTGTCCCGGAACAGAGAAGCCATTATTGAGAGAGAAAGTAGAGACAATCGGGGAGAGCCGATCAAAAAAAAAAAAAATCGGGGAGAGAGAGAGAGAGAGAGAGAGAGAGAGAGAGAGAGGATGTTTGTATTTTTTTTTGGGTTTTGATTTTGAAAGCAAAATTTTAATTGTAGAGAATTTTTTATTTGTTAGATGATGAAGAAGGAAGTAAGTTGTGAAATTTTTTATCATACATCTTAAGTTTTTTAAAATATATAATTAATATAAACTTCAAATTTTAAATAGATAAATTATGTTTTTCCACATTTTGAGTATTATTTTTGAATAATTTTAATTTATATATTTTTGTGATTCTCTTTTCATTGTCATTCAAAATTTAAATAAAATGTATTCATATCGAAGATTATTAAAAATATATATATTTTACTTTTAATTTTATGTTTCGGATTTTATTTAATTTTTTTGTTTTCAATGAGGTGAAGAAAGAATTACATTGCAATACGAGTTAAAGTATAATTAAAAAATGATGATTCAAAATAAAATTTGGATAAAAATTAAATGGTGAAAAATATATTTTACCTAATAAATTTTGTAAAACTGGCATATAACTCCATAAAATATAATTTTTGAGTGTGAAATGCAGAAAAACTAAAGAGAAAGGTGTGAGAATACTTTTATTGTTGGTGTTGGCTATTTCTACCAAATTTTATTCAACTTTGAAGGTGTCTAGAACTTCTTTAGATAGCTTTAAAAGTTTTGTTAATATATCATGAACTTCTTAGAAAGTCTACATGAAAAAATTGCATGTTAATATTGAATGATTGAAGACTCTTTTATGATATAAAAATATAGGGTAGTTATTGACTAGTTTCTAAAATTGATTTGTCATTATTCACATGATTCTCTTAAATAATCAATATAAATTTAATAGAAGAATTTAGATATTCAAAGACAACAAAATAATTCACTTTGTGCATTTTGTTTTCCACATTATTAGAAGTATCATATAGATAATGTTTCATGTAAAATGTTAAGTACCCAAAAAATGAGTCGAGAAAATTATTCAAAATTGAAAATAATGATTGAGATTCAATTAATACTGTGAGCTTGAGACTAAAATTCTAAACCAAAAAATAATATCTTTAAATAAAATTTTTGGATATAATATTAATCACAGCACATAATATTCTTGAAACAAAATAATTTTTTTTTTTCAAAAAATATGACTAATTAATCTATTTCCCATATTTTTAAAGCTTAGTTGATAAGTTTCACAACAAAGATCAGTATGGGGGCAGTTGTTAGAAAGAAACCAAAGGTGGGAAACAAAGCTGGAACGGGAAAGAGATCATTTGATGGTTGGACCAGTTATACATATGTAATAGTATAATGCCATTTTGGCAAGTTGGCAAAAAGTCAACGTTTTGCCAACAAAATCAAAAATGCCAGCCATGCTTTTTACTCAAGAAGCCCATTTGGCAAGACCAAAAAACGCAGCACCAAATTTACCAAATTACCCTCTAAAATATTTTAATTAATTAATTTAAAAATCAAAAAGTAAGGATATTTTAGTAATTTTAGAGTGATGTGACACTTAAGTCAAAAGTCAACTTTTTACCAACTTCTCAAATCACTTTTAAAAAAGCCAAAAAACTTGATAAAAAGTCAAAAGTCAATTTTTTACCAACTTTTCAAAACACCCCAAGACGGGAGAGAGGAGAGAGAAATTCTAATCTGGTAGTATGAAGACAAGAAAATAATTAAAAATATAATGAGTGACAGTGGCAGAAAATCTTGGCATGTTCATTATAAAGTAGGTCATTTGGTTTATTCCCAAACAAAATATTATTGTAGAAGCACTGGGAGTGCTGATCACCCATGGTCATGGACACCATAAGCTTACCATACACTCAAACTTGATTGGCTATAATTTGGACATGTCAAAAAAAAATTGCTTGACAAAATTTAGGTTTTTAGTTTATTTTGAACTTTTTAAGTTAAAAAAACCAAATAAAGGCTTTAACTTTTTAAAATATAATTGTTTATATGAAAATTTAAACAGAGCTGATCTAAATAAGTAGATTTTTCAATTTTTTATAAAAAGATGTGTAAAAAAATAGAGAGGTAATGTGACTCCAAAAAAATAAAAAGATAAAAAGTGTGCTTATATAATGCATCCCAAACAAACTCTTAAATTTTAATTTAAATAAGTTGTATGGATTTTGTATGAACATGTTTTTAGGAGAAGTTATTGATTGGTTTTGGGGTACAGCCATGTGATATTCTACTTATGTTGTAATTGGTGGATGTGTGAGATCCACGAATTTGTTTTAGGTGATTGGAGAACATGAAGGGGTATAATAAATTGTGATTGATAAATGACATGACCACGTAGTACCCCAAGACTAACCAATAAATTTTCTGGCCTTGTTTGGTTTGTGTTTCCCAACAAATTTTGGGAAAAATTCTCTACAAATAAATTTTCAAAAGTAATCAAACCAAACAAATTTTCTCAAAAAAATTTCCCAAAACTTGTTTGGTTTATAAGTTTTCCAAACAAATCTCTCTCTCATACACATCAAATCAATCACTTTTTCCAAAACTCTCTCTCAAAATAATTTTCCAAAACATCTTTTGAAAAAAACCAAACCAAACAACTTTTTGTACTTTTTATCTCCAAAACTCATCTCCCAAACTCAAACCAAACATTTGAACTTTTGTCTAATTATTTGGTTAGGGAAATTATTCAATAGTCCCAGAGTATCACGTGTCCATACTCCAAACCAATCACCAATTAGTTAGCCTCATGTTGTCCCTCCATCTCTAACATAAATCGTGAACCCTTGTATCTCTTCACCAATCAAAACCTTATAGAGCACCACGTGTCCATACTCCGAAAGTACTAAATAATCACGCATTTGGTTATTATAATTTTATATGATAATAATCATTGTTATCACATGCTGGCTCTTACAATGAAAATTTAGCCCCAATAATTTGGCCGACTGATTTTGCTTTGTTTAATATTGGAAAAATGTACCAAATATAAGAAGACAAAATGCCACATGCTCTGTCACCTAATGTGGTGTTTTAAAAATTTTAAAATCTAATTAAAAGAAAATATGTTTTTCTTTCTTTATTTTTCTCTTTGATTTGAGGATAATGTGCTAATTCTAGATATCATTTTAAGAAACTTTTAACCCCACCCCTTGTTAAAGTTTGTACTTCTTCGATAAATCTATTATTATAAATTGTGAGATTTATATTTGCACATATTTTATGAGAAAAATTTAATAAATCAATATATAGACCTTATATTTTTTCATCATTTTCACTCAACAATAGATAGAAAATTTTGCAACCAATAATCAAATGAGGAACTTCGATATCATTTTACAAACTTAAGATGGTGCTTAGACTTATGAGAAATTAAGGTGGTAAGTGTAATTTATCTTTTTAAATTATTATTTTTTTGCTTAAAAAATTAAATTGTTCATTTTTTTAATTTTCGAAAATACAAGATAAATTAAAAATAAAATACAAATTGATGAAGATCAAATCTATATGATCCTAAGCTAATATGATGAACTTGTATATGATGAACTTGTAAGAAACAGATGAATCTCTGATGACATTGAAAAAACCCCTTCGATAAATTAATTAGTTTTTTTTTTTATAATAGAAGAAAATTTAGAGAGATATTGAAAAATGAGAGATTTATGGTTTAGAGTATGACCTTCTTTGGTCTTGTTCTATCTTGGTTTTTTATAGTCTCTAATATGTGTCACTTAGCCGCGATAGACCCCATGTGGTGTGTTGCACGTATTTGACCTAGTTAAACTCGAATGCCTTTCTAACTTAATTAATTTATATCTATCAGAGATATACAGTAATTGAAAGGATCAATGGTCATTGAGTGTTACTATGATCATTTGGGTGCTTCGGCAATAGTTAGGTATGGTGGGAGTTCTATAGTGGTTTGGGTAATGAAAGTAGAGAAAAAATATAGAATGAGAAAATTGTTGTGAAAATAAGTAAAAGAAAGAGAAAAAATAAAATAACAACGAGATGGTAGTTGGTAGTGAAAAGAAAAATGAAGAACAATAAAAAACGGTTGAGTAGGGTGAAAACGGTAGGCGATAGATGAACCACTTGAGGGCATTAAGGTAATTTTAAATTTTCATTTATTCAAAGGGAAATACTAGTAAGGGTGTTTATTATAATTTGGGAAATACTAGTAAGGGTGTTTATTATAATTTTAATAGTAACATCAAAGTGTATTTAGTATTAATCATAAATTTTAGGGAGGTGAATGTAATTTACAAAACGAAGACTGCGTAGCCTTTTACAAATCGTACGTGTCTGGGATTTAGTAGTATAAAAGAAACCGAACACTCCTCGATCTTCAATCTTTCGTACTCTGTAGGCTGTAGTGTACTACAAATCTGTCAATTTTAAGGGGGAGAGAGAGAGAGAGAGAGAGAGACCCAAAAAGAAGAACCAAATTGAATTGAAATATGGGTTCATCTTCCTCCATTAGAGCTTTCGGAGCATTTCTCTACAGATTCTCCAATGGGTTCTCCTTCAAACACCCCAACTCCATTCCTCTTCACTGTGAAATGCTCTCTCTCTACTCTACACCAGCGCGCGCGCACACACACACATATATGCATTTACTTTTTATCATTCTGTTTCTTTAAGATGATGATTTCCTTCTCCATTCGTTCATTGTTCATTCAGCAAAAAAAAAAAAAGTTGAAATGTGATTATTGAACTTATGGGTGCAGGTAAGGGTTTGCTAATTAAGAACATATCATCTTCATCATCATTGTATTCACCTTCTTCATCCTGGGTCCATTCATTTGCACTCCATTCTCTCAAATCAGTAAGAAAGATTTCGACTTTCTCTCCTCTCTGTATGGGCAGGCGTTCTTGCAAGATTGCTGGCAGAAAGGTATCACTCTCTCTCTCTCTCTCTCTCTCTCTCTATATATATATATATATATATTTGTGTAAGATGACACAAAAGGTGATTTTTTTGATCAAGAAATTTGTTTGTGAAGGACTATCTGCATATACAATGTGGGGTTCTTGGTTACATAGATTTTACTTGAACGTAGAATCAGAGATTCTTGAAACAAAGAGTGGTTGTTGTAATTCTGCTCATTTGTTGACTAGTTTTGGTAATGGGAGAGTTGTATAAAGCTACCGGCTTGCTGGTATTTTTGTGGAAGATGTAGGATTGGTACTTCAATATTGTGAACCCTACGTGTTTGATGAAATGCCTGAGAGAATTCTGGTGGTTATTGTAGATGGAATGGCCTTGGTTTGTTGTCTTTACCATTGGCTTTATTGTTATGAAGATGGAGTGATCATGTATGGAATATTTTAAGCATGTAATTAGGTCTCGTTTGTCAATTATATATTTTAGTTAAAAAGTCAAAAAGTCACTATAAGTTGTTACATCACTCTCTTTACTTTTTTGCACATATTTTCGTAAAAAGCCAAAAATTATTAAAATAGCTTGTTCCCTAACGAGGCCTAATATATTGGGGCATTGCTTTATAAATCAGCAATGGTGAAATTGCATTGTGTAATGTTCTACAAATTGGTTATTTCAGTATGCTTTTCCAATTTTGTAATATAAAAAACAAAACATAGATTATTGTAATTGACATATTTTGAATTAGTATCAATGGGGATGCCTTGAGTTATGATGACCATTCTTCTCTGAGAAAAAGACTGAAAATAATAATGTATGAATGTTAAATATTATATTGGCTTGGTTGGAAATTACTGTATGTCTTTTTCTTTCTTTTGTGGTTAGAGTAATTTTGATCCAATTTTTCATATGGTGTAAGAGTTAAGACAGAGAGATGAGAAGAATTTCTTGTCATCTTCTGCTTTTAAGTTTTCATTTTTTATAAGCGTGTCTTAAATGCAGGGTGCTCAGGATGCAAAGAAGGCAAAGCTGTATGCAAAAATTGGGAAAGAAGTTGTATCAGCGTAAGTTGTTATTAACCCCCCTCATTTCTTGTTAGAGCTGAAACTATATACTTACCCTGACATCAAAGTGCTTGAGAACAAGTCCTGTTCTGAAGTACTTTTGCATCTGAACTTTTTTTTTGAATGTTGTCTGTTAGTAGCAAATGCTTTTAACCAGTATCCTGTGACTGCATATCTGATCACTGATGTTGAGGAATTTCACTTTTTCAATAATGCAGTGTCAAGAAAGGTGGTCCCAGTCCAGTATCAAATACGGCTCTTGCAGCTGTACTTGAGAAAGCTAAGGAGCTAGACGTGCCCAAGGAAATCTTAGAGCGCAACATAAAAAGAGCTTCTGAGAAGGGTCAGGAAGCTTACATTGAGAAATTCTACGAGGTAGTGTCATTCTCATCAATCACGTCCAATTTGACACCGTGAACTTGTGGAAATCATTTTAGATCTTATAACAAGCACTTGTATATTCAGGTCTATGGTTTTGGTGGAGTGGGTATAATAGTTGAGGTCTTAACGGATAAAATAAACAGATCAGTGGCAGCTGTTAGAGAGGTGGTAAAGGACTGTGGTGGGAAAATGGCAGATCCAGGATCCATTATGTTTAAGTTCAGCCGTGCTCGGGTTGTAAATATAAAAGTCACGGATGCCGACAGAGACCAGCTCCTTGCCATTGCTTTAGATGTTGGTGCTGATGATGTCATTGAACCTCCAATATATGAGGATGACACCGAAGAAGATAGGTCTGAAAGGTACCAGCCAACTACTCCTTTGTGCAGATTATATTTCACTTGGCTGTTTTCATTGCTTATTTATTGTTATATGCTAGTAGTTCTCATTGTGAAATTCTGTTACATTCCCTGTTGGTGTGAAATTCTCTTACATTCACTGTTTTCATTGCTCATTATTGTTATATGCCAGTAGTTCTCATTGTAAAATTCAGTTACATTCCCTGTTGGTGTTTTTCTCCTTGGTTTGTCATTTGTGGGTGAATCATACATAGGCTTATGGGATGGCTTGTCACAGGTGTTACTTATGGTCCAAAGAGTAATATCCTTGACTAGGATGCATAATTGAGGAAGAGTAGGTAGCAAAGTTGCATGGATGGGTATGGGTGTCAGTTGGGGATCTAAGTGTCCGATCCATCTAATTCCCATGTCCTAGGACACGGGACATAAAAAAACATTCATATTTCTTAATATACTTATTTTAGTTTGGTAAAATGTTGTTCACAGGTGCCATAGAGCATTTTATGCATAGTTTTGTAGTTATCTCGAATTACTAAATATGGTTGCTATGTAAATGTCCAACCACACATGTCGGACACATACAGTGTTGAATATGCAACATGCATACTTTCACATTTGGAAGAGCCTATGTAATATAGGTAGGTAGTCAAGTACTAATGAATTGCTGCAAAACTAGATACAAATATGCAGAATGCTGTCCCCAAGGTGAGGCTTAAATTAAAACAACTTGAAGCTTCTAAGCTTCAAAGAATTATTGTCGATGTTGTTAGGTTAGGTGAAAACCTCTTGAAATTTGATGACAATAATATGATTTACATAATTTCTTAGTTTTCTCGTAATAAATCTTCTCTTACAAAAAAAAAATTACAATAATTGGTCTGGTTGGTTTTGTTGGTAGATATTATAAAATTGTGAGTTCAGCAGAGAACTATGCAGCAATATTATCAAAGCTACGCGATGAAGGAATAACTTTTGAACCTGATAATGGATTTGAGCTACTTCCGATAACCCTTATCGAGGTATGTTGCTAGCACAAACTGGATGCCCATGGCACTTCTCTTTCACCACAAATGGATTTGCTTAACTTAATAGTTCAAATTCTTGAAATTTTATCATAAGCTTCTAATATCAGAATTATTTGTATCATGAATTTAGTTGTTATATTAACAGTTGAACTCATTGTCTTATTACTCATTGACGTAATATGGACACTAAATTTGCCTCATGCTTGTACAAAATTACTTAAGTTAGTTACCTCAACTGGTGGTCCAACGTTGTCCTAGCTATGAGCAGTGAACTTCAAATTATTTGCTTAGTTACATCGATATGTTTTTTCATTCTAGAAGTGTTTGTGCTTCTTAGATCACTTTAGATTGACATTAACTATCATAATGTGTTCTACTAGGCAGTAATCTCTGTAAACAAAACCAAAGAAAACGAAAATACAACCAAACATTAGTTTTTTGGACCCATTTTCAGGGAAAAAACTGACATTTTTGCATTGGTGGGTCTCAGGTGGATGATGAAGCTATGGACTTGAACAAGGAACTTATGTCCAAGTTACTTGAACTTGATGATGTAGATGCTGTGTATACAGACCAGCAGTGAGTAAAGTTAGGTTCCGGTCAACTCAGCATCTAAATTGAGGTTCTGCTACTGCTGGACTCCTTCGTTGTATCTTTGTTATGCAAATGAAGTAGAGCGCTTGGTTGGGCATCTACCTAATGGAAGCATTGCTTCTCTGCAAAGAAGATTAAAGTTCCGGTAAGATCTTTATTGTCTGAGTATCATCTCTTATAAAGAAAGTGCTTTTTGCCTCCTGAGTTTGTCTAATTGATACGACAATAAAAATTGAAGTTCTTATCTTTCTTGCCTCCAATTTTAGTGCTTTTTTTTTATTCTAGTAGTATACTCCATGAATCTCTAAATATACTTGATTCTGTATAACTCCAATCAATGGAGAAGATCATTTTATTGGTGCAATTGCAGAAAAGATTCCTCATAACAATTCTTTCTATGATCTTTCTGTCATTTTTTTTATGCTTTGAATAATTGTTTTAAATAATTCCTAATTGTGGTTGTAAATTGAGACCCACAAATCTTCATCAATCTTGTTTATGTTTGAGTTGTGCATATTTGCATCTTCCTCCAAGCAGTCTATGTTTATGTAAGTCCATTCCTATTGTATTAAATGGAAACATTTTTTTTGTTGATAAATAATCAAACTTTATAAGAAAGGCATTAAGACGATGCAAGGAATACAAAAATACAGCCTGCAAAGGGCCAAGCAAAACTAACTAATCAAATCATTCACAAAGTCTACAAAAACCAAAACATTTGGATCTATCGCACCCGTAACCCAACTATGCAACACCATCAACAATCTACTCTCTAACCATGAGACGGAATGACACTCATCTTGAAAAACACCCCTATTCCGCTCCAACCACACCAACCAAAGCAAACAATGGGAAGCAAAACCCATGCCTTCTAACGCCTCTTCTCCACCCTAGCCCTACTTCAACTCTGTAACACACCCAGCACAGACCTCGGCTACACCCACACCAAGCCAAACAATGCAACGATGAAATTCCATAGTCGCGATGTCACTGGACAATGAAGAAGCAAATGATCCACTATTTCCGCATCCCTACAACACATACAACACCAGTTAACCAGCACATGCCTTCGTCGGATTAAATTGTCAATTGTCAAAATATGCCCCAAAGTAGTTGTCCAAACGAAAAAAGTAACCTTAGACGGGGAGCCCGTCACCCATATACTCTTTTATGGAAACACAACAGCACTATCGCCCCGAAGCCCACCATAGAAAGAAGAAATCGAAAAAATCCCTTGAGACCTTGGACAATCCCACACCAAGGAATCCGCCCCATTCACATTATATAGAAGCTCTAGTAGGTCCACCAATTGATCCACCTCCCAATTCTGCACATCCTGACGAAGATGAACATTCCGAATAACCGACTGCCTCTGCCGACCTCTAACTAAAGCCACCACCTCCTTCTTATCAGCAACAATAGCATAAATCAGAGGGAACATACGTGCCAAAGACACCTTACTACACCACCGGTCTTGTCAGAAACGAGTTCTATCTCCCACCCCCACTTTGATTCGGATCGTATCCCAAAACTCCTTCCACCCCAGTCAAATTCTCTTCCACAAACCTCGACCATGAGATTGGCCCACTCCCTTTGAACACCACCCCCCTCTCCGCCCCATACTTAGCCACCACCAGCCTCTGCCACAACCTATCCTTTTTCTCCGCAAACTGTTATAACCATTTTCCCAAGAGAGCCCGGTTAAACACCATCAACCGCCGAACACCCAAGCCCCCCCTCCTTTGGAATACAAATCCTCTCCCACGCCACCAGATGATAATGAAAACCCTTCCTTCCACTGTCCCACAAAAAATCCCATTGCAACTTCTCTAACCGCCTAGCAACCATCACAAGTATCACATGCAATGACATAAAATATGTCGGGATACTAGACAGAACACTCTTAAACAACGTAATCCGCCCCCTTTTAGATAAGTATCGCCGCTTCCACCCAGCCAATCGCCGCTGCACTCTCTTTACCACCCCGTCTCACACCTCCTTCGCTTCAAAGGTAGCCCCCTAAAGGAAGTCCTAAATAAGATATTGGTAACACAGCCACCTTGCAACCTAGAATAGTTGCCAACTCCTGAAGTCGCACCACCTCACCCACAGGAATCAATTTTGACTTTGTCAAATTAACGTGAAGCCCTGACATCACCTCAAAGCACCACAACACACACCATAAATGACTAATCTGAGCCGCATATGCATCACAAAAAATGAGTGCATCGTCAGCATAGAAGAGATGTGATACCACCAGAGGAGTGGATCCCGTCCCTACCTCTAATCCTGACAACAAACCACCCGGACTGCTCTGGATAACAACTGACTAAACGCCTCAATAACTAAAATAAACAGTAATGGGGACAATGGATTCCCTTGTCGCCAACCTCTCCATGTGGAAAAGAAGCCCGCCGATGTCCCATTAACCAACACTGACATCCGTACCGTGGAAATGCAAAATTGAACCCAATGCCTCCACCTCTACTCAAAGCCAATCCTTTGAAGCACATACAATAGAAAATTCTAATTCACATTACCATAGGCCTTCTCAATATCCAACTTGCATATTATCCCCTCATTCCTTTATCGAACCCGCAAATCCACACATTCATTAGCCACAAGCACAACATCTAAAATCTAACGACCTCCTACAAAAGCATTCTGAGACTCAGATACCACCCCCTTTAGAACTTCTCGAAGTCTATTAGCCAGAACTTTAGCCAATAACTTATAGACACTCCCTAAAAGACTGATGGGTCGAAAGTCTCTAATATTCTCCGCCCCTCATTTTTTAGGGATCAAGGCTATAAAAGTTGCATTAAGATTCTTCTCAAACTGCCCTGTTTGATAAAACTGCTCAAACATAGCCATCACCTCTACCTTCACCACCCCCCAACACTGCTAAAAGAGAGCCATAGAAAAACCATCCAGCCTAGGAGCTTTATCCCTAGGCATACTCTTCAGTGCACCCAAAACCCTCTTCTCTGAGAAAGGATGCTCTAGCATCAAAGCCTCTGCTTCTGAAATAGTGGCAAAAGCTACTCCATCTAAACTCGGCCTCCACACCTCCCCATCATCCCGAAATAGGTGCTGATAGAATCCCACAATACCATCTCGGATATCCTCTTCTGATGAGAGCGTCACCCCATTTACTCGCAGTCTCCTTATCTGATTCACCCGCCTGTGAGCATTAGCCATTAGGGGTGCTTACGGATCAATTTTTGACTGTTCGGTTTGCGGGGACCTGCCTACATGTCTGCGGTTTGGGAAAAATTGAGCTCGCAATGCAGGTTGCGGTTTGTGCGGATAAAGTTTGCGGATGTGCAGGCGGTTGCGGGTAGTTTGCGGATTAAGCTTTTTCCTTTGAAAATTTATTTTTCGACTTGTTTTTTTCTCATTTTTTAAATAGTTTTGATTGCGGGAGGTTCAACACTATCCTCTATTAAAGCTGGATTACAAAAAATTAGAATGAAAGTTAAATAAAAACATAAAAAAAAAAATTCACATAACTAGATTTGCAAAAAATTTAAAAAATTTCAATTGAATAATAAGTATTTTAAATAAGGCAGTGTGTGATATTATTATAATGTTATAATGTTCGAGCCTACAGGTTTGATAATCAGATTAAAGTGAGTGAGAGGAGAAGATTAGGGTTACACGCTTACAAAATTTGCAAGAAAATCTGATGGTACAGATTTAAAAAAAAAGAAAAAGGGATACAGACATGGCCCGGGTGAGTGTGGGTGCGGGTAAAACCCACTACTCGTCTGCAATCCGCAAAATAGGAAAATTCTAAACTGTATCCAATCTTAATAATTCTGCGAAACCGCCCAAATAGGCGTAGTTTGTTCGGGTTTGACAATTTTCGCAGATCGGATAACCTTATGCCTAGCTTTATTAGCCATCCTATGGAAGAATTTGGCATTACGGTCCCTATCTTTCAACCACAAGCACCTAGATCTTTTGCGAAAGCTAATCTCCTCCATCCGAGCAATTTGCCCATATTCTTCCGAACCCCATCCCGGCGGGCCATATCTTTTTCAGATAAACCCTTTGCCATTTCTTTCTCATCCAGGACTTGCAAAACTAACAAAATATTTGCCTTCCTTGCCTCTAGGCGACCAAATACCTCCTGATTCCACCTTTTCAAATAAGATTTAAGGAGTTTAGCTTTTGAGCTAACCGATAACTAGGCATGCCTACCACCCTATAACCCTCCCACCGTTCCTTCACTTTCTCAGCAAAACCTTCTGCTTGTAACCACATGTTCTCAAAGCGAAATGGTGTCGGACCCCGCCGAACTCCCCCACTATTCGAAAGAACAGGCCAATGATTAGAAGTCAGGTGCTGCAGTCTAAGTTGAACCATCTAGGAGAAGTGCTTCTCTCAATCCTAAGCGACCAAGAATCTATAGATCTGGGACATCGCCCGACCTCCAAATCAGGTACAATCAGCTCCCTGGAGCAGTATATCGATCAACCCCATCTCGTCAATGAAAGAAAAGAAAGCCCTCATGTGTCTTGTCACCCGACACGTCCCAAACTTCTCTGCTGGGCTTCTCACAACATTGAAGTCTCTACCAGCACACCATGGCATCCCCCATCGAAAATCAATAACCTGTAATTCCTTCCAAAAGGCCACTCACTCCGCTCTCCTTACCGGTCCATACGCTCCAGTAAACATCCATCGAAACCATCCTCAACACATCTGAACAAGCAAGATAAAGAAAACCCTTCCACCTCTTCCTCTTCCTTCACCGCCAGCCGCCCCCTATAGTTGGTTGGAAAGCCCATTCGACATGTCAACCACCCCATATCTCCCGTACTACCTCTACTCCCACACATTCCGTTTTGGTTTCCTGGAGGCACACCACATCCACCTTAGCACTTTTCAATAGAGATCTAACTACTGTCCTCTTCCCCCTATCATTTAAACCCTGCACATTCCAGATCAAAATTTCAACTGCATGGCAACAACAATAGCTCTCCATGCCCCTTAATCATTCTTCGATCACCCCCATTTGTTGTATGATCATAATTTATGGAGCACTCCAGTCTGCGTAGTTCCTGTTCTCCTTTGTTCTTCTGGCGTACATGCTGCATCTCCTGACCACCCAACACACCCCCTTTCTATGATAACTCAATAGTAGAAAACAACTTCAACGCCTCTTCTTCATGCCCCTCAAGAGAAACTCCCAAAAATTTACTAACCTCAGTAATCCGATTCCGCACCCAATCAGAAATCTCATCCGAAGTCCGTGGATGACCTGTTTGGAATTCATCTCCATATTCACCTTTGTAATTGGTTCCATATTTTCCAAAGTTAATCCTCCACTTTTGTGGCCAGTGGCTGAAGTACTAGACCCATTCCATGACCCAAATCTGCCTAATAACCCTCTATCTCTTCCTCCCATGCCTCTCGATCCCCTTGCCATTCCTGTTCTTCCCCACCCAGCTCCTCCCTTGTCGGCACGTTTGACAGACCTTGCGACTCCGACCCACCATCCGACAGATGTTGCTCATGGTGTACAAGCGACGTCGGATAGGTCAAATTCGTCTGTAGCTCTTGTTGTACCTCTATACTTGACGTCGACACCTTACCTCCTATGTTGCACTGTATCAACTAAACGCCACTATGCAGCGACCCGAAAACCCGATCGACAATTGGATTCAAGTGTTTACCCAACTCCTCTGTTGGGCTACTCGTTCCTGTGTCCAGGACCTGGGGCTTTTTTGACTTCAAGGTTGGGCCCTCATTACCCCTTACCGCTATAAGTTGTTGGCCCACTTGCACAGGTGCCCTAGACCTAGGGCCCATATCCCGCTGGCCCAATTCCTTAGCCTTAGTAACCGTTCGGCCCACAACTTGAACAAATGGGCTCACCTCCGTCCTAGGCTAGTATGGTCTGCCCTAAGACCTATTTCTAGAATCCTCCCTCCTATATCTTTGATTATCCCCAAATCTTCCAGTCTGCAAATCCCTCCAATCTTGAAGCCTCTATCATCGCTTTTCCTTATCAAATTGAGAGTCACCGCGTGTCTTTACCGACGGTGGGCTAGCTTTAATCATCGGCCCCACCTCGTACCAAACAGGGATCAAGTACACCTATGTCTCCCGTTGGAGTGAAACCCTACTCGGGATGCGTCCGTCAGCTCTGACCTGCAATCGTACTATTCTCAGATCTATTGATTGTTCATCAGCTTCCACAAAGCCCCCACACCTGTCGCCGATTGCTAGATATGTCGCCTGTCCATGAAGATGTAACGGTAGTCCCATCACCGTTATCCACTAGTTTAGGTTATAGATCACACCCATCGATCACCTACCGGCGCCGCATCACCTCCTCTGCCTCTCAACGTGATGGTAAAACAAACAAGAAGTCTTGACTCCCGATCGGCCTTATTTCCACTTTCCTTACCATCTTCCACCACCGTCTGACCCACTCCGTCATTGCTGAGAAGCCCACCCCTTTGCTCCCCTCTTCTCCGACTCTTCCCACCAGCGCCCTCTCCAACAAGCCGAAACCACCCCTCTTCCGCCACACCTTGCACCATCTTAGTGCCTCTCTCCACTAACTCACCAAACCCCACAGACGACATAACAACTCTTCTCACGGTCGTCTTCCTCTTCGCCTCATCAATCTTGGTCACCTAACCATCCCCTTTGGCAAAACCTTCCATAACCAATGCCACCCCCTCCCAGCCATCCCCAAACTCCGATTGGGAAAGGAACATCGGACTTCTTTTACCCTCCGATGTTACCACTACCTGAAATGAAGAGCCGCCATTCTCCTCAGCACAAGTCCAAACTGCCACACTATGTCGCTTCCCTTCTAAGTGACCCATAGACACATGGTAGCCTTGATTCCGCAACACCATATGCAACTTCGCACCAATCCATCCCACTTCGTACCCAACCAATCTTACTTCCCTACGCAAGCCCTGCCCTCGCTCCACTATAGTCAGGCACTGATGACCCCATTGCCTTGTTGCCGTCTCCTCAATCTCGAAGGACTAGCCCCTCAGAAAGAGGATCCTCCGACGTAGCCTAGTCTTCTCCCTCATCGGAAGCATACCAGGTAATCATCGCATCTCACCGGAAATCTTTTCTAAAAAAGGAAAGACAGAGAGAGAAAAAATACATCAAGTTGTACCCTGCATGCATAATCATATGAAGCCTCTGTTGAGATTTCTATGTATTAAATGGAAACATCAACACATTGACTGGATGTAAATGATGCCATTATATGGAATTGACCCTTTTTTAGGTCCTCCACTCTCTAAAATATAATGGAAAGCTTCCCCACAAGTTGAATTATATCAAACCAATCTCTATTGTGAATGAAATTATTCATAATTTCAACTCAATTAAGATGTTCCTAATTTTAAAAAACAAATCTTAATTTTTATTTTATTTTTAGTTCATTTACTAGATTGACTCCAAACTAGTAACAAATAAATATTAGATTGATTTCAAATGGTAAACAAAATATTAGATTACATATTTTTTTCGTTCGGCTTGATGGGATCACATGAAAAAATCTCACCCTAAAATCAGTAAGGCATGTTTGTTTGGGTCGAGATGACCTTAGGATTGGGTTAATAATCTAACAAATTACATAATCCAATGTTTGACTAAGAAAATTTAGGTCTCGACTAATAATCCATCTGGACATGATATCACCCATAAGAAGGGACTATTGATAATAGAGGATTAAAGAGAGGTTCGGACTAATTAGTTAAATTGCAAAATTGATAGAATTTTATCAATTCCTCCCATAATCACAAGTCAATCCAAACATGAGATAGGATACACAATTCCGCCAAATAAAAATGACTTAAAGACATTATATATACATGGGAAACTACTGATCAGTCTATTTGATAAAAAAATATTTACAAAAATATGGGGTACAACTCTTTCTTGTGTAAAAATACACAACAAAAATTGCACCCCAAAAAGATTATCACCTTTTGGTAAAATAGCCCGAACCTTCAATTTGATGGGTCAGCTGACCTTATATTCTTACTCTGCTAGACCCTCACTCCATATGAAGAACCCCAAGCCTTTCTCTTACTCTCCTTCCACTACTCTCATGCACCTATTCCTTTTCCTTAATTGTATATGCTTGTTATGCTATCTTCTCATCAAGGGTAAAGGGATTGCAGAAGGATTTGGCCTCTGTCCACTTGGAGAGAAGTCCAATTCTGTCCAGTAAGGTTGGTGGCTATGCAAAAAAAAATGAACAATTGTTTTCAAAAATATACTTATCATCTAAATTTTTAAAAGATAAATATGATGAAATCATGTAATTACGATTATTGGATTAATTTGATTTTTATTTATTGATCTACATACAAAGATTTACAAGATGAACGATTTAGATTATTAAAGTAAAACTCGTGATGAGACTCACGAGCCCAATTGAACAAAATTAACCTCTCTCCAATTAGAGAGAAGCTGGTTCCTTGTAAAATTACATTGCGGTTGTGTTTCTGAACATGATTCATTCGCATTGAGAATATTTGGCACAGCATGTTTAAGTTTATACATATATATAGTATTGAAACTTCATATATTACACAGATGAATTGAAATTTACATTACTAGAAATGACTAGGGAAAGAACTCCTAATCCCCCATAACATGGCCACTCATTCCTAAACATATCATACAAATGCAGTAATGCTGCTCTTTTTTTTTTACTCCCCACACAAATGCAGTAATGTTAGTTGACTAAATTTGGATCCTAAAATTTGAATACAATCCGAGATATGTCATTGATAACATCAGTACATGCATCAATTATATCAAAATTGATATCCAAATTTGATCATCTAACATCATTGTCGACAAATGATCACAAAAAACAAACACATCTATTAAACTATAATTCTGTAACACCACCTATGACACTCATGTGCTGTTGTGATGAAGGTATATATATAATCCTCCAAGCTTTTCTTCATGATGTATGTCTTCCACCCCCCCCCCCCCCCCCCCCCCCCCCCCCTCCTTTTTTTTTGAACTACACGATGTATGCCATTCTACTTCTTTGGAACCCAGCATCCATGGAGTCCATATGGAAGACCATAAGGGAACTTTGCCCTGGCAATTTCTTCAAATGTCGATCCGTCTAGTACCAACGCATATCCCTCCCCATTTTTGTCGCTAATCATGGAGATCACCACTCCTACATCGAGACCAGATGCAAGTTAGAAAACATGCACACATACACTTAGAATGAATCAGAGTCCTACATTAATTTTTGTGTAGATAACATTATTGGTACTGATATAGTACTCACCATCATCTTCCTCTGTAGCACCAGGACGTGGCACAAATAACGGTTCTGAGGGCACGGAACCCTCATCGAACCAGTTCTTTGCCGCCTTCTCAAATAAATCAATCTGCAATACAATGAAAACCATTAATCCACCATTTGAAAAGAAAACAAAAAGCTTTAGTATGTCAACTATCAGTGTTTAGAAATGTATTATTGTTTTTTGTTATTTTTGTCTTCATAAAGTTGATTTATTATACCTTGGTGAGGGTGTTGGGGAAGTTGCAAGGGCGTTGGGCACCACAAGCATAAGCATATCTGTATTTCTTGCCCAAGAAGGCAGGGTTGATGCTGCACATGTCCATGCCCTTTCCATGTTCATCTGGGTTTAATGCTGCCTCTAACTTCCCAGTTGGAGTCCCATCCAAGGGTATTCTGAATCGACCAACCCTACATATATATAAAAAAATATATTCACTGCTTCATTAATCTTTTGCAAACATAGTCTAATGATTCATGCATATATACACACGTGTGTGTGAGTTTCAACCCTAGGGTTTCTTTGGCAAATCAAAGTACTATGTTTTTATATGTTTGTAATTGACAGAGCTCATGCATGGAGAGGAGGACAAGTCACGTACCCTATTGATTTTTGGAACTAACCATTTTTGACTACTTCAGGGCTCTAACAATTGTTTTTGTTTTTGTTTTTTTTTGTTTTTTGTTTTTTTGTTTTGTTTGTTTGTTTTTTTTTTTTTTTTTGAGTACATTAAGGTTATGTTTGGTTGGAAGATCTGAGAAAATATTTCGAAAGGGAAAGGAAAAGGTAAGTCAAATATAAATAAAATATATCTGTATTTCACTTAATTTTATATATTTTTTTTCCTCTTTTTTTTTTTTTTTTTTTTTTTTTTGCAAATTTCCTCTCAAATCCTCCAATCAAACACGATCTAAACATCAATATCATTATCTACCTATGGGAAGGGGGCATGGGGATTCCAGAGTTCAAACCTTAGCCATGAGCACGGGATACATAGTCCCTAACCAACCACTAGGACACTGCCCGCCTTGCTCAACAATTGTTGGATATATATTTTAAAAATAAATTTGAAAAAATCATATGTTATGATCCAATCAATTTGATTTTTATTTGATTCTATTATTATTATTAGTAATTAATTAATTTATTTATTTATTTATGAATGAGCTTATATCAAATCGTAGGAATGGAACCATGATAAGGCTTACAACCAGACTGCACAAAAATGTCATAGAAGTTGAACTTGGGTGCAATGATAAGGAAATATGATAAAAAAGTGACATGGTTATTATAAAATTTTCATATTTTAAATTTATTCTATACATCCCAAAACATTTTATCACATAACATATCTACCTATTGAATAAGGACCGTTATATATACTCCATCCGTTTCAAAATAATTATCTTTTTGGGAAATCTAATTTTTTTTGATAGTATAATTATTATATTTTAAAAATATTAATTTTTTAAAACAACCCTTTAATATTACATTTTTTTAGAAATATCAATTATCATAATTGTACTTTTTGTGTTATTAATAAATTTAAAAGAAGGTCAAAATAATAAATTCATATTATACTATTCTTTGATTTTTGAAAAGGGATTAATATTTTAGAATAATAAAAAATGAAATAAGAAATTAATATTTTGAAACGAAAGGAATATATATATTGACTTAAATAGTTTACTGAATCTCTTAATCCTATTTTGTTTGCCATATAACGTTAAAGTCTTGACGATTTTTTAAATGTGATGTGTTATACATATACACAGAATTTTTATTATACGAATAAATCTATTGAGGTAAAACAAAATAGTAGTAAATAAAACCAATAATAAACAGTAAATTTCATTTGAATAATATATATATATATATATATGAAAATGATACCTAGCATCAGGCAAGACGTCTTTGCCGGCAGAGGATCGGAGGTTCTGGAGGCGGAGCTTCTCAAGGATGGTGGTGTCGGCGTGGTGCTCGCAACAGTCGGCGATGACAGCCGTTACTCTCCCATCTTCGTCTTTCTCTTCATATGCATTTATAAAGTGGAACGTCACGTACAGTGGTACTTCCACGCTCGCCACCTAACAAAAAACAAATGAATAAACGAACGAACATCGTATTATAAGACAACGACATATGATATCAATTCTATCTTGGATTCCATTAAGCCGGCTACACATGTCGATACAAAAATATGCACATCATAGTGTTTACAATGTTGGTACTTGCGCTAATACTACCACATCATTTTTTTGTCTATTTGCTTGAAAAACCTAGATCTTTTCCTAGGCCAATATTTACAAAACTATATTTTGTTTAAATTTTAATTAAAAAATAAATATCAACAAGTTTAATGTTCTACTCTATTTGATTGTGACTCACTCTAAATTTATACTACACTATTCATTTTCAAATACTTTTTTTAAGTCTATAATTTTTCTTTATAGCTGATCGAAATGGATGATCCTTATTGGTTGTGTGTGAATGCATATGACATGTGAATCGATCAGAGCCAACCACCTCGGTCAACTGCTGTGTGGGCATCATTGCCTAATATAGAGAAATGATCAATAATAGTATTTAATAACTTTAGAGAGAGAGAGAGAACTCACAATCTTGCCACTAGCTTTGCACATAATATGCATGAACCCTTTGGAGTCAGGGTGCCACTCAAACTTGTAAAGTGGTGTGGGCTCAGCCTTTAGTAAATTTTGGGCACAATACCTCAATGGCATTTCAGGCACAACCACATAGTGTTCAGTCACAGGGAAAGAGTGCACCCAACCTGGTGCCGGACCACCCCGACAATTCACCCGCCCGATCACCTTTCTCTTGTTCGTCCCCGGCTCCATCCTCACCACCAAGTACCCGGGGCTCACCAAATCCGGCAACAGCGTCAAAAACTCCGTATCGGTCACTATCGGATGAGCCGAGTGTATTAATCCCCCTAATGTGTCACTATACTCAAATTTCCCCAATGTGTCCAATGTGTCGGGGTCGACCACTATTGACCCCTTAATTGTCTCGGTGAGGCAAACCACGCGGCCATCACCTAGCCTAACAACACCGGTGTTGGCATTATCAGTTAATGATGCACCGGAAAAAAGGTTGGCTAAGTCGCCGATGTAGGCCAGGAAGTTGTCGGGCTTAGGGGCCTCGGAAAATTCACGGTAACAAAGTTTGTTATGTTTTTTCGCCGCCTTGTAGGCCTCGGATTCAATTTGACGGTGACCCATTATTAGGCGGCCGTTCTCAAAGTGAAGGCGGACGAGGGTGGCGTAGCCGTCGAAGAGGTGGCGGAAATTGTAATCCCCTATGTGCCATAGGCCCGGGCCATTTCTTAGGTACGTCCCTTTCTGCATGAAAATTACATTAAGAAACTAAATTAATCAATTCACTTATTTTAATTTGATAAATCATATTTTTATTCGTGACATTGATATGATACAAAATTGAAAATTTGAATTTGGAATGGGATATGCACGTATTCACTTGAGGCTTTGGTCAAATGCAACATCAATGCCACCAAAATAATAAAAAAAGAAATAAATAAAAAATGGTAAATTATGTTATAAAATTTATTCTAGTAAAGGGAATATAATAAATATACAATTAAGGCCAAGTTTGGCAACCCAAAATAAGTACACACTTTTTATCTTTTTATCTTTTTTCCATCACATCATCTGTCTACTTTTCTGCACATTTTTTCGTAAAAAGACAAAAAGCGCACTTATTTAGGTCATCCCAAATAACTCCTAAATATGGATATCGACTACTAATATTATTTTAAGATGACAAAAAAAAGAAAAGAAAGATCTGTGTTCGGTAATGTTTTATCAACAATCTGTCTTTGTAAACATCTCGGTGGGAAAATAACAAAAAGTTTACGTAGACATAAGAATTTGATAGTAGAAACGACCACATAAGAGAGATAAAACATTGGGCCCACATCTTTGTGTGTTTATCGGTCAGATTTCAGTGAAATTAAGATACTATTTGTCACCTCTTATATTAACATATATTTTTTTTTTATCTTTTTTATTTTTTTGAATCAAATTATCTCTTTTTATTTTTATCTTTTTACATATCTTTTCATAAAAAATTAAAAAAGATACTTATTTATATCATTTCAAACACCTTCTAAGTGCATAGGTCGTTGAATGATACAAAAGTTAATAAGAAAGAAAAAAGTTGAATTTGAAATGTTATTGAGCCTATCAATAAGTGATGAATCCAATGAAAATAATAATAACAGTGATTATGATGAAAAAAGATGAAGAAAAAAAGAGAAGAAAATCCATTGTGCGTTTGGTTCTGGATTATTGTGAAAAATTAACTAAATCATATGCTAACTCTATATATAAACATGTTTCACACTTGACCTCTGTTCTATAATAACTTTTATATTAACATCTGTTCTATAATAACTTTCATAGTATTACTTGGTAGTTCAAGACACTGGTTACGTGTTTTATATGTCTAAATAACGACAAAAGAGGAATTCGCAGCCAAAACATACCAGCCAGAGTGGAATCTCGCCTTCGACCACGAGCTCTCCTTCCCACCTCTCCTGCCGGACGCTTGTCCATGCCACAAGCTTCCGGTCACTGGTGGAAATTTTCTTCTCCGGCGGTGGAATAGTTGCAGGCAATTTGCTGGCGACATTGGTGATTGTTAAGTCCCTAGTGCTGTGTTTCTTAGAGAAAACGGATTTCCCACAGAAAGACCCATCTCTAACATGCATGAACTTGTCGGAAACCGCCGTGTATGGTGGCGAAATTCTAGTTCCGGTGGTGGAGAATGCTAGAGAAGCCATGAGAGAGAGAGAGAGAGAGAGAGAGAGAGAGAGACTTGGGTAATTAAACTAGGTGATTAATGACATATTTATAGCACTTTGACAACTACGCATATAATAAAATGGCTTATCAAATAGGTAAATGGAATCTATAATCTGATTTGTTATTGTAATTTTTTAGTTTGGATTTTTGTAATCTCTGAAAGTAGGGTACATGTTTTTTGAGAACTGTTGCATGTAGTTTGGTACATGTTAAGAAATGGAATTTTTTTTTTTTTTTTTTTTTTAAAATTATGCATGCAAGTTAGTGTAATAAAGAATGTATAATTTTTTTAGGAGGAACTACATGCAGGCAAGAGAAGAAAAAAATTACCAACATATGAGGGGTGCAAGTGTCTATGCTGTGGGATGCAAATGAAAGACTGTATTCCTCATGTGTTGGTAATTCTTTTCCTCTTCTTCCACTTATATGTAATTTTCTCATTTTTTCAAGTCTACTTAACATGTATCCTAATTTATAATAAAAATGAGAAGGTTGTATGATTAACATAAATTCTATTATTTTCTTTCTAGGAATGTGAAAAGGATTTTAAAAAAAAAATTGTTCAGAATTTGAATATGAAAAATAATTTATTCACCGAATTTGAACTCCCCGACGTTTGGCTGGATAGCCGGTCGAACGACTGCCCAGACGACTAGTATCACCCTTGTCAATTGCGACTGTCACCCTTGTCTATCGATGTGTCAATCGACATCCGACTTGGTGACTAGCATCTTATCGAATGACCGACTGGACGACTGATATGCATAAATTTAGACAATTCAAACGAGTCCAAATTCGATGGATGTAATAATACTCTTTGAATATATAGAAATATTTATAGCACTTAAGAACTATGCATTTGAATAGCTTATTAATATGGATAGGTCAGTTGACCTAGTGGTTCATATGTAGTTATTCCCTTAGGACAGTATGAAGTTCAGCAGTCAAAATTTAAGTCGATGAAACGACTTCGACCCTTTTGTTTAACATCTTATTTTTTGTCAAAAATTAAAAAATGGCTTGTCAAATAACAAAAATACTATGTATGCATAAAAAATAAACATAAAAAGGCTTAGAATTTGGAGAAATTGCATTTCAGTGCAAGTTTCTAAAATAATTTATAAATAAGTGAAAAAGTTTATCAATTTTAAAAATTAAAATTAAATTTTTTTTTATTAATTTATAAAAATTTTGTAGAAATACCACTCATTTGCAATTTCTCCTTAGAATTTGGTATGGTATTAGTCACATTTTTAAATTTTGGGCGTATTTTAAATATTTTTTTATAGGTATGTAGCATTATTGATCAAATAATAAAAAGAAAAATAAAAAATTATTATATGTATGTAGAAAAAAGTATACTAAAAATGAAATGTAATGATTAGATTTATTCTGAATGTGTCTCCTACCGTATCAAATTTAAATTTATGCCATTATTTAAATTTTCAAATATTTTTTAAAATATTACTTTTGAATACATAAAAAATTTTAAAAAAAAAAATTGAGAATCTTTACTGATGGAATCCTGGTACACTAGAAGACAACCATATTATGTACCTAGAAAAAGTATGTAAAAAATAAAATGTGATGACTAGATTTATTTTGAATGTGTCTCATATTGTATCATATTTAAATTTAATGTCATTATTTAAATTTTGAAATATTTTTCAGAACATATTGTTTTGAATACATATAAAAAAAAAAAAAAATTCGAATCTTCATTGATGGAATTCTGGTACACTAGAATACAACTTACATTATACGGTAACAACAATTATGCAAATAACCACTTAATATGACCAAAACTTGTGAGTGGCCACCGAATCAATAATAAATTAAACATGAGTAAACGTATGTCATGATAATGTAAGTACACGTGGCATGATTCATTTTAATATTTATAGATCTTCTTAAAAATTAACAAATACTTTTAAAAATCAGTTAGTAATATCACAATTTAATAAATTTAAATTATACCTTATTATGAGTTCTTAAAATTATTTAACCCTACTTAAAAGACATTTTACCAAAATTTTGTAAGCTAGCTAACACATGCTTCTTGTGTGTTTTAATTATCAAAAATAGCCCAAATTAGTATTGTTGGGAAGTAAATTCGGAAATACTTCTCGAATCCAGATGGGCCTGAAAGATCCCAAAAATGTCATCTAAAACAGATAAACAACTTCGGTCGGTGGTGCCGGAATTAGCATTCCGACGGTCCAGTTAGTTCTATGTCTAGGTTATTGATATTCTTTATTTCTTAGAACATAAGTTATTCCTTAGCCTCCTTCCCTCCTTTATAGAGTCTTTCTGTGGTCCCATCTTTTTATCATGCTTTTTTGGGATGGGACAACATAGTTTTGTCCAACGGGACCCTTCCGACTACCCTGGACTACTCGGTTTCGGCATACGGCATGAATATCTCTAATTCGGCATTTAATGTAATTCTCAATGCTTACTTGACAACGATCCATAGCCCAATTGGCTTTGGACTCATATGGCCCAATTGACAGGTCGTGTTTGCAATTGATTATTTTTATTCGGCTCCGAGAAGTATTTACATCTAAAATTAACCTTAGATCTTTATATCTTGGATTATGAAAATTTGGATGTGTTTTCATTTTTTGTTTCAATTTTTTTGGAAGTGTAAACTCCAATTTTATGTTTTTATAAAAATTCTAATGCTATTAAATTTCTTTTTTCTTTTATTATACAAATTAATTTTAGTTTGATTTTTTCTTCCATGTTCGGACTCGAAGTTGAACTCAACTAGTTACACAATTGAGTTGACTGAAACTGAACTCAAGCTCAATTATTGCTTAGCTACCCAAGCTCAAACACCCAAAAACCTAAGGTGGTTTGCCACCCTAGTCAAGCTTGATCAAGAAAATTTAAAAATATTTTGTTGGCCAAGGTCTTAATTTTTTAATAGCCGAATATGATAACATTTCATTTTGATATTTAGCATCAGGTGTGTCAAAAAAAAAAAAAACCTTTCGGCCACCAAAAAAATATAGGGCACTCCCTTGGGCCAAAAATCTAAATTTGAAACTTTTGAAACAACTGTCTCAAACACTATGAGGGTAAAATGAAAAAAAAAAATTTAAATAATAATTTGTATTTCTCACCAATATATTTCATTAATCATATATTTATAACACAAAACAAATCAATCATGGGACCTAATATCATATATACCCATAAAAATAAATTTTTAGCTAATTTTTTTTTAAAATCTAGGTATATTTTTACCGGGATAAATTACACTTTACACTGTTTATGTTTGGTCATTTTCTTACTTTGGCCCTTGAATTTTTTTTTCCTACTTTAGCCCTTTATATTTCAAGTTTTTCTCAATTTAATTCTAAAAATAACTTATGTTCAAAATTAAATAGAAAATGCCACGTTAACTATCATATAATATAAAAAATATATTTTTGTATTGAGATTTGTGTTTGTGGTAGAAGTGTGAGTTATATATAATAATTTTTTTAATGCCATATGACTTGTCGATCTCTCATTTTTTTAATCTAATTTTAAACATATATTAGCTTTTGGAACAAATTAGAAAAAAAACTTAAAATATAAAGGGTTAAAGTAAAAAAAGAAAAATAAATTTTAAGTGGCAAAATAAAATAAAAAAATGACCCAACATTCAGGGAGAAAGTGTAATTCACTATTTTTAATTTTATTTTTTTTATCGTTACTCATAAAAGATCTTAAATATAATAAGGCTCATTTTGGGAAGTGGGTTAAAAGCCACTTCCCAGCTTTTAACCTACTTCCCTTTTTCACAACAAAAAAAAGAAAGAAAAAAAGTAAAAAAATAATTTTTTACCATCTTCTCAAAACATTCCTAAGGCAACCTTTGCTTTCTTTGTTAGTACGAAATTCGAAGGTTTTACAGTCAACTAAACTTGTGACGGAGTGGCAAGTAGTCGGTAAGTGGGAAGGTTGAGGTTCAAGTTAATGAACCAGTGACGGTCTATTTAAATAATAACATAATTATACTAACATAATAATATTATCTTTGACAAAAAAACAAAATAAAATAAAATAAAATTGTCTTCTGCTTCTTGGTTTGTTTGAATTTAAAATATATAAATCAAATAACCTCTTTTTTGCTTCAAGCCATAGCTCAAATGAGGTTTAATTAAGGGGCTCTATCCTAACTGATTAGTTCTTTGGTTTCTCTTATGGGGAGGTTTTGGTTCCGTACTTAGGAGTGGTAGGAGTGGAATGGGAAGATGAGATTTTATTGCAAAGTGTACAAGTTTGAGTTTTATCTCCCCGAAATATTAATCTAACCACTAACTTTTGCTGATCAAAAAGAAAATAAAAAGCTTAAATGAGATTTGTTTTTATTTGTTTGTAACTTTTCTCATATTTTTTTTGACCTTGAGAAAATGACTTTTTTGAAAAATGATGCAGTTTTGCAAAACTCCCACTCCCACTTCCATGAAAACTTCATTGCAAACCTCAGACACTTCCCATTCCAATATGTTGGCATCAAATTTAGAAATATTGAATTATATGTGTAGTTTCCGATCCCAAAAAAAAACACACAAACACACATACTTCAATTTCTACACATCACAAATACTTAGTTCCCACATTTAGCTTAGATTTAGCCCTCTATTCAAATTATCATTTTAGACATAATCCTAAAATACAATTTCTCAATTCAGACTAATAGCAACCGCCGCCGCTGCCACCACATCACCACTATAAGCAACCATTGCCAACATAATTATGTCAAATTTATAAAATTTATTATACTTTCTTAAAATTATAAAAAGGGTCAGTATAATTTATTTTTATTTTTTAGTATATTGTGTAGAAGTACAAAAAGGGTTAGTATAAAAAATATGATGCAATTTTTAGTCAAAGGGAAGCAAACAATTGTGGTAAAATATGACACGTGCAGCTTTCAAAATATGACAAATAAACAGGTCATTTATTTGTTGTTAGAACAACTAAAACTACCATTAATTCGCTTTGTTTGGTTGGTTTATGCTCTTTTAATTTTTAAGAAGATACTCATTTTTGTTTCTTTGTCCTCACTGCGATGGGTTACCTGTGATTACTTAGGACATTTTAATATTGGACCAAACCATTTGTGAACGTTGAAATTGGTGGGGGTAAGTGTCACTATTTTGAAAAGTAAGTTAAAAGTTAATTTTTTGTTTTGTTTTGTTTTGTTTTTTTTTTTTTTAAAAAAAATATGTAAAAAAATAAAGAGTTGACGTGATTTAAAAAATCAAAAAAGAAAAAAAAAAAAAACTTAATCGAGTTGCCAAAACAAACCTTATCATGACTTATCTTTATTCGAAAAAATTAATTCTCAAATTGTTGTAACTATTTTTTGTGTTTCAGTCCGTATTAGAGCATTTTCCAGTGAAGTGAGTTTGCTAATCAACTAGTAAGTATTAGACTATTTTCAAAGGTTACTCAGATTTATCATCAATTTTGAATTTGGTGAAAATAGACTCATTTTTCTGCTCCAACAATTTCATCAAAGGTATCAAATCTAGGATTTCACGTTTCTTTCATCAAATTGAGGACCGTTGTGCCTTTTATGAAATCACTATTCATAGTTGTTGCCAGATGTCTCCCAGATGTCCTCTCGGATGACCACCTCAAATAAAAAATTTGTGCAAAAACTGCATTAGCTGGTTGACCGCTCGGTCGACCACTCAAGGCAAAAAAAATATATATATATATTTTACACTAGCCGGTTGATCGCCCGGACATCCTCCTGATCGTGTGCCAGGTCGACCGGTGTTCTAATGAAACTCCAAAATCTTCCGTTGGAGTACTTAATATCAAAGGAAACTTTTACTCAAATTTGATAAAAAAAAAAAAAAAATTGATGCACCGTTAGAGATACTCTTAGAAAGTTTAGAAAACTAACAAATTACAAATATGCTCCAATGGTCTTTCTAGTGGCCTTGTTAAAGTGATCGGACATTTGTTGTGTTTAGTTGGTAAATTTAAGAAGAGATTTAGAAAGAAAAAGGAAAAAAAATAAAAATAAAATATACATATATTATATCTAATTTCACACACACACACACACACACACATATATATATATATATATTTTTCAAATCACATTTCAAATCCTCCACATTCTCGAATTGTAACTATTGACTAACAAGAGAGACAAAAAGTCAGAGAGACAGACATAGAAATCTCTGCCATGCGGCAAAGGTGGCAGATGGGTAGAAGTGTAAAAATGGTTTGCGGCTCGTGGGCAGCTCGAGGTGGGCCCGACCCGTTTAGGCTCGGGCCCAAGCCCAACTTCAGACCTTGGGCACACGCCATCATTTTGAAGTTTGGCCCAGCCCATTGGTCCGCTTAAGGCCTGCCCCGCCGGAGGTCTAATGTCTTTTTTAGTGAAAAATAATAAAATTTTAGTAGAAAAAATAATTAAAAAAAAAAATGTTCTGGCTCGGCCCGAGCCCTGGCTCACTGACCCGCCTAATGCCTGAATACTCGCTGGACCTAGGCCTAAGCCTAATTTTTTGGTCCGTGGACCGGCCCGACCCAACCTGAATTTTGGCGAGAGCTAGCGAGGCCCGACATGGGCCAGGCCGGGCCGGGCTAAATTTACATTCCTACAGATGTGAGAGAGAATATGGAAAATGTGAGAGGAAAAGAGAGAAATAGGTGAGCCGTATATATATAAGTACATATTATTCACTTAAAAAATATATCTTAACTATATTATTGGATCACCTAGGCCTCTTTTAGAAAGGGATTCAAAGTTAATTTTAACTTTTAATCTCTGTTGCGTCATATTATCTTTTTATTTTTTTATATATTTTTTTAAAAAAATAAAAGAATTAATTTTTAATCTATTTTCCGAAACAATCCTTACTCTTTAAATTAACAAATACTTATATTTTACATTTTTTTATCATATAACACTTTTTATCATATAACACGCTTTAATCTATTTTTTTAACTCCACCATTAAAGATGCTATTAAGATGTAATGCAGTCGAGGGACGCAGTTAAAAAGAAGTAAGTTCGTGTCAATTCATTGAATTTTTAAAAAATAATTTAAGAACACAACAGTATTTTATACCATGTGCTCTCCATCATAACTATTAATTGTTAAATCAAGTGAAATCCACTGCAACAAACCATTGTGGATGTGGGATATCAAATGGCAAGCAAAGTATTGTATAAAAATGAAGTAAGTTCATATTTATTTGGACGGATTAGATAAGAGGAAATTGTAATTTATTAAATTATTAATCTTAAAATATATAATCTCTGAATTATTAAGTTGGAAATGATGTGTATTTCATATTTATTTTCTTATAAGATTAGATGTCTAGAAATGAATATTCTATTGAATATAATTTTTGATTGGAATATTATGAAGAATGATAAATGTTCAATAGATTATTTTATCATTTTTAATTATTTACTAAGTCATAACAATACTAAATATGTCTTTAATATTTTAAATTTTTTGGCTAGAATAAATAAAAATTTATTTTATTTTATTTTTTAAAAATTAAATAAATAAAATATCAATAAAAAATTATGTTATTTTTAAAATAAAATTTTAAATAAATTTATTTTAAAAAATAATAAATATTAAATAATAAAATTAAATAAATATCAACAAAAATTTAAAATAAAACATCAATAAAACATGTATAAAAATTTATTAAAAAAACTTAAACAAATAATCATCAATAAAAATTAAATATATTTATTTTATTTTTTTAATTGAGATTTTTATATTTTATTTTATTTTACTAAATACAATACATAATGAAATCAAATACTTGGAGGGCAAATGTGTCATTTTATAACTTTTCTATCACACATCCACCTGGGACACAATAATCTCACATATATAGAATTTATAGTCTGGTGATACTCTTAATCCGGCCTACAAATTCTCAACCAAACAATGGACTCTATGGTAAATTGGACATGGAGTCCAATCTCCCCTCTAATCCTTCCAAACAAAATAAACATGATGGTGTTATATTTTTTTTTTCTTTATTTGGGAGATTTGGTCAAAAATTCCTCATAATAAAACTTTAATGCATTAAAAACAAGCATAAAAAGTTTTCCTTAAAAAATTCAACACATACTACTATTACCAAAATATCCTTAGTGACTCATTTAATATTTTAAATTTTAAAATGATATAATTTTTGATTTAGATGTTAGTTTTTAATAAAATTAGTATTTTTAAAATCCCCTCATCAAGATCTATTAAACAAAATCAAGATTGACCATGAAATTTAAATAAAAAAAATTATAATCGAAATTGATGTAAACAGTAACATATTATTCTGTTTGACAGTAATATATTACTCTAATTGAAGGTAATATTTTACTGTCTGTTCTGAACAGAACATTAACAACAATAGCAGAGTACGACCCTCCCTGTATATGAACTCGTATTATTTCTAGAAATTAAAACTCATACATACTCGTAGAATACTCAATCGCATCTTCAAAAACCCTTTTTGTACTAATTGAAAATGGCACATCGTAGAATATCAATTTACGTAGTCAATTGATACAATAAAGTTTGCATATTTTTCTCTCCAACCACTATTAATGTCTATGAGAAATCTGGAAATGATAATATATTCAAAGCGATAAGGGATCCTATTGAGGGCTCCGGCGGACCGCACCGCCACAAACGATGGACGGTGGATGGCTCCGCGTCATGGGTCTTTCATAATAGCTCTTCATGTGTTCTTCTTTCTCTCCTCAATTGTCGTCTTCTCATTCTTTTCTCTCTTCGTTAATCTGCTTTGCGTTTTTCAAAGAGAAAGAGAGAGATTGATGAAGAAATTTAGACTTCTCATGATAGGGCAAAATTGTCCAAAGAAATATGAAAACATATTTGTTTGTCCTTTATGAAGAACACGCTTTTTGCTCAAGAAATTTATGAAGTAAAACATTTTGAGATGTCTTTTACACACTAACATGTTGGGCATAGGGAGTTTTAGCTAAATTTCCCTATAATTTAATTGAGAGTCATATATTTTAAAGCAAATTCTTGAGTGTTTACAAGTTTTTATCTTTTTTTCTTTTCTTTTCAAGAAGACTCGTTTTGTCTATTCCACTCTCTATTTGATTGATAAAAAAAATTGCATAGGGTCGCTCACTAGTGTATTAATGTTCCTCAATTTCGCGATACATATTGGGGGTATTTGTTTGGGTTTTTTTGAGTCAATTTATAATTTTTAACTTTGAAAAAGTTATTTTAGACTGTTTGTTTAAACTTATTTCAAACAGTTTCTGATTCTAACAATTTATTTTAATTCAAAAAAATTGATTTTGAGAAGCTACTCACCCCTTACTTCTGATTATCAGTTTCTGCTGTGGGCATGTTAATTTGCGGTTATACTCTTAGATTTTTTTATTTTTTATTTTTTAAAAAATAGAAAAAGACCCAAATGGACTATAGATTGTTATTATTATTTTTTATGAGAAATGAAGACAAGTAATGAATAACAAAAAATAAAATTTAATTGAAAAAGTTACTTCACAGCTTATTTAATAAACACTACTCAGCAACTTAAATCTATAATCCATTAGCTAAACTAAACAGATTAACAGTTTCTGACTAAAGTTATAATTTATAATCTGTTTTAACAGTTACACCAAACGAGATTATTGTTAGATATGTTTGAATTACTTTTATGATATTATTATTGCAAATATTCTTTTCCCCCCCAAAAAAAAGTATAAGTTTTGTAAAAATAAAAATATGAACCAATGATATGGAGGATAACTAACTGAATGACAATTAGTTATAAATATGAACCAAACGGTTCAAATTTTCAAACAATTTTTTACAAACCTAAAAATACATATTTGTTTATAAAAATATAGTTAAACAATTTACAACCAAACACAATACTGTTCTTAAGGTTGGACCATATTATAATTAGACCTGAAAATTTATTCAATGCGCTTGATTTTAGAACCTAATTATCTGAAACTTCATAAATCATGAGTAGGGTTGAGCAAGTTTGTAGGCGATCAAATCCATATCCACTCCTAATACAAGTGGATTTCAATAGCACGAAATTCACTACTTTTCCTTTCATTAACATAGAATAATTAGCTTTTATTTATTTTATTTTTTATATATTAAAATATCTATATATAATTTTTATTTTTTTAAAAAGTGAGGGAAATCAGACCCGTTCAAAGTGGTGGTGAGGCAAGCAAACCATTCTTGTTGGGCCATTTGGCAATGCACAAAGCAATCATAATGTTTTCCATGAATAAGTATAATACACACCCATTTCCCATTATTTTGAGTTTCATTTCCTAGTCCATACTCCTTTGGGAAAGTGGTTCCCCAAATTTTCTCATTTTGTCATAAAAAAACAGTGCTATTTGTAGTGGACGTAATATATTAATTGCTGTCAAAGTGCAAACGTGGGTCCATGTGTCTGCCACCTAAGTCTCCTTTACCTTGTCAAAGCTCCTAAATAAATCCAAAATTCCCAAATGGCAAACAAAAGTTCTTCATTCAAATTGCTTTTTTTCATATGAACAATAGACTTTTAATCATTTTTATTGCTTCCATGGAAAGAAAGTGTTCACAAGAGAGGGCAATGGGGACTCCTAGTGTGGGTCCAATCATATGAGTTTCCACTTCTTTGCTAGTTGGGGGGATTGTGGGCATCGGTTCAATACCGTCTAGTTTTATAGGATTGGTCGAGATGAATTTTAGATCGGTTTATTAAATATATTGAATTAAGGAATATGTCTTGGAGTTGGACCTACTTTGATTGTTTATGTGAGTCTTGATTTTCGACTACACAATTAAATAGGGAACTTAGTTGGAGAGTACGTGACAGAATAGGAAGATGAGAATACCGCAGTGGTTCGTCCACCCGGATGCACTTCGACGATTAAGTCAATCAAACAATCTTTGAAAGATACCAAATAAATACTAAACTCACACAATAAAGTGTACCTTAGACCTACGAAGCTGTCTCACTTTTATAGCCAGCAATGCCTTAGATCCCTAGAAATCTCACTTCATAGGACTTAAGCACAATGCTTTCCTCGAGCCCTTATCTAGATAGAGATAAACTCCTCAAGAGCTTTGTCTTTATCCAGACTAAGTATCTTCTTTTATCTAGGACTCTTGTCCTCTATCCAAATATCTCAGAGTTCGGTATTACCATACCGAACCTTGGCAATGCCACAATCATCTCGGCAAGCATGACCCGCCCATGTGGCACCTTGGCCGACATCTTGAAGACACCTTGGCCACATAACGGTATTCTCAAAATACTTCTCCACAGTTTATATAATTATATTAGTATGATATTTGTGCTATGCACAGTCTTTAATAAATACATAAAAATTAATTTAAAATTAAACAGTAATTATAATGGTTTTGAATAAAGTAATTTTACTATTTTTATCAAGTCTGCATTTTTTATTTTTATTATTATTTTTTTCTTTTATTAATGGTGTCACATATTAACCATATTCAACTCATTTCCTAGTTATTCTCACCCATCTGCTCGTCACCTTCTCCTATCCAATCAAATTTTAACTCAAAACTTAGCTATTTTCACCTTAGTCGATACCCCTTTGTAAAAATATTATATTTTATTATAAATCTTGTTTTTACTATTAAAATCAGTATATCTAGGCCTTATTTAGGAATGATATATTTAACTAAAAAGTCAATGAATCACTATAAAAATTTCACATTTTTTTTTATAGAAAGTTAAAAAGTTACTAAAAAATTTAATTCCCAAGCCAACTCTTATTTTCACATTTCTCTCTTTCCATATCTTCTCACTTGGAATATATTACTTTAAAATAAAAAAATAAAAAAAGATTTGAGACGAAATTAAAATATATAAAGAAAATATATTAAAAATCAAGAATATCTATGTGATTTTGATTTTGTTGGATATTAAAATCCAAGTTACACTAAAGTCACTCTTATGATTTAATCATAATATTTTTATTTAAAAGTGCTATAATTTAAAACAAAAAATGAACCTACAAAATAAATAAATAAATAAATAAATATTTAAATTGGGCATATCATTAGATCCGCCGTTAGAATTAAAGAATGAAATATATTTATTTTTAATAAGTTATGCATAATTTTAAGATGACTATATTTTAATATTATATTTAGGTATTATATGATGTGACGTTTTACATGACAATTAGGTAGTTGATGGGTTTCGTGTGGTATATGTTGTTAGTGTTATGAGTTACTTCAATCACCATAGTATTATTAAAATTTTATTTGAGACTAATTTTATTTTTAAATATTTTAAATATGTATAATTAAAATTTTGTTTTAAACTTTTTATCTAAAATATTTTGATTTCAAATGTGATTTGACTTAAATATGACTAAGATTTTATTTTGAACTTTCTATGTAAAAGTTTTTAAAATTTTAAATTAGATAGGGTTAGATATACCGATAGTTTTGTAACATGTGTATTTCTTAATTTTTGAGAAGTAAAAATTTTGGAAAATTTAAAGAGAATTTTTTTTAAGATCCATAATATTAAGGTTTTATATGATAAATGACATATAATATTTTTATAATAGTTGCGGTCCCTCAACATTTTCATAGAGAAAATTCGACACAGAGAAATTTCACCCTAACACAGAAAAATTTTAATTTTCACAAAAAAATTTCTCTGATTTTACAGGGAAATTTCAAAAAAAAATCTAGTATGATCACACAGAAATTTCATTGAGGGACTTTAGCTAATAAAAAAACACATACTGGACCTCTACTACCTAAAGTTGGAGAGGAATGTTTAACTAATTTTTCCAAAATTGAAATTTTAACTCCTAGAGTCTCTTAGAGAAAAAAAAAAAAAAATACTTTGTGGGATAAATTTAATTATAATAATTCAAATTTTTTTTAATGAAAGATATTTTGGTGTTTAGATGATAATTATCACATGACATGATAAATTTTGTCTAAGACACGAGTAGATGTTTTCGGTATTATATTAACTAATTTTTTAAAATTATATCTTAATCAAGCTATCTTTATCGGCTAAATTTAATATAGATATATACAAATTTTAAAATTAAAAATATTTTTAAAAAAAATTAGGAGTTAAGAAAATTTTAAAATATTATTATACTAATGAATGACTTAATAATGATTTTTTTGGGGGGGAATTTTGAACAGTTAAAATATTTAACTTACCTGCTATATATATAAAATATTTTAAAAGAGTTAAGATAAAATATCAATTATAATACTACATTATTGATCAAATTAACAGCGTTTTAAAAGAGGTAAGATTAATTGTCCAATAATTTCATGACATGTGTATTTTTGTATTTTTAAAATTGAAAAAAATTACATTGATACTTTAAAACTCAAATACTTAACAATGTTTTTGCTTATATAATAGTATAGATCAATGTTTTAAAAATCGGACTGTAAACACCTCATTTTTGACGGCCCTTTAAGACTTAGAGTTCTTGCAGGTACATCCGATGATGAGTCTGTTTGATTGTCGAACACTCAAAATCTTTAGCGGAATGCCACAGCTTTGAGCATTTTAAACCCTACATCCATTTTGTCTCATCTTTGGATCATGCCTGAGTCTTTTCAGCCTAAAGTTCCTAATGGTCTGTCGGCCATCCTTGGAGGTTGCCGGCCACCACTTCTCTTTTGCCAGCCATTGACGTGCATTGCCTGCCATCAATGAAGCCTTGCCGGCCACCACTGATGGCCGGCCGGCCACCATTGTATGCTGCAGACATTTTGTGATATTTTGTGCCAACTGTTTGCATAGATTCATGCATCTTCCTACATGTGTGTGGATGGATGTTTGTGAGGGGAATTTGTGTTTTCTATATATAGGACCCCTCTCTCTCTCATGTGTGGAGGTTAGAAAAATTTGAGATAAATTTTTTTCTCTCTCTCTCTCTCTCTCTCTCTCTCTCTCTTGCAAAATTGTGTGTTTGTCTAGTTTTTCTACACTTTTGCTTACTTCTCCTAAACCAAATCCTCTCACCTTTGAGCTGAGGTTCCTTGGGGACTTCTTGAAGCTCTTGAAGGTGGTTTTGGCTTGAACTTGTGTCTAAAGTGTTCTTTGCTTCAAGAGGTAGAATACTAGTCTTGTTATCTTGTTTTCAATACTTGTTTTTCTATCTTTTTCAATTGTTTTTGGGGCTGATTTTGAACTGTAAAAAGCTCTGTTTTTGTGGCTTAAAAATGGTGGTTTGAGCCTTTTTTTAGTTAGGGGGTGGTTCACCCTTCTTGTTTCTTAGTTTATGAAGCTTTTGTGCCTTTATCCATCACTTTCAAACCAACCTTTTTGGGCCTTTTAACCACTGAATTTCAGAGGTTTTTCAGTGGCAAAAATCTCATTTTGAATTCCAAAATTAGAAAGGTTAGCCTCCCCTCCTTGTGTCTTGTTTGCATGCTTAGTTAGCCTTACATACTAGCATGTTTTTCTAGCTTAACTTAACTTAAGTCCAACATGTTTTAACTCCTGAAATAGCATGCTTTAGCTCTGTTTTGGGCTATTTGGTTCATTTGAACTTTGTTTTGTGTAGTTGTAGTGTAAATCCTTACACTAGCTTGTTGTTTTAAGGCTTTAAACATCATTGGTGTGACTTGGCTACATGTTTTTAGTGCTTTTATCACTCAATTTCAGCACCTATATCTCTGCAACCTCCCTCTTTGCTTCACTCTTTCATTTGGTTTTGAGGGTTGTTTCAAACTTGGGATCCTATAATCTTGAGATTAAGGTCATGCTCAATGGTTTAATCCTCTTTGAGGGTTCATTATTAAAGGCATGATCTCTCTCTTGCCTTATACTATCCCTTGGTTGACACTTCCTTCACCTTAGAAGATACTCACCAATGGACAAATTGATTAAAGAATGATTTGATAATTAAAATGTGTAAACAAAGTTGACAAGTAAAAAAGGCAAGATAAGCATCTCTTTGTATTGCATTTCATATGCTCAAATCGGACGTTAGTTTGAGCACAAGGAAAATGGGATATTTCATACTCAAAAGTGATGAAATGTGCCATTTTCCTAGGTCTCCATTGCCCTTGATCATGCATGATAGGGTGATGATTCTTGAGTGTTTGGCTTTGCATTTATTAAGTTTGCACACCTTGAAGCACAAGCCATCATGCAATGAAATTGTTTTGATTGGTGGTTTGTGATTTAAGTTCACAATTCCTTAGATTTGTTCATGAAAAGGAGAGGTGAATTGTGCAGACAATCCTTGGAAAAACCTTCTTTTTGCTCTGTTTGTGCTCTGTTGCAGCATGGTGATCCAATGCATCAATGGCCGACAGTGCATCATTTCTGGCCGGCAGGACACCTCACTGGCCGGCAGATGGCCGGTAGCATCCCTCCATGGCCGGCAGGCCACTGATGTAACTCTCAGCAAAGATTTGGTAAGATGGAGTAGAAAGATTCTGGAAATTCTCAAACCTGTAAACAGAGGCTTTCGAGAGCAAAACGGAGGTCTTTTCGGGCCAAAACTGAGCATATGCACCTTCCACTTCCCGAGGCGGACCAGTGGCAGCATAGTTTAATGTCTTAATTGCTTAGTTCATGTACATTTGTGTTGTAATTTGATTAATTAGTTTGCTAGTTAGTTAAAGTGTTGTAATAATGAGTAATTAGTTTAACTACTTATTCATTTGATTTGTAATAATTAGTTTAATTAGCTTAGCTTAGATTAGCTTAGCTTAGCTTAGCTTAGATTAGCTTAGTTCTTATTTATTCGGACCCTCCTTCGCGATGACGTAATGTTGTAATAAGTGTGCGTGCGTGCGTATGCGTATGTTTTTCAACCCCACGTCTTTTTCCCTTTTATTTAATCGCTTTTGATGGTTAGATTAGGGACATATTTCAAATTAGCATACCTTATGCTTGCGTCTATTCATTTGTATTGTATGCACCGAGGCTCGGCGCATCATTCAAACTGCATTGCAATTTCAATACCTTATTTGAATACGTGTTTAAATCGCATGTTATCAAATCGATTCATATGCCATATTGGTAGTTGAGTCTATTAAATTGCATATTGCATGTGTTGCATTAGTCATTTTGCATAGTTAGGAATCATGCATGTTTCACTAACTCGTGTTTTCATAGCTTGGAATACTAGGTGAGTTTTTATGTTTTAGCATACTTGCATGAGTGTGAGCGATTGCCATGATTAGCATGCTTGCCATGAGGCTATGTGCTTAAATGCTAAACTGCATGAATGCCGGTGGATGAAGGCTTGTTGTTTGAATTGGAAAGATTCAATGAATGTAAGTTTTAAGCCCACTTTGTTGAGTGGCAAATCATGTTTTAAGTCCACTATGTTTGGTGGCAAATTCGTAAACTTTTAAGCCCACTTGAGGTGGCAAATTCAAACCATTTTCACAAACAAACACGAGTTGAATTGTTCCAACTTGAGCAAACTAGTCTATATTTGTTTGTGCGCATCACATAGTAAAGCTAATTTAATAATCGGAATAAGAACACATAATGTTTATAAAAAATCATATCTTGATTAGTAGAGGTCGATCTTTGATTGAGCGAGCGGGGGTGCTCAATTCATGACCTTCCCCTCTCGTACCTAAGTTCCCGAGCCAAGGTAACTTTGGTGATGACGGACACCTGGCCTTTGGCACAAGTCATGGGTTTCCTAAATTTTCCTAAAATAAAATATTTAGGTGGTGACTTTGTATCTGGCAAAGCAGTCCAATTTTGGCACTTTTTGATTCAAAATCAATTTTCCAAAACGATTTGCCGGATTTGGACTCTTTGGTGTTTATCAGTTTTACATTGCACTTGTGAGATTAGATTCAGAATCGCGGGAGTCCAAACTGTGAGGCCTTCATTTCAAACCTTCCGAAAGGGGGGCGCGAAAAAAGCCGAGCCACAGTTTCTGGCGACGCTGCTGGGGATTTAGAGAACTTGACTCGAACTCATGATATGTTGTTTTATCTACACTTATTGTTTCTTTGCATTTGCATTTTTATCGGTGCGCCTAAGTCACAGTGTTTGCCATCTGCTATTCTTAAATGGTTTGCTGGAGGCTTGCTTGGAAAAGCTTGCCAAAAGGCTGACCGATTGCGGGCTTTGCCACGATGGGAACACAACCCTTGGATCTGGACTACCGCTATACCGTTTGATCCTCCTTTTAGTTCTCGGTATTAGGTGTGAGAGATATATTAGGTAGTCTTGCTGAGGTACCCTTTTGACCAATCGACCTAGTTGCATATCAGAAACCATAGAGACTATCCCAAATTTGGACAGGTTGCTTACCCGAATGTAGGAATTATATGAAACCGCTTGTTTTACATAGTGAAACCCTAGCTCCTGACAAAACTAGGACAGGGTAATCCTACCCCTGCATAGGGGTGTTTTGGCTCTCACTTGCTTGATATGTGCTTTTAGAGTGAAACTCTGCAGAAATGTATGTATTAGTTGCAAGTCTGGATATCAGTTTTAAGGCAGAAATCAGTGTTGAGTATAGTTCCCAGCTTATGATTGCAACTATGTGTTGTTTGTGTCTGAGCTGAGGTGCTGTGCGGTTTCTGATTTTTGTTTCTTTTTGCTTTATTTTCTTTTTGCAAAGTAGTTTTTCACCATTGTTTCTGACGATTCAGTTACCCCTCAAGCACTCTAGACTCGTGTAAGGAGACTTTATAGATTCGGGGATCTTGTTAGGGGACAGCCAGTGTTTGTTTCGCTCCCACTGGTTACGAGACGGAGGAGGGTTATGCATAACTCACCAGTTCAGCAGTCGTGAATTCAGCAATCACCACATACTTCGCCTGTGCCCCAGTCAAGCCCAGTTTTCTACTTCTACTCCAGAAAGAGAGTATTCACCAGTTCTGATAGCTCAACATCCTTCAGTCAGCATGGAAGATATACTTCATTAGCTCCAGCAGACCATTGAGACCATGCAGCTAGATGCTGCCCGTCAAGCTGAAGTCACAACCCACCAAGCCGAGGTCGTAGCCCGACAAACAGAAGTGATAAAAAGGCTTCAACAACAGCAACCACAACCGGCAGTAGCCTCTGCATCCCATGCACCCCCAGCGGGAGTTCCAGCACCCAGGGTCACAATCAATGTCCAAGAGAATATGGGCATTCCGGCAGATCCAATCCCACCCAGACCTCCAAGGCACCAGTTTACCAAATGGAGGCGCTGTTTGAATTCGAGGTTGACCATACTGCATTGAAGGTCAGCAAGCTAGAAAAACTCTTCAAACGGGTGCAGGGCGCGAATTCAATCCCTGATATTGAGGATGGATACACTGACTCGGCAGTGACTCTGCCTGACAGATTCAAAATGCCGCACATAGACCAGTTTGCACAGCTCCGGGGATCCCATGGCCCATCTCCGGTTATTTTTAGATATCCTACGACTAATGGGTTTCACTAGACTGCAGATACTGTCGCTTTTTGGCCAGACCCTATCGGGTATAGCGGCCATCCGGTATGCCAAACTTGAGGACTCTGTGAAAAGAAATTATGAGGAAATGACTGAGGCCTTCATAGCGCAGTACTTCTACAATACTCAGATCGAGGTCACTTCTCGTGATTTCGAAGCAACTCGCCAAGAGCCAAAGGAGGGCTTCTCGGATTTTGTGACCCAGTGGAGGGCCAAGGCCTCTATGATGACTATTAGGCCATCCGAGAAGGATCAGATCCGAATGGTGGCCCGTAATTTGCAAGGGAGACTGTTACAGAAGATGATAGTCTTGCCTTTGTCTACATTTGCTGAGTTCCACGAAATAGGGGTCCAAATTGAGGATGCGATGAAGCAGGGGCTGATAGACTATGAGAAGGAACAACCCAAAAGGCCCTTTACACGCAGCTCTAATGCAGCCACAATTGGTGGCACTTCTACACGGCCTTCGGATGTGAACATGGTCACCACCACACCCAAGACTGCCAACTCTTTTGCTGGTACATCCAACACAACTTCACAAACCTCAAGCCATCAAGCCCGAGGCCAGAGGGTCTTCACCTCGCTTTACATGTCCTTATCCAAAGCCCTAGGGGTCCTGATCAGAAAATAGCATCTTAAGCCGTTAGAACAACGCCTACTACCCGATCCTCTCCCACCTAAACACAACCCAGCCAAATACTGTGCTTTTCATCAGCAGCATGGTCATGACACTGATGAGTGCTATAGACTGCGTCATGAGATTCAAGATCTAATTGACAATAAGATGATAGCACCTCCTCAAAAACCCAATGTCACTACAAACCTTCTCCCACCACATAATCAAGTCCCTTCACCCCGGCATATAAACCTCGTCCATACACTAGCCGTCTCTTATGACCCCAGTATATATATCACCCTTTCCTACCTACCTAGACCGGCATTGTTCATCCCCGAGAGCATAGACTTGTGCAAGATGAATACGTCAACAATCCAAACTGAACCCCGTGGTGGTAACGGTGGCAGGTTGGCCTCGGTGGAACGTATCAGTCTGTTGCCCGAAGGCTTTGAGGACTTATCTGATGGGGTGTACAACCCGAGCTGCTATATTGTACCAATCAATCAAACTAAGCCGGAAGTGGCGTTGCCGACTGGGATGAAGGTTAATGTAGTTTGTGAAGATGGACCAAGTCAGGGATTAGATGATCTAGCCGACCTGGAGAAGGATATAGACAATTTGTAGTTCTTTGATGAGCAAGATCAAGGAGATGTGCATATTGATTGGTTTGATCTGAACAGGTCGATCGACAATTTAGGGTGGCTAAGTGACGAACTTGATATAGATGAGGGAACTGAATTGAAGCTAGACGAACAGAAAACGGGAACTGTTGCAATGGCCGGAATAGCCGATGAGAAGGGTAAACTTCCGAAAAACACTGGTAAAGAACAATTGGCTCAAGAACTGGGCATTGTTAGCACTGTACATACAGAACAAGAAGCCACACTGGAGCGGTTTGGGCAAGAAATGAGTAGAAGTGATCAGAAAGCTGGAATAGCTCAATGCCCCGTGGGAAATGTTTATGCTGAGAGAACACTTAGACCGGAACTGGACAATTGCTTGTCGGTTGCCGGAGGTATGTGGTGGGAAGATGATGATCTGCATCTTGCCCACATTGATGAGGATTGGGGCGAAGACCTTCCTGACAACACTTGGTATGTGGAAGAAGTCGACTACATGACAAGAAGTGGTTGATATTTCAAGCCACCGCATTTGGACCAACCTGAGGCATCTGGGAAGGATAAGGAAACTGAGAAACAAAAGGAAAAATAGTTGGATGAAGAGGCTGTGCTGAAGCAGTTGAAGAAGATTGAAGCTGACATATCTATCTAGGGGCTACTTATGGTTTCGCAAGTGCACAGACAGGCTGTATTGTCGGGGATGGATAAAGCCAAGTTATCCATTGAGACTACCCCGGAACAACTGGTGGGATTAGTCTTCCTAGGAGGCGCTGTGCCGACTTTGACCTTTTCAGACAAGGAATTACCACCAGAAGATTCTGTACACAACAAGCCTCTATACATATCCATAGAGTGTTGAGAAAAGTGGATACTAGTGGTATTGGTCGACACCGGGTCGGCAATCAACGTCTTTCCTTGTCGTACGACTTATGTTATTGGTCTGAAATTGGCCGATTTTGTGCCTACAGCCTAGGTGATCTAGGTGTATAACAATACAAGCAAAGAAGCGATGGGAACAGTGCAAATTAGAGTACAGGTTGGCCCAACTCAATAGGACATTGAGTTTCATGTCCTAGATGTTCCAGCCACTTTCAACTTGCTACTTGGGTGACCCTGACTGCACTAAGTAAAAGCTGTCTCTTCCACCCTCCACCAAATACTGAAGTACCCATATGTAAAAGGGGTGGCTATAATCTTCGGGAATTCATCTATACATCCTTCGCCAGAGGTCACTACACTTGTGCTGGAGATTGTACATGGCGAAGAAGATGTTTTCATTTCGAGGTTTACCTTGGCTGAGGCCTGGGTAGTGCAGAATATCTTGGCTGTTGATGAGAGCCTATATGTCAGCGCCCAATTTGTATATCTCATGAATAAGCTACAACACATGCTCGGAATGGGATTAGGAAGAAATGGCCGGAAGGGCGTTACTGCATTGGCTGACGTGCCATATAACTCGCATGCCTTTGGTCTTGGCTATACGCCCACCAAAGAGGATTGGGTGAGGAAAGAGAAAGAAATGGCTGGGAGAGCCAAAGCAAAGCAAAGCGGGAAGCGCTATGAACTTGTGCATCGACCTATCCGGGGAACCCTGAATGGCTATTTTGTTCGGGAGGGAAAAGACTTCCCATTCTGTGATTTCCCTGAACCCTGGTTCAACTCTGAGAAGCAGTGGGTTCCTGACTTTGAAATTTTCTTTGACTTTGTAGCTGCAAGACAGTGATACAGAGGACCAGACTGAACTAACCGCTAAGGCTGCAAAGAGCACAGAAAGTGATTCCAACAGCAGTGAACTTAAAGTAGGAGCATCATTAGCATGTCTCCTTTCGGATCCTCAGATTAACTCAGAAAGCTTGGGGGATAACCTGACCGTTTCCATGATTGGAGACCAACCGGGTGCGAACCCTTCCAGTGGCATCTTGGATGCATCTGACGCACCGTCCCTCGCTTGGCAGCTGGAGGAGGGCTTCTTGTCCAGTAGTTCTAAGTCGGGTAGTGAGCCAGAATTTGATTCCATAGAGTCTGTGGAGTCGGAATTAGATTCTAGTTCCTCTAAGTTGAAGTCCGGTATTCCTGGCGTTGATAACTTGGATATCGAGGTTTTGTCTAGGTCGTCTTTTTCCTTTTCTTAAGTAATCGAGGAACTGGATAAGCTAGACTTTGTGAATGTGAATATGTAGACACCCCATTTTTGACCGTCCTCAAGACTTGGACGTCACCGCTTGAACATTCGGTGATTATCCATGTTTGTGTTCGTTTGGAGTTCCCGGAGTTCTCGGCTCGCGCGCCTTGCCTCAGGACCTCCGAACTTGACTATTTTGTGTCTGGTTTTACACCAAACACTTGTGCTTTGCCTTTGAGGGGCAGGGACTGCCTTCTGAGGCATCCCCACATACCACCGGCTGTGGCTAGAGGCCACCGGCTGGCTGGTGTTGCCACCGGCACTATTTTGTGCCGGTCGGCACTCTTTTTGGCAAAATGACCATTTTGCCCTGCCGACTGCTTTACAGCTGCTTTATGAGATATTTTTAGACAGCTGTTTAGCTCTGGTTTCCCCTCCATACACGTGTATGGAGGGATGAGCCCTTGGATGACTTAGTTTGTAAGTCTTTGTTGCCTATAAGGAGAAGCTCTCTTCTCTTAGCTCAAGGGTTAGCAAATTTAGAGAGTTAGAGAGAAAAAGAAAGAGAGAAGCTCTGGTTTTTCTAGGGTTTGAGTTGCATACACCTTCTATCTCTATCCTTCTCTTGTGTGTCTAGGTGTTTTGTGCCTTACTATTGCACACAAACACCTAGTGTTTCACCTTCTCCTTGCAACTAAGGTTCTAAGGGCTGGTTTTTGAAGTTTTTGACAGATTTTGAGCCTAAGGAAGCATCAACTACATCTTTGTCAAAGAGGTCAACAAGGGTGAGACACTAACCCTCTTTTTACCCCATTTTTGTACCTTATTTTTACATAGTTTAAAACAGTTTTTGGGCTTAGTGTTTGGCACATAAAAGTTCTGATTTTTGACCCTCTTTATTGTATATTAAGAGTGTTTTGTGGTTTGGGGAGGTTTGACCCCCTTTAGACCTTGAAAAGGGTCCCTTTTTGTGCTATTTTGGAGAGATCCGGGACTTGTGTGTTTGGGCCTCTGCACCACTGAAATCTTGAGGGATTTCAGTGGTGGAGATGGTGCCATAAAGTCCTAGAAAGGGGAGGGCCACCCCCTCTCCTTGATGTCCTTGAAAAGGGCAAGTTTTACCTCTTGGGAGAGCACCATGCTTGAGCATGTATTGAACATGTTTGAGTTGTTTTTCATGCTTATTATGCCATGTTTTAACTTGGTTTTAAGTTGGTTTTGGTCTCCTATGCATGCCTAGCATGGTTGCCTTGTAATGCCCTTTTATGCTCTAACATGTCTAGGTAGTATGCCTTAGTCTTTAACATGTTTTAGGCTTGCATTTGTGAAGATTTTGTGCTTATATTTCCATGTTTTAGGTCTGTCCATAAGTATTTTGGTCAATCTTAGCATGTTTAATATAGCCCCTTTGCATTCGGCTTGTTGGCCTTAAGAGTTTGGATGAGTAGCATGCCTTTGTTTGCATCATTTTGGTAGTTTGGAACCACCTAGCATGCTATTTCAGTCCATTTGGTGTGCTTGTATGCTTACCTTGCATGCTCCTTCGTGACTTCTTAAGCTTGTGTTATATGCTCCATGTTTAGGCCTTATTGCATGCCTTAGATTCCATGTCCCTTAGATGCCATCTAAGTGGTCCTTTGGGCCTAATTTGACATGCTAAAAATCTGTTTTGAGTTGTTAAGTGCATGCCATAATTGCCTTGCATAGGTGTAGTTCAATGCCCTATTGGCTTGCCTTAGCCTAAGACCATTTGCATGCTTTATTTGGCATGCTTTATCCCATGATTTGGCATCATGTTTAACATGAATTTTAGAGCTTAACTTGCATGCTAATTGTCCACGTTTGGTCCCTTCAAGTGTGCTTAAGAGTTGCCTTGCTCATGCCTTAGGTTTGGACCATAACACTTGCATGTGTGTGTGTGTGTTTAGTCTCCGTCTCTAGGCATTTTGGCCACTGATTTTAGGACCGTTTGAGCTGCCTAAGTCATGTCTAAGACCATCATTTACTTGGTTTGCATGCTTGCCTTGCATGTTTGCTTGGATGCTTTGCATAAGTGTATTGCATTGTTCATGTTGCATGCTAGATAACATGCTTAGGATTGCACCACATTGACATGCATGCCAAGCCTCTTGAAGTGAAGTATGATGGAGGTTTGGCACCTTTGTTTGCTTGTTTACATTGCATGCATTTGAAATCAAAGTTGCATTCTTGGTTCTTAGGGCCATCATGCATGGAAATGCGCGATTGGTGGTTCGGGAATCGAGGCACATGCCCCTTTGAGTCAATAACATGATAAGGGATGTGTTTGGTGCATAAATGGCTTGAATTATATTGCCATGCATGTTGTTCCCTTCTGCTGCTGTGAGTTGCAGGTTCTGCAGGCATTAAGTGCCGGCCGGCATTATTTAGTGCCGACCGGCAGTCAACAAACAGCCGATGGCTTCTTTTTGTGCCGGTGGCCTCTTCCTTCGGCCGGTGGTGTCCTACCCCAGCCGGTGGTATTCCCCAGTGCCCTGAGAGGCACTCCTGGGATTTTGGCATTTTTCTGAGGAGGAGAGCAGAGGAAACAGAGGCAATCCATGCATGGCAGTGCGGTTCCGAGCCAGTCCCGAGCGCGCGCTGCTTTTGGCCCTCATCCCGAGGCGATTTACTGTTTGATTAGATTAATTATTTCATTTAATTAATTTAGTTAATTTGTAATATTTAATTAGCTAGAGTAGTTAGTTATTTATTCGGTTCTGTATTATTATTCGGTCCCTCCGAGTGAGGGCAAAATTGTAATAAGTGTGTGTGAGTGGGTGTGTATGTCTTCCAACCCCCACTTCTTTCTTCCCTTTTATTTACCTGCTTACGATGGTAGATTAGGGCACGTTTATTTTAGCATACCTTATGCAATGCATGCGTGCATCCATGCATTTGTTTACATGCATCGGGCTCGGCACATCATACAAACTGCATTGTATTTCAATTTCAATTTGAATACGTGTTATTTGTAGCATTCCATATGCCATGTTTAGGGTTAGCCGAGCCTACTCTAGGTTACATCCCTATATGCGATGCATTAGCCACTTAACATGAACTAGGACATGCATGTTTGCTAACTAGTTTATTGTTTTGGCACGGAGTACGATGTAAGTATTTTACGCTTTAGCATACCACATGCGTGTGAATGTTGCCATGACAGTATGCTTACCATGCGGCTAAATGCTTATGTGAGATAAACTGCTTGAATGCCTGTGGGTGGAAGTTGGATTGCTTGAGTTGGAATAACTCATTGAAATCCGTATTTTAGCCTACTTGCGAGTAGCAATTCCAAAATTATTTTTCAAAACAAACGGATATGCAATGTTTGTTTCCAAATTAGGCAATCTAGTCTATACTTGTTTGTTGCGCGCATAACATAGTAATTCTAGGTTAATAATTGGAACAAGAACGTGTAATGTTTTTAAAAACGGATATCACGGTTAGTAGAGGCCGGTCTTCGGACCGGGCGAAAGGGGGTGCTCATAGCTGACCTTCCCCGATCGTACCCAAGCTCCCGAGCCAAGACCACTTTGGTGATGACGGACACGTGGCCTTCGGCACCGAGTCAGGGTTTCCTAAATTTCCCATTTTAAAAAAATATTTAGATGGCGACTCTGTAATCTGGCAAAGCAGTCCATGTTTGGCACTACTTTTCGAAAATCTGTTTTCTCAAAACGATTTGCCGGATTTGGACTCTTTGGTTCAGATTTAGAACCGTGACAATCGAGTCCTTGAACTGTAGTGACCCCAATATGATCGGAACGGGACTTAATCCTCCCGGGGCGTTCGGGGACGTCTACAGAATACCACTGCAGGTTTTGAGTATTTCTCTGTGCCTCTTGTTTATTGCATTGATCATGATTTTCAAAATTTCGATGAAAACGACAAGGAAGGAATTCCTTTGGTTTTGAAACATTTGATTGATCAAGAGGAAGAGAGGTTTGTAAAACCCCTCGTTGATGAAATCATTGCAATTAATGTGGGTACTGAGAAGGATCTGTGTCTAGTTCAGATCGGGTCCACATTGTCTTTGAAGGGGCGCGAGCGCTTAGTCGCTTTATTAAAAGATTTCAAAGATGTTTTCGCGTGGTCCTACGAAGACATGCTTGGAATCGATCCTGAGATTGTACATCATCGGATCTCTCTTGACCCCGAAACCCGACCCGTTAAGCAGAAGCTGCGGAGAATATGCTCGGATTGGGCTTTGAAGATTAAGGAGGAGGTCACCAAGCAGATAGACACAGGGTTCTTGCTAGTGTCTGAGTATTCAACTTGGTTGGCCAACATCGTTCCAATGCCAAAGAAAGATGGTAGAATTCGAGTGTGCGTGGATTTCAGAGATCTGAACAGAGCCAGTCCAAAGGACGACTTTCCTTTGTCGCACATCGATGAACTGATAGACTTCACCGCAGGCCATGCGTTGCTCTCCTTCATGGATGGATTTTCGGGTATAACTAGATTCTGATAGCACCCGAAGACAGAGAGAAAACTGCTTTCACCACGCCGTAGGGAACCTACTGCTACAAGGTGATGCCGTTTGGGCTGGAGAATGCTGGGGCCATCTATCAACGGGCTGCAACCACGATTCTGCATGATATGATCCACAAAGAGGTTGAGGTATATGTGGATGACATGAGTGTCAAGTCCAAAGAAAGAGAGGGCCACTACACCGTCTTGAAGAAATTCTTTCAACGGATCAGAGAATATAGACTGAGATTGAATCAACAGAAGTGTACTCTCGGCAGAACAACAGGGAAAATGCTGGGTTTCTTGATCACACAGAGGGGCATCGAGGTAGACCCTTCTAAAATCAAGGTTATCCTAGAAATGCCACCACCAATGACTGAAAAGGAGGTGCAAGGCTTTCTGGGTAAAGTGCAATTCATAAGACGGTTTATTTCTAAATTAACCTTAACTTGTGAACCACTTTTTGGTCTCTTGAAGAAAGGAAAGAAGTTCCGAAAGGATGATAGATGTTAATTAGCTTTTGAGCAGATCAAGAGTACCTTCAAAACCTGCCCGTGTTGTCACCGCCAGACCCAGGGAAGCCTTTGATTTTGTATCTGTTAGTAACGGACACAACAATGGGATACATGCTTGCTTAGGAATCTGAGGATAGGGTAGAGAAAGCCATCTATTATCTGAGCAAGAGAATGCTGGATTACGAGACCCGTTACACCCCGTTGGAGAAAGCTTGCTTAACCTTGGTATGGGCTACCAGAAAGTTGAGGCATTACTTGTTAGCTCACTTCGTAATTCTGGTTTCGAGATTAAACCCATCAAATATCTCCTTGAGAAACCAACGTTTACGGGTAGGCTAGCTTGTTGGTTGCTTCTCCTCTCCGAATTTGATCTGAAGTATGTCACTCGTAAGTCGGTCAAGGGGAGAGCAGTAGCAGAGTTCCTGGTAGATCACCCAGTAGAAGGGGATGAAGCGATAGAATACCTGTTCCTAGATGAAGCTATTCTGCAAGTCGAGGAAGAGATTTGGACAATGTAATTTGACGGAGCGTCTAATTAATACGGTTATGGGATAGGGGTGTTGCTGATAGCACCCGACAATTCCCATATACCCGTAGCCTTCAAACTCCAGCTCAAGATATCCAACAATGAAGTAGAATACGAGGCGTGTATCGCTGGTTTGGAAGCCGCCCTGGAACTAGGGGCAAAAAGGTTGGACGTCATCGGGGACTCGAACCTAGTTGTGTCTCAAGCAAATGGAAACTGGAAGGTCAAAGAAGAAAAGATGAAGATCTATCACCAAACCCTGGATGTTATAATTCCTAGATTTGAGAAGCTAACCTTTACTCATCTACTAAGAGAGAACAATAGGTTCGCTGACGCTTTATCAACTCTATCTTCTATGATAGACATCTCGTTTGGAGTTTAGATGCGTCCGATCATCATTGAATAGAGATATACGCCAGCCTACGAGACTATCGCCGCAATAGATGAAGTGCAAGATCAAAACCCTTGGTATTATGATATCTGGAACTTCTTGGAAAAGGAGATTTATCCAGTAGGGGCAAATGCCAAAGATAAAAGGGCAATACGGCGGATGGCCGTTCAACTTATCATCTACGGGGGTAAGTTGTATAAGAGGGGTCATCTGGGAATGCACAAGTTATGTGTCTACACAAATGAATCAAAGTGCCTAATGGAGGCCATCCATGGAGGAGTGTGTAGAGCACACATAAGTGGAGTAATGTTAGCCCGGAAGATTCTCAGGCAAGGTTATGTAGACGGGCCCGAACGTCCCGGCTCTGCGCGCGAATGGCGCGAAATCCGTTTTGTTCATTAGTTACTACAGTTTGGACTCAATGTCACGGTTCTGAATCTAATCTCGCTAAGTGCAATGCAAGACTGATAAATCACCAAAGAGTCCAAATCCGGCAAATCGTTTTGGAAAACTGATTTTAAGAAAGAAGTGCCAAACATGGACTGCTTTGTCAGATACAGAGTCGCCACCTAAATATTTTATTTTGGAAAATTTAGGAAACCCTGACTCGTGCCTAAGGCCATGTGTCCGTCATCACCAAAGTTACCTCGGCTCAGGAACTTAGGTACGAGAGGGGAAGGTTATGCAATGAGCATCCCTGCTCGCCCGATCAAAGGATCGGCCTTTACTAACATGATATATTGTTTTTGAAAACACATGTGTTCTTATTCCGATTCATTAGCTAGCTTTACTACGTGATGCGCACATCATACAAGTATAGACTAGGTCGCCTAAATTGGAACAAAACATCTCATGTTTGTTTGTTTGAAAATGGTTTGAAGTTGCTACTCGCAAGTAGGCTAAGACGTGGATTTGCCACCCTCAAGTGGGTTTAGAAAACAAGATGATTTGCCATTTCAAGTGGGCTTAAAACTCACAATCAATGAATTGTTCCAATCCAAGCAATCCAACCTTTATCCACTGGCATTCATGTAATTAAACACTTAAGCAGATAGCCTCATGGCAAGCATGCTAACATGGCAATCACTTACACACATGCAGTATGCTAAAGTGTGAAAGCTTACCTAGTACTCCAAGCCAAAACAAAAACTAGTTAGAAATCATGCATGATCGTAGTTTATGTTAAGATGGCTAATGCAACACATGCAAAATGCAACTAGAAATAGGCTCGGTTATTCTAAGATGTCATGTGAAATGCAACTTGATAATCATGTATTCAAATCGGTATTGAAACACAATGCAGTTAGTATGATGCGCCGAGCCCGGTGCATGCAATACGGATGAATGATGCAAACATGCATAGCATAAGGATGCTAATTAAAATATGACCTAGAACTAACCATCGTAAGCGGTTAAGTAAAAGGAAGAAAGACGTGGGGTTGGAAGACATTCACACACTCATGCACACTTATTACAACAGTTTGCCCTCTTGACGGAGGGTCGGAATGAATAATACAAGCTAACTACGCTAAGCTATTCTAACTAATCTAATAATCTAATTAGACTAATTATTACATAATCAAAATGAATAACTAGCTAACACTAAGCTAATTATTACAACACGTTCAACTAATTAAGCAAATTAATTAAGTTACAAAACCAACTAAGTAAGGAAGGAAATAAGCTGAATTGAGCTGCCACAGCTCTGCCTCGGAATGATGAATGATGCATGCTCGATCATCTCGCTCGGAAATTCGTTGCCATGCCTCATGTTGCCTCTGTTTGCACTGTTTTAGACTTCTGAAAACTGTACAAATCTCCAAAACACTTCTGATCCACCTTATGGACATGCTGAGAGGCCATCGGCCAAATGGTATGGTCATCGGCCAAGGGATATGGGTCATCGACCACTTTTGAGTCCATCGGCCAAATATTGATAGCCGATCGGCACACTAGATAGCCGATCGGCCATTTCTTCCTGCAAACTGTCCTTTTGCTGCAGCAGAGTACAAACAGAGGCATGGCAATACATTTGCAAGAAAATGTTGTGCAACCACACCCTTTATCATGTTTGAAACTCAAAGGAGTGCAGTGCTCGACTCTCAAGCCATCAATCACACATTCCAATGCATGATGGCCAAAGAGGCCAAGTTGCACAAATCAATATCACATGAATGCACAAAAACACATAAATGCCTTAACCTCTATCATGCACGATCAAGAGGGTCGGCGACCGAGAATTGAGGCACGTTTCATCACTTCAAGTATGAAACATCCCTCGTTCCTCGTGTTTGATTTAACACCCCAAACCAAACACAATGCAATGCATGCACCATGGAGATGCTATACAATGCAACATAAGCATGCCAAATGCAATGTAACAAGCATACAAAATGCAATGCAACCTAAACATGCAAACATGCAATGTACCAAGCATGCAACAACATGCAAAAATCATGCAATGCAATAAGCATGCGACAACATGCAATGCGACAAGCATGCAACAACGACAAAATGGGACAAGCATGCAACAACATGCAAGATGGACTTAAACCAAAATGGACAGACCTCAATCATGCCCAAATCAGTGGCCAAAATGCTATGAAATGATGGCATGAAATGCAAGACAAGAATGCATGCCAATTGGCCTATCAATTAAGCATAAGAACACAACTCTCAAAGGTGCTCGAAGAGCGACAAATGCAAGTGTATGACCACACTATAAGCTCTGAAATCATGCATGGAATGATGCCAAATCAATCGAACAAAACAAGTATAGCCTATTAAGAGGCTCGAAGCTCAAGGTTAGCAAAGGGACTTACACCATGGCCATGCAAAGCAAGCCCCAAAGGGCCAAGGGCAACCAAAACAGTCCCAAGGCAGGTTGAAATAAGACCAAAAACATGCTTGAACCTAGCCAACACAAGTTAGAACAAAAGACCAAAAGCATGAAGCATGCAAGGCTAACAAGGGGTGTTACACTACACCTATCAAAACCAAACATGGCATGACTTTAACCACAAAAATCAGAGTTATATCATGGTAAAACAAGACCAAAAATGCACTGAAATGATAGCCCAAAGGCCTAAGTATAGAGGCATACACAATGATCCATTCTTGAGGCATAAAGAGCCAAACCTCCTAGGCATTAAAAAAGTGATAAGCACAAGTGTATGCCCATGAAATATGCTCTGAAATTACATAACAAATAATGCCAAATCATGAAAGTAGCCCAAGCAATGCATGCTAGTGGCTTGGAAACTCAAAGCTAACAAGCTAGAATGCATTATGGCTATACAAAGCATGGCATGCATGACCAAAACAACACAAATCAGAGCTTAAGCATGGTAAAACAAGGCTAAAAGGTTCTTTGAGTTGAGCCAAAACATGCAAGAATGATGATCTAGACACAAGATGCATGTTAAGGCAATAGAGAGGATTGCACTACAAGTGCATGGAGCATGCAAGGGGCCATCAAACCAACCTTAGAAAGAGGTATAACATGCTGAAATAAGGTCTAATACATGCTGAAATGGAACCAAAATATGCTAGACAAACATGCTCAATCATGAGGCATTCAAAGCATGCATACAAGACACAAGGAGAGGGGATGATCCTCTCCTATTTGGGACCTCAAAACCACCTTTCCACCATTGAAAATCCTCTGAGTTTCAGTGGTGAGAAGGCCAAAACAAGGTGGTCCCAATAGCTTAAAAAGGAAGGCACAGAACAAGGCCAAACAAGGCCTAAGAGGGGGTAGACTACCCCCAACACAAAAGTGACCTTAAACAAATATTACAAGAATGAAAAATCAGAACTTTTTGTAGTAGAAAGTTAAGCTTAAAACCGCATGCAAGTAGGGCCAAAAGCTTAAGCAAAAATAAGGGATCAAAAGGTTAGTTTCTCACCCTTGAAGAATACCTTCAAAATCACAACTCCAGCAACTTTTCTAAGCTTAAACCATCCCAAGAACTCTAAAACCAACTTTAAGAAGCCTCAGCAACAAAAGGATGGTGTTCTAGTAGGTGTTTGTGTGCAATAGTGTGAAGAAATTACACTTTTGAGCACAAACAAGGGCAAATATGGAGAGAGAGAGGTAAAATATAGAGAGAGAGTGATAAAATATAGAGAGAGAGTGATATATGTTTTGTATCTCCACTTTTCAGAACCTTTGGAAAGGGAGAGGAGCCTCCCTTCTTATAGAAAATCAATTCTCAAGCTTGTTGAACAAGCTTGAGTCTTGATTCAATCCCTCCATACACGTGTATGGAGGATGAGAATTGTGCTCACCAGCTGTCACAGCTGGCACAAAAATATCTGCAAAAGCAGGTGGAAAGGTCTTGGCCAAGAAATATAGCCGATCGACCAAAAAGAGTGCCGATCGACCAAAAAGAGTGCCGATCGGCCAACACTTATGGCCGATAGCAAGAAAACAAGGCCGACGGCACAAGGCCTTAGCCGATGGGTTATAGGGATGGCCAACAAGCCACCCTCTTCCCTCAGGAGCAAAACCACAAGTCCTTGGTCCACAACCAAGCACAAAACAAACAAGTTGAGAGATCCTAAGGCAAGGCGCGCAGGCGAGACATTCGGGAACTCAAAACGAACACGAGCATGGATGATCATCGAGTGTTCAAACGATGACGTCCAAGTCTTGAGGACGGTCAAAAATGGGGTGTCTACAGGTTACTACTAGTCTACCATGGAGGAGGATTGTATTGGTTTTGTTCGGCGATGCCACAAATGCCAAATCCATACAAATCGCATGAATATCCTGTCGTTGAAGCTGTACAACATGACTTCACCATGGCCTTTCTCAGTTTGGGGAATTGACGTCATTGGGGTAGTTACACCGAAAGGATCAAATAGGCACGAATATATTCTGGTGGTAATTGATTATTTTATGAAGTGGGTGGAAGCTCAGTCTTATGCAATGCTGAAAGTAGCGCATGTGGCTAAGTTCATCCGAAACAACATCATTTGCCGTTATGGAGTCTCGAATGAGATCATTTCAGATAATGGCTCCCATTTCAAGAAAGAAGTGATCGACTTGTTGGAGAAATACAACATGGCTTTTCATAAGTCATCTATATATCAGCTGCAAACCAACGGAGCTGTTGAGGCCACCAACAAGAACATCAAGCACATTTTGCAGAAAATGGTTGAGACCTATAGGGACTAGCCAGACAAATTGCCATTTGCTCTCTGGGAACTTCAATTCAGACATCTATTGGGGCAACTCTGTACTCTCTTGTTTATGGGATAGAAGCTGTTTTGCCGATTGAAATAGAGGTTCTGTCACTGTGGGTTATGGCTGAGTGCCAGATAGCAGAAGTCGACTGGCAGCAGAGCAGGTTCGAAGAACTGATGTTGTTTGATGAGAGAAGAATGAAAGCACTGTACCATTTTCAAGGATATCAATGCAGGATTGCCAGGGCTTTTAATAAGAAAGTTAAGTCTCAGAATCTTAAGGAAAGGGATTTGGTATTGAAAGACAATTGAGCTCCCATCCATGACCCTAGGGGCAAGTTTAGAACCAATTGGACTGGTTCTTACATTATCAAAACTATTTGGTCAGGTGGAGCTGTTATTCTCATGGATCTGGATGGCCTAGAATTTTCCCAACCGATCAACTTGGACAAGTTGAAGAGATATTACCCTTGAGAGGCTCGCTAGGCCGAAAACTCGGAAAGACGACCTAGGCAAAAGTTAGAGCACAAAAAAATTAGAAATAAGGAAAAATTGAGCTCGCAAGGTTGAAAACCTAGAAATGGCAGCCTTGGTAAAAGTTAGAGCGCAAAAGGAGAGCGTTAATACTCAAGTGAACTCGAACCGAATTATGTAAGGCCTGATTCCAATATTTGGGATACGTAGGCAACTTCATTATGAAATTCGGCCGTAAATACCTCTAACTTAACTGTCCTGTCCATACATTGATTATGTTATCCTTGTCCGTTCTTTATCTGAGTGTTCGGTTGTGATCCTCTCTAAGAACTGGTTGCAGTGCTAGGCAGTATTATTCAGACAAGGCACAATTTTCCATTTTTGGATTTGGGGTTGTACATCTCAAGGATAGATTCTGTGTGTGTTAAGTTGTGATCCTTATCGAAAATGGTTTTGAAAATTTTTAATAAAAGTTGATTTTTGCTCAAATTTTACCTTTTACAACTTAGACCATTTTTAGACCAAAAGGAAAATTTTCAGTGCCCACAACTTCAATTTCATTGATTTCGATACAAAGTTCTCCAACTCTCGATACAAATTAAAGTTGCTTTTATTACATTCAAAAAGAAAACTTGAAAAGTAAGATCAAAGCAATAAACTTGAAGCATAGATGAGTCAGGTGTTCCTGCGTCCCCCGCTTGTGCTTGTGGAAGCTGCTGATGCTAAAGTGGGCCCGGTTTGTGCCTCATCTTTGAGCCAAGTTAGGCACTCGCCAGAAAGTGCGTAGTTGAAACTAGGGGCAGGAGCCAGAAGCTCTCTCGTCCTCCACGTAGTGGGATATCGAGCAAATTGTGAACCTCGGATTGGGAATGAAATCGGGTATTCTACCCTCTCTTTTGGCAAGTCTAGTCGTGTCCGAACTGACGCCTGAACCGGAACGGAAAGTAGAATACACAGTGTGTCAAGCCAATCAGCTGAATGCTAGGTTGCCTAGTCATGCTGTAGCTTATCTCGGGCAGATCAAACCAAGGGCAACGCTATGCAATGTCAACAGCAAACCTGTTGCACATCCAATGGCACCACCACCCCTCGTTCGAGAAATCCACTAACTGTTAGCGGAAGAAGTATATTGTAGACACCCCATTTTTGACCGACCTTGAGACTCAGACGTCACCGGTTGAGTGCTCGGTGATGTTGCATATCGTGCTCATTCAGAAGTCTCAGAGTCGTGGCCGTGAGCCCTGCCTCCGGACTTCCGAACCCTCTTCTGTGCCTTGCCTCGGTTTGCGAACCAGACCCAATTTTCTCTGTTTCTTTTCCTGAGGGGAGGGAGAGGTCCCATAGACCATCTCTCAGTGGCCGTGGGCTACATTTCGTGGCCGTAGGCCATTTTGCCCATTTCGGAGCCCGGTTCCCGATTTTCGGAGCCGTCAGACCGTGTGCCTCGGTTCGGGACCGCCTAACCATCTCCGACTGCTCCGGTTTTTGGCATGCATCTCATTTACTCCCTTTCGAGGGACACTGGGGCCTGAGAGACCCACTTCGTGGTCGAATGCCACTTTCGGTGCTTAACGGCCTATTTTCAGGACCCCGAACTGCGTGTTTTGGCCCCCGAGCATTCGTTTTGCATCGGTTTTTGTTCATTTTTGGCAGGTACCTCTGTTTTATCACCAGGAAGGTCACTGAAGGGTAGGAGGCCAGCAATTGTCTCAGCAACCAGTTATATTCCTCCGGCGCCCTCCGACGCCCATTTTTCTCACTTCCGAGCCAATGTTGACCACCTTAGGGCCACTTTCTTCAACCCCAAACCACATATTTGTGTTGTACACACATGGGAGGACCCTAATATCATATGGCCAGCCAGAAATTCAACTTGAACGTTTTGAACCCCTTCTAAAAGTGGATTGTTCTCTCTCCTGTTTTACATTTTCCAGATTTGAACCACAGGGTTGTGATGAGGGGACATGGGAGAACACCAATATCCGGTGGCCGGCCAGAAAATCCAATTGACCCTTTTGACCCTTGGCCGGCCGGCCATAGGGGGTGGCCGGCCAGCCACCTGCAACCAAGATAGTTGGCCGGCCAGCTTCCTCAGTGTGGGTGCATTACAGCTGTATAGCTGTTTTCCCCCAAAAATATCTGTATCCGGGGAAAACTTTTGGAGGGAAATTTGATGCCTTTTCCCTCCTTTTCTCCCCCATTCTTGTCTATATACCTGGCCTCCCAGCTCTAGAGAAAGGGTTGGAAAACTCCTTAGAGCTCATACATACTCCATCTCTCTCATTTCCTTCAAAAATCTCAAGTTCTACACCATTTTCTTCATCACTACCAAGCACCACCACCACTACTCCATCTCAGCAGCTTGGAGCAGCTTTCCAGAGGCTAAAGGTGCTGCAACTTGGTCCAAGAATCACCAAAAGGGTTGGTCTACAAGGGTAAGTCCATTTTCCCCCTTTTGTAGCTCTTTTTTGCAACAATTTCTTAGCCTATTTGCTTACTATTTTGGGATCCGACCCTAACTGAAACTAGGCTTTTTTTGAGCTATTCTACATGTTTGTTTAAGGGCTCAACCCTGTTTGAGCCCCCCATTTGGTACTTGCTTCAATACCCTCTTGTATGCCATTATTTTGCATGGTGTTTTTAGCATATGTGTAGTCTGTTTTGAGGCCTAATGTAAACTGAAAATAGGCCTATTTTGAGCCCCTATACAACATTGTAGAAGGGCTCAACCTTGTTTGGGACTTCCATATATGACTTGCTTCATTGCCCTCTTTGGTCCCTATTTTTGCATGCTTTGTGAGCCTACCTTGCCTCTGTTTTTAGGCCATGATCAGAACTGAAAGTGGCCATATTTTGACCTTTTTGGAATATTTTATTAAGGGTCTTTGGCTGTTTGGTGATTTCTTTGTATACTTCATGTTATACCCTCTTGTGGCCTCAATCTTGCATTGCATTTTGAGCATGTTTTCATACTGATTTGGGGAATGTCATAAACTGTAAATGTTCATATTTTTGGTCCCTCTTCAGTGTTGTAGAAGGATATTTTTCTGTTTGGGCATTGCATGTACCACTTGCCTCATAGCCTCCCTTGCGGAGCCATTTTTGTATGCCATTTTAGCCCTACTTGTGATTGCTGTTTGGCCATGTTTTGTACTGTAAAAATGTGAGTTTTGGGGCTGCCTTGCTTCTTCTTTTTCATGTCATGTACAAATTATGCATGTATTGTATAGCTACAAGTCATTTCGGATGCCTAGTTTTGCATTTCGGGAGAGATTCCTTGCATCGGGTTTCATTTCACCGGGTTTCGGGACTGTTTTGCCCCTCATTTTGCCACTGTTTTTTGCATGTTTACATGTCATATTTCGTGTCTTTGCCATGTCTCATTAGAGTGGCATTTCGGTGCCTGAGGGTCCGTTCTCGGTTTGCGTGCACGCGTGCACGCATTTCGAGGTGTCTTGTTTTTATCTGATGGCCTCCTATGTGGGTGTGGCTGAGGCTCACTTATGTTGGTGTAAGCCCATATTGCATTGTGTATGCCATTTCATCCATAGCATCGTGTATGCTCGGTTGTGTATCACCTCGTTTAGCGTGTATGTCATTCCATAACATTGTGTATGTTAGGATTGTATCTTAGTTACATTTCACGTATGTCATGCATATTGCATCATGTTCGGGATAGGAGTTAGCCTGGGCACGGGAAACGAGGTGCGTTCCGTACTCCGAGTGACGGAGCGGGTCTCAATTCCCAAGTCACCGACACTCCGGATTATCCATGATGGAGTTAGGTTTTGTTGTAGTGTTCATATGCATTCATTCTATATTGAGTTGTGCAAATCGGCTCCTCGGCCATCATGCATCGATATGCGTGATTGGTGGCACGAGGATCGAGGCATGCATACATTTGTGAAAATACATTGCTATGCCCATTTCCTGCTCTCTGTTGCAGCATGTCAAGAATCAGCGGTCTTCCGAGGCTTGTCGCGCTTTTCAAGAATCATTGCAAAACAGAGGCTAATTGGGGCATTCCAGTGGATTTCCGTGCAAAGCAGCCCAAACATGCATCATTCCATCACCCGGAGCAGAATCAAGGCAGTCCTTGGCTTGCATGCCAGTTTTAATATTTTCTTAGTTAATTTGTAAATTAATTAGGAATTTGTACATTATTTGGACTGTACTATTTTTTTATTCAGGACTGTATATTTATTCGGACCCTCTGCGCGAGGGCATAATTGTAATAAGTGTGGGTGAGTGTGACGTATGTCTTCCAACCCCACGTCTTTCTTCCCTTTTATTTACCTGCTTATGATGGTTAGATTAGGGCACATTTCAATTAACATACAGTATGACAGCATGTTTGCATCATTCATCTGTTTTGCACGCACCGGGCTCGGCGCATCATACAAACTGCATTTGTGTTTTAATTCCAAATTAAATACGTGTTAGTTGTAGCATTCCATATGCCATGTTAGAATAGCCGAGCCTGCTATAGTTGCATTTTTGCATGTGTTGCATTAGGCAATTCTGTGTATCTAGGATCATGCATGGATTTCTAATGAGTTTCTGTTTTGGCTTGGAGTACTCGGTGAGTTTTATGCTTTAGCATCCTTGCATGCGTGTGAGTGACTGCCATGAATAGCATGCTTACCATGAGGCTATGTGCTTATGTGATATACCTGCTTGGATGCCTGTGGGTGGAGGTTGGGTTACTTGAATTGGGACAATTCATCAAATGTTTGTTTTAAGCCCACTAGATAGTGACAAAATCATGTTTTCTTAAGCCCACCCGAGGGTGGCAAATTCACGTCTTAGCCTACCTGCGGGTAGCACCATCAAACCATTTTCAAACAAACAAAAATGAAATGTTTTGTTCCAATTCAGGCGATCCAGTCTATACTTGTATGCTGTGCGCATCACATAGTAACCTAGGCTAATAACCGGAATAAGAACACACAATGTTTTCAAAAATAGATATCATGATTAGTAGAGGCCGGTCTTTCACCGGGCGAGCGGGGGTGCTCACGAAGTGACCTTCCCCAATCATACCCAAGTTCCCGAGCCGAGGCAACTTTGGTGATGACGGACACGTGGCCTTTGGCACCGAGTCAGGGTTTCCTAAATTTCCCCATAAAAAAATATTTAGGTGGCGACTCTGTATCTGGAAAAGCAGTCCATGTTTGGCACTTCTTTCAAAAATCTGTTTTCTCAAAACGATTTGCCAGATTTGGACTCTTTGGTTCAAGATTAAGAACCGTGACAATCGAGTCCCTTGAACTGTAGTGAGCCCAAATGAACAGAACGGGACCTAACCCTCCCGGGGCGTTCGGGGACGTCTACAGTTTCTGGCGACTCTGCTGGGGATTTAGAGAACTTGACTCGAACTCGTGATATCTTGTTTTGACTACACTTGTGTGTTTCTTTGCATTGCATTTGCATTGGTGCGCCTAGGACACCGTGTTTGCCATCTGCTATTCCTGAGCGGTTTGCCGGAGGCTTGTTTTGTCAAGGCATGTCCATAAGGCTGACCGGTTACGGGCTCTGCCAGTATGGGAACACAAACCCCGATTTTACCGGGGCACCCATTTTGACCATTCGACCTAGTGCATATTCGGATCCACAGTGACCATTCCAAACTAGGACAGGTTGCTTACCCGATAGGTTGTTTGAAACCGCTGTGTGCGTAGTGAAACCCTAGTTCCTGACAAAATAGGACAGGGAAACCCTACCCCAACATAGGGGTGTTTTGGCTCTCACTTATCTGTTATGTGCTTGTTAGAGTGCGTCTCTACAGGGAATGCATGTATCAGTTTATGAGTTTGGGCATCAGGCCTGCGGGCATCAGTTTTTGAGATTGGGCATCACGCCTGCGGGCATCAGTCAGTATCTGAGAATCAATTGTCTGCGGATACCGGATTCAGTTTTGGGGAACACTGATATAGGGACAGTAATCAGTGATTGAGGACAGTGTATACCCAGCTTATCAACCGTGTGTTGTATGCCCGACTGTGTGTTGTGTGTTTAATTTAAGCTATTATGCTGTCCGTTTATCTGGTTATTTATTTCCTTTTCGCTTTATTTATCTTTTTGCTAGGGCAGGTTTGTAGCACAATTGCTTCCGACCCCGTAGATATACCCCAAGCACTTTGGACACGAGGTCGCCGACTCATTCGATCCGAGGATCTGGTTGACGGACATCCAGTGTTCCACTCTCTACCCCCGGTTGTTAGAAGAAGGCCGAGAAAGCGCAGTGTGTCAGAGCAGAGATTACCGGGGCAGCAGTCCACTTTAGCAGCAAACAGTTGGACGGAGGTTTCTGTTTCCGCTATAGAGATACACTTACCGGTTATTCAGATGGATCCGCAGAATACATCAGGGATGGAGGCGATGATGCGCCAAATGCATGAGAGCATGAAACAAATGCAAGAAGATGTTGCCCGCCAAGCAGAGTTCTCCAAGCAGCAGGCTGCTGTCATGGCCCAGCAGGCCGAGCTGATCACTAGGCTGCAACAGCAGAATGCGGCATCTGCTTCACATCAGGCTCCTCCTCCACCCGGGGCTCCATTACCCGAGCAGGCACCCACTGGTCAGAATACCCTGCCAAATCCCCAGAATACCCCCCTGAACACCCAAAACACCCTACCCAATGTCTAGAATATTCAAGAGGACACAGGCCATTCAACGGGGCTGGCTCCGCCCCCGCTTCTGCCTCAACTGTCCAAGACCCATACACCCGCCAACCATCCGGACTCTCCCTTCAAGTTCGAGATAGACCATACAACTCTGAAATTGAGCAAACTGGAGAAGCTTTTTAAGAAGTCCCAGGGGGTGAAGGCCATCCCAGACATCGAAGATGGGTACACTGATGTGGCCGTAACATTGCCAGACAGATTTAAGATGCCACAGATTGATCGTTTTGATGGGTCCGGGGATTCTATGGTCCACCTCCGGCTATTCTCAGACATTCTGCGGCCAATGGGCCTGTCCAGACCACAAAAACTTTCACTATTCGGCCGAACCTTGTCAGGTGTGGCCGCCATCTGGTACGCAAAGCTGGAAGATGATGTCAAAAGAAATTGGGATGAGATGGCTGAGGCCTTCGTTGCATAGTACTCGTACAATACACAGATCGAGATTACAACTCGTGATCTCGAAACAACGAGGCAAGAGGCCAAGGAAACTTTCTTAGATTTTGTAACTCGTTGGAGGGCAAAGGCATCGATGATGACCTTGAGGCCTACAGATAAAGACCAAATCAGGATGATTGTGCGCAATCTCCAACCAAAACTCATGCAGAAGATGATTGTACTTCCCTTTCCCACCTTCTCAGACTTACACGAGATGGGATGAAGCAAGGTCTGATCGACCGGGACCGAGAGCAACCCCGGAGGACATTTAACCGTAACAACAACGCAGGCCTGAGCGGCGCTGCAAATACAAGAGCTTCCGAGGTCAGTATGGTCACCACCATTCCCCCTCCCCAGCCAAGGCCCATGGCAGCCACACCCTTCTCCGGTGCATCCAGAAGTAACACTCAAACCCCAAAATACCAGCCCAGGGGCCAAAGAACCTTTACTCCACTATACATGCCCTTGTCTAAGGTTCTGGGGGTCTTGATCAGAAAAGGACATCTAAAACCCCTGGAGCCGAGGCCGCCACCAAATCCACTTCCCCCCTCTCACAACCCAGCCAAGTACTGTGCCTACCACCAGCAGCACGGTCACGATACCGACCATTGTTACAGGCTGCGTCACGAGGTTCAGGACCTCATCGACAAAAATGTGATTCTGCCTCCAGAAAGACCTAACGTCACAACCAACCCACCCCCTACCCATAACCAAGATCCACCACCCAAAAGAGTCAATCTTATCCAAACTGGGGTCGTGTCCTACGATCCTAGTATCTATATTACTCCCTCTCACCTACCCAAGCCGGAGGTGATCCTTCCTGACTGCACTGACTTGCGCATGTTGGACACCTCCACAACCCAATCTGAGCCAAAGATGGTGACTACTAAAGATGGAACAGGGCAGGTTTCAGAGAAAAGTGGAATTGTTGCGTCTAGGAGTGACCAGCCTGGGGATTATACTAGAGGAGCCTATGATCCAAGCGAATACATCTTATCAGTGGGCCAGTCTGAGCCAAGTGTGGGACTGCCGGAAAAAGCCGAACTATGCATGATTCAGGGGGATAGACTTGAACAGGGGGCGGATGACCTGACAACAGTAGAAGAGGACTTTGCCAACCTCCAGTTCTTCAACGACCAAGAATCAGGGGATGCAACGATCAACTGGTTTGAATATGGGGAGTCGGCAGAAATTACCGGATGGTTAGATGATCAGCCAGACGTTGTGGAATTTCAGCCAAAGCAAGGCCCGGCAGGGGCAAAAGTATCAATGGTGGCCGGAAGGGTCGAGAGTCAGAATGGATTGCCGGAGAGCGCCGGTACAAAGAATTTCGCTCAGGACTTAAACATTGTGGATGCAGAGAAAGTGGAACAACAAACTGCAGTGACGCAGTCAGAACAAGAGGAATTTTGGGAGTCCGAGAGAATCAGAAAAGCAAAAGCCCATGAAGGGGCCGGAAGTGCTGTGGGCACAAGAACGGGACATGCTGTGAGCATATGGGACGAAAGTACCGAGAGTACAAACTTGCCAGAACCAGATAGGTGTCTGTTAAACGCCAGCGGGATGTGGTGGGAAGACGACGACTTATGTCTTGCCCACACAGATGAAGATTGGGCAGGCGCTCAGCCAGATGACACTTGGTACCTCGATGAGGTGGACCATATGACCAGGAACGGGCGGTACTTCAAGCCCCCACACCTTGACCAGCCCGAAGCATCTGGAAAAGACAAAGAAGCTGAGAAACAGAGAGAGAAACAAATTGAAGAAGAAGCTGTGCTGAGACAGTTAAAGAAGATATAAGCAGACATCTCCATCTGGGGACTGCTTATGGCTTCGCGGGTGCACAGACAGGCTGTCCTATCTGCTATGGACAAAGCCAAACTCTCTATAGACACTACACCAGAGCAGCTGGTTGGGCTGGTTTTTCCGGGAGGAGGTTCCCCGGCATTAACCTTTTCAGATAAGGAACTGCCGCCTGAGGGCGTGAATCATAACAAACCTCTCTACATCTCCGTGGAATGTAGAGACAAGTGGATACCGGTGGTACTTGTTGATACCGGGTCTGCTATCAATGTCTGCCCAGCCAAAACAGCGTATGCAATCGGGTTGAAGCCCGCGGACTTCATCCCAACAACTCAGGTGATCAGAGCGTACGATAATACCAGCAGAGAAGTGACGGGGACTGTCAAGATTCAGACAAAGGTTGGACCTGGATAGCACGAGATAGATTTCCATGTCTTGGAGGTTCCCGCAACTTTCAACCTACTTTTGGGGCGACCGTGGTTGCACCAGGTGAAGGTCGTCTCGTCCACTATGCATCAGATGGTGAAATACCCCTATGGAAAGGGAGTAGCCATTGTGTTTGGGAATTCATCGATCCATCCCCCTCCGGAGGTGTCTACACCAGTCCTAGAAATCGAGCACGGCATGGAGGACGTGTTTATATCAGGATTTACTCTGGCCGAGGCCCGGGTTGTGCAAAACATTATGGCTGTGAATGAAGGTATGTACGTCAGTGCTCAATCCGTCTACCTCATGAACAAGCTACAACACATCCCCGGGATGGGATTAGGAAGGAGCGGCAGGAAAGGCGTCGCAACATTGGCCGAAGTGCCACACAACCCGCATACCTTTGGACTGGGTTATCTGCCCACCAAAGAGGACTGGGTGTGGAAAGGGAAAGAAATGGCCGGAAGAGCCAAAGCAAAGCAGGCTGGGAAGCCTTTTGAATTAATGCATAGGCCCATCCAGGGCACCCTGAACGGACGCTTCGTCCGGGAGGGGGAGGACTTTCCATTTTGCGGCTTCCCAGAGCCGTGGATAAACGCGGAGAAGAAGCGCGTGCCCGGTTTTGAGATCTTCTTCGACCTGCAGTTACCCGGGGAGGATGTTGCCGAAGAGCAGACGGACCCATCAGCTGAGGTTGAGCAGTGTAGGGCAGTGGATCCTGAGGGCACAGAATTTGAAACGGGGGTAGCGCTGGCATGTCTACTTTCTGATCCTCCGATCGACCATAAGTGCTTGGGGGATAACTCCGAGGTTTCCATAATTGGGGATGAAACGGCCGCGAGCCAACCAACAGCTATCTTGGATGCATCTATCGCACCCTCTCTCACTTGGCAATACGAGGAGGGATTTTTGTCTAGCAGCACCGGGTCAGGTAGTGAGCCGGAATCTAATTCCACCGAGTCTTGTGAGTCGGAATCAGATTCTAGCTCGACTGAGTCTGAGTCTGGTACTCCTGGGAATGTTAACCCGGATGCCACAGTCCTGTCTAGGTCGTCTTTTTCCTTTTCATTTGAGTCTGTTGTAAATGAGTTGGACGATTTGGATGTGCCTAATGAGAATCAAGCAACTGTGGTTTCTGAGTACTTTTCTGTGCCCTTAATTTATTGCATTAATTTAGACTTTCAAAATTTTGAAAACGACGAGGACGAAGTTCCTCCGGTTTTGCAACGATTAATTGAGCAAGAGCAGGAAAGATTTGTTAAACCCCTAGTGTACGAAATCACTACCGTGAACATTGGTACTGAGGAGGACCCGCGGCTGGTCCAGATCGGGTCCACGTTGTCTTCGGAGGAACGCCAGCGCTTAGTCGCTTTATTAAAAGATTTCAAAGATGTTTTCGCGTGGTCCTACAAAGACATGCCTGGAATCGATCCTGAGATTGTACAGCATCGGATCCCCCTTGACCCCGAGGCCCGACCAATCAAACAAAAACTCAAGAGAATCCGCCCGGACTGGGCTCTCAAGATTAAGGAAGAGGTCACCAAGCAAATTGACGCAGGCTTCCTGCTGGTATCCGAATATCCGACTTGGTTGGCCAACATCGTTCCGGTGCCGAAGAAGGACGGCATGATCCGAGTATGCGTGGACTTCAGGGATTTGAACGGAGCTAGTCCGAAGGACGACTTCCCCTTGCCGCATATTGATGAGTTGGTGGATTTCACAGCAGGGCACGCATTGCTTTCATTTATGGATGGCTTCTCAGGCTACAACCAGATAGTAATGGCACCAGAAGACAGGGAAAAGACTGCATTCACCACCCCGTGGGGGACATACTGCTATAGAGTCATGCCATTTGGGTTGAAGAAAGCTGGAGCTACTTATCAACGGGCCTCGACCACAATATTACATGATATGATCCACAAGGAGGTTGAGGTGTACGTGGACGACATGATTGTTAAGTCCAAAGAAAGAGATGGCCACTACACCGCCTTGCATAAGTTCTTTCAAAGGATCAGGAAATTCCGATTGCAGCTGAACCCTCAAAAGTGTACATTTGGTGTTACAGCGGGAAAAATGCTGGGGTTTCTGATTACACAAAGAGGCATTGAAGTCGACCCTTCCAAAATCAAGGCCATCCTAGAAATGCCCCCACCAAGGACTGAAAAGGAGGTGAGAGGCTTTCTGGGTAAAGTGCAATTCATAAGACGGTTTATCTCAAAATTAACCTTGACTTGTGAACCACTTTTTGGTCTCCTGAAGAAAGGCAAGAAATTTCAATGGGACGGCTGATGTCAAGCAGCGTTTGAGCAGATCAAAGAATATCTACAGAACCCGCCTGTTCTATCACCACCAGACCCAGGGAAACCGTTGATTTTGTACCTATCAGTGACTGAGACCACGATGGGCTGTATGCTTGCACAAGAGTCTGAAGACAGGGTGGAGAGAGCCATCTACTATCTGAGCAAGAAGATGCTAGAGTATGAGACTCGGTACACACCGCTGGAGAAGGCTTGCTTAGCTTTGGTATGGGCTACCAGGAAGCTGCGGCACTACTTGTTAGCTCACTCCGTAATGTTGGTTTCACGTCTCGATCCCATCAAATATCTTTTCGAGAAACCAGCACTTACGGGTAGGCTAGCTTGTTGGTTGCTGTTGCTCTCCGAATTTGATTTGAAGTATGTCACACGCAAGTCAGTCAAAGGAAGAGCAGTAGAAGAGTTCCTTGCCGACCATCCGGTTGAGGGGGATGAAGCAGTTGAGTACTTATTCCCAGATGAGGCCATTTTGCATATCGACGACGAAGCCTGGACGATGTACTTTGACGGAGCATCAAATCAGTACGGGTACGGGATAGGAGTGTTGTTGATAGCACCCGACAATTCCCGTATTCCTATAGCCTTCAAACTCTGATTCAAAGTCTCGAACAATGAAGCAGAATATGAGGCGTGCATTGCTGGCCTAGAAGCAGCCCTGGAACTAGGGGCAAGACGGCTGGATGTCATTGGGGATTCGAACCTTGTTGTGTCTCAAGCTAAAGGAGACTGGAAAGTAAAAGAGGAAAAGATGATGATGTATCACCAGACCTTGGATTTGCTGATTCCTCGGTTTGAGAAGTTAAGTTTTACTCATCTACTAAGAGAGAACAACAGGTTCGCAGATTCTTTAGCAACTCTATCTTCTATGATAGACATCCCGTGTGGAGTCCGAATGCGTCCAGTCATCATTGACCAGAAATTTGCACCTGCCTATGGGTCGATTGCAGCCATAGATGAAGTTCAAGACGAACACCCCTGGTATTACGACATTTGGAATTTCTTGGAGAAAGAAGCATACCCGCCAGGGGTAAATGCCAAAGACAAAAGGGCAATAAGAAGATTGGCTGTTCAGTTCATCATCTGTGGGGGTAAACTGTATAAACGGGGTCATCTGGGAATGCATAAACTGTGCGTTGATGCCGAAGAATCAAAGCGCCTAATGGAAGCCATCCATGGAGGAGAATGTGGAGCACATATGAACGGGGTAATGTTAGCACGGAAGATCCTCAGACAGGGTTATTACTGGTCCACCATGGAGGAGGATTGTATTGGTTTCGTTCGGCGATGCCACAAATGTCAGATCCATGCAAATCGCATGAACATCCCACCGACAAAGCTGTACAATATGACTTCACCATGGCCATTTTCAGTCTGGGGAATTGATGTAATCGGGGCCATTACGCCAAAGGGGTCGAATGGGCATGAGTTCATCCTGGTTGCGATAGATTATTTTACAAAGTGGGTTGAGGCCCAATCTTACGCGGTGTTGAAGGCTTCGCACGTTGCAAAGTTTATCAGAAACAACATCATCTGTCGCTATGGGGTCCCAAATGAGATAATTTCAGATAACGGTTCCCACTTCAAGAAGGAAGTGATAGACTTGTTGGAAAAATACAACGTGACTTTTCATAAGTCATCTACCTACCGGCCGCAGACTAACGGAGCGATTGAGGCCGCCAACAAGAATATCAAGCACATATTGCAGAAGATGGTGGAAACCTACCGGGACTGGCCAGATAAGCTGCCGTTTGCTCTGTGGGGCTACCGGACTTCAATCAGAACTTCTACTGGGGCGACTCCGTACTCATTGGTTTATGGGATGGAGGCCGTTCTACCTATTGAGATTGAAGTTCCGTCATTGCGAGTATTGGCCGAGTGTCAAATAGCCGAGGCAGATTGGCAACAAAGCAGATTCGAGGAACTCATGCTCTTTGATGAGAGAAGACTGAAAGCACTGTACCACATTCAAGGCTATCAACGCTGAATCGCCCGAGCTTTTAACAAAAAGGTTAAGTCCAGGAATTTAAAGGAAGGAGATTTGGTACTCAAGGACAACCGAGCTCCCGTCCATGACCCTAGGGGCAAGTTCAGACCTAATTGGACTGGTCCTTACATTATCAAGTCTATCTGGTCAGGTGGAGCTGTGGTTCTGATGGATCTGGATGGCTTAGAGTTTTCCCAACCGATCAATATGGACAAGTTGAAGAAATACTATCCTTGAGAGGCTCGCTAGGCCGAAAACCCGAAAGGGCGACCTAGGCAAAACTCAGAGCACAAAAAATTCGAAAATATAAAAACTGAGCTCGCAAGGTTGAAAACCCGCAAAGGGCAGCCTTGGCAAAAGTTAGAGCGCAAAAGGAGAGTGAAAATACCCGAGCGAACCTAAGCCTGAACTACGTAAGGCTTGATTCCCATCTTTGGGATACGTAGGCAGCTTCATCCTAAAGTTCAGCCATAAACATTTTCCCCGATCAACTTTGTCCATTTTGATCATCTCAGTCATCCTTGTCCATCAGCATTCATCGTAATCTCCGGTGCAGTACTATTCAGACTAGGGGCAACTTTCCGTTGCCAGGAGGTGCTGTGGTACCATTCAGACTAGGGGCAACTTTCCAGTTGCTAGGATCCGGGGTTGTGCATCTCAGTGACAGATCTCAGGCCTGTCCAGTTCTGATCCATATCGAAAATAGTTTTGAAAAGTTTTAATAAAAGTTGACTCTGTTCAAATTAATCTTTTTACAACTAAGACCATTTCTGGACCAAAGCGGAAAATTTTCAGTACCACAACCTTCAATTTCATTGATTTCAAAACAGAGTTCTCTTGCTCTTACATACAATTGAAGTTGCTTTTTATTACACTCATAAAGAAAACTTGAAAGTACTAATAAAGCAATAAATCTGGGGCATAGTCAAGTCAGTTGTCCCTGCGCCCCCTCCCAGAGCTAGTCGAAGCCTCCGATGCCGACCTAGGCCCAATCTGTGCCTCCTCATTGAGCCAATCCCAACACTCATCAGACAAAGTGCAACTGAAAATAGGGGCGGGGGGCAGGAGCTCTCTAGTCCTCCAAGCCGTTGTATGTCGGGCAAGGTGTGCACCTCGGACCGGGAAGGCGACCGGATACTCTATCCCCTCCGGAGGGCAAGTCTGATCATGGCCGAGCTGGCGCAGAATGTGGAATGGGAAATAGAATACACAATGGGTCAGGCCAATCAACCGGATCCCAGTATCCTGGAACATGCTATAGCTCATCGCCGGAAGGTTAAGCCAAGGACAGCGCCAAGCAATGCGTTCAGCTGACAAATTGCACATCCATTCAAACCACCATCCCTCATCAAGGGCGTCAACCAGGCGTTGTTGAAAGAAGTAACCGCGGGCTGAGTAAGCAGGGCAAGAGTCCACAACTTACAATTTATCCATCAACCATATCTGGGGAGGGATGAAAAATGAGAGAATAAAGAATAGAGAGATGTGCGAGGAGAGAAAAGTAAGATGAGGGTTTTGTGAGAAAAACCGAGCCTGAGGGCTGAGCGATGTGAGTAAATACATATGTGAGCTTGGGTGGGAAACATTACCTGCAGCAGTAGTGGACTCCCCGCAAACCTGGTTGTCTCCTGACGGTAGAAGGCGTCCAAACCCAGCAGTGTCTCAGCCAATGTCATGGCGATACAGCTCTTTCCTTCCCTCAAGCCTTGAGCGACTTCAATCAAACGGATGTTAGCTCCCCCGGAGCCCGAGACAAACAGAAAATGAGATAACATGCACAAGCAGAGGGCATGTTGTCGAAAACCTTGCCGATAATGGTCACCGCGGTCACCAGCATCGGAGAATTGGTAAATCAGGCTCGGGATATCCAACATCCCATTACAAATCAGGGATCGAGTATCATGCGCGTTGAGACCGCACATCCGCCCCAAAGCTTGGGCGTGGCCAAAACGAGACTGAGGCAAGATCTCTTCTGAGCGTTCAGACTCCATCAAGACTTGAAAATCTTCAAAAGTGGGACATACCTCTTGCCCTCCGAAGCTGAAGACGTGCGTCACCGGGTTCCAAAATCTCGCCACCGCATCGAGGAAAGGAAAGTGCAGTGGAGTCTGGCCCAGCGTGAATAGTGCATTCAAGCCGAAACCCCGGAAGTTCAACTTTTCCGAGCCATCTAAAGAAGAGATCCAAGATGTGAGATTTTCTACGAGAAATGCCTCCATTTTTGTGCAAAGTGGTGATGAAATGAATGAGTTCCAAGGTTGGAGCTTTTATAGGAGGCGAAACACTATTCGAAGGACAAGTGTCAGAATTCTGTGGGTTGCAGGGAAAAGTGGCCGGCCGGCCACCTATTCTAGCAGGCCGGCCACCTTTGACAAAAAAAATGGCCGGCCGGCCACCTTTCAATCCCCAAATGTAAAATATGGCCGGCCACGCTCATTGGCCCTGTCTTGCCCTCCGGAAGGAAGTTTGAGGCACTTTCACGCATCGGGAATATTGGAGGCCTTCATTTTTCTCAGTTTCGGATGCGTCCCAGCACCCAGATCGTCCGAAGTACGCTGTGTTGTATTTTGCTTATCGAGTTGTCGTTTTGTTTATCGAGTTGTAAGTTTTGTCGAGCTGTCGCATTTTGTGTTTTGAGTCGTTACTCTTTGTTTACGCAATTTTGTTAAGTCTTGTTTATCGAGTCGTTAACATTGTTGTATTTTTCTTATCGAGTTGTAAACTTGCTAAGAGTCTGTTATTTCTTAGTGAGTCGAGTTGTTTGATTTGTTGCGTCGGTTCATTACCTGACCCGGTAAATACACAAGGCACATTTCCATTCAATTCCATCTTTGTGCAAAATGATGCGATGCGATGCTGAGAACATAAAAATACAACACATTTTCAAAAGCTGTTTCATTCCATCATGTTTTACAACAAACAAAGGTACAAGTTTTACAGAAAATAAAACTGCCTGATAAAATGCAAAGTGCTACAAACTACTAGCAAAAAGTAAAATAAAGTAGGAAACAGCAGCATCAATGTCCTCGGGAGCGGGAATAAGGGGCCCTCCTCATCCTCTTCTGCGGGATAACCTCTACACCACCATCACCATCCGGGTCGGAGCTGTCATCCTCAGGATCCCCCTCAGCCTCACCTCCACTCCCGGAACCAAGACCAGAATCCCCCTCCTCAGCGGATGTCTCCGACTGACGGTCTGTGGCCTCCTCCTCCTCCTCCTCATCCTCATCGGGCTCCGCCTCCACAAAATGTGCCCTACGTCTGCGAGACGACCCCGCTCCTCGAGCTCCTCGAAAAGGCCTAGATGGCCCAGCTCCTCGGGAGGGTCCAGATGGCCTAGCACCTCGAAAAGATCCAGACGATCGACCTCTCTGAGAAGGCCCGGGTGGCCCGGCCTGCGGCGGAGCATATACCGGAGGCATCTGAAAGTGAAGAGTTCAATACATTAGTTCAAATATGAAAATCAGATGCAAGTACAGTATGAGAGTGGGGTGTGTGTCAGATGTGCTCTACACAAACAGCCTATCAATGCAGTAGAATGCTCAAAACCAGCGTGTCATCAGAAATATGATAAATGCAGAAAAGATGAGCAGTACCTGCACACCCATAATAGCCAGCTGTGCCTCCCTCCGCAGGATCATGCCCTCAAATGTGGCTAGCATTCCAAGCATCTCATCCACGTACTCAACGGGAGGCTACAGATACAAATGCAAAACTATCAGTAAAGGAATGAATGCCCAAGTATCCGACTGTTAAATCAAAGCTGTAAAACATACCGGTGGTGAATCAGGGTCTCTGACGTCTCTATGGTCAGGAAGAGGAGGCTCCAGCGAGACCTGGTAAGGAGTCCCAAATCGCCAACTCGTCAACTCGGTCGGCATGTCTGGCCATCCAGGATGATGAAGAGTCGGAGCGATCGGGGGAATGAATCCGCGCCCACCTCTGGACGTACCAGCCCTACTGGAGTAAGGGATATCTGTAGCACGAGCCTGACCCGAAGATGGCACACCAGTGGGCCTCAGTGACGGAGTACGCACTCCCGTCAAGGGAGGCATCAGATATGTATGGCGATAAGTGGCGTAGTCTCCCTCCGTAAGATGTAGCAAAGCATCAGTGCCCAGCATAGCACTAACAACATCCTGGGTAGAGAGCCTATCAGCAGTCCGCATACTGGTTGGAGGTGCTGCGGGAGGGTCCTGAGAAGTATATCCCCATACCTGACGTAGAAAGCGTTCCCCCAGAAACCATGCTCTACCAACCGGTCCCTCGAGCAGGATCCTGTACTGGGAGGTGCCTGACCCTCCGGCATACTGAAATCGGAGACCATCGCCCAAGATCGCCCAGGGCTGCCACGTAATCTGCGGATAACCAGTGCATAAACCAATCAGAAATCGGGGATATACAGGGTAAACCAAAGATAAAAACGGAAAGGAACTGAGAGTTCTGAAATACCTCTGTCGTCCGCACAGTGTCAAAATACTGCCGCAGATAGAAGAGAGTCTCTCGGGGTCTCGGCCGGTGCTGGCCCTCGAATACCAATGAATACGGGGTCATAAGGGGCCCTGCCACCACCAACTCTGGGGCCAACGTCGGAAAATATACGTAGACCCATAACTGTGGAAAACAGTGCAGAATGTGAATACAAAGTGCTGAGAGCAGAATACAGAGTGCAAAGTGTGCCGTGTGTGCAATGTACAAGTAATGGGGAGCAAAAATGTTAATCAAGGGGACAGAAAGTACCTCCCAGGCTCTCCAATAACCGCCGAGTAAGTCTCCCTGCCCGCGGGAGGTAGGGCTCATGTAGCAGTAGAGAGTAGCCAGGCCGGCGCCACCCCAGTCGTACCGACCGACCTGTGACAGGTCCACCAGAGCGCTCAGTAGATACAACCCGACCGTGTTCCCTCTATCGGCAAACAGAGTCGTCCCGAAGAGGAACATAAGGAAACCACGGCCATACTGCTCAGCCTCCTCAGGAGTCCCGGGCTCCATCCCCTCCCTCCGAAAATGGGAAGAGAACCAGGTGTACCGAACTCTCCCGGAAGCTCTGTCAACAGGTGAGTGGGCCCCCAGCAGATGTACCCAAGCGGCCTCCCACTCGCCCATATCCTCGTCGTAAGGAATGGGCCAGCCTCCTATATCCAGGCCGGTCAGTACAGTAAAATCCAACGGGGTCATGGTCAAATCCCCGGTGGCGGAGAAATGGAAGGAGTTGGTGGTGTCCCACCATCTCTCTACCAGAGCTGCCAATAGTGTCCTCCGGGCAGGACAATGTGATAACCCAACGCAGAAGGTCCCGAACCCTGCTAAATCGACTAAGTCCCGGACTGCCTCCGGGAGCTCAGCGCGGGAGCTCAGCATACCACTCTCTCGCAGCGGTGGAACCATATCCTCGCACGGTGCGAGATCCAACCTGTATTCAGAATGGATACATGTGTCAGTACGCAATGAAATGAATAAGTTGTGTGCAATGAAATGAATAAGCTGTGTGCAAATGAAATGAATAAGCTGTGTGCAAGTAAATAGGCTGCGTGCGAAGTAAAATGTTTGGGCTGTGTGTTCAAATCTAAATCAGAGTTAGGGCTGTGTGTTCTACTCTCAATTAGTGTGTGCTGCGTGTTCACCTTCAATTTGGACTGTGTGTTCAGAAAATCAGAGTTAGGGCTGTGTGTTCTACTCTCAATTAGTGTGTGCTGCATGTTCACCTTCAATTTGGACTGTGTGTTCAGAAAATCAGAGTTAGGGCTGCGTGTTCTACTCTAAATCAGTGTGTGCTGCGTGTTCACCTTCAATTTGGACTGTGTGTTTAGAAAATTAGAGTTAGGGCTACGTGTTCTACTCTAAATCAGTGTGTGCTGCGTGTTCACCTTCAATTTGGACTGTGTGTTCAGAAAATCAGAGTTTGGGCTGCGTGTTCTACTCTCAATTAGTGTGTGTTGCGTGTTCACCTTCAATTTGAGCTGTGTGTTCAGAAAATCAGAGTTTGGGCTGCGTGTTCTACTCTAAATCAGTGTGTGCTGCGTGTTCACCTTCAATTTGAGCTGTGTGTTCAAAAAAAAAAAAAAAAAAATCAGAGTTTGGGCTGCGTGTTCTACTCTCAACCAGTGTAGGCCGTGTGTTCACCTTCAATTTGGACTGTGTGTTCAGAAAATCAGAGTTAGGGCTGCGTGTTCTACTCTAAATCAGTGTGTGCTGCGTGTTCACCTTCAGTTTGGACTGTGTGTTCAGAAAATCAGAGTTTAGGGCTGCGGGTTCTACCCTCAATCAGTGTGGGCCGTGTGTTCACCATCAGTTTGAGTTGTGTATTCAGAAAATCAGAGTTTGGGCTGCGTGTTCTACTCTTAGTCAGTGTGTGCTGTGTGTTCACTTTCAAATTCGGGCTGTGTGTTCGACAAATCAGTGTTTGAGCCGTGTGTTCAATTCTTAACTAATGTGTGCCGTGCGTTCACAATCAATCAATGAGCCGAGTGTTCAGAAATTCAAGTGTTCAAGTCATATGTTCAGAACGCAAACAAAGTACTATGTCATGAGCTAAACTGTGTGTTCAAGCATGGCAAAGGTACGAAATGCACGAAAAATGCAGAAAATAAAGTAAAATACCTCTCGTGCCTCATAAGAGAGGTGATGCTCTGGTTCTCGTAGAAGTAGATCCCCGGGCGCTTGATCATTAAAGTCAGTGTAATGACGAAAAATGGCTCGCGGAAGAACGTGCACTGACGGGGCGTATCTCTCGGGAATAAAGGGTCAGACCCTCGGGGGTAGCGTCATGACATCAAAATCATCCCCGGCACCCGGAGGGCCTCCACCGTGAGGAAAATTACCCGCCATTTCGGAAAATCTGCAAAAAGAGCAAAAAATGAGCAAAATGAGCCAAAATTGGAAAAAGTCAACAAAAGTCAACTCTCGGGAAATGAAAAAGTCAACAAAAGTCAACCCCCGAGAAAATCTTCCAAATATTGAGACAAACTTACCTCAAGTGGTGAAAATGAGAAAAGAAGCACCAAAATCAAAATTTAATCGGTCCAAAGTGCTTGAAATCGAATGTTTTCGCGAAAACAACTTGCGTGGGGCGTTGGAAAACGCGTATAGAGCTCAGATCTGAAGAGGAAAATGGTTTGGGAAGGTGGAGAAGAAGTTTTCGCATCTGTGGTTGTGAGCATGAAGTCTTTGGGCAAGAGAATATAAAGAAAATGAGATGAAATGACAAAATTGCCCGCGGATTTGGACAGGTGGCCGGCCGGCCACCTTTTCTGGCTGGCCGGCCATTCTCTTTATGAAAAGTGGCCGGTGGCCTCCAAGGGGGAATAAAACTGGCCGGTGGTGATCCCCCCTTGCTCCCCTAGGTCTCTGCAAATTTTGAGGAAAATTGGAGTTCCCGGGACCTGAAAAAGTTCAAGAAAAGTGCGCTTTCTGTCGCAAAATTGCTCCGCCGGAACTTCAGCTTCAACTCCTGACATGTGTCTCATCATTATTCATCAAAATCAAGGTGTATCCCTTTTGAACATGTTGTAACCTCTCCGGGAAGTGAACCGGAGGCTGCGATCGAGTCGCCTTCGCCGAAACGCGCATTTCCTTGCTCGTTGTTTTGTAACAAACGTGCACCCTGATTTATGCTCGTTTTGCATTCTCATGTACATAACTTGCATTCTCGTGAGCATACTTGCATTGTTATGCACATTTCTTGATATTATCATACCTCTGTGCTTGAGCATGCGTCGTCACGCACGTTCCCTTCTCGCATTGCGATGCATTCACTCGCCGGCACTGCGTGTGTCAAACTCTCAGAATCACATTGAATATATGTTGTTAGCATATTGTGCTTGTTCAATTTCTCTCTTTTGCAGGCACGATATTGTATGTACGGTTCATTTGAAGCTGGTGCGACCAGACGAATCGCACAGGTATCGTATCTTCTCCGTGTGAGACGCGACGAGAATTGAATAATTCTCCGCATTCCTAACTGCATGAGATGTAGTTGTTGCTTTGCATTCTTGCTTAAAACTGTTGCATCTATTTGCGAATTCTTGCTTCATTACAGCTTGCTGCATTTGCATGATCATCTGGCCCTGTGCATATCGCTTTGTATTTTGCCCTTTACCTGCGGGCATGCCTGCGGGCACATCTCTGTTTATCTTGTATGATTGCCTAAGTCTTCGGCCTTGTCAAAAATGGGTCGTCTCTGGGCTTTGACATTCACTCCCGTCATTTCTTGACTTCCGAGTTCTGTCAAAGAGGGGCAACTGTAGACACCCCATTTTTGACCGACCTTGAGACTCAGACGTCACCGGTTGAGCGCTCGGTGATGTTGCATATCGTGCTCGTTCAGAAGTCTTAGAGTCACAGCCGTGAGCCCTGCCTCCGGACTTCCGAACCCTCTTCTGTGCCTTGCCTCGGTTTGCGAACCAGACTCGGTTTTCTCTGTTTCTTTTCCTGAGGGGAGGGAGAGGTCCCATAGACCATCTCTCAGTGGCCGTGGGCTACATTTCGTGGCCGTAGGCCATTTTGCCCATTTCGGAGCCCGGTTCTCGGTTTTCGGAGCCGTCAGACCGTGTGCCTCGGTTCGGGATCGCCTAACCATCTCTGACTGCTCCGGTTTTTGGCATGCATCTCATTTACTCCCTTTCGAGGGACACTGGGGCCTGAGAGACCCACTTTGTGGTCGAATGCCACTTTCGGTGCTTAACGGCCTATTTTCGGGACCTTGAACTGCGTGTTTTGGCCTCCGAGCATTCGTTTTGCATCGGTTTTCGTTCATTTTTGGCAGGTACCTCTATTTTATCACCAGGAAGGTCACTGAAGGGTAGGAGGCCAGTAATTGTCTCAGCAACTAGTTATATTCCTCCGGCGCCCTCCGACGCCCGTTTTTCTCACTTCCGAGCCAATGTTGACCACCTTAGGGCCACTTTCTTCAACCCCAAACCACATATTGGTGTTGTACACACATGGGAGGACCCTAATATCATATGGCCGGCCAGAAATTCAACTTGAACCTTTTGAACCCCTTCTAAAAGTGGCTTGTTCTCTCTCCTATTTTACATTTTCCAGATTTGAACCACAGGGTTGTGATGAGGGGACATGGGAGGACACCAATATCTGGTGGCCGGCCAGAAAATCCAATTGACCCTTTTGACCCTTGGCCGGCCGGCCATAGGGGGTGGCCGGCCGGCCACTTGCAACCAAGATAGTTGGCCGGCCAGCTTCCTCAGTGTGGGTGCATTACAGCTGTATAGCTGTTTTTCCCCAAAAATATCTGTATCCGGGGAAAACTTTTGGAGGGAAAGTTGATGCCTTTTCCCTCCACTTTTTTCCCTCCTTTTCTCCCCCATTCTTGTCTATATAGCTGGCCTTCCAGCTCTAGAGAAAGGGTTGGAAAATTCCTTAGAGCTCATACATACTCCATCTCTCTCATTTCCTTCAAAAATCTCAAGTTCTACACCATTTTCTTCATCACTACCAAGCACCACCACCACTACTCCATCTCAGCAGCTTGGAGCAGCTTTCCAGAGGCTAAAGGTGCTGCAACTTGGTCCAAGAATCACCAAAAGGGTTGGTCTACAAGGGTAAGTCCATTTTCCCCCTTTTGTAGCTCTTTTTTGCAACAATTTCTTAGCCTATTTTCTTACTGTTTTGGGCTCCGACCCTAACTGAAACTAGGCTTTTTTTGAGCTATTCTACATGTTTGTTTAAGGGCTCAACCCTGTTTGAGCCCCCCATTTGGTACTTGCTTCAATACCCTCTTGTATGCCATTATTTTTCATGGTGTTTTTAGCATATGTGTAGTCTGTTTTGAGGCCTGATGTAAACTGAAAATAGGCCTATTTTGAGCCCCTCTACAACATTGTAGAAGGGCTCAACCTTGTTTGGGACCTCCATGTATGACTTGCTTCATTGCCCCTCTTTGGTCCCTATTTTTGCATGCTTTGTGAGCCTACCTTGCCTCTGTTTTTAGGCCATGATCAGAACTAAAAGTGGCCATATTTTGACCTTATTGGAATATTTTATTAAGGGTCTTTGACTGTTTAGTGATTTCTTTGTATACTTCATGTTATACCCTTTTGTGGCCTCAATCTTGCATTGCATTTTGAGCATGTTTGCATACTGATTTGGGGAATGTCATAAACTGTAAATGTTCATATTTTTGGTCCCTCTTCAGTGTTGTAGAAGTATATTTTTCTGTTTGGGCATTGCATGTACCACTTGCCTCATAGCCTCCCTTGCGGAGCCATTTTTGTATGCCATTTTAGCCCTACTTGTGATTGCTGTTTGGCCATGTTTTGTACTGTAAAAATGTGAGTTTTGGGGCTGCCTTGCTTCTTATTTTTCATGTCATGTTCAAATTATGCATGTATTGTATAGCTACAAGTCATTTCGGATGCCTAGTTTTGCATTTCGGGAGAGATTCCTTGCATCGGGTTTCATTTCACCGGGTTTCGGGACTGTCTTGCCCCTCATTTTGCCACTATTTTTTGCATGTTTACATGTCATATTCCGTGTCTTTTCCATGTCTCATTAGAGTGGCATTTCGGTGCCTGAGGGTCCGTTCTCGGTTTGCGTGCACGCGTGCACGCATTTCGAGGTGTCTTGTTTTTATCTGATGGCCTCCTATGTGGGTGTGGCTGAGGCTCACTTATGTTGGTGTAAGTCCATATTGCATTGTGTATGCCATTTCATCCATAGCATCGTGTATGCTCGGTTGTGTATCACCTCGTTTAGCGTGTATGTCATTCCATAACATTGTGTATGTTAGGATTGTATCTTAGTTGCATTTCACGTATGTCATGCATATTGCATCATGTTCGGGATAGGAGTTAGCCTGGGCATAGGAAACGAGGTGCGTTCCGTACTCCGAGTGACGGAGCGGGTCTCAATTCCCAAGTCACCGACACTCCGGATTATCCATGATGGAGTTAGGTTTTGTTGTAGTGTTCATTTGCATTCATTCTATATTTAGTTGTGCAAATCGGCTCCTCGGCCATCATGCATCGATATGCGTGATTGGTGGCACGAGGATCGAGGCATGCATACATTTGTGAAAATACATTGCTATGCCCCTTTCCTGCTCTCTGTTGCAGCATGTCAAGAATCAGCGGTCTTTCGAGGCTTGGCGCGCTTTTCAAGAATCATTGCAAAACAGAGGCTAATTGGGGCATTCCAGTGGATTTCCGTGCAAAGCAGCCCAAACATGCATCATTCCATCACCCGGAGCAGAATCAAGGCAGTCCCTGGCTTGCATGCCAGTTTTAATATTTTCTTAGTTAATTTGTAAATTAATTAGGAATTTGTACATTATTTGGACTGTACTATTTTTTTATTCGGGACTGTATATTTATTCGGACCCTCTGCGCGAGGGCATAATTGTAATAAGTGTGGGTGAGTGTGATGTATGTCTTCCAACCCCACGTCTTTCTTCCCTTTTATTTACCTGCTTATGATGGTTAGATTAGGGCACATTTCAATTAACATACAGTATGACAGCATGTTTGCATCATTCATCTGTTTTGCACGCACCGGGCTCGGCGCATCATACAAACTGCATTTGTGTTTCAATTCCAAATTGAATACGTGTTAGTTGTAGCATTCCATATGCCATGTTAGAATAGCCGAGCCTGCTATAGTTGCATTTTTGCATGTGTTGCATTAGGCAATTCTGTGTATCTAGGATCATGCATGGATTTCTAATGAGTTTCTGTTTTGGCTTGGAGTACTCGGTGAGTTTTATGCTTTAGCATCCTTGCATGCGTGTGAGTGACTGCCATGAATAGCATGCTTACCATGAGGCTATGTGCTTATGTGATATACCTGCTTGGATGCCTGTGGGTGGAGGTTGGGTTACTTGAATTGGGACAATTCATCAAATGTTTGTTTTAAGCCCACTAGATAGTGGCAAAATCATGTTTTCTTAAGCCCACCCGAGGGTGGCAAATTCACGTCTTAGCCTACCTGCGAGTAGCACCATCAAACCATTTTCAAACAAACAAACATGAAATGTTTTGTTCCAATTCAGGCGATCTAGTCTATACTTGTATGCTGTGCGCATCACATAGTAACCTAGGCTAATAACCGGAATAAGAACACACAATGTTTTCAAAAATAGATATCATGATTAGTAGAGGCCGGTCTTTGACCGGGCGAGCGGGGGTGCTCACGAAGTGACCTTCCCCAATCGTACCCAAGTTCCCGAGCCGAGGCAACTTTGGTGATGACGAACACGTGGCCTTTGGCACCGAGTCAGGGTTTCCTAAATTTCCCCATAAAAAAATATTTAGGTGGCGACTCTGTATCTGGCAAAGAAGTCCATGTTTGGCACTTCTTTCAAAAATCTGTTTTCTCAAAACGATTTGCCAGATTTGGACTCTTTGGTTCAAGATTAAGAACCGTGACAATCGAGTCCCTTGAACTGTAGTGAGCCCAAATGAACAGAACGGGACCTAACCCTCCCGGGGCGTTTGGGGACGTCTACATATATGCTCGGGCTGAGTATGTAGGGAAAGAGTCCACTACCTTCAGCTTGTCCATATGCCATATCTGGGGAGGGATGAAAGAAAAGAGAGATTAAAGAATAGAGAGATGTGCGCTGAGAGAAAAAGTGAGAAAAAGACTTTGAGAGAAAAGCAGAGCATGAGTGCCGAGTGATGTGAGAAACACATATGAGAAAGGGTGGGAAACATTACCTGATGAAGTAGTGGACTTCCCACAAATTTGGTTGTCTCTCGCCGATGAAAGGCGTCTAGACCCATCAAAGTCTCGACTAATGTCAAGCCAATGCAACTCTTGCCCTCTTTCAAACCTTAGGCTACTTTGATTAGTCGAATGCTAGACCCGCCGAAACTAGGGGCAAGGAGGAAATGTGCTAACATGCACAAACAGAGGGCGTGTTGTCGAAAACCCTGCCAAAGAAGATCGCCATGGTCACCGGCATCAGAAAATCGATGAATCAAACTAGGGATATCTAGCTCTCCGTTGTGAACTAAGGATCGAGCATCGTGTAAAGTGAGCCAACACATCCTTCCCAAAGCTTGGATGTGACTAAAACGGGGCTGAGGCAGAATTTTCTCATTACGGCGTAATTCTATTAGCGCCAGAAATTCTTCGACTATCGGGCATATCTCTTCTCCCCCGAAGCTAAACACAAGCATGATCGGGTTCCAATATCTAGCAGCGGCATAAAGGAATTGAAAACAAAGTGGAGAACGACTCAGCGGGAATAGTGCATTTATGCCGAAACTCCGAAAATTCATCTTTTCCAAGCCATCCAAAGTTGCAATCCAATCGGAGAGTTTTTTGACGAAAATAGCTCCATTTGTGAAGAATTTGCAGTTGAAATGAAGAAATCACGAACCACAGCCTTTTGTGGAAGATAAGGCAGTGAGTGGAAGTCAGGTGTCAACAATGTGGAGGTCCTGCATCATTGATGGCCGTTAAGGCATCATTGATGGCCGTTAAGGCATCATTGATGGCCGGCAAGAGGTATAGATGGCCGACATGTGGCCGACATTCACAACTTATGGCTAGCAGCCTTCCTTTCATATTTACTGTCCTCCTTTGTGAAGAATAATGTTGGATGCATGTGTTTTGCTCTGCTGTTTGTGTGTCTTGAGGTCTTGTGTTGAGTCCTTTTTGTTTCTTTTTTTTTAACAAGTTTATCGAGTTGTATTTGTTGTTTATTGAGTTATTTTGTTATCAAGTTATATAGTGTTTTGTTTCTATGTCAGTTGTTGGTCGGTTCGTTACTTGATTCAGACTATTGTGACAATACAAGTATTCAATTTTTGTTATCAAATTCAATCTCATTTTTCATGCAATGCAGTGCTCATGATGCAAAATACAACACTCTTTAAAAATAAAAATAAAAACTTGGTTTTCATTCTGATCATGGTTGTTTGTACAAAAGGTGCTGTACAAATTTTTAAAGAAAATAAAACTTGTACGAAGCTGTACAATGTGTTAGCACTATAAACCAAAAGAAACTAAGCAAAAATACAAAGATCAGTGCCAGTAATCTCAGGATCTAGAGGCCCCCTTCGTCCTCTTTCTCGGAGGAAAGGATTCTGGGGCACTGTTTCCATCGGCGCCACTGTTTGGATCAGAATCAGAGTTTGAACCAGAGTCGTCTCCATTCTCCGCCTCGGAGCCCTCCTCAGCATTAGCATCAGCATCTCCACTCTCAGAACCCGAGCCAACGTCATCATCTCCACTCTCTGATGACTCTGAATGATGACTCATTGCCTCTTCAGCCTCTCTAGTCTCAGTGTCGTTATTGTCTAGAATAGGCTCTGAAGGACCACTCTTAGCTCGAGCGCCCCTAGCTCAGCCTCGGCTGCATGCTGGAGCCTGTCTCTCTCTCCCTACTGCCGGATGAGGCACTGTTGGTCCTGGTGCTGCTCCTGCTGGTGCACCCAGTATGGATGGGACCTGAAAAGACAGTTGTCATATGTCAGCCACAGTATGCATATCAGATGCAAGTATGGAGCAGAATGAGTATATGGTGAAGTCAGGTACAGAGTATGAATACAGTATGGAAGTGCAGTATTTCAGATGCAGTATTAGTTCAGTGTGGGGAAGTTCTTATGTCAGTTTCAGTGTGTCAGTGGAAATTTGATGACTAGTATGTAAGAAAACTGAAGAAATTACCTGAATGCCATGGAAGCCGAGCAGTGCCTCTCTCTTCAACATCATGCCCTCAAATGAGGCTAGTAGCTCAAGCAGATCCTCGGTATATCCTGGAGGTGCCTGTATATACATTAGGAATGATTAATGTCCAGAACATACAAATATCAGAAAGAGATGGGAAAACTAAAAATGTGGTACATACCAGAGGTGCATCATGGGCTTTGGTGTATCTATGCCCGGCTGCTGCGGGCTCAATCAGGATCTAATAGGCCTCTCCAGTATACCGCCAACATGTAAGTGTAGTAGGCAGCTTTGGCCACCCGGTCCTCTGCCTTGCCTAGGAAGCCCCTCTACTACGGGCTCTGTTCGCCCGGGTCGCTCTGCGTCTCACTTTCACGGCAGGAGCTCTTACCCCCGCAAACACCAGTCAGAAGCGGCATCAAGTGTGTCTGGATAAAGGCCATGTAGTCGCCCTCTAAACAAAAATACTCTGCCTCCAAGCCTACCATGAACTGGATCACCTCTTCAGCAGATAGCTTGTCTGTCACTTTCATAGACACTGGCGGTGCCATCAGTATAAATGGAGCAGGCAGGCCCATGGTCTGGCTCATGAAGTGCTTGCCTAGGAACCAGGCTTGGCAAATCAGGCCCTCAAGTAGAATATGATAGCGGGAAATGCCCCAAGCTACATGGTACTGGGCTCGAAGCTCTGTCGGTATCGTGGCCCAGGGCTGCCATGTGATCTGAAATGGAAAGTGTACAAGTTATTAGTTGTTGTCAGTTGCTAATGTATGAATCAAAACAGCTGTAAAACAAAAATGACTGTGTTTCGAGTTACCTCGTGCACCGCTACTATGTCGAAGTATGGCGGAAAAACATGAAGGGCTCACAAGTCCTACGGCGAAGCTGGCAGTCGTATACCCGAGAAAAGAGGACTGTCAATGGAATCTTATCTACAGGCTCTAGGGCAAGAGTCGAGAAGTATGCGTACACCCATAGCTGCAGGGAGAATACAGAAGTATGTAAGTAACACAGTATGAATAGATGTAGAAAGTGCAAAGCAGAAAGCACATAGTATAAACAAATACAGAAAGTGCAAAGCAGAAAGCTTACAATATGAACAGATGCAGAAAGTGCAAAGCAGAAAGCACATGTGTTGAACGGATGTAAAGTAAGAAATGCTGAGCAGAAAATGTAAAGTGTAAAGAGGGAACTGAGAAATTTACCTCCTAGGCTCGCCAGTAGCCTCCAACCAAGTTCCCTTGCAGACGGGAGGAAGAGCTCATATATCCGTATAATGTGGTGAGGCCGGCTTCTCCTCAATCATAAAACTGAACTCGAGGAAGAGTCACCAAGGCACTTAGCAAATACAAGCCCACGGTGTTCTACCTGTTTGAAAACAAGGTGGTACCAAAGATGAACATTAGGAAATCCCTGGCATATTGCTCTATCTCCTCTATCGTCTCGAGCTCGGTCCCTTTGAACTGCTCCTCGAACCAGGCGTATCGCACCATGCCCGTCTGGTATAGCGGTGGATGTGCCCCAAGCAGCGCGAGCCAGGCTGCCTCTCACTCCTCCATATCTGGGTCAAGAGGGATCGGATCACCCCCTACCCCTAAGTCGGTGATCATGGCAAAGTCGTAAGGAGTCATCGTTATCTCCCCTGTGGTGGAAAAGTGGAAGGAGTTAGTGGTGTCCCACCACGTCTCCACCAGTGCTCCTAAGAGAGGACGGCTCACGGTAACCCGAGTTAAGTTGGAACAGAAAAAGGCGAAGCCTGCCTCGTCAACAATGTCACGAACTCCAGCTGGGAGCTCGTCATACCAATCTTGAGCAGTCGTCGCACCATAGCCCTTAAAGGTGCGAGACTCACCCTGTTGTAGTGCATGAGATGTAATCAGATCAAGGTAGTGCATGAGATGCAACCAGGTCAAGACAGTGTATGAGACACAGTCAGACGAAAGCAATGCAAGTAATTAAAGGCAGAAATGCATAGAAACAAAGTTCGTACCTTAATGGCAATGACTGATAAATGAGACTCTAGCTCCCTCAACAGGAGGTCCTCTAGCGCGTCGTTAGCGAAATCAGTAAAATATCTTATGCCTCCGGTAGTGGGCAATATGTATGTCTGAGGATGATACCTCGCTGGATCAAAAGGCCGTACACTCAACGGTAACGACTCTGGCTCGGCCTCGATGTCCACCTCGAAGTCTACTGGGGGAAGCTCGGGAGGAGCCCCATCATGAGGAAAATCGTCCGCCGTCTGAAAATAGGTGTGAGATGGGTGAAAAGTGAAGAAAAGTGAAGAAAATGGGTAAACTTGGAAAAAGTCAACCTTAAGAGAGAGAATGAAGAAAAAAGTCAAAGTCGGGAAAAGTGCATAGAACTCGAGAGAAACTTCAGGGGAATGAGCCTAGAATGGTAGAAATAAGGAAAGAAGCGTCGAAATCAAATTCCAATCAGTTCAAAGTGAAGAGAACTAGGAGGATTTAGCGAATAAAGTTTGTGTGGGGCATTGGAAAACGCGTAAAAGGCTCAGATCTAGAGAGGAAAAACACCTAGAGAGAGAGAGAGAGAGAGAGTATTTTCAGTCAAGAAGGTGTGAGGAAATGAGCCATAGTGGCTTGTATTTAAAGGCCCATACATGAAAAGACAACTTTGCCCCGAACTGTCATCGATGGCCGACAAGGCACCATCGATGGCCGGCAAGGGACACTGGTGGCCGGCAAGGCACACTAGTGGCCAGCAGGTGGTCGGCGGCCCCCTCTTGTGGCCGGCGGATTCCCAAGGGTCTCCTCTATGTCCTTGGTTTTGTTTTGTGTCCTTGGATTTCAAAATCGAAGGGATTGTTCATTATTGAGTTCAGAATGCCTCTATGGAAGCTCATAACTGCATTTCCAGTGCACGATGTTCGTCACTCATTAACATAAGCAAAATGTATCCTTTTGAACATATTGCAACTTTTCCAAGACGTAAATCAGAAGTTGTTCTTGAATTGATTTTGACAAATATGCTTTTGTTGTTGCATAGAATATGTGTTTCTTTGTTGCTGCATGGAATGTGCATTTCACTTATACTGTAGCGTAAAAAATGCTCTTACTCTAGCTGCATAGAATGTGCTTCCGCTCTTACATTATGCATAGAACATGCTTATTGCTTTCGCTCTTGAATTATGCATGGAATATAGGCATTTGTCTTTGAATCATGCATAGAATATGCTCCCATTACCAATCATGCATAGAATATGCTCTCAAATTGTTTGGTTCGCATAGAACATGCCATTATATCTCAGTTGTTGTCTTGCATAGAATATGCGTTTCCTATTTGTTACACGTGCATAGAATATGCGCTTCTCCATTATTATTGCATAGAATATGCATTTTTCTATTGTTGCATAGAATATGCTTTCATTCTTGTTTCATGCATAGAAAATGCACTGTCGTTACATAACACATTTTTGTACATAGGCACAATATTGTATGTACGGTTCATTCAGTGGAGCTAGCACAGACAAACGATATTGTATGTACAGTACATTCAGAGGAGTTCCAGGTAAAATCATTCGTGCCCTTTGAATCATATGCTTGTACTCTCCTTCCTCTCGCGTGCAACATGTTAGGATAACTCCTTCGATTAAAAACATTTGAGTGCGTCCTGATGTTCATACCATCCTTCGGTTACCGTCATTCGGTTAAAAACATTTGAGTACGTCTTGATGTTCATACCATCCTTCAGTTACCTTCTTTCGGTTAAAAACATTTGAGTGCGTCCTGATGTTCATACCATCCTTCGGTTACTGCCCTTCGATTAAAAACATTTGAGTGCGTCCTGATGTTCATACCATCATTCGGTTATCGCCCTTCGATTAAAAACATTTGAGTGCGTCCTGATGTTCATACCATCCTTCAGTTATCTTCCTTCGGTTAAAAACATTTGAGTGCGTCCTGATGTACATACAATCCTTCGGTTAAAAACATTTGAGTGCGTCTTGATGTTCATACCATCCTTCGGTTACTGTCCTTCGGTTAAAAACATTTAAGTGCGTCTTGATGTTCATACCATCCTTCAGTTAAAAACATTTAAGTGCGTCTTGATGTTCGTACCATCCTTCGGTTAAACACATTTGGGTGCGTCCCGGTGTTCACACCATCCTTGTTTTCTTCGGCGTGCAACGCGTTAGGATCTTGTTTGACATCTCGGGTATGCCCGATGATTTTGTTGCTCTTGGTCTTTCCTGCGCGTCGCGTAGTTAAACTTGCATAATTTTCTTACATCCTTTCTGCATGAAATGTGGTTTGGCTCGTAATTCCTATGCGTGGCGTGTTTGCTTACTCCTTCTTATGATTGAGATTGTTGTGCCCTATTTCGATCTGTTTAACTGTGGCATTCTCATTGCATTGCATTTTCATTTAAATGTTTCATTGCATAGTCTCTTTGCATGATCATAAGTTATGTTCTTGCATCATGCATATTATTTGCATCTTGCCCTAGAACTACACTGGTTTGATTCCTTGTAAAGGGATACGTAGGCAGCCTGCGGGCGCAACCATTTGTTTTCTGTCTTGATTGTTTGTCCAAGTCTTACGGCCTTGTCAAAATGGGTCGTCTCTGGGCTTTGACATTTACTCACGTCATCTCATGACTCCAAGTTCTGTCAAAGAGGGGCAACTGTAGACACCCCATTTTTGACGGCCCTTTAAAACTTGGATATTTTTGCAGGTACATCCGATGTTGAGTCTGTTTGATTGCCGAACACTCGAAGTCTCTAGCAGAATGCCACAGCTTTGAGCATTTCAAACCCTACATCCATTTTGTCTCATCTTTGGACCATGCCTGGGTCTTTTCAGCCTGAAGTTTCTGATGGCCTGCCGGCTATCCTTGGAGGCTATCGGCCACCACTTCTCCTTTGCCGACCATTAATGTGCATTGTCTACCATCAATAAAGCCTTACCGGCTACCACTGATGGCCGATCAGCCACCATTGTATGCTGCAGATATTTTGTAATATTTTGTGCCAGCTGTTTGCACAGATTCATGCATCTTCCTACACGTATGTGGCTGGATGTTTGTGAGGGGAATTTGTGTTTTCTATATATAAGACCCCTTTTTCTCATGTGTGGAGGTTAGAAAAATTTGAGACATAAAAATTTTCTCTCTCTCTCTCTCTCTCTCTCTCTCTCTCTCTTGCAAAATTATGTGTATTTGCCTAGTTTTTCTACACTTTTGCCTACTTCTCCTAAACCAAATCCTCTCACCTTTGAGCTGAGGTTCCTTGAGGCCTTCTTGGAGCTCTTGAAGGTGGTTTTGGCTTGAACTTGTGCCTAAAGTGTTCTTTGCTTCAAGAGGTAGAATACTAGTCTTGTTATCTTGTTTTCAATACTTGTTTTTCTATCTTTTTCAATTGTTTTTGGGGCTGGTTTTGAACTGTAAAAAGCTCTGTTTTTGTGGTTTAAAAATGATGGTTTGAGCCTTTTTTTAGTTAGGGGGTGGTTCACCCTTCTTGTTTCTTAGTTTATAAAGCTTTTGTGTCTTTATCCATCACTTTCAAACCAACCTTTTGGGCCTTTTAACCACTAAATTTCAGAGATTTTTCAGTGGCAAAAATCTCATTTTGAAGTCTAAAATTGGAGGGGTTAGCCTCCCCTCCTTGTGTCTTGTTTGCATGCTTAGTTAGCCTTACATAGTAGCATGTTTTTCTAGCTTAACTTACCTTAAGTCCAACATGTTTTAGCCTTTGAAATAGCATGCTTTAGCTCTGTTTTGGGCTGTTTGGTTCATTTGAACTTTGTTTTGTGTAGTTGTAGTGTAAATCCTTGCATTAGCTTGTTGTTTTAAGGCTTTAAACATCATTGGTGTGACTTGGCTGCATGTTTTTAGTGCTTTTATCACTCAATTTCAACACCTAAATCTCTGTAACCTCCCTCTTTGCTTTACTCTTTCATTTGCTTTTGAGGGTTGTTTCAAACTTGGGATCCTTTAAGCTTGAGATTGAGGTCATGCTCAATAGTTTAATCCTCTTTGAGGGTTCATTATCAAAGGCATGATCTCTTTCTTGCCTTACACTATCCCTTGGTTGACACTTCCTTTACCTTAAAGGATACTCACCAATTGACAAATTGATTAAAAAATGATTTGGTAATTAAAATGTGTAAACAAAGTTGACAAGTAAAAGATGCAAGATAAGCATATCTTTGTGTTGCATTATATATGCTCAAATCGGATGTTAGTTTGAGCATAAGGAAAATGGGACATTTCATACTCAAAAGTGATGAAATGTGCCATTTCCCTAGATCTCCAGTGCCCTTGATCATGCATGATAAGGTGATGGTTCTTGAGTGTTTGGCTTTGCATTTATTAAGCTTGCATACCTTGAAGCACAAGCCATTATGCAATGAAATTACTTTGATTGGTGGTTTGTGATTTAAGTTCACAATCCTTGGATTTGTCCATGACAAAAAGAGGTGAATTGTGCAGACAACCCTTGGAAAAACCTTCTTTTTGCTTTGTTTGTGCTCTGCTGCAGCATGGTGATCCAATGCATCAGTGGCCGGTAGTGCATCATTTCTGGCCAGCAAGACACCTCATTGGCTGGCAGATGGCCGACAGCATCCCTCCATGGCCGGCAGGCCACTGTAGACACCCCATTTTTGACCGTTCTCAAGACTTGGACGTCATCGTTTGAACACTTGATGATCATCCATGCTCGTGTTCATTTTGAGTTCCCGGAGGTCTCGGCTACGTGCCTTGCCTTAGGATCTCTCAACTTGTCTATTTTGTACTTGGTTGTGGACGAAGGACTTGTGTTTTTGCTTCTGAGGGAAGGGGGTGGCTTGTTGGCCATCCCTACAACCCATCGGCCAAGGCTTTGTGCCATCGGCCATGTTTTCTTGCCATCGGCCATAAGTGGTGGCCGATCGGCACTCTCTTTGGTGGATCGGCACTCTTTTTGGTCGATCAGCCATATTTCTTGGCCGAGACCTTTCCACCTGCTTTTGCAGATATTTTTGTGCCAGCTGTGACAGCTGATGAGCACAATTTTCATCCTCCATACACGTGTATGGAGGGATTGCATCAAGACTCAAGCTTGTTCAACAAGCTTGAGAATTGAAATTCTATAAGAAGGGAGGCCCCTCTCCCTTTCCAAAGGTTCTAAAATTTTAAGATACAAAACATATATCTCTCTTTCTATATATTTTACATCTCTCTCTCTCTCTCCATTTGCTCTTTTTTGTGCCCAAAAGTGTAAATCCTTCACACTATTGCACACAAACACCTACTAGAACACCATCCTTTTGTTGCTGAGGTACTGAGGAGTTGGTTTTAGTGTTCTTGGATTGGTTTTGGTCAGAAAAGACTGCTGGAGCTGTGTTCTTGAAGGTGTTCTTCAAGGGTGAGATTCTAGCTTTTAATCCCCTATTTTGGCTTAAGCTTTTAGACCTACTTGCATATTCTTTTAAGCTTAACTCTAAACTACAAAAAAGTTTTGATTTTTCATGCTTGTGATGTTTGTTTAAGGTCACTTTTGTGTTGGGGGTAGTCTACCCCCTCTTAGGCCTTGTTTGGCCTTGTTTTGAGCCATCCCTTTTGGCTCTTGTTCTAGCCTTTGCATGACCTTCCTACCACTGAAATCCAAAGGATTTTCAGTGGTGGAAAGGTGGTTTTGGAGTTTTAAATAGGAGAGGGACACCCCCCTCTCCTTGTGTCTTGTATGCTAGTATAAATGGCTCACAATAGTAGCATGTTTGCTTAGCATGTTTTGGCCCCATTTCAGTAAGTATTTGGTGTTATTTTGCCATGTTATACCTCTGTCTAAGGTTGGTTTAATAGCCTCTTGTATGCACCATGCACTTGTCTTGCAATCCTCTCTATTGCCTTAACATGCATCATGTGTTTGGACCATCATTCTTGCATGTTTTGGCTCAACTCAAAGAAGCTTTCCCTCATGTTTTACCAGGCTTGAGCTCTGATTTGTGTTGTCTTGGTCATGCATGCATTATTTTGTATAGCCATAGTTCAATCTAGCTCGTTAGCTTTGTGTATCAAGTCCACTAGCATGCATTGCTTAGACTATTCTCATGATTTGGCATCATTTGAAATGATATTTCAGTGCATATTTCATGGTCATACACTTGTGCTTGTCACTCTTTTAATGCTTAGGAGAGTTGGTGTTTTATGCCTTAAAAGTGGGTCATTGTGCATGCCTCTATGCTTAGGTCTTTAGGATGCCATCTCAGTGGATTTTTAGGCTTATTTTGACGTGCCATAACTCTGATTTTTATTGGTTAAGTCATGCTATGTTTGGTTGTAATAGGTGTAGTGTAATACCCTTTGTTAGCCTTGCATGCCTCATGCTTTTTGGACTTTTGTTCTAGCTCGCGTTGGCTAGGTTCGAGCATGCTTTTGATCTTGTATTGACCTGCCTTGGGACTGTTTTGGTTGCCCTTGGCCCTTTGGGGCTTGCCTTGCATGGCCATGGTTTAAGTCCCTTTGTTAGTTTCAAACTTTGAGCTTTCTTGCATGCTATCCTTGTGTTATGTGAGTGATTTGGCACCATTCCATGCATGATTTCAGGGCCTATAGTATTGTGATACATCCATGCTTTTCATTCATTTCTCATGCTTGAGAACAATTGTCTTCATACCTTGTTTGCAAACCAAAGTGTGTGCATGTTTGTATGTGCATTTCATGTCATTTTTCATCATTTTGGTCACTGATTTGGGCATGGCTGAGGTTTGTCCATTTTGGTTTAAGTCCACCTTTGCATGTTGTTGCATGCTTGCCTTTGCATGTTGTCACATGCTTGTTGCATACTTGGTACATTGCATGTTGTTGCATGCTAGTTCCATTGCATATTGTTCCATGCTTGTTGCATTGCATCATGTGTGCATGCTTTAGTTACACTGCATGTTTGCATGTTTAGGTTGCATGGCATTTTGCATGCTTGTTGCATTGCATTTGGCATGCTTATGTTGCATTGCATAGCATCTCCATGTTGCATGCATTGCATTGTGTTTGGTTTGGGTGTTTAGCCAAACGTGAGGAACGAGGCACATTTCATACTTGAAGTGATGAAACGTACCTCAATTCTTGGTCGCCGACCCTCTTGATCACGCATGATAAAGGTCAAGGCATTATGTGTTTTTGTGAATTTCATTCACATTGAATTGTACGACTTGGCCTCTTTAGCCATCATGCATCAAAATGCATGATTGATGGCTCGAGAGTCGAGCACTACACTCCTTTGAGTTTCAAACATCATAAGGGTGTAGTTGCACAACATTTTCTTACAAATGTATTGCCATGCCTCTGTTTGTACTCTGCTGCAGCAAAAGGAGCAGTCTGCAGGAAGAGATGGCCGATCGGCTATCTGGTGTGCCGATCGTCTAACAATTTTTGGCCGATAGCCTCATAAGTGGTCGATGACCCTTATCCTTTGGCCGATGACTATACCATTTGGCCGATGGCCTCTCAGAGTGCCCATGAGGTGGTTCAGAAGCATCACAGAAATTTTCACAGTTTTCAGATGTCAAAAACAGTGCAAACAGAGGCAACATGAGGCATGGCAACGGATTTCTGGGAGGACGCGACCGAGCATGCATCATTTATCATTTCGAGGCAGAGCTGTGGCAGCTTGATTCAGCTTCTTTCTTTTCTTACTTAGTTGGTTTTGTAACTTAATTAATTTGCTTAATTAGTTAAGGTTTTGTAATAATTAATTAGCTGGGATAGCTAGTTAATTAGTTAGTTTGTATTATTTATTCGGACCCTCCGTCGAGAGGGCCAACTTTTGTAATAAGTGTGCGTGAGTGTGTGAATGTCTTCCAATCCCACGTCTTTCTCCCTTTTACTTAACCGCTTACAATAGTTAGTTCTAGGTCATATTTTGATTAGCATCCTTATGCTCGCATGTTTGCATTCATTCATCTGTACTGCATACACCGTGCTCGGCGCATCATACTAACTGCATTGTATCTTAATACCAATTTGAATACATGTATCAATTGTCGCATTCATATGCCATCTTAGAATAGCCGAGCCTATCTTAGTTGCATTTTTGCATGTGTTGCATTAGCCATCTTAACATAGCTAGGATCATGCATTGATTACTACCTAGCTCTTGTTTTGGCTCGGAGTACACTGTAAGTGTTTACGCTTTAGCATCTTGCATGTGTGTTATTGCTGTCATGATAGCATGTTTGCCATGAGGCTAATTGCTTAAGTGTTTAATTGCATGAATGTCTGTGGGTGAAGGTTGGATTACTTGAATTGGAACAATTAATTGAAATGCGAGTTTTAAGCCCACTTGAGAGTGGCAAAATCATGTTTTCTAAGCCCACTCGAGGGTGGCAAATCCACGTCTTAACCTACTTGCGAGTAGCACCCTCAAACCATTTTCAAACAAACAAACATTAGATGTTTTGTTCCAACTTAAGCGATCTACTCTATACTTGTATGTTGTGCGCATCACATAGTAATTCTAGCTAATAAACTGGAATAAGAACACATGTGTTTTCAAAAACAAAATATCATGTTAGTAAAGGCCGATCTTTGATCGGGCGAGCGGGGGTGCTCATTGCATGACCTTCCCCTCTCGTACCCAAGTTCCCGAGCCAAGGCAACTTTGGTGATGACGGACACGTGGCCTTAAGCACGAGTCAGGGTTTCCTAAATTTCCCAAAACAAAAACATTTAGGTGGCGACTCTATATCTGGCAAAGCAGTCCATGTTTGGCACTTCTTTATTAAAATCAGTTTTCCAAAACGATTTGCTGGATTTGGACTCTTTGGTGATTTATCGGTCTTGCATTGCACTTTGTGAGATTAGATTCAGAACCGTGACATTGAGTCCGAACTGTAGTAGTCTAATGAACAAATCGGATTTCGCGCCGATTCGCGTGCGGAGCCAGGACGTTCGGGCACGTCTACACCCACTGATGTAAATCTCAGCAAAGATTTGGTAAGATGGAGCAAAAAGATTTTGTAAATTCTCAAACTTGCAGACAGAGGCTTTCGAGAACAAAACAGAGGTCTTTTCGGGCCAAAACCGAGCATATGCATCTTCCACTTCCCGAGGCGAAACAGTGGCAGCATAGTTTAATGTCTTAATTGCTTAGTTCGTGTACATTTGTGTTGTAATTTGATTGATTAGTTTGCTAGTTAGTTAAAGTATTGTAATAATTAGTAATTAGTTTAACTAGTTATTCATTTGATTTGTAATAATTAGTCTAATTAGCTTAGCTTAGATTAGCTTAGCTCTTATTCATTTGGACCCTCCTTCGCGAGGGCATAATGTTGTAATAAGTGTGCGTATGTGTGTGTATGTTTTCTATCCCCACGTCTTTCTCCTTTTTATTTAATCGCTTTCGATGGTCAGATTAGGGACATATTCCAAATTAGCATACCTTATGCTTGCATCTATTCATTTGTATTGCATGCACCGAGGCTCGGCGCATCATTCCAATTGCATTGCAATTTCAATACCTTATTTGAATACGTGTTTAAATCATATGTTATCAAATCGATTCATATGCCATATTAGTAGCTGAGCCTATTAAATTGCATATTGCATGTTTTGCATTAGTCATTTTGCATAGTTAGGAATCATGCATGTTTCACTAACTCGTGTTTTCGTAGCTTGGAGTACTAGGTGAGTTTTTATGTTTTAGCATACTTGCATGAATGTGAGCGATTGCCATGATTAGCATGCTTGCCATGAGGCTATGTACTTAAATGCTAAACTGTATGAATGCCTGTGGATGAAGGCTTGTTGTTTGAATTGGAAAGATTCAACGAATGTAAGTTTTAAGCCCACTTTGTTGAGTGGCAAATCATGTTTTAAGCCCACTATGTTTGGTGGCAAATTCGTAAACTTTTAAGCCCACTTGAGATGGCAAATTCAAACCATTTTCACAAACAAACACGAGTTGAATTGTTCAAACTTGAGCAAACTAGTCTATATTTGCTTGTGTGCATCACATAGTAAAACTAGTTTAATAACCGGAATAAGAATACATGATGTTTATAAAAAATCATATCATGATTAGTAGAGGCCGATCTTTGATTGGGCGAGCGAGAGTGCTCAATTCATGACCTTTCCCTTTCGTACCTAAGTTCCCGAGCCAAGGCAACTTTGGTGATGACAGACACGTGTCCTTTGGCACGAGTCATGGGTTTCCTAAATTTTTTCAAAATAAAATATTTAGGTGGCGACTCTGTATCTGGCAAAGCAGTCCAATTTTGGCACTGTTTGATTCAAATCAATTTTCCAAAACGATTTGCTGGATTTGGACTATATGGTGTTTATCAGTTTTACATTGTACTTGTGAGATTAGATTCAGAACCGCGGGAGTCCAAATTGTGAGGCCTTCATTTCAAACCTTCCGAAAGGGGGGCGCGAAAAAAGCCGAGCCACATGGACCGATGAGTAAACCAAAAAAGAGATCGGGTGAATGGATTACTAGTTCAACTTTTTCAATATTGGACCAAACATAGCAAATCGGGCCAATTTGCACCGATGTACCTTAAAATGACCCGTCTTCAAGAGGAAATGGGTTAGAGAGTATATTCGGACTAGACCATAGACCGTTCTATAGTCAAGCCTATATGTCCAGTCTAGTTTTCAAAATATTGGTATAGATTTTAAATTAAATGAGGTAGATAAGTCAATATTTAAAAATTTGTAATTAGTATTTTGGATATCTCTTAGTTTTTCCTTTTGAATTTTATGAGAAAGAATAGATTTGGGTAAATTAGGAAGAAGATTATTTTATATTTCCTTCTTGAAAAACATAAATTTGGAATCATTACTAGTTTTATAATTATTGGTTTAATGGGTTGGTCAATAGTGTTTTTTTAATTTTTTTAATTAAAAAAATTGACAAATTTAATTAGAAGTGTTGTGTGGACACCCCACTTTTGACCGACCTTAAGACTCAGACGTCACCAACTGAGCGCTCGGTGATGCTGCATATTGTGCTCGTTCTGAGGTTGCAGAGTCTCGGCTGCGAGCCTTACCTCCGGACTTCGGGGCTCTTTTGTGCTTTGCCTCAGTTTGCGAACCAGGTCCTGTTTTCTCCGTTTTCTCTTCCCGAAGGGAGGGAGAGGTCTCGTAGGCCATCTCTCAGTGGCCATAGGCTACATTTCGTGATTGTAGGCCATTTTTCCCTTTTGGAGGCCAGTTTCCGATTTTCAGAGCCGTCGGCGGTGCACCTCGGTTCGGGACCGCTTAACTACCTCCGTTTGCTCCGATTTTTGGCACACATCTTGTTTCCTCTCCTTAGAGGGACACTGTGGCCCGGGAGACTACCTTCGTGGTCATACGCCACTTCCGGTGCCTAACAGCCTGTTTTCGGGGTCCCGGACTGCGCGTTTTGGCCCCTGAACCCTTGTTTTGCATCGGTTAGGGTTCATTTTTGGTATGGACCCTATTTTCATTGCTAGGAAGGTGGTAGGATGGTGGGAGACCAGCAATTCTTTCAAAAACCATTTTCTCTCTCCTCCAGCCGATTTTTTTGACAGAAAGCTGGTTTTTCTCACTTTTGAGCCACAATTTCTGGTTTTTCATACCACCATTGTGTTGTGCTCATCTGGGAGGCCACCAATATGAGTAGGCCGACCAGTATTTCTTCTTGACCCTTTTGAACCTTGCTAAAAAGCTAGTTTTCCTCTCTCCTGGGTCACATTTTCTGGTTTTCCACCATACAGCTGTATTCTACTCATCTGGGAGGCCACCTATCTGGGGTGGCCGACCACTTTTCTTGGTTGAACCTTTTGAACCCTGGTCGGCCGACCAGGGGAGTGGCCGGCCGACCACGTTAACTGGTCGGCCAGCCATCTGCTTTTTGCTCTCTCTGATTGCATTACAGCTGTGCCAGCTGGGGGCCATTTGGTGCATCCTCCATACACGTGTATGGAGGATATTTGAGGCTTCTTAGAGAAGCTTTAGAGCCTCTCCTCTATAAAGGAGAGACTGATCTTCATTTGCAAGGGTTCAAGAATTTGGTGAAGGCTTATACACCTCTCTCCCTATATCTCTACACTTGAGCTCCCAAACCCTAATATTCTTGCACTATTTGCACTACACCTCATAGCTTACCACCTCCATCATCCATCCAAGCACATTGGAACTAATTTGCAGAGGTTGAGAGCTCACTTCCTTGGTCCAAAAGCTGCTGGAGTCATTGTCTACAAGGGTAAGTCCTCATTTCTCCATTTTTTGCATTATTTTGCTCCATTGATTAGCCTTGCTTGCAAGCATTTCTGGGTTTTGTTATAAACTGAAAAGTGTCTCATTTTAAGTTCCTCTTGAAGTTTTATTAAGGATACTTTTCTGTTTGAGGTCTTCTACCTCCTTGTATGCTTTATTCCTCTTCGTAGGCTTATTTTGCTTCATATCTTAGCCCTACTTGTGATCATTTTAGAGATTTGTCATAAACTGAAAAGAGTCTTATTTTGAGCCCCTCTTGATGTTTGATTAAGGGCCTTTTTCTGTTTGAGGTCATTTACTTCCTTGAATGCTTGTTTGCCTCTTGTTTTGAGCCTTGCATCTAGGCCTTTGTTGCATGCTTTGTTTGGCCTTCTAGCCACTGAAATCCAGTGGATTTTCAGTGGCTAACACACTATTTTGAAAGCCAAAATCAGAGGGGGGTGACCCCCTCTCTCCTTGTCTTGTTTGTTGGCCCTTTTGGCCTTCCAAAGGGGCTCCATCTTGCATGCTTTGAAGTCTTGTTTCAGGCCCTATTATGTGAGTTTTGAGGTCTGCCTTAGCTCTGTCCGGAGCCCTTTTGGCCATATTTTGTGTCCCTCATACATGTGTAGAGCAATCCTCCTTAAGGCCTTTCAAGGGGACCTTTCATTACATGTTTCATTGACCCATTTCAGGGCCTTTTTGGTGAGTTTTAGGGCTGTCATAACTTAGTTCCAGAGTTGGTTTTGCCATTTTACATGTCCATCTTGTATGTGTTGAGTAATCCATCTCATGGCCCTCCAAAGGATCATTTTTGCATGCATTAGATACATTTCAGTGGTTATTTGGGCATATTTTAGCATACCATGTCTCTGTTTTTGGCTGGTTTGGTGACCTCTCTTGTGCTTCCTATACATGCCATGTAAACCATGCTTACTAGCCTATGTTGCATGTTGTTTTAGCCCTTCATGTTAGCACTTTTTAACCATGCTTAGAACTGATTTGGTGCATATTTAGGACTGCCTTGGCTCTGTTTTCATGCCTCATGGTCAAATAATGCTTGCTTTGTACACTTGTGATTCAATGCATTTGCCTAGTTTTGAGTCTCGGGGCCTATTTCATGCATTGGGTGACATATTTCCATGATTCGGGACCATTGAGCATCTCATTTCAGAGCTGGAAATTGCATGTTTGTATGTCATCTTCCATCCCTTGCCATGCTTTGGTAGAGTGGCATTTGATGCCTTAGGAACGGTCCTTTGCATCGTGCGTGTTTGCATTTGTTTCGGTTGTCTCATTTCCATCATATGGCCACTGATTTGAGTGTGGCTGAGGTCCACTCATATTGGTGTAAGTCCATTTTACATTGAGCATGCCATTTGGTTCATGTTGTTGCATGTTTGACCATCGCATTGTGTATGCTTTGATTATGCCTTTGTGTATGTCCATCTTCGTATATGTGCATTGTGTATGCCATTGTAGCTCATAGCATTGCGTATGCTAGGTTGCATGTTAGTCGCATTGTGTATGCCATGCATATTGCATTGTGTTTGGAGCAGGGTTTAGTCCAAACATGGGAAACGAGGGACGTTCCGTACTCAAAGTGACGAAACGTGTCTCAATTTCCGATCGTCGACACTCCAGATTACCCATGATGGAGTCTAGGCCTTGTTATGTTTTCATGTGCATTCATTTCACATCGAGTCGTGCAATTCGACTCCTCGGCCATCATGCATCAAGATGCGTGATTGGTGGCACGAGAATCGAGGTGTGCATACATATATGAAAATACTTTGCCATGCCCCTTTGTTGCTCTTTGTTGCAGTAAATCAGAAATCAACAGCCTTCCAGAGCCCTGCACAGCATTCCAGGGTTAATTGCAAACAGAGGCGACTCGGGGCATCGCAATGGATTTCTGCGCCAGGCAACTCAAGCATGCATCTTTCATCATTCGGAACAGAGGTGAGGCGGTCCATGAATTTGCATGCTAGTTTATTGCTTTCCTAGATTAATTTGTTAATTAATTAGGTTTTGTATTTATTCAGACTGTAATTATTTATTCGGACTGTATTATTTATTCGGACCCTCCGAGCGAGGGCACAATTGTAATAAGTGTGCATGTGTGTGATGTATGTCTTCTAACCCCACGTCTTTCTCCATTTTATTTACCAGCTTATGATGATTAGTTTAGGGCATGTTTCAATTAGCATACTTATGCTTGCATGTTTGCATCCATTCATCTGTCTTGCATGCACCGGGCTCGGCGCATCATACTAACTGCATTGTATTTCAATTCTGAGTTGAATACTTGTTGGTTGTAGCATTTCACATGCCATCCTGAGAATAGCTGAGCCTATTGTAGTTGCATTCATGCATGTGTTGCATTAGGCATTTAAGCATAGTTAGGATCATGCATTGATTTCTAACATAGCTTCTATTTTGGCTTGGAGTACTCGGTAAGTGTTTGTGCTTTAGCATCCTTGCATGCGTGTGAGTGACTGCCATGATAGCATGCTTACCATGAGGCTAACTGCTTATGTGATATACCTGCCTGAATGCCTGTGGGTGAAGGTTGGATTATCTGAATTGGAATAATACATTGACTGTGAGTTTTAAGCCCACTTGAGAGTGGCAAACCAAAAATCATGCTTTCTAAACCCACCTGAGGGTAGCAAATCCACATTTTAGCCTACTTACGAGTAGCAAACCATTTTCAAAACAAACATGAAATGTTTTGTTCCAATTTAGGCGATCCAGTCTATACTTGTATGCTGTGCGCATCACATAGTAAATCTAGGCTAATAACCGGAATAAGAACGCATAATGTTTTCAAAACTAGATATCATGGTTAGTAGAGGCCGATCTTTGATCGGGCGAGCGGGGGTGCTCACGAAGTGACCTTCCCTAATCGTACCCAAGTTCCCAAGCCGAGGCAACTTTGGTGATGACGGACATGTGGCCTTAAGTAACGAGTCAAGATTTCCTAAATTTCCCAAAATAAAATATTTAGGTGGCGACTCTGTATCTAGCAAAGCAGTCCATGTTTGGTACTTCTTTCAAAAATCTATTTTCAAAAACGATTTGCCGGATTTGGACTTTTTGATGATTCATCGGTCTTGCATTGCACTCTGTGAGATTAGATACAGGACCGTGACTTTGAGTCCTGAACTGTAGTGAGCCCAAATGAACAAAACGGGATTTCTCCCAGGACGTTCGGGGATGTCTACATGTTGTAATTTTCATAAGGCTCTTCATGAAAAGTCTTTTTGTTTAATATATAGTACAAATATATAGATGGATAGATACATATAGATATAGTTTTGGAAGAAAATTTTAAAAAATTACTATACTTGATGGGTAAAGATTAATGTATGAAATATGGAATATTTATTAATTTTGTAATAAATGCATTTTAGATTTTACGACAAATGTATAATTAGGAAATAAAAATAAAAAATAAAAAATTACTATACTTGATGTGCAAAGATTAGTGTTTTTTTAATTGTTAGATTAGTGTTTGATATATGAAACATTTATTAATTTTGTAGTACATAGATTTTTGATTTTACAATGTGAATGTATTATCTATTTTTCATTTATTACACTAGATTATGTTTGAAAATTTTAAAATATTTTCATATAAGTGACATGATGTATATATATATATTAAAACTATATTTGAAGACCTTAAAGATCTCATTTACCAAATCTAAAAAAATAGATCTTATTTATGTTCCTTTCATAAATTTGTGCTAATTAAAATATATTGTCTTGAAAATTCAACAGCCAATGACATTGCAACATGTGTATTTTTATATTTAAAAAATTCAAAGTTATGAAAAAAAAGTATTGAAGCTTTGAACTTCAAACACCCCCATAACATTTTTGTTTATATTATACTAGCATAATATTTGTGCTACGTACGGACAAATTTATATACATTTGTAGATTTTTGTCACTATATTCAAACTCTAATGAAAGAAACCTCCTGGACAAAGATGCTCAGTTCTTTTCTTCTTTTTTTTTAAATGAATATTATCTATATATATATATAACTATGAGCTATTATTTATTTAGATTGTGTTTTAATCTAAAATTTGAGTAAGAATTTTTCAAGAAAAACAAAAATGTGAGGAAAATGTAAAGAAAGGGGAGCTGAGCTCCATTCACATTTTCTCACTTTTTCCTTTTTCTCCATAAATTTCTTCACAAATCTTATATTCAAACACAACTTTGAGTATAAACAATCTCAATTGACATCAAATAGCAGTAAGCATTCTATTTATTAAAAAATTATACTTACATGTACTGAGAATTTTAAGTTCCATAATTTATTTACAATGACATGGTAAGAAAATTTGGTCTACATAGTTCAATAACTAACATATTGTAGACGTCCCCGAACGTCCCGGGAGGGAAATCTCGTTTTGTTCATTTGGGCTCACTACAGTTCATGACTCAATGTCACGGTCTTGTATCTAATCTCGCAGAGTGTAATGCAAGACCGATGAATCATCAAAGAGTCCAAATCTGGCAAATCGTTTTTGAAAACAGATTTTTTGAAAGAAGTGCCAAACATGGACTGCTTTGCCAGATACAGAGTCGCCACCTAAATATTTTATTTTGGGAAATTTAGAAAACCCTGACTCATTGCCTAAGGCCACGTGTCCGTCATCACCAAAGTTGCCTCGGCTCGGGAACTTGGGTACGATTGGGGAAGGTCACTTCGTGAGCACCCCCGCTCGCCCGATCAAAGATCGGCCTCCACTAACCATGATATCTAGTTTTGAAAACATTATGCGTTCTTATTCCGGTTATTAGCCTAGATTTACTATGTGATGCACACAGCATACAAGTATAGACTGGATCGCCTGAATTGGAACGAAACATCTCATGTTTGTTTTGAAAACAGTTTGCTACTCGCAAGTAGGCTAAAATGTGGATTTGCCACCCTCAGGTGGGCTTAGAAAACAAGATGATTTGCCACTCTCAAGTGGGCTTAAAACTCGCAGTCAATGCATTATTCCAATCCAAATAACCCAACCTTCACCCACAGGCATTGAGGCAGGTATATCACATAAGCAATTAGCCTCATGGTAAGCATGCTATCATGGCAGTCACTCACACGCATGAAAGGATGCTAAAGCACAAACACTTACCGAGTACTCCAAGCCAAAACAGAAGCTATGTTAGAAATCAATGCATGATCCTAACTATACAGAAATGCCTAATGCAACACATGCAAAAATGCAACTATAATAGGCTCGGCTATTCTAAGAATGGCATATGAGATGCTACAACTAACACGTATTCAACTTGGAATTGAAATACGATGCAGTTAGTATGATGCGCCGAGCCCGGTGCATGCAAGACAGATGAATGGATGCAAACATGCGAGCATAAGTATGCTAATTGAAACGTGCCCTAAACTAACCATCATAAGCTAGTAAATAAAAGGGAGAAATGCGTGGGGTTGGAAGACATACATCACACACACGCACACTTATTACACAATTGCCCTCGCTCGGAGGGTCCGAATAAATAATACAGTCCGAAATAAATAATTACAGTCCGAATAAGTACAAAACCCTAATTAATTAACAGATTAACTAAGAAATGAAATAAACTAGTATGCAAATCTATGGACCATCTCAGCTCTGTTCCGAATGATGAATGATGCATGCTTGAGTTGCTTGGCGCGGAAATCCATTGCGATGCCCCGATTCGCCTCTGTTTGCAATTAATGCCGGAATGTTGTGCAAAGCTCTAGAAGGCTGTTGAGTTCTGATTTACTGCAACAGAGAGCAAGAAAGGGGCATGGCAAAGTATTTTTCACACATGTATGCACGACCTCGATCCTCGTGCCACCAATCACGCATCTCAATGCATGATGGCCGAGGAGTCGAATTGCATGACTCGATGTGAAATGAATGCACATGACAACACAATAAGGCCTCGACTCCATCATGGGCAATCTGGAGTGTCGGCGACTGGGAATTGAGACACATTTCGTCACTTTGAGTACGAAACGTCCCTCGTTTCCCGTGTTTGGGCTAACTCCTATCCCAAACACAATGTAAATGAGATGGCATACACAATGTGACTAATATGCAACCTAGCATACGCAATGCTATGGACTAAAATGGTATACACAATGCACGTAATGTAACATGGCATGCACAATGCTCTAACATGCAACCTAGCATACGCAATGCTATGGACTGAAATGGCATACACAAAGCACGATGGACTTACACCAATATGAGTGGACCTCAGCCACACTCACATCAGTGGCCATATGATGGAAATGAGACGACCGAAACACAAGCAATCATGCACGGATGCAAAGGATCGATCCTAAGACATAACATGCAACTCTAACTAAGCATGGCAGAGGATGAAGTATGGCATAGAATGACACATGATACAGCTCTGAAATGGCACAAAAGATGGTCCCGAAACATGCACATATGTCACACAATACATGCTAGGGGGTCCGGGTACCGAAACTAGTGAAGTGCGTTACACTAGAGGTACCCAAAGCAATACACCAGTGGCAAAACCAACCCCAAACAGACCCTAGGCAGGTCTGAAACAGTGGGGAAATGGCCTAAAATGATGGCTCGAAATGCAAAGAGATGGAGCTCATTCAATGGTCGGTAAATGAGGCATACAAGCTCGACTCTCAAACGCATTTAAAGAGTACAAAACATGGCAATATGGCATTCAAACAAGCTCTGAAATATGATGTATAATGAGCCCAAAACATGAACACACCTCAGTATATGCATGGAATGAACCACAAAACTCAAAGTTAAGCATGGGTATTGAACTACAAGCATGCAAAAGCAACATCATTCAACCATGAGACCCAAAAATAGAGCTAGGGCAGTCCAAAATAAGCACAATATCAGTTTAAGGCATGGCCAAAAAGTGTTAAAATCAAGGGTCAACAAAGCATGCAAAGAAAGCTAGTGAACCATGAGTTACACTACAACTATATGGAGCATATGAAGGCTCACTGAACCAGCCAAAAACAGAAGTATGCCATGCCAAAATATACCCAAATAACCACTGAAACTCAGTCAATGCATGCAAGAATGATGGGCTCATTTGAAAGGCTAATAAGGGGGTTGTTCTACACATGCATGATGGACACACACAATGGCAAAACCACCTCTTGATAGAGGTTTTGAGGGTCCTAAAACCCACTAAAAAGAGCCTGAAATGGGTCTAGGAAATATGAAAATAAAGGCCCCTTTGAAAGGCCTTGAATGGGATTGCTCTACACATGCAAAATAGACACTTCATATGGAAAAATGGGCTCCTGGCAGAGCCAAGGAAGACCTTAAAACTCACCAAATAGGGCCTGAAATGTGACTTTACAACATGCAAGTAGAAGCCCCTTTGGAAGGCCAAAAGGGCCAACAAACAAGACAAGGAGAGAGGGGGTCACTCCCCTCTGATTTTGGCTCTCAAAACAGTGTGCTAGCCACTGAAAATCCACTGGATTTTAGTGGCTAGAAGGCCAAACAAAGCATGAAACAAAGGCCTAGATGCAAGGCTCAAAATAAGATGCAAACAAGCATACAAGGGGGTAGATGACCCCCAACAGAAAAATGCCCTTAATCAAACTTCAAGAGGGGCTCAAAATAAGACTCTTCTCAGTTTATGACAAATCTCGAAAATGCTTGCAAGCAAGGCTAAGATAGGAAGCAAAATAAGCCTACAAAGAGGGATGGAGCATACAAGGAGGTAGATGACCTCAAACAGAAAAGTGTCCTTAATCAAACTTCAAGAGGGGCTCAAAATAAAACACTTTTCAGTTTAAGACGAAACCCAAAAATGCTTGCAAATAAGGCTAAAGAATGAAACAAAACAATGTCAAAATGGGAGAAATAGAGACTTACCCTTGTAGAGAAGACCTCTAGCAACTTCTGGACCAAGATGGTGAGCCTTCAACCCCTGCAAATCAGTTCCAAGATGCTTGGATGGATGGTGGAGGTGTTGTGCTAAGGGTTGGTGTGCAAATGGCCAAGAATGATGGAGTTTAGAGCTCGGGATGGAGAGATATGGAGAGTTGTATGCAAAGTGTCTTAACCAAATTCTTCAACCCTTGCAAATGGAGAGGAAAGCCTCTCTTATAGAAGACAAAGGGCCAAGGCTTCTTGAAGAAGTCTCAAGTAAAGGGTGCAAGCTTCTAAAAGAAGCTAACCAAAAAGGGTCAAGTTTCTTGAGGAAGCTAGACCAAAGGGGTCAAGCTTCCTTAAGAAGCTTGAAAAAAGGTCAAGCTTCTCCTAGAAGCTAAGAAAAAAGGACCAAAGCTTCCTTAAGAAGACAAACAAGAGGGTCAAAATCTCGGAGGATGGGTCAAATGCTTCACAGCTGGCACAGCTGTGTTGTACTCAGGAAGGCCAAAAAGCAGAAGATAGGCCGACCAGTTCAAGCGGTCGGCCGACCACTTGCCTTGATCAGCCGACCAGGGTTCAAAAGGGTCAAGGTGCAAAGCTGGTCGGCCATACCAGAAAGGTGGCCTCCCAGATGAGTAGAATATAGCTGTATGGTGGGAGACCAGAAAATGTGACCCAAGAGAGAGGAAAACTAGCTTTTTAGGAAGGTTCAAAAGGGTCAAGAAGAAATACTGGTCGGCCTACCCATATTGGTGGCCTCCCAGATGAGTACAACACAATGGTGGTATGGGAGACCCGAAATTGTGGCTCAAAAGTGAGAAAAACCAGCTTTCTGTCAAGAAAACCGGCTGGAGGAGAGAGAAAATGGTCTCCGAAAGAATTGTTGGTCTCCCATTATAGTACCACCTTCCAAACAATGAAAATAGGGTCCATACCAAAAATGAACCCTAACCGATGCAAAACGAGGGTTCGGGGGCCAAAACGCGCGGCTGGGGGCCCCGAAAACAGGCTGTGAAGCACCGGAGGTGGCGTACGACCACGAAGGTGGTCTCCCGGGCTACAGTGTCCCTCTAAGGAGAGGAGACAAGGTGTGTGCCAAAATCCGGAGCAAACGGAGGTAGTTAAGCGGTCCCAAACCGAGGCACACGACCGACGGCTCCGAAAATCGAAAACTGGTCTCCAAACAGGAAAAGTGGTCTACGACGACGAAACGTAGCCTACGGCCACTGAGAGATGGTCTACGAGACCTCTCCCTCCTTTCAGGAAGAGAAAACAGAAAAAAAACAGAGAAACCAGGACCTGGTTCGCAAACCGAGGCAAAGCACAAAAGAGCCCCGAAGTCCAGAAGCAAGGCTCGCAGCCGAGACTCTGAAACCTCAGAACGAGCACAACATGTGCAATCACTGAGTGCTCAATCGGTGACGTCTGAGTCTTAAGGTCGGTCAAAAATGGGGTGTCTACACATATCAAAATTTGATGCATAATTTACCAAGTCATTGTTGGTAAAATTGTGAAATTTATTTTGTGTGTCTCAATCTTTTTCCCTTGTGTATTATATCGATAATTAACATATATAATTGAACACTAAAACCAATCAGTGTTCAATTCTAATATCACTTATATTAATAATTTTTGTTGCATTTCAAAATTTATAGTTTTTTTAGACTAATCAATATTCAGTACAAACATCAATATGGAAACAATCTAGCTATTATAAATTTATTTGTATAGGTAGATTATGCAAACAATATTGAAAAGAAATAAATATGTTTCCATATGAGAAAGATTGTATTTAGAAATAATTATAAAAAAAAGAAAAAGAAAAAGAAAATCAGAATAACAAAAAATGGGACATTGGTACAGTCATTGGCCTTGAGAACAAGGCAAGGCACTCAACTTATGAGATATTACTTTTGTATAATGGGAAATGTAAGGTGATTAATTTGTGTCAAAGACGAAGGTTGATTGTTTTTCCTCTACTATGAAGATTATATGTAATTGTTTATTTCTTTTTATTTTGGGCTATTTCTTGTATTAGGGATTTGTGTAATTGGTATTTGTTAGGTTTTTGGATATGCGTTATTGGATTATATATAATTGTTTAATATATTTATTTTATATTTGCAGTTAATCTCTTATGAAATGGTCAAATCACGAGTTTGAGATTGCTGCTGTGCAGGTTGCGTAGCAGCAACTGTTGCGTGCCTCATTGGGCCCATTTCAGGGCCTAATTCGATAATCTGAACCGTACACATTTTAGAAGATATCGAGTAGAATATACCTATAAAAAATTACGTCAATCGGATATCGTATCTCTTTCATCAAATCACATTTGCATTGAATTTTATATTTCAAATTACATTTATCTTTTTTTTTTATAAATACAAATATGATTTGATGGAAAGACAAACGATATCCGATTAATATAATTTTTTATAGATATATTCTATACGATATCTTTTAAAATGTGAACGATTCAGATCATCGAATTAAGCCTTGAAATGAACCTAATAAGGCATGTAACAATTGCTGCTGCGCAGGGCGTGCAGCAGCAACCCCAAACTATCAAATCACAATAAATAATGTAAGACGCTTATATCTTGTGAAAGACTTCTTGTTGTATTATCAATTTATATATATCAAAAAAGTAATAATAACAACAATATGAACAATAAAAACAAAATCTTACAAACATAGAAAACTACACAAATCCAAAATAAAATAGCTAAACATTTATATATGTATTATCAATAGAGTAAAAAATAATACACAGTGAAAAGAAGAAGAAGTCAGATATAGAAAAAAAATACTCAACGAAAACAGAAATCTAAAAAAAAAAAATATTTGAAATAAGTTTGGATTGTTGGCTAGAGAGAGTGAGAGGTAACCTTTGTGCCATGACATTTGGAGAGAGTTGGTCCCAAAAAAATCAAATAGAGAAAAATTGAATCACACAGAAGCAAAGACTAACATTTGCCCCATTACATGAAGAGAATTGGCTGGCTTGGGAAAAAGATTAGGTATGAGGTACACCTTAAGAGAGAATTGTTTTGGATTTTGTATTGCTCTTATTGTTTTGATTAGTATTATTTTTGAAAGGATGAAGGTGACTTACCATATTGTTTTGAATTTTGAAATTCAACATTATTAGTTGAATTATTTTGATCAAAATTATTTTTGGAAAGGGTGAAAGTGAATTACCATATTAGTTTCAATTTTGAAATTCAAAATCATAGATAATTAGAGCATTTTTATGGTAAATTAACTTAATTTATGTAAATTAGATTTTGGACTAATCACAAAATGACTTGTATATATATTATAAAATTCAAAAAATATAAAAAAAAAATTGGATTGAGATTTTCAGTCTGAAAGAAGGCACCACCACTACAACATTTTCTTAGTTTAGTGACATTTAAAAGTGCCACAAAACTATTCTTCTAATGGCATTTTTTGGTCTTGTGGCATTTTGAACAAGTGCCACTTCTATCGGTGCCACGGTAGATACTTACAAGTGCCACTGCACCATCATAGCTAAAAACTTTGAATGACATTTTAATGTTATGGTAGATATTATTTGTGGCACTATCAAGCGCCATTAAAAAAAGAGTTAGTGACACTTATAAGTGTCATTACACCATTAAGACTAAAACCTTTCAGTGACACTTTAATGTCATGGTAGGCACTATTCGTGACGCTATCAAGTGCCATTCGTGACAATAATTCGTTGTAGAACAATTTGATCTGCTCTTGCAGAGACTCGAACCGCCAACCTCCCGCACCATAAACCTTATACACCACACTCTTCCCACTACACCTCTATAGTACCATATGATTATATATGCAACATATATTATTTATATAGTATATACATCTATATTAATATAAAAGTATATGTATAAACATAATTATTTTATTGAACATAATTTATGTAAAATAAACTATTTACTAGTAAAATAAAAAAAAGACCACTTTTGGCGACTAAAAATATTTTTTGGTCGTCAATTCTATACTTTTGGCTACTAATTATTTTTTAGTTGCTAAAAAACTTAACTTTTGCCGACCAAAATTGGATTTGATTACCGAAAATGCACTTTCAGCTATCAAAATTTTGGTCGCCAAAAAATTTAATTCCCACCGTAGGATTTTAGTTCTCCCGCGCTAAAAATAACCACTTTTGACGACTAAACTTATTTTTTTAGTCGCCAATTATAGGCTTTTGGCTACTAAAATTTTTTTAGTCACAAAAAGCTTTACTTTGGGCTACTAAAAATTTTTTTGTCACTAAAATCCATATAATCAGCGACCAAACTTAGTTTTGGTCGCCAATTGTAAACTTTTGGCTACTAAAATTGTTTAGTCGTCAAAAAGCTTTACTTTTGGCTACTAATGCTGTTTTGGTTGCTGAAAACTATACTTTCAGCGACCAAAATTTTTTTGGTCAGGAAATTTAGTCGCCGAATATGCTTTTTCCTGTAGTGTATATTGAGTTTAATTTATTTATTTTTAATCATTTACTGCATTGTAAAAATTTTAAAAATATATTGGCATTTTTTGTTTTTTCAAAAATGCCATTATAAACTTGGAAAGTTTTTGACTTAGTGGCATTTCTCAAAATGTTATAAAATATTTGTTTATGAAACTTTTTACCTAAGTGCCATAAAAAGTAATTTACACCTACCTAGTGTCCTGATATTTTTAAAAAAATGCCATTGCTACTAAAATTTAGTGGCATCTGTTAATAAATGTCACGAACATATTTTTTTGTGTCATTATTTTATAAAATCCCATAAAATTGATGTGACGTTTCTTTATTGAAATGTCACTAGAGCCTTATATGTTTGTGGCTTTGTGGCATTTATCTAAATGTGTCACCAAATATTATTTTTGTGGCATTTTCAAAAAACATGCCACTAGTATAGTGTCACTAAAGTGTGTTTTTGTTATAGTTTTGTGACACTTGTTCATTGAAATGTCACTAAAGCCTTTTATGTTTGTCTTTTTGTGGCATTTTTAAAAAACGTGCCACTAAATATCATTTTTGTGGCATTTTCTAAAAATATGCCACTAGTGTAGTGCCACTAAAGTATGTTTTTGTTATAGTTTTGTGACACTTGTTCATTGAAATGTTACTAGAACCTTTTATATTTGTCGTTTTGTGGCATTTTTCAAAAACATGCCACTAAATATCATTTTTTGTGATATTTTCTAAAAATATGCCACTAGTGTAGTGCCACTAAAGTATGTTTTTATTGTAGTACACGTTTTTAGGTTCTATTATATAATAATATATATTTACATGTCTATATGTTAAACATGTACATCTATTACTAGTGCATGCATTATACATATATAATTTATTTGGTTTTATTTTTATCACATAAAAAATGCACTTATCTAAGTTTGTAATTAGGATGTAATGGCTAAATATTAACCATTGGTGGAAACTAATATTTTCTTGCTTTGTTGCGGTTTAAATAACTTGACACTAAAAAAAAGAAAAAAGAAAAAAAAGATTAATAAATATTTTTTTTGTTTGTTTGTTTGTTTACGTGAAGTAATATCAAGACCTTGGTTTGTTCTGAAATAATATATGATTCCTTTGATTCTCTATAGCGGTGAAGAAAATCCTCAGCTAGTTAGAAAATGATGTGAGATTATAAGTTGCAAGAATTTTCTAGTTCTATTTTTAAGTAAACTGTTCAGTTTTTTCACCACTCTCGATTTGTTTACACCGAAAACATTTTTTTTACGGAAAGTTTTTTTTTTTCTTTTGAAAAAGTATTTATAGAGACTGTTTATAACAAATGTTTTTTTTTTTTTAATTACTTTTTATGTTTGGTTGCGACCATAAATTAATGTCCTAGATTATAATAATGGTGGTGGTGGGATGGGGGAGGTGGAGGTGGTGGAATGGTGGAGATGGTGGTGGCAATAGCGGTGCTCTAAGTGTTGGTGGTGAGATGGTGTAAACAGTGATAATGTGGTGACATTAATGAAACTTCAATTTAGAAAAAGTTTTACTCCTTTCAAAAGTTATAAAATAAAATTTAAAAAAAAAAAGCTGTTCAAATAAGTATATTTTTGTTGATCAATAAAAATATTTTTCATTAATTCTTTTTTTTTTTTTTTTTTTTTTATCGTATCAAACGTGAGAGATTGAGATGTGTTTTTGACCAAAAACAAATAAACCTAAGCATCCTAAAACTTTACGTGAAATTCTCATTTTGATTCCACTAATTATGATTGTGACCAATCTTGAATCTCCATTTAATAATAATAATAATAAGAAAAAGAAAAAGAAGAAGGAGAAGAAGAATAGTCACGTAAGGGTCAGTTGCAATTGTCCTGGAGCTATTTTCCCTTAATATCTTAAATGTAATTTTTAATGAAGTGGTTTTTGTTAGAGAAAAATGGTTTATCACCATTAATTTTCGGTAATTTTGAGCTTTAATTATAATGTAGGTCCCACACCTCGGTTTGGGTGGGTCCGAGTGGCAATACGTTCTTTGCCATGTGGTGAACAAGAATATATACTCGGGTGGTCGAAACCATTTACGAGTGAATAAGAAATTGATACCGAAGTGAGCCTTATAAACATGAAAATGTTTGGTATGGTTCCCATGGGTTGGTATCTATAACCTTGTCCCACATAGGAAACATGGAAGAGTTTCAATGTGTTTATAAGCTCTAAGTTGGAGACCTTGGGTTGGGCCCCAAGGGGTACCCAAGTTTTGTAGGAGGAGGAGTTATGGACAAACCCAAAACCATCACCGCGCGCCGCCATCCGGCCGAGTCGGGGCGGGTATGGGTCTAACCAGTCCTTTATTTTTTGCTCTGAAATTATTTGAATTTTTTCAAATAATTTTCAACGGGAAAAATTCAAAATCTGAAATTTTGATTTTAAATTTTTCGGTTGCAAATTTTCTCCTTCTCCAACAGTTGCGTCTCAACCTGGTGACTGTTCTCCTCAACGGTCATCTGTTTTGGTTTAGGCACCTCTCAGCCTATATATATCAACCCTCCATTCCAAATAGTATATAGATTTTTTCCGTTCCAGTCTTCTAAATTCTCTGCAACATATATTCTTCATTTTGCATCTTGTGTGAGTTCGAAAAAATCACAGCTTGGTTCGCTGTACAATCAGTTTGCAGTGCTGCATCTGTTTGGGGTGATTGTTGAATCCTGGAGGCAGGACGTCCGTTATTCTCAAGCACCTAGGAAAGGACGAATTTCTGTCTTAAAGACACAGTGTCCATACACTGGCCTCAATCACAAATTTGTTCTAAGTTTGTTTCTACATAAAGTTGTAAGTGAACTCTTGTTCTATATTTATTTTTTATATGTTTAATTATTCTGTTAAATTAATTATTATCGAGAATATATTTCCAACATTTTAAGACAGAAAATTCTTGCTTCTTTCGTTACTGCTTTACTTTGATAATCCAGTATAGATATTCTTCGATTAAAAAATTTACAGAATATTAAAATAGTCTGTGTGTTTATATTCCAGTTAGTTTATAAGATCGTCTGGTGCATGATAGTATTTTGATAGGTTGGTTTATTCTTGATTTCATAAGTGCACAGCAGTTTTATCACATGCAGTTTGTTGAATAAAATGGTTATTCTTTATTTCATAGGTGCACAAGTAGTTTTATCCCATGCTCTGTGTGTTGAATAAACTTATTTGTGTATAAGTTTGTTTGTTTATTCTTTTTCCAAACTCTAGTAACTTTGTTCACGGGTTTAGTATTTTTTTTTTTAATGTATCATCAGAATTCTAGTTTTCTAGTTTTAATATATTGTAGTGTTCTTACACTAGTATGAATCTGTGATTAATTAGTTTAAATTGGTCATATTCTGTTGGTTCCTTTATTTTATTAATTTGGGTAGATAATTAATTTGGTCAGTTTAACAGATTAATTTGTTTGTTTTTATTCATACTATATAGTCTGTTTTGTTTTTAAAAATCAAAATTTCAGATTTTGAATTCAGATAAAATCTTGTTCTCCTCACATTTATGTTGTTATTTATTTTCCTATAAAGTTTATTTTGATCCAGAATTTTGTTAGTTAATTTATTCTTTTGGAAAATAATTTCTGTTTATTTTAATTTATTTTATTAATCAGAAAAATGGCAACTGAGGGTACTGTTATTACTCCTAATCCCATAGTGCCTCCACCGGTGGTTTCTATTCCGGTTGTTACGCCAACTCTGACTCATGGCCCGGGTCATGGACATGTTCCAGTGAACCATGGAGAAAAACCTGAAAAATTCAGTGGCACCGATTTTAAAAGGTGGCAACAAAAGATGTTATTTTATTTAACTACCCTGAATTTGGCAAGGTTTTTACGAGAAGATGCGCCAACTCTGAAAGAAGATGAGGGTGATGCGCAAGTTGTCGCTGCAGTAGATGCATGGAAACATGCAGACTTTCTCTGCAGGAACTATATCCTCAATGGATTGGATAACACACTTTACAATGTGTATAGTCCAATTAAGACAGCAAAAACGTTGTGGGATTCCTTGGATCGCAAATATAAGACGGAAGATGCATGAACAAAGAAATTTGTTGTTGGGCGCTTCCTGGATTATAAGATGGTGGATTCCAAGACGGTGATCAATCAAGTCCAAGATCTACAACTTATCCTGCATGAAATTCATGCAGAAGGTATGTCTCTGAGCGAGTCTTTTCAGGTAGCAGCTATAATTGAGAAATTACCGCTGTCTTAGAAGGATTTCAAGAATCATTTAAAGCACAAACGCAAAGAGATGTCACTGGAGGACTTGATTGTTCGGTTGAGGATTGAAGAAGACAACCGTGGATCTGAAAAGAAAAATGGGCGTAATCTGATGGAGGCCAAGGCTAATGTGGTGGAACAGAAGCTTAAACACAACGGTAAAAAGAGAAAGTATCCTGGTGAGAGTTCAAAACGAAGCTCTGGTTCAAAGACTAGAGAGATTCAAAACTTCACAGGCAAATGCTATGTGTGTGACAAACAAGGACATCGTGCCAAAGATTGTTACAAGCGTTGGACTCAACGAACCATGAAAAAGAAACCTGCTCAAGCTAACATAACAGAGGAGGAAAATCTTTGTGCAATGATTTCGGGGTTACATATGTCCGGAATGGTGTCTGAAGTGAATTTGGTAAACAACCCCAAAACATGGTGGGTGGACACAAGTGCTACATGTCACATTTGCTCTGAGAAAAAGATGTTCTCCACATATCAAATGGTAGATAATGAGGAACAACTTTATATGGGCAATTCTTCTACCTCCAAGGTTGAAGGCAAAGGACAAGTAGTACTCAAGATGACATCAGGCAAAGAGCTTACTTTGAAAGAAGTGCTGCATGTACCAGAAATTCGGAAGAACCTGGTATCTGGATCATTGCTGAGCAAGAACGGGTTTCGCCTTGTGTTTGAATCTGACAAATTTGTACTCACTAAAAATGGGATGTATGTGGGGAAAGGGTACTTGAGCGATGGGCTCTTTAAACTAAATGTAATGACAGTGGTTCCTATTTCTAATAAGAATAACACATCTTCTGCTTACTTTGTTGAGACTTTATATATGTGGCATGGTAGATTAGGACATGGTAATTATGGTGCTTTGCATAGATTAATTAACTTAGAATATCTACCTAAATTTCATATTGATGCAAATTATAAGTGTGAAGTATGTGTTGAATCAAAATTGACCAAGGCATCTTTTAAGTCAATTGAAAGAAATATTGAACCTCTGGATCTAATCCATAGTGATATATGTGATTTGAAATTTGTTCAAACACGAGGAGGGAAAAAATATTTCATAACCTTTATTGATGATAGCACTCGGTACTACTATGTATACTTGTTGCGAAACAAAGACGAAGCCTTAGAAAAATTCATAGAATTTAAGGCTGAGGTTGAAAATCAACTTGGCAAGAAAATAAAGACTATAAGGAGTGACAGAGGTGGTGAATATGAAGCACCATTTGGTGACTTCTGTTCACAATTAGGAATAATACATCAAACTACTGCACCTTATACACCTTAGCAAAATGGAGTTGCTGAGCGAAAAAATCGCACTTTGAAAGAAATGATGAATGCCATGTTAATAAGTTTAGGGTTACCTCAGAACTTGTGGGGGGAAGCTATTCTTTCCGCTAATTATATTCTCAATAAAATTCCTCATAAGAAGTCTCATAAAACATCCTATGAACTGTGGAAAGGTCGAAAGCCTTCCTACAAATACTTGAAAGTGTGGGGGTGTTTGGCTAAGGTGGCAATACCAGAACCGAAAAGGGTTAAAATTGGACCCAAGACTGTTGATTGTATTTTCATGGGATATGCAAACAACAGCAGTGCCTATCGGTTTTTAGTAGATAAAAGTGAGAACACAGAGATTCATGTCAATACAATTATCGAGTCTAGGAATGCATCATTTTTTGAAAATGTGTTTCCTTGTAAATTGACACAAGAGCCTAAAAGGACATATGATGTTGCTTTTGACAATGATCAAAGGCAAGTTGAGGAAAACCCAGAGGAAAAAGTCGAGGAAGAACCCAGACGTAGTAAAAGAGCTAGGACAGAAAAATCTTTCGGTCCTGATTTCTTAACATACTTACTGGAAAAGGAGCCTCGAACTTTCAAAGAAGCGATGTCTACTCCTGAAGCTCCTTCCTGGAAAGAAGCTATCAATAGTGAAATTGAATCAATCCTTCAAAATCATACATGGGAATTAGTGGATCTTCCACCAAGCTGTAAGCCTCTTGGTTACAAGTGGATTTTTAAAAGGAAGATGAAGCCGGATGGTTCAATTGATAAATACAAGGCGAGACTTATAGTTAAAGGTTACAGGCAAACTGAAGGAGTAGATTATTTTGATACTTACTCACCTGTAACGAGAATAACGTCTATTCGAATGTTAATAGCTATTGCAGCTTTGTATAATCTTAAGATCCATCAAATGGATGTTAAGACTGCATTCTTGAACAGCGATTTGAATGAGGAAATTTACATGGAACAACCAGAAGGGTTCGTGGTTCCAGGGCAAGGGAAAAAAGTGTGCAAACTTGAGAAGTCTCTTTACGGTTTAAAACAAGCACCCAAACAATGGCATGAAAAATTTGACAATGTAATGATGTCAAATGGATTTAAAATTAATGAATGTGATAAATGTGTTTATGTGAGAAACACAGAAAAGGGATATGTCATTGTTTGCCTTTATGTAGATGATATGCTCATCCTTGGTAGTAATAATGAAATGATCAAAGCTACCAAGAAAATGTTGAACTCTAAGTTTGACATGAAAGATATGAGAATAGCAGATGTTATACTTGGAATAAAAATTACAAAGACATCTGAAGGATATACCTTGTCTCAAGGACATTATGTTGATAAAATACTTGAGAAATTTAACAAGCATGATGATCGTCTCGCTAAGACCCCTATAGATGCTAATCTTCATTTGATGAAGAATATGGGTGAAGGTGTATCACAAGTAGAATACTCCCGGATCATCGGAAGCTTAATGTACCTCATGCACTGCACACGTCCAGATTTAGCATATGCTGTTAGCAGATTAAATAGGTATACAAACAATCCAGGAACAGATCACTGGACAGCAATAGTTAGGGTACTTAGATATCTAAAGTATACTCAAAACTATGGGCTGAACTATATGAGATATCCAACAGTTTTAGAGGGTTATAGTGACGCTAATTGGATCTCAGACACTAAAGACTCTAAGTTTACTAGTGGTTATGTTTTTACCTTGGGAGGTGCAGCAGTCTCATGGAAGTCAACCAAACAGACATGCATTGCAAGGTCCACAATGGAGTCCGAATTTATCGCTTTAGATAAAGCAGGTGAAGAAGGAGAGTGGCTTCGTCACTTTCTAGAGGATATCCCAATGTGGCCAAAACCTGTGCCAACCATTTGCATTCATTGCAATTGTCAAGCAGCAATGGCAAGAGCACAAAATAATATGTATAACGGTAAGTCTCGTCATATTCGACGTAGACATAATACTGTTAGGCAATTGCTCTCAAATGTAATTATCTCCATTGAGTACATTAGGTCAAAAGATAATATTGCGGATCCGTTAACCAAAGGTTTGACCAGAGAGCAAGTTTTAAGATCATCGAGGGGAATGGGATTAAAGCCTTTTAACTAAAGAGTCGCCGTAATGGCAACCCAACCTAGCTGACTGGAGATCCCAGAATCTAGGTTCAAAGGGACAACCGAATTATGTGTGACTCATTAGTATCACTAAGGAAAAATTTCCTACTCTTTCCTATGATGACATAGTGATGTCTGCAGCACTAATCAGGTTAAGCTTTGCTTTTAATGATATTCATATCTTGGAAATCCAAGTGGGGTATAGCAGAATACTTTTAATGAGAATCACCTATATGAGTGTGAACTGGGCCGGTTCTATGAGAATTGAAAAAAAGGCTAATTCTCTAGAGCACTCAGGAAAACCAGGAATTGTCCAGGGCCAAAATGGGCACAACCGATAGAACCAGATTGTGTAAGGAAATAAAACTGTGTGACAGACTATTGTTTCGGTTTACACCAATGGCAGAATAGTTCAAGACATCATGTTCACTACTCAGCCAGTAAACCCGATCGTCTTTCATAAGGGAAGGTTCAAAGCCAAAAGCTACCTATCCTTTGTAGGATATTTTCAGTTTTGTACTCTCAGTGTCTGCATGTTGTTGCATATTCGTTTTCAATTTCATTCATGTGGGGGATTGTTAGAGAAAAATGGTTTATCACCATTAATTTCCGATAATTTTGAGCTTTAATTAATGTAGGTCCCACATCTCGGTTTGGGTGGGTCCGAGTGGCAATACGTTCCTTGCCATGTGGTGAACAAGAATATATACTCGGGTGGTCGAAACCATTTACGAGTGAATGAAAAGTTCATACCGAAGTGAGCCTTATAAACATGAAAATGTTTGGTATGGTTCCCATGGGTTGGTATCTATAACCTTGTCCCACATAGGAAACATGGAAGAGTTTCAATGTGTTTATAAGCTCTAAGTTGGAGACCTTGGGTTGGGCCCCAAGGGGTACCCAAGTTTTGTAGGAGGAGGAGTTATGGACAAACCCAAAACCATCACCACACGTGCGCGCCACCGCCGTCCGGCCGGGTCGGGGCGGGTGTGAGTATGGGTCTAACCTGTCCTTTATTTTTTGCTCCGAAATTATTTGAATTTTTTCAAATAATTTTCAGCGGGAAAAATTCAAAATCTGAAATTTTGATTTTAAATTTTTCGGTTGCAAATTTTCTCCTTCTCCAACAGTTGCGTCTCAACCTGGTGACTGTTCTCCTCAACGGTCATCTGTTTCGGTTTAGGCACCTCTCAGCGTATATATATCAACCTTCCATTCCAAATAGTATATAGATTTTTTCCGTTCCAGTCTTCTAAATTCTCTGCAACATATATTCTTCATTTTGCATCTTGTGTGAGTTCGAAAAAATCACAGCCTGGTTCGCTGTACAATCAGTTTGCAGTGCTGCATCTGTTTGGGGTGATTGTTGAATCCTGGAGGCAGGACGTCCGTTATTCGCAAGCACCTAGGAGAGGACGAATTTCTGTCTTAAAGACACAGTGTCCATACACTGGCCTCAATCACAAATTTGTTCTAAGTTTGTTTCTACATAAAGTTGTAAGTGAACTCTTGTTCTGTATTTATTTTTTATCTGTTTAATTATTCTGTTAAATTAATTATTATCGAGAATATATTTCCAACAGTTTTGACATTACAAAGATAGGCTTTGGCATTTGGATAAACAATTACAGTCCAACTTGATAAGTCAAAAACTGTAATGAGATTAGGGTGCAATTTGGGTGGGTTCGGTCGGGTTGGGAGGTTATTCAAGTCTAATCCAAGTTGTTCTGAGATCTACTTAGATCCATCCAAGCCTGGATTGTAGCCCGAGGTTGCCTACCCAAGCCCGACTCAAGTTAAACTCGAATTGCCTGAAATGATTTTTTTTTTTTTTTTGTAGCTACATTATTAAATTATTAAAATTTGACTCTATTTACATTTTTTTTAGAAAATCATTAATAACATCAAAACAAATAATTTATATAATATAAAAAAGATGCCGCTATAGCAGTCTTTACAATTTATGAGTGAGAATAAAAAAAAAGTAAGATTTTGTATTATTTGTATACATAATATATATTATGATTTAATAATCTAAATTACTTAATTTCATGTAATGGCTAATAATTTATGTATATTTAATATTTTTATATATCTATATATGTATAATTCGGGTTTTGAGTTGCTCAGATTATTTGACATCTTTGCCAAGCCCAATTCGGGTTTTTAAATTTGTACCCAAACCCGTACCGAATTTGAAAATATATTATCCAAATCTTAAAAAAATTTGGACTAAATTTGGATTGTTTGGGTTAAACCAACCTAAAATTGCACTCCTAAATGAGATCATGTTATTCTACTATGAAAATAGTCCAACTATTAGCTTGTTTTTGAAGATAAAAACATACCGGCATGTAGACATCAAGTTCGGGAGTCTTAAATTTTTTTTGTAGTTCATGTGAGTTTGAATTTCGTGAAGCAATTGAGCTCTTTGGGGTCACTTTCAGGAAATGTAGCCTGTATGTGTAGATAGAGCTACAAAATACTCAGAGACTAATCGAGATGAAGTCCCAAACACAAAGGATATTGTGTTAGGTTGATCGTATTCGTGTTAGAATTACTTTTACACTAACTTAACGAGTTTATGTTTATTTTTATTTTGTGTTACTGTAACACTAACTTATCCCACAAGTTAAATTTCATAAAATTAATCATTATGGGATGAAATCATTCATAGTTAATGTTTGATTTTAACTCAGTTTTATTTTCTCAATTTACAAAAACTATAGGTTGTTATTGTCTTTTTTTAATAGATAACTCTAAAATAGTATTACAAAAATACACTATATTAAATGAAATTAAGTTTTTTAAAATATTATATTTGCTTTAAAATTTTAATTTATATATATTTTTATTTAGTTAGATGGGGGTACCTAAAATATTCAAAAATGTCAGGACACCATTGTAAGCACAATTAATAAAAATAATATTAAAATGTGTAAATTGGTTATGTGTGTAAATTTCGTATTATGCAAGTTTGATACTGACCTGATTCATATAATATTCGCATTATTAGGTAATGTCACATTTTTATTCGTTTTAAAAAATAATCAATCTTTACCGTCTAACTTTATATACGATTTAATTTGTATTATCATATGCTATACGTTGCCATTTAACAACCATTGTTTGCAATAATGAAAAACCAACATTTAGTAAGGAAATTAAGAGAATGGTTGAGGGTCCAACTTGCCCTCCACGTGCCTCCATTCAAAGGTCATTTCTTGCTTGTTATTGGAAGACTACTCAATTTGCCTATTTAAATTAAGTAATGTTAGACATATTAAATTTTCTACTAAATAAATGATTAAATGTCTCACATAAATGTAGAGTTTACAATTGCAGATCCCACACCCATATGAGACATTTGATCATTTATTTAATAAAAAATTTAAGACCTACAATATTTTTCATTTAAATTTCTTTGTGTCTTTCAATGTCTATGTTGATTCCCACAAATATTAAGCAAACAAGTGATTGAGAAAACTGAATTCTTTGTAGTGTGGCAGACAAAATTAGGGTCTCCACTAGGGTTTGGCATTAATTTTGATCCCTCAATTAAGTGCAATTAATGTGGAGGAAAGTTCCAAAACCATGCATGATCAAGGATTATTATGGGACGGTGCTCGTGACGTATTCTCATATGTCACCTTCACAATTTCTTGAACTTATCGATTGCTTGCTCTTGGAGTTCAACAAATGTATTATTTCAAAATAAAATTGAATTTTGTTAACAAATGTCCTTAAAACAGTTATTAAATATACATTAAATCCTCTCAACTAACACCACTATCTTAGGAAATTGAAAATATATTAAATATATTTTTTTAGAGACCAAATTACCCTTTCATCAATTCTTTTTATTTTAATATTTTTATATACTTTTGATAATGAAATTTTTTTAGGAAAAATAGCATATCAGAGGAAATAAAAAATAATAATTATTAACAAGTGATAAATATTAATAATTAAACTTATAAATTTTCAACCAATGTGACATAATTTTTAAAATCACCACTGAGTAGTAATTTCCCCCCTTTTTAAACATTTTTTTACGATAAAAGTGAATACCCTTCATTTTTAAATGACATTTTGTTTTTGTTTTTTCAAATTTCAAGTGCTCTTTATTTTTATATTTATTTTAATTTTTAGATTCATTTTCTTTACACCATGTAGTTTAATTATGATTGAAAATAAAGACCATTTAAAATTTAAAATAAAAAATCAGGAAATATCATTTAAAAATAAAGTATATTAATTTTTATGTTAATTATGTTTAAAAAAACATTATCAAAAGTATCTAAAAATATTAAAATAAAAGGAATTGAAGAAAGGGTAATTTAGTCTCTAGGACAAAACACGTTTAAAACCTTTTTAATTTTTTATGATAGTGGATTTTTTTTATTATTATAAAGATTGGATACAACCATAAAATAGATTACAGAGATTTAATGCATCACCTGTTAATAAAACCAAATAAAATATGTACTAGAAATTTATTTTAAATGTTAAAAACAGCCTTAAAAGTATATTGAAATGTGTGTAAGTATTTTGAGATATGTGAAAAATGTATTAAGATTATAATTTTTTTGTCACTTAATATTTTTTTTATTAACAACTCTTAGAATTATCATTAGCAAGACCTTAAATGTAACCCACACATCACATTAGTTTGAATTTACATCACATATTTTGCATTTTAGATAACTTTTTACACTGCTTTTTTTTATTCATAACTTTTTTTCTTGGTTCACAAACATAAACACATAGTTGTATACATTTGATGAATTGCAATTACAATAATGATAAAATATAATATAAAGGAATCTCATGGTGGGAGAAAAAAAAAAATCAGATGGGGATTGAATTTACCAAATTGGAAAGAATATTTGTGCTTAGTGAGTTCATTTTGCGAACGATTTCGATAGTGGTGCCATTGTTTTGATTAAGACTTTGAAATGTTCTTAATTTTCAACTAATTATGTCAAGATATCAGCAAAATGAAATCCTTAATTCAATCAAAGTGGAGGTAGAATCGAGATTATATATGAAACCATACAAAAAGCACTAAATGGTTTAAAAATCCAAAAGTGGGAGATGCTAGTCCTAAGAATACCAATATGGCAGATATTCCAATATTCATCCTCCCTTTTAACTAAACATTTCACAGATGTTAGGTGAGCATGAATTTGATCCTAGGCCTCGTGGTTTTTTTTTTTCCTTTTCTTTTTCAATTACAATTATCACAATAAAATGAAGTATAATAAAAAAAATTACAATAAAAATAAAATACAATATAAATTATCAAAGTAAATAAGAAAAACTCCAAGCAAGAATTAAGAGAATAAGATATACACAAAATTTTTAATGAATTTTTTTCATATGAATATAAGAATGATATGAAATGGTGTTATTTTCACTTTCAATCTTCATATTGTTTTCATTCTTTAAAGCACAAAATTAAAAACAAAATAAAAAAATCTTTGAAAATGATACCAATGACATCGATTGTATAGTTACCAAAGTTTATGTTAAAATAATTACATGTTTTAGTTTGAAAAAGTCAACTAAAATGTCATCACTTTATTGCCGAAAAAAAAAAAAAATCGTCATTTGATTATTATTTTATCATCTTATTTTACAAACAAATTTAAGAAATTTTAAACAAATTAAACTTTAGTCAACTACAATTAAAGTGTACATTGTATGCCTTGTTATGATCCATAAGGGTGTGGTCTGTGAAACAAATTAAATTAAAATATTATTTATTTCATAAGCTATACCACTTTGCCCTAAAACTGATACATAGGGTTTTAAATAAGCTAAGTTCAACCAAATTGTAGGGTGTTGAAACTTGAGTTGAAAATATGACAAGGTTAAAAAATATTCAGACTTAGCCTAACGGAATTAATCAAGTTGGAATCAAGTAGCTTGATTTTATAATGCAAATAAACTTATGAAGCTGAATTTGAATCCGACTTAGAAATCAATCAATTCAAAATGAATTTTACCTTGACTTGTTTATGTAACATATCAATCTGGAGCCAACTTTGAACAAACAGAACATGAATTTAGTTCAAGTAATTTAGCCTCCGTTTGGGAAGTGGGTTGGCTTTTTGGCTTTTTGATTTTTTTGGCTTTTTTAGCCTGGGCTTAAAAGTTTGGTTTGGGAATGGCTTTTTGGCTTTTTGGCTTTTTTGACTTTTTTTGTGAGAGATGAGTGTAATGATTATGGGTTGGATGTGATGTTTTGTTTTTTGTGGCTAAAAAAGCCTATTTTGTCTTTTGTGGCTAAAATAGCCAAAAAAGCCCAAAAAAGTTCTTGCCAAACGGAGGCTAAGACTACTTTTGAGTCATAATCAAAACACAACTTTACCTCAAAATCAACCCTAATTTACTTCATAACTAAAATATGATTGTGTGATAGACATAGACCTTACCTTGATTTGACATAAACAAACCCATTACTTTAATTGATAACCAGTACTAGGGGTAAACAGCAGATATTTTGATCCGTCCAAATCGATCGAACCGAATCGATTTGCTGTATTTTGGACAAATGCGTGATGACGAGCAGACAGTTACGGATTGATTTTTTTCAATCCGCCTAGTTTTGGACGGATGACGAATTTGAGGTTCCTTTAGTTCTAACCGAATCGCCAAACTGTGAGCACCCCTAATAATTTGTAAGATTTTGTATTTTCAATTTGTTTAGATATTTTGTTTGTATTTTCAATTGAAAAAGAGTTTAGATATTTTGTTGTATTTTCAATTTGTTTTCAATTTAGAAATCCTTTTATCAAATGGTAAGTGTTGATATTTGGTATTTTGTGTAAAAAATATAAGGCTTAATTTTGTTTTTTTTTAAAAAAAAAACAATCAAATTAAATAATTTTTGAATTAAAAAAATAATGAAATAGTTTTGATAATGCATGGTTTTCTTATATGTATTTATTATTGGTATTTGACAATTTACTTGATAATTTTTTGGTTATGTTGAGTTGGATTGCTATCCAAAAAAAAAAAAAATTTGACAAGCTGTTATATTATGTTCAAAATTTGTAAAAGTTTAAACTGCCAAACTGATTTACATCTATCTGCTAATTTGCCAATCTGTTCAATTCGCATCCGTCAATCCAGCGAACGGATGCGAATTAATTTTTTCCAATCTGCCAATTAGGTAAACGGATGGTGAATTGGAGGTTCTTTAGCCGTAACCGAACCGCGAACTCCCCTAACCTATACTACTTTAATTTATAACTAAGATCATTTTAAATCATGTTGACACATTAAAATAAATGACACAAAACATATATAAATAATTTATTTTTGGGATAATTTTATGTCATTGGGAATATTTTTTAAAATAGAGTAAATTACAAATACATCTTCGGAGATTTACTTAAGATACAAATTGTTTCATGTGATTTGAAAAATCACAAATACTCTTTTGTCAAAAATTTTTATTTAACAGAATTAATTGGAAAAAAATAAAATTCTTAATAAAAGGGTCCATTTGTTATAGAATTATAAATCTCAGGGATATAATGCAATTTTCAGAACTATAAAGGCGATTCATATTTTAAACAAATTTCAGAGATGTAGTTGTAATTTACCTTTAAAAATAATATCGTCCAATTCAAATTGGACATTTGCCCATCGGACCAAGCCCTTTGAAAATAATATCGTCCAATTCGTATTTCAAAATATTATTGTAGAAGCCCAATTGTCACACAATTAAAGCCAAATTGATTTTCGCAATGGGCTAAGCTATCCTACACGTTTATGGTCCATGAAATGTCTGCCAGAAAGAGGTTGAGAAAAAGGCATATTCTCTTTGATGAAGAAACTTTATTGATGAAGAAAACAATACATGCAAAAACTTACATCAACAAAGAGGGAAGTGCAAAAAACATCAACGCTTATCTTAACAATCCTAACTAGATTAGCACCGTTCAACTTGCATATATATATATTGCTATTATTAGTCTACCACTTTGGTTTTTTGTTTTTTTCTCTTTTATGGTCTTACAAAAAATGTAATAAAAAGACCAAATAAATAAGCTCCCCATTGGTTTTCAAGGGACATTTTTATACTTTCATAGTTATTTTATTTTTTTTGGCCCTTTTCAGTGCTGTTGCAGCCTTCGCTTTTCAATTGTATCACTTGTTTGCCCCAACCCAACCCAAGTAGAAAAATAAAAAATAAAAAAGAGAGAGAACATTATGTTTGGTAGAAGTTAAAGTTATACTAGATATTTACATTTGTGACCTCTAAATATACCTTCAATGATATAGCAAAGAAGTCGAGTTTCACATAATTAATTAGGTAACAAATCAAAAATTGACATTTATCATTTTACGTAATTGTGGGTGAAATTATGAATGTTTTATTAGGGATTTCAAATATAAATTGTAGAAATTGAGTTATTGGGTGGTCTAAGGATAATATCCGTTGGTACTCAATCAATATTTAATTGGTAAATTCTATGACGAATTAATAATACCCTAACACGACCCAATTAATCTTCTGGGCACCTAATCAATTGAAATAGTTTTAAGTGCACCGCGTGGTTCTAATATTTGAACCTTTAGAAAATAGAAAGTGGTATGACAATATGTAATATGGTTACTAATTGATAAAAGCATGTTAATATCTCAAAAAGTTTTTGGAAACAACAAAGTCAGAAAATTAACGTTTGTTTTATTTAAGTGAAAAATATTTTTTTAATAAGAATATTATTTACGAGTTTTTTTTTTCAATAAATATTTGGTAGTGGTAGTGGTGGAACGAAGGTGAATGTGAAGGTGGTGACATAGTGGTGGGATGACGATGATAGTTTCGTGGTGATGACATTTTCGGTTCAAATAGATTTGTTTTTCATTTATTATGATTTTTTTTTTTGTTGACTTTTATTTTTTATTACAATAATTATCAAAAGATTTGAAAAAAACAAGGGAAGCAGGCATTGTCCATATGTGCAATTGACACTGATAGATTTGAGTGTTGTAGTAGTTGTAGGAGTACAGCTCATTTTGGACCATCTAATTCAAATGGGTAAAACCAATGGACCATGGAATGGGATGGTTCTGCTATTAGGAATAGGGACCATTACTGGCCTCACATGCCGGCTTCGGGGTCTCTGTCTGAAATGTATGAGAAAGTTTCAGTATCACCAATACGACAATAGCTTCATAGCCTCTCATGCATTTGGCGTAAAAATTGCAGAGAACCTTGTCAATATGTAGTTCAAAAAAAAAAAAAAAAAAGCAAAAAAAACAAAAAAAAACCTTGCTAATATGTAAAAATATTGAGGAGGGTATATAGAGAATTACCATGATTAATACTATTAAAAAAATAATAATAAAAAAATTCCATTTCTAATTATTTTTCTTCATCCTACTTGTGTTGTAATTTAAGAATTGTAATTAGTTTCGCCACTTTCCATATTTCTCCTATTGTATTTCCTTTCTCTATTTTTTTCCACTCCTATTCACAGTGACAGAACTAAAATATAATTTTAGAAGGAGCAAGTATATTAATCACAATAGCAAGAAAAAAAAATTCATAAACATTAATACTTTGTCTCAGCAACAAGCGCTAATATAAAGTTTTTAATATAAACTTATATTTCATTAACAAAATCACAAAAGTACAAAATTTCTAATATAAACTTTTATAATTGACTCCTATGAGTTTTTATCTTTTGAAAGTTTTATATGATAATATCATTACCAATGCAATTAAAAATATTTTTCTACATGTAAACAACCAAGCTATTATAAATAAAATTTTAAAAAAAGTGTTTTGAAGATGTAAATGGTTAAAGTAAAATAAAAAAATAAGGTTGGGTTTAAGAGAGACAGGGAGCATTGGGTCTTGGTAAATATTTAGGAAGGACAAAGTTGAAGGAAAAAAAAAAAACTATAGGCAAAAGTAGAGTTTTTGAAAATTAGATGCCCCTCGTAAGCCTATGGTGCATCCACCACTGCCCATACGCATTGAAATGTGTAGATGAGACAGTGCTATATCAAATTGGCTTAATAAATGAGACGTCGTTTTATTAAATATGATTTGTGAATTTAAGTTTCGTCGCTTCCTAATACATCATCTTTCTTTCAATCTCATTTCCCTATTCTCCTCTTAAAAATTCTTAAAAAACACAATAGCTTCTCACTTTTCCATCACCTTCAAAGTCGGTTCAACACTCACTTGTTTTGGAAAACAGGTTAAAAACTATTTTTTTTGACTTTTTAAAATTTTTTTTGAAAAAACATACAGAAAAGTACAAAATATAATGTCACTTAAAAAAATTAAAAAGTCAAAAAATTGACTTTTAATGAGATTTCCAAAACAACTTAACAAACTGCCCTAAGAACCACCAAAAAAAAAATTCAAAAACATTTCTTTCGAATTGGGGTTATTGCTGCGCAGCCCGTGCAGCAGCAACTATTGTGCATCGAAATGAGCTCATTTCGATAATCCGAACCGTTCACATTTTACAATATATATCAAGTAAAATATGCCTGTAAAAAATTAAGTTAATCAAGTATCGTTTACCTATTCATCCACTCACATTTATATTCATTTTAATATTTTAAATCACAATTATTATTTATTTTTATAGATACAAATATGAGTGAATATATAGATAAACGATGTCCGATTAATTTGATTTCTTGCAAGTATGTTCTACTTAATGTATTCTAAAATGTGAACGGTTCAAATTATCAAAATGAATCTCAGACAATTATTACTACGCGGGCTACGCAGCAACAACCCCAATTCCCATTTCTTCCAGCTAAAAGCCCCAATAGCTACTAACTGGGTATTGCTTAAATTTGGAAGTTGAGTAGTTACTTTTGGATATATATGTGACTGGTTCAATCATCAGTCCGTCTTTCTGGCATTTTTTTCCTTTCTGCTTTTGGGGTAAGCAAGACAAATGAAACTGAAAGTGTAGTGTACTAGACAAATGAAATGGGTGCATATTACTTGGTCTTTCAAACTCATTCTGTCCCATTTTTTTATTTTTTATTTTTATGTGTGTGAGATGAGAAAGACAGAGAGGACACCACATACAGTAATAAAAAAATAAAAAAATAAAAGGAAAAATTCTATGCTCCACTCCATCTGAAGTCTTCCGGTTTGACATTAACGTGCAAAAATATCATCCAACATGACTGACAATTATGACACACAAAATAACTGTACGGGTTTGAGCGTTAATCAATTAAAAATGTTAAAAGTTTTATCAAAATATAAAATTCATATAAAATTTATATTATGTGAATCCTATATCCATATAAAATATTTATTAGAACTCTTAGTAAAATTTTTAAAATTTCTATCATTACTCTTAATCAATGTAGAATTGAAGTGCTGTTTATTTCACTGAAATAACTTTTGCTAGGATGAAATAATTATTTCCTATCCTATCCTCTCCTCTCCTCTCAATAGAATAACTATTATTTTAAATTTCTTGATGGCAATTCCATTTATAAATACATTTCATTAATATTTATATCCAAATAAATATAACAATAAATAGTTCAACAAAATAATAATCATTTTCTATTCCATTTTCATTCAAATAAACCAAACATACCTTACTGTGTGGATAAATTAATTTTTGTGCGGATGAGTTTACAAATTTTAGGATAAATTACAATGACTTCCCCTAAAGTTTAAAAGAAATACAACAAAATTTACAATTTTAACATAATTATACTGTCCTCCCTTTTAATATGGTTTATATGACTATTGCAAATTGTGTAAAAATACAAAAATAAATAGGATCAAATATTAATTTTGGTGTACAAACATGACAATATTGTTTTTTATTTATATGAGTAATGAATTTATGATGAAAATTATACTAAATTTTATGTGAATTAAAATCTTATAAAACAATTTAATATAATTATATCAGTTTTATAGAACTTGTGGGGACATATTTCTTGAATGAAAGCACGTGGTCAAGGTGGCACCGAAGTGCCAGCTGAGGTGCCACATGTCTTGGTCATGGCGCCGAGGTGATCTCAGTTAGGCCGAGATTATCTGCGGAGATACCGGAATCCGAGATGAATGGATAAGGGACAAGAGTCTTGGGATGGGGAAAGACTTTGGCCTGGATAAGGATAAAGTTTTTATGGAGTTTATCTTTATCCAGTGGAGAATCCAGGATAAGTATTGAGGCAGAGTCCAAGAAGAGCTAGGCTTCTACAAGGATCAGCTTAGTCCTGGCTATAAAGGGAGGGCACCCTCGTGAGTCTAAGGTACGCTTTTATATTCTGGCATTGTGAGTTAAGCACAATTAGTTATCTTTGAGAGATATTGATTATTGACTTGATCATTGGAGTGCTCTCAGGTGAAAGAACCATTGCCGTAGTCGTTTCTTTCTGTGACAGGTCGTTCGGGCGCAATCTATTCTGCCGGTGTTCTCCAGCTAAGTACCTGTTTGGTAGTGCCGGTGTTCTTCAGCTAAGTACCTGTTTGGTAGTGTAGTCAGAAAACAGCACACACAGAACTTATTATAATTTTTTCAAATATTAGATAAAATCAATGTAATTTATTCTAAATTTTATGTATTAGGCTCACTTCCAGTCGCCCATCTAAACTAGAGAGTGTTGTCTGAGCCCGTAGAGTCTATTATGGATTTGGTTTAATAATCTGAATAATTCATTTTGTAAGGTGCTTTGTTTATATCATTCATACAAAAAATTAGATCGATCTGATGATAGTAACATTTAATTTATGGAATTTATCTCATAAAAAAAAAAAAAAATGACTAATGTATTTTAAAAATTATTATTTTTTAATGACAAATATAATAAATTAAATATACTATGATTCAATCGATCTACTTTTTTTTTTTATATATAAATTGATATATATAAAAATCTCCACAAAACAAACGTTTGAATAATTAAAATCAAACTCGTAATAACTTAATAATTTACGGATCTAGACAACACCCACTTGTCTAGGGACTTGGGATGTTACTGTGAGGTGGTGCTGTGGTGGAGGTTTTTTCTTAAGTCTTATTTTATAATTCGAATAGTTGATATTGTAAGATTTGTCAAATATATTATTTATATAAAAAGTTAAGTTAATCAAAAATTTATAATCTTATTAATTATTTTTAAAAAATTATAAAGATGAAATTAAATGATTATTTTTTAAAAAATAAATATACTTTTGTTATAAAATTATAAATATTTAATCAATTTAATTTTTTATATAAATAATCTAAGTAATAAATTTTAAAATATAAATACTTCAAATTATTTAAAAAAAATTAAGAAAAACCTCCACTGAAACACGAGCTGCTTCCCTCGTCTAAACGATAACTTCACAGATCGGGACAAACACCCACTCCGCTAGGTGGGTGACAGGAGAGGAGCGCAGTCAAATTTTAGAGGAGGGATGGAGATTCCCTCCAATCACTACCTTCATCATTTTTATATATATGTAGCAGGTGGTGATTAGAGAACAAGGAAAATTAAAAAAAAAAAAAAAAAAAATCCAACTAATGAAAGAGAAAGGGTCAAAGGGGTGACACAAAAAGGAGATCTTAGACATTTTTTTAAATTTTATTACTAAATGTGTACGGTTCACTGAATAGGAAGGACATCAAATCACCCAGAGGCGGGTATATGATGTGACCATTAGATCTGACGGCTACCAGGTAACTAATCGACACGTGTGACGCGATGGATTGGCCACACAAAACATCATATCTAGTTCTGATGTTGGTTGGGCTTTGTTGTACAACCCATTCAGAGCGACATGTCAATGGTCCGAGAGTCGTTGGATTTGACCAAAGTTAAAAATTTAACATTAATATTTGTTTAATAAAAGATAAACGACTATTTTTTTTGAAAAAATTAATTTAATATCCCTCTTTTATTGTGAAAGAAGTTTATAATATATATATTTTTTTAATACAAAATTCTCAGGTCCATCGCCGGTAATTATAAACATTAAATTTTTTCTAAACCATCATCATCTTCTCTCTTTATCATCATCCTCTCTCTCTCTATAGCAAAGTAAAATATAACAAAACAAAACAACACAAAACAAAACAAAATAAAATCAAAGCAACAGTGGCTCTATGAATAGACAAGGGTTCAAAACCTCTAACCGAAAGTAAGATAGTCAACCTTTTGTGATTTTGTTGTTCATTGTTCTAGTGTAGTTAATTTCAAGTTATTCTTTGTTCTTTGTTTGTTGAATTCGATTTGATTTGTGTAAGGATTCTGATTTCGCATTAGGTTTTTGATTTCGATTTGTGGTTCGCATTAAGTTTTTTATTTTAATTTGTGATTTAGAGATTACGTTTTTGTAATTTTTGTTGAGATTTTTATTTTTGAAACATTATTGGAGTTGATTTCAAGTTGATTTCTTATCGTAGAGTTAATTTCGAGTTGATTTGCAATAGACGTGTTCGTTGTTCATTGATTTCGAATTGATTTGGCAAGAGAAAATCACAGGAGGAGTATATGATTTAGCCAGAAAAATCTAACCCAATCTTTTCCTATCTTTTAAAATGTTCACTGTAAAGATAGAGAAATCCCATGACAGAGAAAAACAACATACTAGAGAAAATTATATATATCGATTTCAAGTTGATTTGTAATAGATGTGCTCGTTATTTATTGATTTTGAGTTGATTTGGCTAGAGAAAATTACAAGTGAGAGTGTGTGATTTGGCCAAAGAAAATCAACATGATAAGGAGAAGAAAATCAAATTTCTTTAGTCATTATATAAAAATTTATCCTAATATTTCAAAATGTTCACTATAAAGGCAGAGAAATCCCATGATAAAGAAAATCAATATACTAGAGAAATTTACACACACACAACTAGTTTGAAGAAGAAACTCAAAGGGGGAGTAGTAAATAAATTTCAAAGAAAATTAACAGGCAAAAGGGAAATTCCAAAGAAATTTCATATCTCAAAGAGAGAAATTGCAGAGAAAATCAACATGCCGGCGAAATTTCATTTTTACAAATTTCTCTAACTATCGTATATAAATTTAGGAGTCTAATTTGGTCCGAGAAATCTCAAATGCTAGAGAAAATTTCGCACGCGCGCACACACACACAACTGCCAAAGTTATGTCATATATATATTTGTTCATATGAGTTTGGTATTATACTCAATTTGACTACTCCAGTGGATAAACTCAGATTCAAGAATAAATTTGAGTAAAAATATTTTCAATCCTCAATATCTTTTTGTGTATGTATTTGTTGAAGGTTACCTGAAATTTCTCTGTGAAAAGACACAATTTTCTCTGGTTTGGTTAAAACATTGAGAAAATTATGAGTAAGCTTGAGAAAATTAGTTGAATACACAGAGAAAATTGTGAGCAAATCACGGAGAAATTTGATAACAAATCAGAGAAAATTCAACTCCAGAGAAATTTCAAAACATAGAAAATCAAAGAAATTGAGCAATCAGAGAAATTTCAAATTAGAGAAATTTCAAAACACATAGAAATTTGTCTAAATTTTTTTGTGTTTTGAAATTTTTTGGATCAAAATTTCTCAGAAAAAATGTTGAGGGACCCCGCTACTATGAGAATATTGTATGTCCTTTATGTTATAAAATTTTAATGCTAAGGATCTTAAAAAAATTCCCCTATTTTTTAAGACAAGGTTGATCATCAATTTTTTGTAATATGAACATAATTTAAATTGATAGTTATCGATATCTGATTAAGTTAAGTTTTTGCAAGAATAATTTATTCGAGCAACCTTATAAATCCAACGGCTCAAACCATTGACATAGCACTCGGGATGAGGTCCACAAGCCCAGTAGCACGATACTGTTGGGCTTGGCCAACAGCAGTAAAACCAAACCCCTAGTCCGATATCTGCTTAAGATTGAGACAAAAAAAATTAAAAGTACAAATAAAATATTAAAAAATTAATTGTAATTCTTGTAAATAAAATAATTCTAATAAACTAATAAAATAGAAATTCCAAACAAATAACAAACTAAATATTTTAACCTTAATTTTTTTACTCAACCTAATCAAATGCGAAGAAGATTGTATTAGTTAAAAAAAGATTATATTATTAGTTTATGCAATTTTTTTTCTTTCTTTCGTCATATACATAACCCTATGTTGGGTTGTTTTGCCTTGTGAATTGTAGGTAATGATGCAACATGAATGACTTAGCGAAAATTCGGAGATAATAAGGTGACATTTTTTCCTATCTGTGGGCATTTTTTTTCTCAAACAACTGTTTCTTGTGCAATTGTTGTTTTTAATTGTGTGAAATTGACAATTCGATAATGACGGGCGGAAAAGTATGGGTTGCAATTGTCTCAAATTTGTCCGGTTAGTCGGCTAATGTTTAGAAGTTGTTAATCAAAACACATTAGTCAAAAGTATTCTCTCCATTTTTAAATAATAATTTTTTAAAAATAATTATTTAAGTTATTTATATCTAATAAATTATAACAAAAATTACACCAAACATGTTAACATATACTCCTAAAATATATATATATAAAAAAAGAGAAGGTAAACTACCAATGGCTCTTAATGGTTGGACTTAATTTTCATCAAATCATATTAAAAATAAGTCCCAGTAAAATTGTCGCTGAAAATAAATTTTTGTAACAATTTTTTGCATGTCGCTAAAAATTGACAATGAGTGTTTTTTTTTTTTTTTTTTGTCATGATTTTTATTAATTATCACCAAAATTTACAATTAGTGACCTTTTTTTTGATAAATTTTTTACACTGTCACTGAAAGTTAAAAATTAGTGATTTTTTTGTGACGATTTTTTAAACCATTATTAAAACTTTTAATTAGTGACATTTTTTGTGACAATTTTTAAACTGTCGCTGAAAATTAATAATTAGTGACATTTTTCAATAATGTTTGGTGAAAAACGGCATTAATTATTATAGGATCTATTAAATAATAAGTTCATCTATTAGGATATTCGTACAAGTCCTCCAAAAAAAAATAAAAAGAAAATTATAAATAGCTCATGTAAGCTGTATTACACAACCCCCTCTATATGGTTGTTTATTGTTTTTTTTTTTTTTCTTTGCTCACTTTCTATTTTTACTTTCTTATGATGAAAAACTTCTATCATTTCACTCTGTCATTTGGAATGAAAATATAAATAAACTCTAAATACATGTAATAACTCACAAAATTAAACATATTAGTTATGTCAGAGTGTTTTTGCCTCTAGTAAAAATCCAACATGAGACTTTGAAATTATGTCATAGTGGAACATAAAATTGCTTATGTCATACTTAAATCAATTACATAATGAAATTTTTTACAAATATAACTTGCCGATTCACTCTTGATAAATAATTATTAGGCAAAAAAGTATCCATTTAGTATGTATAAAATGAATAGCAAGGAGTAATGCCATGTATTACAGCAGCATGAGGTAAGTCTATGATCACATTCCATAGTATTAAAGCTACTTCCCACCATCAACATGTCTCAGGAGTAGTGTGTATTAAACTATGCTAATAAAAGTGTAAGTGGATATATAGGTTGATCAAAAAGGTATATAGGTTGGTGTTGCGGTCCTAATTGATAGAGTATATCTAGCATAAATTTCACACTTCTAGACTTACAATTTGTACAAGGAACCATAAAAATAGTAATTTATAGTTTTCTTACAACTTGGGTCTTTCTGTGTCTGCCTTAAAAAGTTTTTTTAAGGACTCACTAACACAATCATCGAGAGAAGAAATTCTCAATGCAAGTGGCTCCTAAAAAAACATATATATATCAAAACAGATAATAAATTTTGTGTTCAAACCCTATTATTTATTCAATAATTTTAAAGTCTCAAGTTCTAATTATCTTAAAAGACCATATTTGAGAACGGAATATAACAGGTACATGCATACACCCATGATCTCTTGTTCTTATTCCTTGTTAATTCAAACAGATCTTTTGAGTAACCCCACTATGGTGATTGGTCACTCAATGTCACACCGCATATATAGTTAATTGCTTTTATTTTCTTTCTTACTATATATACATATATATTTAATATTTGACTTGAATTATACAAACATTATTGTTTCCTAGGCCCTGAAAGCATTGTCCTTAATTGTGGGGATGTATTTTCTAAGTACCAACACGTGGCCGAGGTGGCACCGAAGTGTCAGCCGAGGTGCCACGTGTCATGGTAGTTACGCCGAGGTTACCTCAGAGTTGCCGAGGTTATCTGCAAGAATACAGGAGTCCGGGATTACCGCCGAAGATATCGGAATCCGAGATGATCAGATAAGGGGGCAAGAGTCCTAGAATGAAGAAAGACTTCAAGATGGATAAGGATAGTATTCTTAGGGAGTCTATCCTTATCTCTTGTAGAGTCCAGAGTAAGTACTGAATGAGAGTCCATAGAAGTGAGACTTCTAGTGGGACTAGGACAGAGAAAGACTATAAAAGAAGGGCACCCCCGGCGGGTCTAAGGTACGCAATTTTGAGTCCTGAGCATTAATTTAAGCACTGGTATTATCTTTGAGAGAGACTGACTTGATCGTCGGAGTGCCCCCGGGTGGAAGAACCACCGCCGGAGCCTTTTCTTTCTGTGCAGATTGCAGGGTACCATCTATTCTGCCTGTGTTCTACAGCTGATTCACTAAGGAGGGCAGTGTGATCGGAAATTCACTCACACAATTTGGCGCCGTCTGTGGGAACGAAAGAAGAGTAGATGGCCAGTAACACGCAGAAGGAAAAGGTTGGGGACGACGCTCCCGCAGGGAGCAACAGGCCTATCAACCTTGACACTGAAGGAGACAACCACAACGAAGAAACTCGTGATCAGAATCACGCAGAGAAAAACGTCGGCAAGGAGGGCGACACTTCAAAGAAGACAGACCAAGGCAGATACTACAATGAAGATAACCTCCAGGTATGGAAGGATAGGTGCCTACGGAGGGATGAGGAAGTAAAGGAAATGGCAAACAAATTGGCAGACCTTCAATCGGTTGTCAATTTCATGATGCAGAATAATGTCATGCAGCCGCCATACCCGCTGCAGGACATACCGATGCCAGTAGAAAACACCCAGAAGAAGGGGCAGAAAGTAATCCCCGAAGCCCCTCAGCACACGAGGAGTGGAAGACACTCTCACCGACCTTCCAGGGAAGTCGGCCGAGAAGAACCGAGAAGAGAAGAGTCCCGAAGGACATATCACGAGAAGGAGGCAGACCCCAAAGAACATCGGCATGTTCAGGGGCGGGTATTGTGTTTCGACGCATCCTGCGGGGAAGGATCGAAGAGAGGCCACCATGAGGCCGAGAGTAGTGCGCCGAAAAGGCTGAAGTCCAAAGACAGCCGGGCTGCAGGGAGAAGTAAAGAAGACTTGAGAGATTACCTCAAAAGGAAGCAAGAGAATGCCGGAGTCGAAGTGACCTCCTCTGTTAAGCCGAGGACACCATTCTCGGTGGAATTGGACAGATTCGTCGCGCCGAAAAGGTTCAGTATGCCGAGGTTCCAGATATATGATGGTAAGTCAGACCCTAACTTCCATGTTGGATTATTTTTGAATTCAATGGCATTATATAGTGGGAACGAGCCGTTGCTCTACAAAGTGTTCCCTTCATCCTTCGGGGAGATTGCATCGGATTGGTTCCACAAATTACCGAAGGGGAGCGTGAAGAATTGGGAAGGCCTGGCCGAGATGTTTGTGGCCAGGTTCATCACAAACAAACTGCAGCCATTGAGGGTGGATGCACTGATGGCCCTGAGAATCGGCAAAGATGAAAGCCTCAGAGCCTATGCAAAGAGGTACTATGAGGTGTTCAATCGAATACCAGAATGCAACCAGGAGGTGGCGGTCGTGTCTTTCAAGAACGGCCTGAAGGACGACTGTCCACTGCGGAAGTCTTTGGCAAAAACCCTGCCAAAGAGCATGGAAGAGCTCATGGCGAGAATCGAGAAGTATGCCAGAGCCGAGGAAGACACATCGGGGAATAAGGAGACAAAGCCAGAAAAAGGCAGCGGCTCGCCGAAGCGAAGCCGTGGTAACAATGGACCCAACAAACAGGAGACAGAGTTAAGGGCTAAGCAGGCAGTAACAACGGTGTTTCGAATTCCGCTCCACAAACTCCTTGACCAAATTCGAAATCAGCCCTACTTCAGAGCGCCAGCAAGGGCACCAGGAGAATTTATGGGAAGAAACCTTGGTAGGCGTTGTGCCTACCACAATGAGGAGGGGCACCCAACTCAGGGTTGCAGAGCCCTTAAGGCACACTTAGAAGATTTGGTGAGGTAAGGCCATCTGAGAGACCTTGTGGATGAGGCCAAAACGAGGGAAAAACAGGCACGATTGCCTCAAGCACCAGCTGCCCCGCCACCGCCAGCGCAGTAACCACAGGCAGGCGGACCTCGGGTGGTTAATGTGATCCACTCAAAGGTGAATGAAAACGACATACGGGGGGAGACACAGAGGGTAAGACACCTGCAGCACGTCAACCAGGTCGGACTAAAAAGACCTCGGCCTGAAGAGTGCCAAGGACAGATGATAGCTTTCACAGAAGCCGACCTAGATATGGTTCAGCACCCGCACAATGATGCCCTGGTAGTATCCCTCCAGGTTGGGGAGTGCCAGGTGAGACGCATCCTGATAGATCAAGGCAGCTCCTGCGACATCATGTATGTCAGATGTTACAAGGAGTTAGGACTTCACTCTGATGACATGGAGCAGTCAAACGGCCCGATGGTCGGCTTTAATGGAACGCCGATATGGCCATTGGGCGCAACTAGCTTGAAAGTAGAGGCTGGCACGAAGAAGATCAAGACAGAATTCATTGTGATTGACACGCCCTCGCCTTACAACATCATCTTAGGGAGGCCGTGGTTGCATGCAATGGGGGCAGTTCCCTCAACACTGCATCAATTGCTACAGTTCCCAACAGAACATGGGATTGAGGAAGTCAGAGGAGATCAGTTGCAGGCGAAAAATTGCTCCATGGCAGCAATGAAGTTAACCTGCAGCATTCGGGAACCAGAGAAGGCAGAAGTTGAAAAAGAGGACATGAAGGTCCTAGATGATGTCGGCAATGAGCCGACCGAGAAAAGTGAAGAAGCACTGAAGAAGATCTTCGTCCAGGAGGGCGATGAAGAACGTTTCTTTCTTCTCGGCACAGGATTAGCCGAAGAAGAGGAAAGGGAGCTGGAAGCCTTTCTAAGGAAGAATGTTGAGGTGTTCGCCTGGACACCTTACGAAATGCCTGGCATTGACCCCGAGGTCACATGTCACAGACTCAACGTTGACAGGTCGGCCAAACCTGTAATACAACGAGCCAGAAGACCGATGTTGATGCACGTCGAAGCAGTGGAGGAAGAGGTGGACAGACTTCTGGAGGCCAAGGCCATCAGAGAAGCCAATTATCCGACATGGTTGTCAAACACCGTGGTAGTAAAGAAGAAGAATGGCAAGTGGAGGGTCTGCGTAGATTTTACAAACTTGAACAAAGCTTGTCCCAAAGACAGCTTCCCTCTGCCAAAGATTGACCAGTTGGTGGACGCCACATCTAGACATGGAAGGATGAGCTTCTTGGATGCTTATAGGGGGTATCACCAGATAGCCATGTACCCCCCGGACGAGGAGAAGACAGCGTTTATCACTCCAAAAGGTCTGTATTGTTACAAAGTCATGCCTTTTGGGTTGAAAAACGCAGGAGCAACCTATCAAAGGCTGGTGACCAAGATGTTCAAACACTTGATTGGCCGAACAGTAGAAGTCTACATTGATGACATGGTCGTGAAGACCAAGGAACCAAAGGATCATCTTGCTGACCTAAAAGAGGTCTTTGACATACTAAAAACATATCGGCTCCGACTCAACGCATCGAAGTGCGCGTTTGGAGTCGGATCCGGTAAGTTCTTGGGATATCTAGTGACTAGAAGGGGCATTGAAGCCAGCCCAGATCAGATCAAGGCCATCCTGGAATTACAAAGTCCGACATCGGCTAAACAGGTTCAAATGCTTACTGGAAGGGCCGCAGCCCTAAACAGGTTCATAAGCCGAAGTTCGGACAAATGTAAACCTTTTTTCAACCTGGTGAAAAAGGCCGCGGATTTTCTATGGACAGAGGAATGTGAAGCCGCTCTGGCCGACCTAAAGAAATACCTTACCACGGCTCCGGTCCTCTCAACACCTCAACCTGGGGAAGAGCTGTTTCTATACTTAGCAGTTTCTGAGCACGCAGTAAGTGCTGTGATAATCCGAGAAGAGAAGGGAGAGCAGAAGGCTGTTTACTATGTGAGTAAAACCTTGGTCGATGCAGAAACAAGGTATCTACCACTGGAGAAATTAATGCTGGCCTTGGTAATGGCCTCAAAGAAGCTAAACCATTACTTTCAGGCTCACAAGATAGTGGTTCTGACAGAGCACCCACTGAAGTCCTTGTTGCAACAAGGAGACTTAACTGGAAGAATAGCAAGATGGGCCGTAGTTTTGGGCCAATATGACCTGGAGTTCAGGTCGAGAACAGCAATTAAGGGCCAAGTCTTGGCCGATTTCGTGGCCGAATTCTCGCCAGAATACATCGAACATCGGGCTCCGTTGAGCCGAGATGAACGATGTCCAAACAAGGAAGGAGAAGCCCAGCCAAAGACTAAAGAACCAAGGAAGGAAAAACTCAGACCCTGCAGACTTTACATCGGTGACTCCTTTCAACTTTTTGTTGATGGGAGCTCAAACCGGCCGGGGGCAGGGGCAGGAGTAGTGTTAATTTCCCCCGATGGAGAGATATTGGAGCAGTCCATTCGACTGGGGTTCAAAGCCACGAACAATGAGGCGGAATATGAAGCACTGATTGTTGGACTGAAGCTGGCAGTAGCAGCAGAGGCAGATGAGGTAATCGTTTTTTGTGACTCACAACTTATAGTGAATCAAACTACAGGAGAATTTGCTGCCCGAGATGAAAGGATGTCGGTATACGCAAAAGAAGTCATCAGGCTGGCAGACATGTTTCAAAACTGCCGACTTCTTCAAGTTAGCCGAGACGATAACAACCACGCCGACGCGTTGGCCAATTTAGCAAGCTCAATGAAAACCGGAAAGAAGAGGACAATAATGATCGATTACCTATCAGGCCCGAGCATAGAGCCACCGAACACAATGCAAGAGGCATTATGTGTGGACATGGGACCCAGCTGGATGGATGCAATTATTGCATTCCTAAAAGAGGGAAAGCTGCCAGAAGACCGAAAGGAAGCACACAAAGTCAGATTGAAGTCGGCAAGATTCAGTCTGACAGCAGAAGGACATCTCTACAGAAGATCCTTCACTGGACCTCTTTTAAGGTGTGTACACCCTCTTCAGGTCGAAGACTTTTTATATGAAATTCATGAAGGAGTTTGTAGAAGCCACGCAGGGGGCAGATCGTTAGCTCACAAGGCCATTACCCAGGGGTATTGGTGGCCCTATATGCAAAAAGATGCAGAAGCCTATGTGAAGAAGTGTGAACAATGCCAGAGGTTTGCACCTTTGATACATCAGCCAGCTGCCGACCTGAACCCGGTTTCCAGCCCTTGGCCATTTGCCCAATGGGGCATGGATCTCGTTGGACAACTGCCCCAAGCGACTGGGCAGCGGAAGTACCTACTGGTAGCAACAGACTACTTCACAAAGTGGATAGAATCAGAGCCTCTTGCCAAAATCCGAGATGTGGATGTGAAGAACTTCATCTGGAGAAACATCATCACCAGATTTGGGATTCCAAGAGCAATCGTTGCCGACAACGGAACACAGTTTGACAGCAAACTCATCAAGAATTTTTGCGCAAAGTTCAAGATAAAGAATTACTTTTCAACACCAAGCTTTCCCCAAAGTAATGGGCAAGCAGAAGCATTCAACAAAGTAATTTTAGACGGAATAAAGAAGAGGCTGTAGGCAGCAAAAGGAAAGTGGGTAGACGAGTTGCCCAGTGTGCTCTGGGCATATCGCACAACGCCGAGAAGATCAATAGGAGAATCCCCCTTCGTCGTGGCTTATGGCACAGAAGCAGTCATTCCATTGGAGATCGGCATCCCAGGGATCAGAACCCAGGGAGTTGAGAACGGGACTAACGATGTGCTCTTAGCCCGAGATCTGGATCTACTAGAAGAAAGAAGAGAGAAAGCTGCAATCCAGCTTGCAGCATACCAGCAACAGCTTGCCAAAGCTTACAACAAGAAGGTCAATCCAAGGGATTTTCAGGTCAACGACCTAGTCTTGAGGAAAGTCGTCGGCAATAAGAAGGATCCCAGAGAGGGCAAGCTTGGCCCAAACTGGGAAGGGCCCTACAGAATTACCTCGGTGTTAGGAAATGGGGCATATCGGCTCGAAGATAGTGAAGGCAAAGCATTGCCTAGACCATGGAACACTTGTAATTTAAAGTTTTTTTATCATTAGATGTTGTTTGACTTTTTGCCGATATGATCAATGAAATCTTACCAGAATTTTCCAGAACTTATTAAACTATGCATAATGTTGTTTTTTAAATAATGAGAACCCAAGTGGAACTTAGGTTCACATTGGGGGCAGATAGAAGACAGTAATGCCTAACCGAAGTTAAGCCGAGATAATTCATTATCTTTACTTGTTGAAATTTGTAGCAATTTACAAGTTAAAGTTAAGCCGAGATAATTCCTTATCTTTACTTGTTGAAATTTGTAGCAATTTACAAGTTAAAGTTAAGCCGAGATAATTCATTATCTTTACTTGTTGAAATTTGTAGCAATTTACAAGTTAAAGCTAAGCTGAGATAATTTCTTATCTTTACTTGTTGAAATTTGTAGCAATTTACAAGTTAAAGTTAAGCCGAGATAATTGTTTATCTTCACTTGTTGAAATTTGTAGCAATTTACAAGATGAAGTTAAATTAAGTTTATTGATTCAGTCCCTTGTTAAAACTTGAGAAAAGTTTGTTAGTTGAAATTGTATATGCTTTATACTTGTTGAAGTTTATGGAAAATTTACAGGTGAAATCCTAGCCGAGATAAACCTTCAGATAAACATACCCGAGGTATCTCTCCCCGAGGAGATTGTACAAAGGAGGAGAGACATGCAAAATATTCTAAGTATAGACTCATGCAGAAACAGTCATAAGAATATAAAAGTACAAACACTCAGTAGAAGAAAGTTGTATCAAGCATTAGAATGGAAAAAGGCACATCGGCCATATACAGAGTTTGCATTGTTCAGAAGACAAGAGTACAAAAGAAAGAAAAAAAAAAAAAAAAAAAAAGAGCAAAAAAAAAAACATTCAGACATCTTCGGCATTAGCAGATGGTTGAACTAAGACCTCAGAGGACTCTGGGAGAACTACCTCGGTATCTTTTTCTCCCACAACCTCTGCATCTTTTTCCACAAGAACCTCGGCTTCTTCTTCTACAAGAACTTCGGCTTCCTTTTCTGCCGCAATCTCGGCATCAATCTCTGCAAGTGTTTTACTGAGACTTCTTTCAGCTAGAAGAAGATCAGATGATAGCTGCCCTGGCTCAACCTCCTTGGACATCTCCTCAATCTCCTCATCTTGGGTTAAGTCCATGACTTGATCACCCTGAGATAGAGACTTGGACTCATTGGTATCCTTGGGCCTCCTTACCAAGGCTTCATCATCATTTCTGTCTTCATCCTCATCTTCAGCCTGGGATTCAGATTCAGCTTCTTCCTCAGTTTGACTTGGAGGTGGAGGAGGAGGAAAAGAAAGAGGAATGGCTTCAGCCTTGCGCCAGGGTGAGTCAGCAGGAAGATCAAGCTTTTTCGCCAGGGACATCCAACCAAGGGAAAATCCCTTATTGCATGCCTGCCTGACTTGGAGCTTGTAGTCTTCAGTAACATCGGCTACACCCTGGGCGTAAGCCTTTTCATCAACTTCTTTGATTTCAGCCGACTTCGTGGCCAAGGCTTCCGCGAGCTCCTTCTCGGCCTGAGCTGCTTTCCCCTCAGCATCTTTCTTTTGAGCCTCGGCAACGTTTTTAATGGCCTCTAAAGATTCAGCCTTTTCTTCAGCAAGTGTTTGGGCTTTAGTAGCAACCTCGGCCTGATCTTCTAATTTCTTCATTTTTGCTTGAAGAACTTTATTTATTTTTTGAAGGCTTGCAAACTCCTTCTTCAAGTCATTCAACTTCTCCCTAGTCTCGAAGGACTGCATGGAGAAGGAATGTGCATGCTGGACAGCCTGAAAGAACACAAGGCAAAAAGTTATAACAGAATTTTTTCAAATGCGGAGCAATAAAGATAAGAACAAGTCAACAAGTAAAAGACACTTACTTGAACGCAACGTTGGAGCATAAAGGCGTAATTTTCAAACTCACTCATATCGGCGTTCTTTTCAAGATCGCCTGGGAGAAGGAGGGCTGTGCTTAGTGCAACGCCAATGTTTATGTCATCAGCGCTGTCACTAGCCAAGACTGGCTTGTTCTCCAGAGTGATTGCAGGTGTCCAAGGGACATTGGGCACTTTGGATCTTGAAGTTGTCCCAGAAGAAGACTTCGGCCTCTTTGATTTTTGTGACTCTGCTGGTTGAGTTTCAGCAGACCTTTTTGCCGAGGAGGAAGCATTCTTCATGTTCTCGGCCAGTTGAGAGATAGGTACAGCGTCATCGGCTTCAGCATCAGTAGCCTTGGTCTTTGGCAGAGCCTTCTTTATTCGTCTGGGTTTTGGTGGGGGCATCGGTTGGGTCGGAATGGCATCAACATCATCTGGTAGGTCGGCCAGAAGGTCTTGGGCGACAGGTCTCGGGCGAACCATTTCGGCAGTTTTTACAAGTCATCGCCGACGCTTTCTTTCAGAAATTGGTACCAAGTGTGGTGCCGAGGTTGAAGGATGATCGGCCTGATCAGAAGTTGAACCTTGATCAGCCCGAGATGTGGATGCGGTTTGAGTTACTACAGTAAGAGAAGAGGAGCTATTTTTCTTCTTCCTCTTGGGAACGTCGGGAAGAGTTGATCTGTGTGTTGGAATGAAATTCAGTAAGACTGGAGCTTTTCGCTTTTGGATAGGAAGATCCAGAAGCTTCTTTAAGTCTTTGCCGAGGAAGTAGGACTGGCGAAAATTTTTGGGAGGCTTACGAACGTCTGCAACAAGGAGCACAACATCAGAAACAAATAAAATCTCTTGAATACTTGGAGAAAAACAAACAACAGCAAAGTAATTGACGCTGAGCTCTTACCCTTGCCCTCTTTAACTGTTCGGGGAAGAGGGTAGAGATGGACTTCTTCGTCTGGACCAAACTCCCAATTTCCAGAAGCAATAAGATAATCATCACCAGCCCCTTTGTTGGAGTCTGGGAGGTCGGCTACAATTTTAAATTCGGTAGACCTCGGCTTAAGGTAATATACAAAGCCCTTTTCTTTCAGGTTGAGGGCGCACATAGTGTAACAGTATTGGATGTCGGCGAGAGTAATTTTAACATTCTCCTGTTGAGCTAAGGCTATTATACCATTAAGTATTTTGTAGGAGTTGATGGTAAGTTGCATAGGGTTCAGAGTGTAGTAGTGGAGAACTTCACGAAAAAGGGGATTAAGTGGGAGCCGAAGTCCACACTCAATAAACGCTATAACGGGAAAGGGCATTGTATTATCAGTAGGCATAATGGAATCGTCATCCCCAGCCAGCCTAAGGTGAACATCGGCAGGGATAGAGAACTCTTGCCTAAAGAATTCGAGTTTGGTTGGGGAATTTACTCTGTGTCTCCACATACCCATGGTTTTTGGAGCAAAGGTACTTGGCTACAGAAACATTGTGATCTTGAAGGGTTACTGGTACCTCGGCTTAAACCTAGGTGTATACTGGCAAAAGATTGTTGCAGTTTTCCCTAAGAATTAAAGGTTCTATAAACAAATCCCAAACCTAAGAACTATGAAGGTGAAGATCAAAGGCACGAATCTGGAGAAAATACAAAAAAGCAGAAAACAGAAACGGAATTTCAGATTTAGGAAACACAAAGGGTGGAAGACCAAGAACAGTGATAAAACAATGCAAGAGACATATACAGAAGCATGAAATAAGAATCATTCAGGAAGAGAATTCACGAATCGAATGCTAAAACAGAACAGCAATAACAAGAAATTCCAGAAACAATCAAGAACTGGGGAAGAAAAGCCAGTTGCTTACCAGAAAATGTGAGGCCGGAATGAGCTTCGCCGAGATCAGACGACGGGGGCAACAGTGGCGAAAGCTTTGCAGAAATGGTAGATAGAGATGGTTACAGAGCTAAGAGCTTGGGGCAATGGCAGATTCGAAGAAGAGAAAGCTTTAGAGAGAGAAAATGTAAAATATTCAAACGCAAAAGTGAAGAGAAAGAGAGAGGCAAACGTTTTTTGTCCAAAAAATGAAATGGCTGCAAAACAAAAGCAATTATTGCGCCTGGGTTAACGCATGCGTCAGACGGCGCAAGCAGAGAAAAGACGGCCAACAGGAGCGTCGCCAGTACGGACCAATAAGGGAAAAACGCGTCAGTGGAACGGTTGAAAAATGGTGCATGACAACTCATGCACATTGGGAGAGTTCGTGTGAATTCTTGTTCCTGAAAAAAAGACATATCGGCCTGAAGTGAATGACATCGGCTGGAAAGTTTCTAAGCCGACGTACGAGACAGAAGTTCAAATGTAGGTTCCATCATCTCAGAATACCGAGGTAATAGAACCTAGGGGCAGTTATGGGGATGTATTTTCTAAGTACCAACACGTGGCCGAGGTGGCACCGAAGTGTCAGCCGAGGTGCCACGTGTCGTGGTAGTTACGCCGAGGTTACCTCAGAGTTGCCGAGGTTATCTGCGAGAATAGAGGAGTCCGGGGTTACTGCCGAAGATATCGGAATCCGAGATGATCAGATAAGGGGGCAAGAGTCCTAAAATGAAGAAAGACTTCAAGATGGATAAGGATAGTATTCTTAGGGAGTCTATCCTTATTTCTTGTAGAGTCCAGAGTAAGTACTGAATGAGAGTCCATAGAAGTGAGACTTCTAGTGGGACTAGGACAGAGAAAGACTATAAAAGAAGGGCACCCCCGGCGGGTCTAAGGTACGCAATTTTGAGTCCTGAGCATTAATTTAAGCACTGGTATTATCTTTGAGAGAGACTGACTTGATCGTCGGAGTGCCCCCGGGTGGAAGAACCACCGTCGGAGCCTTTTTTTTCTGTGCAGATTGCAGGGTGCCATCTATTCTGCCTGTGTTCTACAGCTGATTCACTAAGGAGGGCAGTGTGATCGGAAATTCACTCACACATTAATTAATAAAAAAATATTCACGGTGAGGGATTTGTTGTCTGCAAAATTTAATATTATTCATTGTACTTAATTTATTTTCAAAAAATTATTTTTTTCCAGAAAAGGAAAATTTGTATAAAAATGATGGTTTTTATTTATTTATTTTTTCGTTTTACTCATCAAACTAGTGTTTAGTTTCTTTGAATAAGAAAACAGAATTTGAAAATCAAATCAAAGATACGCTTTTATATCAAAATTTTGAGATTAGGTGTATATTAAAGCATAAAGATATTAAGTTTAAGAAGAAAAAAAAATCTCATACCATTGTTCTTTCGGTCTTAGCATACGTAATTAGCAAGTTGAACCTTGTCTTTAGCTACCTTCTCATGACATTTTAAAAAGATGGGTTTTATTTATTTATTTTATTTTTGTTTTTATTTTTTATTTTTTGTTTTTTAATTTTTACAACTACTTATTCAAATCAGTAAAGATCTGTGTGTTTTGGTAACAATAATGTCAATGAGCTATGCCAAAGATGTAGAATAGCATTAAGATTATCATAATGATAACTTGCTATAATTGGGTTATCTGTTAAGATTTTTTCTGATAAAGAATCTTTGTGACAATCACCTATAATCATTCTATACTCTGAAGATTGTTTTATACGTTTAAATTAAGAGCAACTGATTTTGTATCTACTTGTATAGACTCTCTCTCTCTCTCTCTCTCTCTCTCTCTCCTATGTGAGAGAGTGAGCTGGTTTTCCACCTCAGTGGAGACTTTTTTTTTTTTTTTTTTGGGTACTCCTTGTATTCTATTTTGAATCAGTGAAAGAAACAGGTTCTATTGGGATCATTACATGATATTAAAGTCTAATCTGTCGTAGTTTTAACTTGGGTTGTAATTCAAATGGTTGTGAGGAGCACTTAGATAGGTGAGATTTGAAATTTAAAACTTGCATTTTATTGGAATTATATTTATTTTTATTTTGAAATTCTACAAGATTATTTGGTTGTTGCATTAAGATGCCTTTTTACGGCAAATAAAAAATAAAAAAAGGGTGTTTTTGAATAATTCCCTCCTCATTTAAAATTAAAAATACTATTGCAAATATTGAAAAGAGATATCCGTAACTGACAGTGGTAGTGGTATTTTAATTTTCTTTTTAATTTTTTATGAAAAGACGTATAAAAAAAATAGAGAAAGTAATATGATTAATATTAATTTTTTGACTATTTTAACTTTAAAAAAATAGATAAATAACCAACACCCCAAATGGGGCAGTATTTTGGATGTTTCGTTCGTTGTTTTCAAAATCAACAATATTAGGTAACTCAAAATTTTGTGGTTCAAATGGTTCAAATCACTCAAAACGACGTCGTTTTGAGTGTAAATGAGTGTGAAACAACGTCGTTTTCACAGATTTGAGCCATGTGAGCCACAAGATTTTGAGCTACTAAACATTCTCCTTTCAAAATTTCAAAAAAGATCAATGTAGTTAATCCTTAACAAAACTTTTTTAAAAAATGTATAAAAATTGTCTTTTTTTATGTTATTTAAAAAATAATATTACATTCACACAATTTTTTTAAAAAAAATTTCTTCTGAAGATGTTTATGATTGATAATAAAATGATTTTTTACCTATCAAAATAATTTTCTTATCTGTCAAAAATACAATCACAAAAAAAATTATATAGATGAATTATTGTCCATTATTTAAATCCTAAATCAAGTGATTGAGTGATAGTTATTAACAAATCTACCATGCAAAATGGCAAAAATGGTTAGCATTTTGTTTTGTTATGTCTTTTCATGTCGGACTAGTTCAGCGACACGTGGCGCGAAGATGGGGTGCCGACATCCCTTTTTTATTTTTTATTTTTGAACGATGGGTGCCGACATCCGTTACCAGTCTACGAATCACAAATGCCAGATATCTAAGGAAAAAAAAAGAAAGATAAATTACAAATAAAATTTACTTAAATTACAAATTATTCTCTGTAATTTTAAAAATTATATTATATCCTTAAGGTTTTTAATTTCATAATAAATAGATTTTTTTATTAATAAATTATCAAATTAATCAATAATTTTTAATAATATTAAAATTTTATTTCAATTAATAATTCAGATAATTTTGTTATTGTATAAGTAAACAGTTAAAAATTTCATATTTTTATTTAATTTTGTTAAATAAAAAATTTTGAAAGGAGATATTTGTAATTTTCTAAATCACTGTGGGTAATTCGTATTTTAAGCAAATTTCAGAGAGTGTATTTGTAATTTACCCAAGAAAGCAATGTGTACTTTAAGCAAACCTATTGGGTAAATTACAAATACATCCCCTGAGGTTTGCTTAAAATACAGATTGCTTCTTGTAGTTTAAAAAATTACAAATACGCCTTTGTTAGAATTTTTTATTTAACAGAATTAATTAAAAAAATAAAATTCATAATTGTTCTCCTATATAATAATAAAATTACTTAAATTATTAATTGAGACATATTTTTAATAGTATTAAAAACTGTTAATTGACTTGATTATTTATTAATAAAAAAAGTGATTTGTTATGAAATTAGAAACCTTAAGGAATGGAATGTAATTTTCAAAACTCTAAGAGATGATTCGTATTTTAATTAAATTTCGGGGAGTGTATTTGTAAATTACCTAAAAAGATTTGTTTTAAGAATTTAAAAAATATCCTTCCATACAAATTTCCTCTTCCAAATTTTTCGAATGACGTGATAAGCAGATGATAAATTAATGGCTTACGTTCTTACAATTATCTTTTTTTTCAAAATTTTTTAGCCAATCTTACCATATGATTTGAGGAATTTGTGAAAAAAAAATTATGTAAATATAGTACTATTGTAAAAATTTTATATAATAATACATCCGTCCCAAAATAGTAATCCTTTTTAGAGAATCTAATTTTTTTGATAATATAATTATTACATTTTAAAAATATTAATTTTTTAAAATTATTCTTTGATAGTATATTTTTTTTAAGAATATCAATTATCATAATTATATTTTTTGTATTATTAATGAATTTGAAAGAAGGGGAAAATAGTAAATTCATATTATTTTATTTCTTAATTTTTGAAAAGTGACTAATATTTTAGAAAAATAAAAAATAGAATAAAGGATTAATATTTTGAAACGGAGAGAATTCTAGTATGAGAACTTTGCTTATTGGCTAAAAAAGTCAAATTATGTCCCAAAAAAAAACAAATTCGATCCATCTTTTGTAAACGAATCTAGAAAATACAAAAAAAAATTAAAACATTCTAAAAAAGTCCAGAAAAGACCCAAAAAGAAAAAAAAAGAAAAAATTAGTGAAGGCTTTTTTAAAACTTCACCATTTCTAGTTCAAAACTTCTTTTTTACTTTTAGTTCTTTCCCTTCTTATTTCGCTATTTTAGTTATTTCTTTTTCTTTTTTAAAATCTTATATTCGATGAAGGTTGTGCTCGTCAATAAAGAGATCACATTACCATTAAACATAATTTTCGAGTTGATACTTTTACAATTGCATATGATATTCAATTACAAAAATTAAAATACCAATTTAAAGAAGATAGGATGGAGTTGTTTGTTCTTAGTTATGATTTAGATCTTATGGATGATTATAGTTTTTTCAAAATTGAAGATATTTATAAGTTTGTAATAAATTTAATTTGTATTTTAAATTTCAGTTACAAAATTAGATATTTCAAGTTTCAAAATATGTTAACAGTATTTGCGTTGTGCCAAAGTATTTCTGAAAACTAGAAAATCAATAATTTATCTTCATTTATCTTCTTTTAATTTGTTTCTCCGACAACAACAAAATATATTTTTTTAACAATGAAATTGTTCAAACTAACTACACAAATGTTGGTTTGGGATGTCCAAAAAAAGTGCACTTTTTGACTTATTGGTAGGTTTGGATTGAGTTTGGGTTGGGTTTGATGTGATGTGTTAGAGAGGTGATGTGATTTAAATAAGATGATGTGACTTAAATAAGATAGTGACTTTTTAACTTTTTAACTTATTTAGGTTATACCAAACTAGTCATAAATCTTTTGTTGTACATGTAGGTTCACTTCCTGAAGTTAAAATCCAATCCACCTTTGTGGACTAGTCTTTTGAAAATAGTAAAATCTTTTTTTGCTACATATGGATTCACTTCCTGAAGTTAAAATCCAATCCGTCAAGTCTTTTGAAAATATCTTCTAATAATTGATGCCAAAAATATCTTAAAATGGAAGCGCAGAAAAAGACAAAAGTTAGATATTTTTTTTTGACACAATTATAGGATAAAAAACAACAGCAATGATAGAGACCCCCTTTGTGGAGGACCCCCACAACCCCCTTTGTGATCCACACCATTCATGATGTGGACCCCACACATACATAAGTAGACCCCACACATCATGAATGGTGTAGATCAGTAAGGGGGTTGTGGGGGTCCTCCACAAAAGGGGTCTCACTCATTTTTAAAAAAACAAAACCTAAACTATATCCCAATTTTGTACAAGAAGTCATGCGGGTTATGTAATTATCATTGGTTCATATTTGTGATTGATGGATAAAATTTTGTTTGTGGCTGAGGTTCATTTGGAGCACCTTTTGATAAAACATGGAGAGCGTGCAAGAAGGTGGGTGGCAGTATTATCATGTTTTTACCAAAAAGAAAAAGAAAGAAAATGTTAATAATCATCTAAAAGAATTATTCTTAATCTCGATCAATTTATTTTTAATATAAATTTAAAATTATATTATAAATATATAAACATAATTTAGAATCTGTAAAAATTATCTTGAGATATTAATTCTTTTTAAAAATATTGGTTATATTTAAACATATGTTGCAAGCATAAGTTATGATATTTTTTAAGCTTATATTTTCCTTAATAGATTTTTTTTGAATAAAAATATGTTACTATTTTAGGTTCATCTAGACCAAGAGATCCTGAATTATCTTAAAAATTTTAAAACAAAAATGAAAAATATTAAGTAAAAGACAAAAAAGTCAACTTTTTGTTTAATTTTCAATATTTTCTAATCTAGACGGATGACGGAAGTTTATTTAATTTTTTTTTTAAAGCGACATAATTTAGAAAAAAAATTTAAATAGTATAGACAAAGAATGTTGAAAATTGGCAACTAATTATAATGCTGTCATCATCATTATTACTAGAAAAAAAAAAAAAAGAGAAAATAACTCATAAGTCCTATTTTATTATTAAGATTACTATAAAATCCTATCAAGTTTCAATATAAATAATTAATTTCTATTTTTCATAACATATTTTCAAAAAGTTCATTACTCTATAATGGTGGATGTTATCTCAATTTTACTCCTCATTTAATATGAACAATAATTTCATAAATACTTATTTGTAATCTAAGTAAAATAATATTTTTTAATTGTAAAAATTATGATATTGTATTAAAAAAATCATAAATCAGAATGAAAAAATTATCATAAGTTATATTTTGTTTTGAAAATTATTATTGAGTTATATCAAATTTCAATCTTGACCAATAAATCTTATATTTTTTTATTATTATAAATTGTAATAAAAAAAAATTCAATTGGTCATAATAATATATTTTATTTTCATTTTATCTTTTTCATGAAAATATGAAAAAACAAATTCATAAATAATTTTAATTTATTAGAAATTTTATAATTAAATTGTTTTTAATTGTTCAAACTAAATGATTTTTCATAAATAAAATTATAAGTATAAGATTAATAATTTTTACAATTATAATTTTAAATTTTAATTAAGTTAAAATTATTTATAAAGTCGTTGTTCATATTAAATAGTAAGGGTAAAATTAGGATAAGACACACTATATATTATGGAGTAATAAGTTTTTTAAGAATTTTTTAATCACAAAATAAGATTAAATAGTATATATTAAACTTTGATAAAACTCATAAATAATCGTAAGAATAAAATAAAACTGATTGCATGATAGTCTTTAGTAGAAGTGGAACACAACCATGAAAGGATTTATGAAGGGTGGCAGACACTGATCAATCATAATCAAGGATCATACCATATATGTTAAAGCATTAGGTTGTTACTTACCAGGATTATACTGTTGCTATAGGAGACAAAATGTTATGATTATCTTGTGTTACACACCCTAGATGTCTTTGTTTTTGCTCTGCTTTAGGTGGACCAAAATGTGCGTCTTGAAAGGAATTGACCAGAGTAGGAGAACATGTACGACTTTGTCACCAAGCAAGCTAGAGGGTTTAGAATGCTAAATTTAACTCAATGAGTTGTGACACTTAGTTAGATTTTGGAGTATAAGTTCTGAGATTTCACGTTTTATACTTTCTGGGCTAATCCTTAGCGGTTTAATGCAGCAGCAATGTTAGGTATCATGAAAAATCTTTCATGAAAATAATCATGAAAGCTTTGTGACCCTTGGATTGCACTTAGAATAAAACATCACACACTAATCAAGGTAATTTAAGGATCATAAATTTTTCATGATTATTTTCATGAAAAAATTTTCATGATCCCTAACTTTTCCCTTAATGCAGTGGTACTAGGACAGTTCTTTAAGTGTTAGATGAACTGTATTCAGGATTTAGGTGTATGGTCAAATTCTAACAGTTATACTTTTTGACTTAAATGGTGTATACGTTGTAGAGTCAATGCACACATGCGAGGTTTGTCCCTCGTCGTATTCCGGTTAAATCAACATTAGGTAGTTGATTCCAAAGTGGAGGGTTGATAGATTTGGAGAGTTTTCTTGTTAATAATAATAATAATAATAAAAAGAATGCTAAATAATAAAAATAAACACAAGAAAAAGAAAAAGAGAGAGAGTGGGGTAAATTACAAAAATCTAAAAAGCAAAAATAACTAAAAAAAAAGGCTTTATATACAGCACAAACTTTCTACTAGGGGTGATCGTAAATTGGGTCGGGTGGGGTAACCTTCCGTCTATCATCGGTTTGAACTTAAGCAAATTGAAAAAAAATAATTTGCATCTGTCTTCTTAGTGAGCAAATGTAAAATGAGTAGGCTATACAGGTTGGTGAGTAGATGTGGGTTGCTTTGGCAGGTTGGGATTTTACTATTTTGGACATTTTTAAAAACTAATTTTCAATCATTCTTAACTGTTTTGGCTCAAAATTTTTAATTCTTCATTTTTTATAATAAAAATAAAAAGTTAACTTTCATATTTCATAATAGCTAATATAATTACTAAATAAAAAGACTTTTTTAACACACAAAACATAAAAATGTAACATCATTTTATTAGGGGTATTGGCAGATCGGATTGGGTCGGGTGACCTCCTTTCCACCATTCATCCGAATTTAGGCATATTGAAAAGAATGTATATGTATCCGTCCGCTTGAAAGATTGAAATTGTCCATTATGTGGTGGATTGGGTTGGGCTATTCTGTTTTGGCAGGTTGAATGGATGATTGTCTAGCCTTACTTTCTACATATTATACTTTTTTTTTTTTTATAAGAAGGGAGACATTTGCACAATTTTTAGTAGTTGAATAAGTCGAAATATACGAATTTATAAATGAGAAATAAGATGATATTAATTAATAATTGATGAAATGCTGATGTTATTAATCCTAACACACACTATAACCCAGAATTTTATTTAGGTTTATAAATGTGTGATCCAAATTTAATTTACACGTAAATCTAACAATATACCATTTAAATCTCAACTCACTATTTATATGCTGGGATATTTTTCTTTGGTAGTACTTTAGACTTTCAAATTCTAGAATAAATTAAAATCTTAGGTGTACATGTACTAAAGAAATTGAGATTACATAATTTCAACACTGTGCCTCTCAAGTCATATATAATTGGTACGTAGAATGGATCCAATGAAATATCCAAAAGTCAATGTGATGTTACCATGCATTGATCCATAAGTAGAGAAAAAAGTTGCTAGTGGGAGGTAGCGTCATGAAGATGTTTTCAAAACACATGATGGACCCAACTCTCGTTTGACAATCTTTTATTTTAATTAAAAAATTATTATAAATTGTTATATTATTTTTTATATTTTTTTTTTTGTAAAGAATTAAAAAATTATTAAAATAATCTATTTTTAAACAGAGCATAGTTTGTTGTTAATAGTGAAATCATTTGTCTATGGATAGACTTTGTAGGCATGCTTTGGGGATTTTTTTATTTTTGGTTTCCAGTGTTTGATTGCATTATTGTGTGAACTAGTGCTGAATAATGAGACCATTCAAAATGTAGTCTAGTAGATTCCAAAAGAAATGCACGCACTAAGTTCTTCGTTTGTTCCTATCTTAATTATGCACTCAACACTTGTAGTAAAATGATTAGCCTTATTCCACTTGCAAGTAACTACTCAGTGTTGATGGCCGTGGTCATGTCAGAAATACATTTAAAAATAGTTACGTATAGGGCTCAATAAGTAAATTTATTATTTGAGAGGTCCTATGAAAAAAAAAAATTCATAAAAAAAAGTCACAATTTATAAGTTTTAGCGATAATTTATAAAAATCATAAAAAAAAAGTCACTAATTGTCAAATTTTAGTGACATATATAAAAAATTGTCACAAAAAAATTATTTTTAGCGACAATTTTATCAAGTCTTATTTTTAATGGGACTTGATGGGAATTAAGTTCAACTATTAGGACCTATTGGTAACTTACTCACACAGGATTTAAGCTATTGACTTGTATGGGTCACATACGTTCTACATTAATCAATAATTTAGACATATTTATAGTAACACAGTGTATGTAGGGGTGTAAATTTGGCCTTGCCTGGCCTATGTCGGGCTTTGCAAGCTCCCGCCAAAATTTAAGTCGGGCTGGGCTGGCCTATGGGCCTAAAAATTAGGCTCAGAGGATATTCGAGTCTTGGACGGGCCGGGCCAGGCCGATAGACCTGGGTTTGGGCTTGAACAATTTTAAAAAAAATTTTCTATTCTTTTCACCAAAATTTTATTTTTTTATCAAAAATAACACTGGGCCTCAGGTTGGGCCCACAGGCCGGGCCGGGCCGAGTTTCAAAATGATGGCCCAGACCTAGGGTTCCAAGCTGGGCTCATGCTCGAGTCTAAACGGATCGGGCCCATCCCAAATTGCGGACGGATTTCGAGCTGCCCACGAGTCGCAGGTCATTTTTACACTCCTAAATGCATGTGACTTGCTAGGGGATCAAACATTTTAGTCTTATATATTGTACTCTCTCAAACAATATGTTAAAATTAGGGGGTACTTACCAATTAGTCCTATTCACTAGACTTATTTACCTACAGGTCCTAACTAATAAATTTAACACTATAAAAATAAGAGAGTGATAAATTTATCACTAAAAATTTATTCATAAAAACAAAGAGACTGATAAATTTATCACTATAAATTTATTCATAAAAAAAAAAGACTGATAAATTTATCTTTATCACTTAATAAATTTATCAAATAGGACTTAATGGGTATTAAGTCTCCAAAGTAGGACCTATTGGGTAATAAGTCTCTAAAATAGGACCTATTGATAGTTTACCCTAAAATTAGCTCAAGATAATTTTAAAATATGTCAAAATGTCGCAAATTGAGAGAGGTATTGAGTGTAGCATTCTAACTTGGTAAACATTCGTTTAATAGTAATGCTATATGAACTGTAATTTTTTTATTTTTTTATTCAAAAAAAATAAAGTTTAGAAAAGATAATGCGTGATTGTCAAGTATGAGTCTAACAAAATAATAATTGAATGTAAATCATACATCACTTCTCGAAAAAAAAATCTTGACAAATTTTCATGATTTTTAACTATGCTGTTCTTTGAATGCCCATGCCACTTACCTAGAGTGCCAGCTCAAGAATATGCTTTGTTTGAATCCATATCAATGAGCGATGTCAGTTCTCATGTATCAACAATCCCTTAAGCAGATGCCATTCAATATCAAAGGGACCATGCTAGCTAGTAGTCTTAACTCATCTATTCTTCCAACACATAATTAAGCTAGCTCTTAAAAGAATAAAAAAAATTATTTGGCTTACAAATTAATAAGGTAGATGCCATATATATATATATATATATATAAAATATATTCATGATACAATTTAGGAAATAATATTGTAACACCCGCCTATTAATTAGCCATTAATTTTATGGTTTATCTTAATTATGTATGTATACGTGCAATTTATGTTTATTTATATGTTATGTGTACCATGTTTTGTTTAACAGAAACGTTAAATTATGAAAAAGGCCTGTCTGATTCGTTAAATTATAAGGTTACCAAGTAAATGTTAGCCTAGGGGATTAGAGCCTAATTCACCTTTAAGAGTTTATAGGTTATAATGAGAATTAAATTAATTTAAGTGAAGTTGTTTTACAATTCTTACATTGATTGAGATCAATTAAAAATTAATATTTTATATTATTGAACGGAAATGACAAGAGATAGATATATCTGAGTGTGAGAAAGAGAGAGAGAGATAGAGAGAGAGAGAGAGAGAGAGAAGGAGAGTATTCTAGAGAACAAGGAGAAGAAGAGAAGAAAGAAAGGGAGAAGAAGGGAGCTTGAAGCAACCATACCAAGTCAACCATAGAAGGTCAATCGCCACGTCCCAGTCACGTACATCACGGAGCTAACAGTGAGTAACAATGTTGTAAAGATATGTTTAACTTAACGTATCTCTTTCCTGCTTTGTATTATACTTTGTTCTGATGTGCTTTTTCTTATGTGTATGAATAATGATCCTATTTTCCTTACATTGTATATCGTGGCATCCTTAGCACCTGTTTACATGATTACAGAGATCTCTGTTACTTCCAACGCTTGGAACTCCTATTTATTATGTTGACGACCATCATATCTACGTTCCGGTCTTTATGACCGCCTGTTCAGTCTTCTAGACTGCCTGTATTAGCTTGCTATGGGATATACCACGTGTACTTTTATGCTTTCTGTATAAGATAAAAAACTATTCAGTTTGTGATTTGTCTTACATCATGATCATCATTCAAAACCCTTTACACAGTTGTTATTCAGTGGGTTTTAGCTCATGTTTATATATATATATATATGTAGGTGATCTAGTTCAGGAGGGGACGTAGTGACGGCAATCTCGCCTCCGTTTTGGTCAAGCTACCTTTTGTGCCTCACAACGAGGTTCCTATCTATATTGAAGCACGTAGGTGGTCCAGTGAGCACCCTTTTGAAATCACTCACGTGTTATGGTCGGTTGCCGCTAGTATTATGTCCATGGTTGATGGGAATGTCTCCTATTTTTTAGTGGTATTTTGATAAACTTGTGCTACCTCGATGTACATATGTGTATATATATATATATATCTATCTATAGTAATGCATTTTGTCTTATGTGAGTTCACAGCTCGTTGGACGTTTTACTTTCTTATGTCTTAGCTTCTGCTAGCCTCGTTTGTTTGATTTATACAGTTAGGCCTTTGGTAATCACAGATTACTGGCCGGTTACAATGCCAAACTTTTAAAGGCGAGTTTGGGTTGTGACATAGTGGTATCAGAGCACGAGTTATACCACACACACATGTCCAACTGAGTTATAGGATATTCTAGAAAAGAAATTAGGGCATTTTAATTGCATGTGTGAGTGTGTGTGGGTTCTTTATGTGCCTATGTGATAAATGCAAGTGTAAACTCGATGTGTCCTATGTTTATTATCACTCTGTTTATATATAATCCAATGGAAGAGACAAGACCTATAGAGACATCTGAGTCTTCTGATGCAAGAATGGATCAGTTAGAGCGAATGGTAGAGCTATTAACAAAAGCGTTAAGACAACAACCAAGACAGCCCTTTCCACCTCCTTATCCACCACCAATTCTAGTGGAGCCACCCAATAATGGTGACATTATTACCTTGACCCAGAAGTTTAACAAACTGAAACCGTCTACTTTCCCGGGAGGACTTGAACCATTGAAAGCTGAAGCCTGGATATTAGAGATTGAAAAGTTATTTGAAGTATTTCCATGTACCAAAGAGCAAAAGATTTTGCTAGCAACCTTCACTCTGTAAGAGGAAGCAAGAATGTGGTGGATACTTGTTCGGGATCAACAGACTGCAATGACTTGGGCACAATTTAAAGAGGCCTTTTATGAAAAATATTTTCCACAGTGTGTAAGGGATTAGAAAGTAATGGAATTTGAACAGTTGAAGTAGGGTACCATATTAAGTGGAGTATGAAGCCAAATTCACAGAGCTTGCACGGTATACACCACATATGGTAGATACCGATTACAAGGAAGCTAGAAAGTTTGAAGGCGGAATGGATGTTGAGGTTCTTGATCGAATTAATGTACTCAAGTTAGAAAAATATGTTGATGTCTTAGATAGAGCCATCATGGCTAAAACGAATATTGCTGCACTAAGACAAGCAAAGGCACCGATGATTGAATGGAAGGGTAAGAGACCGGGATCCAATTTCAAGAAGGGTTGGAACAACTTCAACACTCCACCAAACAAGAGGTAGAATACGGGATCATCTACTAGCTCAAGCCAAGGGAACGATACACCCATCTGCCCAGAGTGTGGAAAAAGACATAAGGAAGTTTGTCGCAGAATTTCTGGCGCATGTTTTCGGTGTGGAAAAACGGACCATATGATCAAGGATTTCCCTTTAGTGTCCCAAAGCAAAAGCCAGCCCAGGGCTAGCTCAACTGCATCAATGTCAACACCAAAGGCAAATTCGAAAGCAGCTACGGGAAAGGAAACTCTAAAACAAGGACGAGTTTTTGCATTGGTACCAGGTGATATGCAGACGACAAAGACGGTTGTGTCAGGTATTCTTCCTAGCTGTTTTCAGGATGCATATGTTTTGATTGATTCAGGGTCTATACACTCATTCGTGTCCTATGCATTTGCTTCAAAATTAATTCAAAAATTGGAACCAATGCCTCATTTATTAGTTGTATCTTCTCCAACTGGGGAGTCTATGACTTGCACGTATGTGTATCCTGCATGTGATGTTAATGTTGGGGATCTGACTTTATATGTTGATCTATTGCCTTTAAATATCATACATTTTGATGTAATTCTGGGAATGGATTGGTTATCAAGGTATTGTGCTACTATTGACTGTGTGACTAAACAAGTTGTGTTTCGTTTGCCTGAAGTGCCTGAATTTACATTTAACTGGGATGGTGTCATATCTCCCCCATATTTGATTTCCTCCATGAAAGTGAATAGATTGATTAACAAGGGTTGTAAGGGATTTTTATGTTCGGTGCTAATGGTGCCAACTACTACTAAACGTAAAGTGGATAACATTCCTATGGTGAGAGATTTTCCAAATGTGTTTCCAGATGATTTGTCGGGCAGCTACTTGATAGAGAGATTGAGTTTACTATTGAGATAGTACCAGGTAACCAACCAATTTCTAAGACTCCATACCGAATGTCGACTACCGAGTTGAAAGAATTGAAAACTCAGTTACAAGAATTACTGAACAAGAAATTTATTAGGCCTAATACGTCTCCGTGGGATGCTCCAGTGTTATTTGTCAAAAAGAAAGATGGAACCCTAAGGCTATGCATTGATTATCGGGAGTTAAACAAGGTGACAATAAAGAACAAGTACCCGTTACTACGTATTGACGATCTGTTCGACCAACTATAAGGAACACAGGTATTTTCAAAAATTGACTTACGGTCCGAATATCATCAGTTAAAAGTTAAAGCTAAAGATGTGGAGAAAACTGCTTTTCGAACTAGATACGACCATTATGAGTTCCTTGTTATGCTTTTTGGAGTTACAAACGCACCAGCTGCTTTTATGGATTTAATGAACAGAGTTTTTAAGCCGTTCCTTGATGAATTCATTGTGGTTTTTATCGATGACATCCTGATTTACTCCAAAAGTAAGGAGGAACATGAATGCCACTTGAGACTTACTCTTCAAATGTTGAGGGAGAGGAAACTGTATGCTAAATTGTCAAAATGTGAGTTCTGGTTAGATAGCGTGATGTTTCTGGGACATGTTGATATCTTGATTGATCCACAGAAGATAGAGGCTGTTGTAAATTGTGCGAGACCAACAAATGTGACAAAGGTTCGCATTTTCTTTGGCCTGGCTGGATACTATCGCAGATTTGTGAAAGACTTCTCAAAAATTGCTTTGCCACTTATTCAGTTAACCCAAAAAGGGGTACCATTTGAATGGACTGAACAGAGAGAGGTAGCTTTTCCAAAATTAAAGACAAGACTTGTGACAGCACCGATTCTTACTTTACCCTTCGGCACGGATGGTTTTACTATTTATAGTGATGCCTCTTATAAAGGCTTGGGGTGCGTGTTGATGTAAAATGGAAAGGTACTTGCCTATGCTTCCTGTTAGCTAAGACCGCATGAGAAGAGTTACCTAACTCACGATCTGGAACTAGCTGTAGTGATTTTTGCATTGAAAATTTGGCGCTACTACATGTATAAGGCGACGTGTGAGGTGTATATAGATCACAAAAGTCTTAAATACTTCTTTACCCAGAAAAAAAGCTAAATATGAGACATCATAGATGGCTAAAGCTAATTAAAGATTATGATCTGCAAATTATGTACCATCCTGGAAGAGCTAACACGGTAGCCGATGCTCTTAGTCGGAAATCAAAGGAAAACTTAGCTTATTTACTTACCAGGCAGAAAACAGTATTGCATGAACCGGTAATATTTGAAGAGATCAAAGAAAGACAATTGTAGGATGAATTCTTAAAAAAAATAGTGGATGAACAGGATTTCAAACCTAGATCGGGGTTCAGTTTTGAGAATGACATACTCAAATTTCAGGGAAGGTTATGTGTACCAAGTGATGCTAATTTAAAGAAATGAATCCTCCAAGAAGCCCACAGTTCCAAATTCTCTATCCATCCAAGAAACACAAAAATGTATCAAAACCTAAAGAAGAATTTTTGGTGGCCAGGAATAAAAAAGGAAATCGCAGAATTTGTGTCCAGATGTTTGCAATGTCAGCAAGTTAAGGTAGAACATCAACGACCCGCTGGATTACTTTAGCCATTACCAATCCCGGAGTGGAAATGGGGACATATTACAATGGATTTCGTGATTGGATTGCCTCGCTCCAATAGAGGTATGGGTACTATTTGGGTAATTGTAGACCGATTGACAAAATCTGCTCATTTCTTACTTGTTAAAACAACATATAATGTGGATAAATTAGCTACTCTGTATATGAATTAAATTGTGAAATTACATGGAGTCCCTATATCAATTGTATCTGATAGAGATCTGAGGTTCACTTTGAGATTGTGGCAAAGTCTGTAAAAGGCAATGGGAACTGAATTGAGGTTGAGCAGTGTATACCATTCGCAAACAGATAGCCAATCAGAAAGGACAATACAGACGCTAGAGAACATGCTACGTATGTGTGTACTAGATTTTCAAGGAAATTGGGAGACACATTCTTGGCATGGCACCATACGAGGCTCTCCATGGCAGGAAATGTCGGTCACCAATTTATTGGGCTGAGGTTGGAGATAGACCACTATTGGGACCCGAACTTGTGCAAGAGACCACTGAGAAAATAAAGTTGATCTAACAACGGTTGAAAACAACACAAAGCCAAGAGAAAAGCTATGCTGATGTGCGTAAACGGGAGAGAGAATATGATGTAAGCAACCATGTCTTTATCAAAGTTACACCAATGAAGGGACACACTCATTTTGGAGCCAAAGAAAAGTTAGCACCTTGATATGTCAGACCGTATGAGATTATTGAGAAACTGAATCCAGTGCGGGTAGCTCTACCTCTAGACATAGAGCACACGTATAATGTTTTCCACATTTCCATGTTAAGAGAATCCTTTCTAAATCCTCAACAAGTTATTGAACCTACTCAAAAACTTGTGAGGAATGACTATACATATATAGAATGGCCCGTTCAGATTGTTAGCCGTCGTATTAAGAAGTTGAGAAATAAAGAAATTTCGTTGGTAAATGTGGACTGGCAGAACCTTGAATTTTTCCTGTTAGACCTTACACTCTTCACTGAAGAAGGTACTTGAGTTTGGAGGACTAAACATCCTAAGGGGGAGAGACTGTAACACCTACCTCTTAATTAGCCATTAATTTTATGGTTCATCTTAATTATATATGTATACGTGCAATTTATGTTTATTTATATGTTATGTGTACCTTGTTGTGTTTAACAGATACGTTAAATTGTGAAAAAGACCTGTTTGATTCGTTAAATTATAAGGTTACCAAGTAAATGTTGGCCTAGGGCATTAGAGCCTAATTCATCTTTAAGAGTTTATAGATTATAATGAGAATTAAATTAATTTAAGTGAAGTTGTTTTACAATTCTTACATTGATTGAGATAAATTAAAAATAAATATTTTATATTATTGAACTTAAGTGAGAAGAGAAAGATATATCTGTGAGTGAGAGAGAGAGAGAGAGAGAGAGAGAGAGAGAATGAGAGTATTCTAGAAAACAAGGAGAAGAAGATAAGAAAGAAAGTGAGAAGAAAGGAGCTTGAAGCAACCATACCAAGTCAACCATAGAAGGTCAATCGCCACGTCCCAATCACGAACATCACGGAGCCAACAGTGAGTAACAATGTTGTAAAGATATCTTTAACTTAACGCATCTCTTTCCTGCTTTGTATTATACTCTATTCTGACGTGCTTTTTCTTATGTGTATGAATGATGATCTTATTTTCCTTACACTGTATATCGTGGCATCCTTAGCACCTGTTTACATGATTACAAAGATTTATGTCAATTTCAATGCTTGGAACTCCTGTTTATTATGTTGATGGCCAGCATATCAACATTCCAGTCTTTATGACCGTCTGTTCGGTTTTCTAGACCGCTTGTATTAGCTTGCTATGGGATGTATCACGTGTACTTTTATGCTTTCTGTATAAGATAAGAAACTGTTCAGTTTGTGATTTGTCTTACATCATTATCATCATTCAAAACCCTTTACACAGTTGTTATTCAGTGGGCTTTAGCTCACGTTTTTTTATATACATATATAAATATATATATATAGGTGATCCAGTTTAGAAAGGGACGTAGTGACAACAATCTTGCCTCTGTTTTGGTCAGGCTACTTTTTGTGCCTTACGACAAGGTTTCTATCTATTGAAACACGTAGGTGGTCCAGTGAGCACCCTTTTCAAATCACTCACGTATTATGGTCGATTGCTGCTGGTATTATGTCTGTGGTTGATGGGAATGTCTCCCCTCTTTTAGTGGTATTTTGATAAAGTTGTGCTACCTTGATGTACATATGTGTATATATATATATATCTAGTAATACATTTTGTCTCATGTGAGTTCACTACTCATTGGACGTTTTACTTTCTTATATCTTAGCTTCTGCTAGCCCCGTTTGTTTGATTTATACAGTTAGGCCTTTGGTAATCACGAATTATTAGCCAGTTACGATGGCCAAACTTTTAGGGGCGGGTTTGGGTTGTGACAAATATACACATAGTAAGATTCCTATAATCAAAATAATTCCTATTCTAATTTCCATATATAATATTTTGATTTCTATATTCAATACTTCCCTTCAAGCTAGCGTGAAGATATTCAAAAAATGCAGGTTGTTAATGGAAGATTGAAGCAAAATTGGTCCCACAGATTTTGTGAACATATCTGTCAAGTGCTGAGAAGAAGAGACAAAGGATAGACACACAATGTCAGTCAAACCTTTTCTCGAATGAAATGTATGTCAACCTCAATATGCTTGGTACACTCATGAAGTACAGAATCAGATGATGACATAATGGCAAATTTGTTATCACAAAATAAAGAGAAAAGAATAGTCTCCTCGAAACTCAACTCTACTAGAATAAAGCAAATCCAAAGAATCTCAACCTCTGTAGAAGACCTATAAAATACTACTTACTTCTTACTTTTCTATGAGATAAGATGATCACCATAGAAAGTACAGAAGCCAGAAATGAAACGTCGATCAGTCCTATATCCTGCATAGTTTGCATTAATGAAACAAGAGAGCCCAGATTGGAGATCAATGATAAAGAACAATCCCAAGTCATGAGAAGTTTTTAAATGCCTTTAAATATGATGAATCGCATCAAGGTGCTCTTTACGAGTTGCATGTATAAACCGACTCACAACACTAACTGCAAATGTCAAATCAAGTCTAGTGTTGGTCAAATAAATGAGGCGTCCAACAAGATGCTGATACATGCCTAGGTCATCCAGCAACTCACCAGACTCTGATGTGAGTTTGACATTAGGATCCATAGGAGTATAAGTAGGTTTACACCCTAACATATCAGTATCCTGAAGCAAGTGAAGGCTGTACTTTCTTTGAGATAAGGAGATCCTCTCCCTTGAGCGAGCCACCTCAATTTTTAGGAAATGTATGAGACATCCCAAATCATTAATATCAAAAGTTTGGTCCAAGTCCTTATTTACTTGACCAATGTCGATAGAGTCATCACCTATGAGAATAATATCATCCACATAAACTAACAAGACTATACACTAACTTGTAGAATTTCGGTGAATGAACCAAGTGTGATCGAAGTGGCATTGAACAAAGCCCATGGATATAGTAATAAAACTGAAGCAACCAAACCATGCTTGTGGAGACTGTTTCAGACCATACAAGGATTTGCATAACAGGAACACTTTCCCCGAATACTCCCTCTTAGCCTAAAAATCGAGTGAAAGAGCCATATAAATCGTCTCAAGAAGATCTCCATGGAGAAATGCATTCTTGACATCAAGCTGATGAAGAGGCCAAGAATTAGATGTTGCGAAGGAGATAAGGAGACGTATAGAAGTAAGCTTGGCAACAGAGGCAAAATTGGCACCAAAATCCTTGCTAGGAATCTGTGTAAAACCTTTGGCCACCAAGCGGGCTTTGTAACGGTCAACTGAGCCATCAGCGAGGTACTTTATAGTGAACACCCATTTGTAACCAACTATGCTTTCCCCAGGAGGTAAAGGTACAACATCTCAAGTGTGATTATGTTCTAAGGCCGCCATCTCAATCTGTATAGCCGCTACCCATTTTGGGATTTTGAAAGGCCTCAGATATAGAATGAGAAATGGACTCTAACTCAAGGTTGCCAATAAAAGAACGGTAAGAAAGATACTGGGAAATAGGATGATAAGTACTACTCAAATAACTTAAACGATTTGGAAGATGTCAATCCTAATGCAGGTTATGTCGAGGAGATGGAAGAGAAGTTAAAGGAGAAGCATTACCTGACCCAGAGATCGGAGAGACGGTAGGAGGGATGAGTGCGTGGGTGACGAGAGTATACTTACAATAGAGGAGAAGGCGACGGTTGAGAATGAGGAGGGGGGACAACCTCATTCTCAACCTCGTCCAAAATGGTCATCGGGCGAACAGTGAAAGTAACAGGAGGATAAGTATGCAAAGAAGAGTTAGTACCAAAGAACGGAAGATCCTCACAAAATGTAACATCCAAAGTGTGGTGAAAGTGATGAGACACAAGGTCATAACACATTCACCATTTGGACATGGAAGAGTATCCTAAAAAGATACAACAAATAGATTTGTCATCTAACTTTGTGTTAGTGGGACTCCGATTTTGAACAAAACAGGTACACCGAAAAACACGAGGTAAGGGTGGAAACAAAGTGATTGTCATCACCCAACCCTAAGTGCTTAGGGTTGCATCACAACTAGCTAAATAATTCTAAGTTTAACCAATTAAATGGCGCAGGTGGAGATGAGATAAAGAATTAAATAGGTAAATAAATAATCAAAATACTTAATAAAGTTACACAAAAAAAATATTTCTTGGGGCTTTTATTTTTTTTAATGGTGATCATACAATTATTATAAAAAAAAAAAAAAATACAAAAAGTCCACATTAAATCCTGTGTTCGTCCTATTACACGAGGTTACCACTGTTCCTTACGTTTCATCACTTGAAAGGGGATAACAGTTATAAGCACATGGTAGAATGAAAAATATTATACTGAGAGCATAAGGGTATAAAATTACCATGAAAAATTATTTTGGCCAAACAAAGAGTAGTTTGGTTTGAGCAAATTGTTTAAATAACATAAACAAAATGCAAAATTATAGCAAATAAGCATAGTCACGATACAAAATAGAGTAGAATAGAACAAAACAGAAAGTCAATGGATCCATGACACACAGAGGGTCACAAAGTGACTAATCAGGGGCCTATAGTTATTTAAGTCCCCCATGGCCTGGGACTGTCAGAGGGTCACTAAAGTGACAATGCAAAGGCCAATAGTTATTTAAGTCCACCAAGGCATGGGATCTCCGTGGAGCTACTTATAAAATACTTGCTCAAAAACATATTTAATAAATGGTTATATCCATGGGTTTCATAAATAATTAATGTAATTAAAACATTAATATAATTTATAAACACGAATTACATAAAATACTTTGTGGTAACTCAAGATATACGTAAAATATTTTTATGGCGACTCATGGTATAATATTACTCACCTTAATATTAATCCTTTACGTTAACTTCTCCGTTTACCGAAACTCCCTCCTTTTACTGACTAACCATACCTTCCTTGCTTCCCTCTTTCTTGCTCCAAGCACCCTTTTATAACTGCTTCCCACCACCTTGATTCAATTCATTTGTCCCCCAAGTAACCACGTGGCCCTTTACTTTAATTGCATGCTTTTGCTTAAGGCTCTCTCATCACTTAATCTCCTTTTTTTTTTTTTTGGGTTAAACACAATGACTGCAAACTTAAATTAAATTACATTTTAGCACATATAACTATTAAATTAAATATATAACGTGGTGTTAAAATGAATTAAACATTTGGGGAGTCACATTTCTCCCCTCCTAAATAGAAGTTTGTCCCCAAACTTTACGTACCTTGGTTTTCGAAAAGGTGTGGGTATTTGGCTCGTATTTGATTTTTAGCTTCCCATATTACTTCTTTGGCTCGATGATTTCTCTACAAGACTTTACAAGAGAAATGATCTTGTTTCGGAGAATCTGATCACGACGGTCGAGAATCTGCACTGATTATTCTTCATAAGAGAGATTTTCTTGAACTTTCAGGTTCTCATAATCGACAATATGCTCATAATCTCCAAGATATCGTTGAAGCATCAAAATGTGGAACACATTATGGACATTGGACAGTTCAGGTAGTAATGCAAGGCGATATAAGCATGAATTGCATAAAATACTTTGTGGTAACTCAAGATATACGTAAAATATTTTATGGTGACTCAATGTATAATATTACTCACCTTAATATTAATCTTTTACGTTTACTTCTTCGTTTACCGAAACTCCCTCCTTTTACTGACTGACCACACCTCCATTGTTCACATTTTTCTTGCTCCAAGCACCCTTTTATAGGTGCTTCCCAACACCTTGATTCAATTCATTTGTCCCCCAAGTAACCACGTTGCCCTTTACTTTAATTGCATGATTTTGCTTAAGGCTCCCTTATCACTTAATCTCCCCTCCCCCCCCCCCCTTTTTTTGGTTAAACACAATAATTGCTAACTTAAATTAAATTACATTTTAGCACATATAACTATTAAATTAAATATGTAACGTGGTGTTAAAATTAATTAAACATTTGGGGTGTCACAGTAGTGGTGGGCATAAGGGTATAAAATGGAGTGAGTCCATGCAACACACGACTAGGGTCCTATTATTGTGGTAAACAGCAGTAAGGACAACCATATGCCAACTAGACTTGGGAACACCGATACCTCGAAGAAGACACCGAACAACGGACATAATATAATGGTTTTTATGTTCATCAACACCATTTTGTTTAGGGGTCCGAGGACAAGTAAGTTGTTGAAGAATACTAATTTGATTAAGATATGAACGAAATGAATTAGAAATACATTCCCCACCATTGTCAGAACGAATAGTCCTAACAACTACATGAAACTGAGTTTTAACCATCTGTAAAAATTGGACAAAAATGGGAAATACGTCAGACTTATGACGAATTAGATAAACCTAAGTGCACTTAGTGTGACTATCAATAAAAGTCACTGTCACGACCCAAACCCGCCCCTATGGGTTTAGCGTCATAACTGGCCAGTAATCCTTGGATTACCAAAGGCCTCTGACCTGGTTATAATGAAATACGAGGGGCCATGGAAGCAAATATATAAAAATATATTGTTTACAGAGCTGTGTTGACGTATGTGAAATAGAAATCTTCAAAACAAACTTATGGCCCCGTTTGGTAGAGCTGTGGAAAAGTGATTATAGATGATAACTTAACAGATTATAGCTTATAGCTGTGAACATAAGTTGTTAATTTGTTTAGTGCAACTGTGAGATTATGGATTTAAGTAGCAGAGTAGTGTTTGGTTGATAAACTGTAAAATAACTTTTTGCTGTGTAATTGTCCTTTTACCCTTATATGATATAAAAATGATTATTTTGTCATTTTTTTCTGTTTTGATTTTAAAAAAATTATTTCATTAATAAAAATTAATATAATTAGTATTACAAAAATTATTATTTTCATTTCTTCATTATAAATTAATTAGTATAAAATTATTTCATTTTTTCATTATAAATTAATTAGTGTCAATTAATGGCTTATTTTCATTTTTTCATTATAAATTATTATTTTCACTTTTTCATTATAAATCAATTAGTATAAAATTATTTCATTATAAATTAATTAGTGTCAATTAATGGCTTATTTTCATTATAAATATTATTTTCATTTTTTCATTATAAATCAATTAGTATAAAATTATTTCATTATAAATTAATTAGTGCCAATTAATAGCTTATTTTCATTTGTTGATTATAAATTATTATTTTCATTTTTTCATTATAAATCAATTAGTATAAAATTATTTCATTATAAATTAATTAGTGGCAATTAATGGCTTTTTGTAATCAATTAATCCTAAAATTATTAATTAGTATTAATTAATATAAAATTTATTTTAGTAATGGCACACGTGTCATAACTTGAAATTGTGAGGGGCATTTAAGTCATTTTGCCCCTCAAATGGCAGCTGCACGCTTAAGCTGTTTGGAAAAGCTTCTTCTATCCCACTCAAAGAAAAAGCTGATTTTTGGCTTAGAAAAAGCTATAATCTGTATTATTAAGCTGAACCAAATACACCAAAATAGCTTAAATTAAGCTAAAAGCTGAAATAAGCTGAAAATAAGCCCTACCAAACAGGGCCTATAAATATGTGTATGTGTGTATGTGTGTGTGTGTGTGACGTCATAAATACATTAGTCTAACGTCACCCATTTACACAGATAAAGCCAAAAGGAGACTTAGCCCAATAAACAGATAAGCAAGACAAAACCAAAACATCTGTTGCAAAGTTACAAAACTTGACATCTCAAAAGGGAACCTCTCTGGGAGGTACAGTGACTGGCTGACCCAAAACTTTAGGCAACAGCTTAGGCCTGGTCACATGCTTGCGCACTTACATACATAATATAAAGGATGAGTGAAAGCCTAGTGAATAATAACAAAGTAAAGGTTTTAGTGTACGATGTCCGGAACAGATTTCAAATCTCTAATCACATTGGAACATAGGCATGTTCGTATCAGAAACAAAGTCATAGTCATAATCATATTCAAATCATGTGTGGTACATCCATTAGCATTAACATATCTCTTTGGTCAAGCATATCAAGTTCCATAATGGAACCTTCGGTACCGAGTAACATATCTCATTCATGGGCCACGGTATTATTCCCTCGAGTGAGGGCTTGGGCCACGGTATTATTTCCCTAGGCGAGGGCCTCATGACCATAGGCCACTGTACTATTTCCCCTAGGTGAGGGCCTCTGCTAAGGATACCATAAATACTATTCAAAACATGGATCATCATTCATGGATTCCCAAAATAGCCTTTTCAGAAGCATTTCACATTATACCATAATATTCATAAGGTATTTTCATATCAAACATAGCTTTATTAAGTTATTATTCACAGATTGTTTTACAGCTCGCTAGTCAACCAATGGATCAACAACTTACGGTGCGTGACCTACATAAACATAACAGATACATATACTGAAATAGACGTTTGGATCGCACATGACTTATCTCATTTCGTTCGTAGTGTGTTTCTAGCCTTTATCCTCATTATTATGTCTTAATCTTAGCCTAGGAATGTCTATGATGCAATGAGGATGCTAAAATATACTTGAAAACATTTAACAAAACTTGCTGAAAACAAGGGTCCCGCTCGAGCGTAATTTCATTCACTCGAGCGGACATGCAAAATGTCAATGGTCGCTCAAGCGCACATTCTTTCGCTCGAGCGTTCTGCAAAAGTACTGGTTGTGTGATTTTCACGCTCGACAGTTGCTCGAGCGTAAGACTTAGGTTCTCGCTTGAGCGCAACTCTTGTCGCTCAAGTTGTCTGCAAAACATGTGATCTTCTGGGAGCTTGCCTTTCACGCTTGAGCGGACTTCTAGTCTCTCGAGCGAAGATACAAAAACAAAGGTGGCCGCTCGAGCGAAAAGGTCGAATTCTGGAATTTCCAGATTCATCTCCAAGCTTCCAAACTCAAATCAAATACACTAAAACTCATCCTTTTGGACCAAACACTTGAGGAATCATATGTGAACTTGGAAAACATTGGGAATTCTAAGCCATTTCGCAAAATCAAAGCCCAAAAACTTGCCAATTGTGCAAAACAAAACTCAATTCTTAGAAAACATAACATGCATGTATTGCCTTGACTTCAAAACTTCCAAAACATGATCTAATGACATAAAATGACATGAAACTTGATGAATTCCCAAAACTAAGGTGAATTAGTAACATGCATGAGGAAAATTCTTGGGAGAACAACTTCAAAATGCTATGAAATATGCATGCATGCATGGTATGGCTCAATTCCTACATTTCTAGTTCAATTCTTGATTAACACAACTTAATTCTCTTTGATTCTTCAAGAAAATGAGTCCAAAGTGACATAAATGAGTTGAATTCTTACCTAAGACTCAAATTCTTCAAGAACATGAGTTCAATCCCTTTGATTTCTTTTCAATCTTCTCCCAACTCAAGCTTAAGCACAACCTCTTCTCACTTTCCCCTCCCTCTATCTCTCTCTCTCTCTCTCTCCCTCTCACGTTTGGTGTGTGTATAAGCTCAAAGATGTGTTGAAACGAGGAAAGGAATGAGTGGGGGCACATAAGAAGCCTTATATAGGCTTCATTAGTGGTGGCTAATTAATTAAACTAAGCAAATGAGCATTAATTAATTTAATTTAATTCACTCTGAATCAGATTTCAATTAAACCTATCAGAAAGTTCTAAAAATTCCAAATAACATATATACCAAATCAATTTCGCGATCGGATGTCGATAAGGCTTTCAATTCACAAAATGAAACAGAAATGCAAACAGATATTCCTATGAGAGACAAATAGAAACTCAAATAATACAATGTTGTAGCTTGACTTTTTCGTGCCCTCTTTCGGAAGTCGAATAAGCCCTACAGAATCAGACTCCTACGGTTCTGAATCTGATTCCACAAGTGCAATGTGAAATAGATAAATACCAAAGAGTCCCAATCTGACAAATCTTTTGGAAAATCAATTTTGAATCAAATTGCCAAAAATAGACTGCTTTGCTAGATACAGAGTCACCACCTAAATGTTTTTGAGAAATTTAGAAAACCCATGACTCGTGGCAAAGGCCACATGTCCATCATCACCAAGATTGTCTCGGCTCGGGAACTTAGGTACGAAAGGAGAAGGTCATGAATTGAGCACCCCCGCTCGCCCAATCAAAGATTGGTCTCTACTAATCATGATATGAATCTTATCTACATTATATGCTCTAGTTCTGATTATTAGGCTATCATAACTATGTGATGCGTACACACACAAGTATAGACTAACTTGCAAGAATTGAAACACTTCGATTCATGTTTGTTTGCAAAATTGTTTCGAAATATGTATCACTTGAAAAAGTGAACACATATGAACATTACTCAAATTAGTCAAATTCAAGCAATTAGCCTTCATCCACAGGCATTCAAACAGTTTATCAATTTAAGCACTTAGCCTCATGGCAAGTATGCTAGACATGGCAACAATCACAAGTATACGATATGCTAAAGCGAGTAAAGGCTCACTTACTACTCCAAGCCAAAATAAACAAAAGAGTTAGAAAAATGTATGATCCTAACTAATGCAATATGACTAATGCAACACATGTGATATACAATTACTAGACTCGGCTACTAATATGGTATATGAATCAAGTGAATAGCATGCGGTTTAAGCACGTATTCAAAGAAGTTTTAAACTAACAATGCAAGTTAACATGATAAACCGAGCCTCGGTGCATGCAATACAAGTGGATGCAAACATGAGAATGCTAAACAAAGCATGATACCCTAATCTAAGCATCATAAGCTTAGTAAATAAAATGAAGAAAGACGTGGGGTTGAAAGACATACACGTTATTACAACATTGCGCTCTCACGAAGGAGAGTCCGAATGAACTAACTAGCTAACAAATTAAAGCTAAGATAATTATTACAAAACAAATTAAATTAGCTAAACTACTTAACTAATTATTACAAATTGAATTAACTAATTAATTAACTAATCTAGTTAATTAAAATAATTACAACAAATCAACTAATTAATTGAACTAAATAGTTACATGAATATAATATGAAAAGAGAGCTAATCTAGCTATTCTACTTACTTTGCCTCAGGAAATGAGGAATGCTCATGCATGCACAGACTTTTCCACCTAAAAAACCCGTTGTTTCTGCTGCTGGATGCCTCTGTTGCACAGTAGGACACTTGCATTGATTTCTACTTCCGGACCAACTCTGTTCTACTGGGGGAGTACACTGTTGGATTTTGCATTGGTGGCCGGCAGAGGGCCTGTCGTCCACTGATAATAGAGTGGCCTACCACTGAAGATGGCCTACCGGCCAATGCTGACAGAACTTCCCTACTGCAAAAGAGAGTAAATAGAGCAAAGACAGTGTGTTCTCAATGTTTGTTTGCACAATTTACCCCTCATCATTTGAACAGCTCAAAGGAGTAGTAAACTTAGTTCACAAACCATCAATCTATGCAATTTCATTGCATGATGGCTTATGAAACCAAGTGTGCAAGTTCAATGAATGTAACAAAATAAGACTCTCAAAACCACATCTCTATCATGAAAGATCAAGGGAAGTAGTTGACAACGAATCGTGAACCGTTTTCATCACTAATGAGTATGAAACGGCTTAAGACTCAATGATTCAATTAACGTCCGATTGAACCCAAACAAGTTATTATCTTGCATCACTTTTAATTCCAAATTTTAATTACTCCATTTTAAATTACCAACCATTCTTTAATCAATTGAGTCCAAAAGATGAATTTAAGTCCTCTAATGGAAAGAGGACTCAAACCAAGAGTTGTTTTAAGCATGAAAGAGACATCATACTGTTGGTAATGAACCCCCAAAGGGATTAAACCATTAAGCATGACATCTCAATCTCATGCTTAAACAAACAAGTAGTTTGAAACCACTTTCAAAGCAAATCAAAAGCCAAGAAAGAAGGGAGGTTGCAGAGATAATTAAGACTGATCACAAGTATGGAAAGCCATAAATAAATACAATCAACTCACAGAAGATAATGTCTAAAGCCTAAAACACCAAACTCATGAGGACAATTACACTACAAACATGCAAAACAAAGCTCAAATGCAACAAACACTTACAAACAGTCCTAAAACAATCTAAAAATTGTCCTAAAACATGCTGGAATTAAGACAAAAATAGCTAGATTAATAAGCTAAAACATAGATCATGCTAGACTAGTAAGCAAGACACAAGGAGGGGAGGCTAACCCCTCCAATTTTGGACTTCAAACCATGATTTTAGCCACTGAAATAATTCTGAAAATTAGTTTTTAAAAGCTCAAAAAAAGATAATGCAAATGTGGGAAACACAAGGGTAAAAGCCTTGAAAGCAAGGTGTAAAGAAGGGTGAACCACCCCTCAACCTTTATTGGCCTTAAAACCCAAGTTTCAGCCCAAAAATACAGAGTTTTTACAACCTAAAAATAGTTGGAAAACATCAAGAAAAATAGTAAATACAACAACTAAAGAGACAAAGCCTTATACCTCTTGAAGAGAAGAACTAATTTCAAGCAATAAACCAAGGCAAACACACCCTCAAGAACTCAAACAAGGCTCAAAGTTACCTCAACTCAAAGATGGAGAGGCTTGGTTAAAAGTGTATAGGAAAAGGTGAAGAGTGTATGGACAAAGACTAAGAAATTTGCAAGAGAGAGAGAGAATTGTAGAAAGAGAGGAAAAATTTTGCTCAAAATTTTTTCTAATCTCAAAACATGAAAGGGAGGCCCTCTATATATAGAAAACATGAATCTCCCTCATAAACATCCAGCCATACACATGGGAGCAGATGCATGTATCTGTGCAAACAGCTAGCACAACTATCACAAAATATCTGCAAAAGACATTGGTAGCCGATAAGCCATATCAGTGGCTGGCAACCAATTGTGATGGTCGGTAGCCCTAAGCAGTGGCCGGTAGGCAGGCCACCAGAGGTTGCAGGCTTACAAATCACTGGGTTTGGTTTAGAAACAAGGCAACAGGGGTGCAAGATTTGAAAGGCTCAAAGCTGTGGCATTTCGCTAAGGGTTTCGAGCACTTGACAAGCATATAGACTCATTATTGGGTGTGCGAGCGAAGACGTCCAAATCGTAAGGGCCGTCAAAAATGAGGTGTCTACCGTTGCCCTTTTTTGACATAACTCGGAGTCATGAAATGACATGAGTGAATATCAAATCCCGAAGACGACCCATTTTGACAAGGCCGTAAGACTTGGACAAACAATTAAGACAGAAATAAATGGTTGCGTCCGCAGGCTGCCTATGTATCCCTTTGTAAGGAATCAAACCAGTGTAGTTCTAGGCCAGAATATGTCACGACCCAAACCTGCCCCTATGGGTTTAGCATTGCAACCGGCCAGTAATACGTGATTACCAAAGGTCTGCTTAACAGTAATGACAGTAATACAGAGTAAGGGGCTGGCGGAAGCCAAACAGTAATAAAAGAGATGTCCAATGAGCTGTGACAAACTGAATGCAAAAAAGGACTTTTATGAACCAGCCACATTCATAACCAAAACATATATACATACGTCATATACAAACATAAACAGGTTAGGGACCAAATCCCTTCACCATAACTGTACAGTCAAGTCTAAACACTTATTACAGAACAGAGACAGACGAGTGGAACCGAGACACCCTAGAGCAGCCTTAGCTTGAACAAACTTGGAGCCTCGAAGTGAGGCACAAAGGTTGGCTTGACAAAACTGGAGCTTAACTTGACGCTCCTAGCTTCGGTTTGGTGCCTGGACACCTACATATAAATATAGACAGTGAGCTAAAGCCCAGTGAATAACATATACGTAAAGGGGTTAAGAATGAATGTCCTTTCAGTAATTAAAACAGTCATTTGCATCATTAAATCAGTTATTCAATCAGTGGCTCATATTTCATGCCATAACAGTTATTTAGAAACCATAATAGTCATATGTGGTACATCCAATAGCAAAATAGTACATTAGGTCTTAACAGACCGAACAGTCAGTTGATGGCCATCAAACAGTAAACAGCAGTGGTCCCAACATTGGAGCTGACAGAGATCTCTGTAACAGTAGCAGTAACAGTACAGTAATGGTAAGTTGCAAAGGATGCCACAAATACAATTTGCAAATAGGACAAACATTCATTCAGTAAACGATGCCATTTCAGAAAGCAGTATAATCAATCGTTCAGAAATAGTTATAATTGAACGTATCTTTACAACATTGTTACTCACAGAGTGATGGGCTATAGACAGGCTAGTCAGCGTCCTCGGGTGCCAACCCTACACAGTTGTAGAATGAACACACACACACTAAGTTACACTATTGGGATTAATGACTTAGCCCCTTAACTTGACTAGGTGTGGTTCTATAACATTATCCTCATTAAGATGCCTTAAACATGGCCTAGGAATGCCTAGGATGGAATGAGGATGCAAAGATGTACTTTAAAACACTTTTCAAAATTTGCTGAAACAGGGGTCCACGCTCGAGCGTGGCTTTATACGCTCGAGCGGACATACAGACAATGAATCTCCACTCGAGCGTGACTTCCTACGCTCGAGTGGGCTGCAAACTCATGAAAAGTCCTGGTTGCATGATATTCACGCTCGACGGACGCTCGACCTCCGCTCGAGCGTAAGACTCAGACCCCTGCTCGAGCGTGAATTCTTTGGCTCAAGCGGACTGCAAAACACATGAACTTCTGGGCATATACATTTCACGCTCGAGCGTGACTTTCTTCGCTCGAGCGGAAGTGTATGTACTCAGAGTGTACGCTCAAGCGTGGAGTCCTCCGCTCGAGCGTGGATCAAAAATCTGGAATTTCCAGATTGATCCCCAAGCACAAAACTCAACCTTTAAAGCTTCAAACTCGAATCTTTCGCGCAAATTTTCTGGAAAACACTTAGAAACCCATAATACAACATGTTTCAAAGATCAATTTATGAAATCAAGCCCAAAGGTGTGATAATGGAACACAATTTTGAATGAAACTTCAAGAACATGATGTAAATATAACATGCATGTGTTCATTTGAATTCAAAGCTTCTAACACATGATCAAATGAGTCAATCCCTCCAAAAACATGATGAATTCTTGAACTACAACTAAAATATGAACTTGCATGTAAGAATTTTCATGAAAACGACCTCAAAATCCCATGGTATGGACATGCATGCATGAATGGACTCTTAATTTAACACATTAAGCTAATTCTTGCCTCAAATCACTAATCTTTCCATGAACCATGCAAGAAACAACTTAAATTCATAATCAAGAAGATGAATTTCCTACCTTAGGTCTTGAATTCCAAGTGTGGGAGTCTAATTTTGCAATCTTCTTCAAATCCTCTAAATTTTCCAAGCTAAACCTTGTTGAATCAAAGCTCTCCTACTCTCCCTCTCTTGCTCACGGTTTGGTCTAGAGAAAGTGATAAAGAATGATGCCAACACATATGAATCAAGGCTAAATAAATGGCCTAGCATTGTCCACTCAATGGCAATTTGGTAGTAAATGCAAACTAATGTAATTTAGCTTTATTTAATCTAATTTAATCATTCCAAATCAAATTTTAATTAAACCTACCATAAAAACATATAAGTTCTAATTAGCATATAACACTAATCAATTTCTGATTCGGTCGCCGATAAGGTTTCCAATTCGCAATCCGAAATTAAAACACAAACGGATCATTCAGTAATCAAACAGATATAAATGCATTTAAAGCAACACACTCATACAAACAGATCAGGATTTCATTCTAATCAGTTACTTATCATGCTCAAACATAGTTTAGCACTAATCAGAGGTGAGGGTTGTCACAGAATGCAAATGATATGCACAAAACATACTTTGAAAGTTGGAGTCACATGCTTCGCGAAGCCAGCTATTTTGAAAACTCATGATCATGCAAGATGATTCAATAAGGAAAAACAAATACGATAAGCAAGAATAAGATAATAACATATGAATGAGTAACTTCAAGCTTAAAACCATCACGGGTTCCATGCAAAAAGATCTAAAACGCACTCTAACCACGCCAAAACACGGGACGAGGAAAGAAAACACCGCTCAGGGTTGCGTTTCACGTATCCTGAGAAACTGAGAAACGAAAGTCGTTCGGGGTTGTGTTTCACATGTCCTGAGATAAAAACAGCTCAAGGTTGCGCTTCACGCATCCTGAGAAATAGAGGAATGAAAACTGCTTGGGGTCGTGTTTTACACGTCCCGAGATAAAAACTGCGCAAGGTCTCGCTTCATGCATCCTGAGAAACAAGAAAAATTGCTCGGGCTCGTGCTTCACACATCTTGAGATACAGCTCGCCCAGGACCACATGTCACGCGTCCTGAGATGTACGAAAAACTGCTCGGGCTTACGCTTCACGCGTCCCAAGATAAAACACACCCAGGACCACGTGTCACGCGTTCTGAGATACAAGAAAAATTGCTCGGGCTTGCACTTCACGCGTCTTGAGATATAAGAGAAATTGTTCGGGTTCGCATTTCATGCATCTCGAGATACAAGAGAAACTGCTCGAGCTCGCACTTCACACGTCTCGAGATACAAGAAAAATCGTTCAGGCTCGCGCTTTACGCGTCCCAAGATACAAGAAAAATCGTTCAGGCTCATGCTTCACGCATCCTGAGATACAAGAAAAATCATTCGGGATTGCGCTTCACGCGTCCCGAGATACAACAAAGAGGTGTGCGATAAATGCACAAAATGAATAAATGCGATAGATGCACAAATGAACACGTGCGATAGATGCATAAAGTGAACGAGTGTGATAGATGCACAAAGTGATGGTCTGTGATAGATGCATGAAATGGATAAGTGCAATAGATGCACAAAGTGAACATGATTATAAATTAGTACAGTGACAACACACGTTCCATTCAAGATAGACCACCGACGTATGATGTTAATTTAAAACATATTCTATGCAAGATATTCTATGCATGAAATAAGAGTATATTCTATGTGAAGTTGACAATGTGTTCTACACACAAATCATAAATGATGCAAGACACGTATACATCGTACATATATGTGAAATGCATATTCTATGCAATAAAAAAAGAACAAAGACGACAAAGATGCGATTTCAACAGAATGAACAATAATACTTGATGCAAGCTCCGATTACCTCTTGGAGACTCACAACATGTTCAAAAAGGATACGCCTTGTTCATATTAACAAATGGAGACCGTTTGCATGCCAAGCTGCAATTGCAAGCCTTCAATACAGAACTTTCCATACATTACTCGGGAAACAAAAGCATAAAACAGAACCAGGACGGAGATGAGAGCTACTGGCCACCTATTGGCCACCATGAAAGGCTGTCGGCCACCTGTCGACCATCAAAACACCTTGGCAGCCACCAATGTGGCCTGCCGCCCACCAATGGCAGATTCGGGGCAATTTGGTCCTTTTGCTTCGGGTCTTTAAGTATAGGTCACAACACTTCATTTCCACACACCCACACTTCCGAAATTGCTCTCCCTTTCTCTATAAGTGCTCATTCTCTCTAGATTTGTAATTTATACCCGTTTTCCAACACCCCACACACACTTTTTCCATAAAACCCTCATAGTTCTCTTCATTTTGAATTGATTAGATTTTGATTCCGTTGCTTTTTCTTGGATTTCCACCACTTTAGGCTTGTTTCCCTCGAGTTTCTCTCGGGTTTCGTAAATTTTTCGGGCTTTGACTTTTTCTCCCACTTTATCTCTCCTAGGGTTGACTTTTTTCAAGTTTACCCTCTTTTCTTCATTTTTCTTCACTTTTCACCTATTTTTCACCCGTTTTCTAGATGGCAGATGATATTTCACACAACGGGGCTCCTCTAGAGGTGCCACCTGTACTCCCACCTGTTGCCGAGGTAGAGGAGCCAGTAGTTGCAGAGGTTGACGAAGAGACTCTGGGCATTGAAGCTGACCTCGAAGCGGAGTTTGAGGTAGCACCGTTACCATTGAGAGTGCAGCCTTTTGATCCGGTAAGATATTATCCCCGCACGCACATCTTACTGCCCAGAGGCATTAGGCGCTTCAGCGACTTTGCTCATGGTATACCAGAGGACCTCCTGTTGAGAAAGCCGGCCTCCTACTTTTCATCGAGCGCTACTAAGGTATGAATTCTATTTTTATGCATTCCTGCATTTCTTGCACTACTCTTCATCTGACTGTATTTTCATCACTGCCTTTATTTTACTATACTTTCATCACTGCCCTTTATCTGATTTATCTATTCTTTGCCATAAGGAGACACCCGTGCCTATAGGGGGTACAGAGCGATGACAGCTAGGGATTGGTATGATGAGCTCCCTGCTGGGGTCCATGACATCGTCGACGAGACTGGCTTCGACCTTTTCTGCTCTGGCTTGACGCACGTCATTGCGAGCTGTCCTTTTCTAAGAGCGCTAGTAGAGAGGTAGTGGGACACCACCAACTCCTTCCACTTCTCTACTGCCGGGAAGATGACGATGACTCCCTATAACTTCGCCATGAACATAGGCTTAGTAGGAGGGGGCGATCCGATCCCTTTTGACACTAACATGGAGGAATGGGAGGCTACTTGGATTGAACTGTTAGGAGCGCGCCCACCTCTGTATCGACCAACCATGGTGAGATACAGCTGGTTTGTTGAGCAGTTCCGAGAGAGCAGGCCCGAGACGCTAGAGGAGATGGAGCAGTATGCTCGGGGCTTCCTAATGTTTGTCCTCGGTACCACCTGATTTTCGAATAGGTGGAACACCGTGGGCTTATATCTGTTGAATGCCCTGACAACCCTTTCGTGGGTACATTTCTACCATTAGGGTGGAGCTAGCCTCACCACTCTATACGGATATATGAGCTCTACCTCCTGCATGAGGGGAGAGTGGATTGGAGGCTACTGGCGAGCGTGGGAGGTATGCATTCCAGTTTTCTCTTTGCACCTTACACTTTCTATTTCACATTTTCTACTTTATATCTATTCAACACCTGTGCTTTCAGCTTTGCACTTTCTGTATATGTTCATACATTGTGCTTTTGCTTTGCACTTTCTGCATCTGTTCATACATTGTGCTTTCTACTTTGCACTTTCTGTATTTGTTCACGTTGTTAATAACATATCACAGCACTTTCCTTGCAACTATGGGTTTATGCGTATTTTCCAGCCCTTGCTTCAGAGCCCATGGAGGAGCTTCTCCCGATGGTTCCCTACTCAAGGTGATACAATGGCCGGTGTCAACGCAGGAGTAGCGAGACCTTTGCTTTCTTCGGCTATTACTTTGACACTATGGCTGCCCACGAGATAACCAAAAACACAGTCATTTTTGCTTTAACACTGCTCTAATTTACACTTTAGCAACTATCAACATTTAACAATCTGTAAACTCTCTGTTTGCAGATCACTTGTGTAACAACCCTCGTACTGATTACCGATAAACCACTGAATTAGCTACTGATTACTGTCAAACTGAACTGATAATGACTGATAATTGGATTAACCGAAGTACTGAATGGACTGATTGAAATCGAAACTGGAATTGAATAAGTTTATCTATTATATTGCGTTTCTATCTGTTTACTTGATTAATTATCTGTTTGCGTTTATGTGTTTAAACTGCTAATTGAAGGCCTTATCGGCGGCCGAATTAGAAACCGTTTAGAGTTTTGGGATCAGTAGAATATTTGTGATTTTATGGTATATTTATCTGAAATTTGATTAGGAATGATTAAATTAAATTAAATATTGATTAATTGAAGAGTTGGGCTTAATTACAACTTTGCCATTGAGTGGAGCATTTGTTTATCCATGTTTGAGCCTTACATACACTTAGGCAAACATTTGATCAGCCCCTTATTCTTGAGACCACCGAATTTTAGAGAGGGAGTGAGAGAGATTGAGTTCATTTTGGTGATTTTGCTTGGAACTTGGAGGATTAGCTTGAATTACTTGAGATTGAAGTATAAATTGCAAACTTGAGCTTGTATTCTCCTAATTGAAGACTTAGGTAAGTGAATTCATTGTCTTCTTGTTATCTTTAAGCTCCATCTTGCATGTATCATGGTTATAGAGAAGTTGAGTCTTGATTTTGTTCATAATTGTTGCATTGGAGTTCCATTCATGCATGCATGGCCATCTTGGTGCATCTTGAGTTGAATTCATGTTGAAATTGTACATGCATGTCCATGTTTATATTATGGTCCATGTTTTCAAAATGTTTCCCAACTATTGAGCTCTTTAGAGCAAGGATTGAAGCTTGAATTTGGTTTAAAACTCATGCATTGCATGTTTACATATTGTTCTTGAAAAATAGTTTGAAATTGGGTTTGAATTAAACACCCTTGGGCTTTGATTTCTTAAATTGAGTTTTGAAACATGTTATTCTAAGTGTTTAAAGGAGTTTTTCCAGAAAATAGCGCAAGAGGATCGAAAATGTTGCTTTTGAACTTGGTTTTGAGCTTGGGACTCAAATCTGGGATTTCCAGATTTCTGTTGTCCGCTCGAGCGGAAGAAGTGGCGCTCGAGCGGAGAAAACGAGCTCCCAGCATCTTGCTCTGTGCATCAGTCCGCTCGAGCGGAGTATTGGGCGCTCGAGCGGAGGACTGGGTGATGCGCTCGAGCGGGCATCGAGCGGAGATTTCACCTATCCAGTACTTTTTGGTCCGCTCGAGCGGGGATGTTGCGCTTGAGCGGGACCTTTGTTTGCCTGTCCGCTCGAGCGGGGAAACCTGCGCTCGAGCGGGACTCTGTTTCACTGAAAATTCTGGAATTGTTTTCTAAGTGTATTTTCACATCCTCATTTCATCCTAGGCATTCTTAGGCCTAGTTTAAGACATTTTAATGAGGCTATAGATGTAGAACACACCGAGGCATATTAGGAAGTTAATTATTGTACTTCCCCAACTGTTAAACTTAGAGTGTGTTCATCTTGTTAACTGTTTAGGGTTGGCACTCGGGGACGCGCTCTAGCATACTGTAGCCCAATCTCTGTGAGTAACAATCGTGTAAAGATATGTTCAAAATGGTTATCTTTTGAATACTGAACTGAACCGTTTATTGAACTGATATTATTTACTGAATGAATGTATGTCCTGTATTCTGAACTGTATTGTGGCATCCTTAGCACTTACTGTTTACTGTTACTGTTACAGAGCTCTGTCGGTTTCCTTGTGGAACCATACTGTTTATTGATCGATGGCCATCACTACTGTTGGGTCTGTTGAGGCCCGGTCCTTTTGGACCCACTGTTTATAGGCTAATGGATGTACTACATATGACTGATTGTCTGAAATACTGAAAGACTGAAATACTGTTTAATGAACTGTTTTCATTACTGTAAGGACATTCATTCATAACCTCTTTACGCATTATGTTATTCACTGGGCTTTAGCTCACTGTTTATATATATATGTAGGTTCTCAGCAGCCAGACCGGAGCTAGGAGCGTGGGTTAGTCCCCAGTTTTGTCAAGCCAGCCTATGTGCCTCACTGCGAGGTTCCGAGACGCCATGCTATGGCTTGGGGTGTTTTTGTGTTCCCCACCGGTCTCTTGACCGTTTTGTATTACTGTATAGACTGTCTACTGTTTTTCTGTACTGTTATCGAGGGATTAGGTCCCTGTACTGAATGTTTGTAAATGATTGTATAGACTGTACTGTTCTGAACTGTATGAATGCATGAAAAACGTTTTGGCATACAGATTGTCACAGCTCAATGGACACTAGTTATTTACTGTATTGGCTTCCGCCAGGCCCTGTACTCTGTTTTACTGTATTACTGTTCAGCAGGCCTTCGGTAATCTCGGATTACTGGCCAGTTACGGTGTTAAACCCATAGGGCCGGGTTTGGGTCGTGATAGAGTGGTATCAGAGCGATACTTAACCACGAGTTATACCGCACACACGTGTCCAAATGAGCTATAGAGTGTCCTAGAAAAGTGAATAGGGCATCTCATGAACTTGAAAAGTGTGTGCTTATGACTGACTGAATATATGTTAAAATGCTAAACTGTTTAATTGTACAACTATTTATAATGATAACTGTTATAACTGCTTATAGTGAAATGGATAACGCAAGCACTGCAAATGAAACTGAATCATCATCCTCTGAGGCCAGAATGGCCAGACTTGAACAAATGATGGGACTGGTAATTGAAAGACTTGATCAACAACAGAACCAACAGCCCCCACCTCCTCCTCCTCCTCCTCCTCCGGTACAACCGGAACAGAATGTACAGAATGTGAACGTTAATGAGGTGGACATTATTGCACTGACTCATAAATTCAGCAAGATGAAACCGCCGTCCTTTCAGGGAGGCTTAGAACCACTAAAGGCTGAAGCTTGGGTTTTGGAGACTGAAAAATTGTTTGAAGTTTTTCCGTGCTCAGAAGCACATAAGGTATTGTTAGCCACCTTTACATTGCAGGAAGAAGCTAGAAGGTGGTGGATGTTGATCCGTGACACCAACACTGTGGTGACTTGGGCTCAGTTCAAGGAGTCCTTCTTTGAAAAATATTTTCCTCAATGTGTTAGGGATAGAAAGGTAACTGAATTTGAACAACTGAAACAGGGCACAACGTCTGTTGCTGAATATGAGAAGAAGTTCACCGAGCTTGCTAGATATGCACCGCATATGGTGGACACCGATTACAAAAAGGCCAGGAAGTTTGAAGACGGCCTGAATGTTCCTATCCTTGATAGAGTTAATATGTTGAAACTGCCGACTTATGTGGGTGTTCTTGATCGAGCCTTGATGGCTGAATCAAATATTGAAGCACTGAAACAAACCGAACCACCCACAACTGAATGGCGCAGTAAAAGACAGGGTTTCAAATTCAAGAAAGGCAAACATAACTCTGCAAACAAGAAACAGAACACGGGGTCAACAACTAGCCCCAGCCAAGGGAGTGGGTTTACCCCACCCTGCTCCGTATGTGGCAATAAACACAAAGGGGTTTGCTACCAGATTTCAGGAGCTTGTTTCAGATGTGGCAAGGTAGGCCACAGAATTAAAGACTGCCCTTCTGCTCCACCAGCCAGTAGTAAAGCTGCACCAAGCGCAGCAGCATCAAATGTAGCACCAAAGCCTAACCCCAAAGCTACCGGGAAAGAGCCTATGAGGCAGGGCCGAGTGTTCGCCCTAGTACCGGGAGACGTGCAAAACACTGAGACTGTTGTGTCAGGTATCCTCTCTATTTGTGCTCAAAATGCTTATGTATTGATTGATTCGGGGTCTACACATTCGTATGTATCGCATGCTTTTTCGCGTAAATTGAATAGACCCTTAGAACCTATGAACTATCTGCTAGCTGTATCATCACCTGTTGGGGGATCCATGACATGTGCATATATGTATCCTGCTTGTGAGATTATTGTTGGGGACATGCATCTGTTTATCTCATTACTAACTCTGTTTGCACTTCATGCTATCATATTTCCACTGCTACACTGGCATTTTAACCGTAGTCTTTCCCAGACTACACTGATACATTGCATTGACACACTGTACTCCCACACTGTACTCATACACTATACTCGTATACTGTACTCATACTGTATCTGATACACACACACTGTAGTTGATTTGTTGACAACTGTCTTTTCCAGATTCCATCTGTACTAACACCGGCAGCAGAAGCACTATCACCAGTACCACCTCTTCCAATAGTAGAGAGGAGAGAGAGACAGGCCCCAGCTCATGGTCGAGATGCGAGACGCAACCGAGGCAGAGATAGGGGCACCTGAGGCCAGAGTAGCCCCTTAGAGCTCATCATGAGTGATGATGATGCTGAGACTAGTGACTTCGAGGAGGCAGTGAGTCGGCATTCTGAGTCATCCAAGAGTGGAGATGATGATGCTGGCTTGGGATTCGAGAGTGGAGCTGACGCCGAGGCAAACTCTGGAGCAGAAAGCGGAGATGATGCTGAAGAGAACTTTGAGGCAGAGAGTGGAGACGACACCAGCTCTGGTCCAGAGTTTGATTTCGACAACGATGCTGATGGAAATAGTGCCCCTAAGTCCTCCCTTTTGAAGAAGATGACGAAGAGGGCCTCTCGGGCCTAAGGCGACTGGCGCTGATTTTTTTTTTTTTTTTTTGGTACTTTTTGCTTTGTTTCTTTTGTTTAGTAGCATTAGCATATGTATAGCTTCAGATAGGTTTTATTTTGCTTTTGAAACTTTTACTCCTCTTTTCTAAAAACCATTATCGAAATAAAACCTCACAGTTTTTATGAAAAGTGTTGTTTTTGCATCATGAGCACCACATTCGCAGTGAAACGGACATAGAATTAAAGTTGCCAAGAGAACGCTTGATTGAAACAACATTCTTAATCGAGTAATGAGCCGACCAACAACCGAAATACAAAATACAACATACAACTCGATAAACAAAAGCAAAAACAACTCAAATACAAATAAACAAACTTGTTAAAACCAAAAAAGACTCAAAACAAGACCTTAAAACACACAAAGATCAAGACAAAACACATGCTTTAACACTGCCCAACAAACAGGTGGACAGCAGAGCATAAAAGAAGGCTGCTAGCCAAAGAAGGAGATTGTCGGCCAGAGAGGGTGGCCTGCCGGTCAGTAGTGTGAGCAACTTCCTGCTTGTTGACAGCCAGCTTCCACTCATAGCCTTATCTTCTACAAAAGGTTCAGCTTCGTGATTTCTTCTCCAGAACTTCATTTCAGCTGTAATTTCTTCCACAAATGGAGCCTTTTTTTGCTGAAAAACTCTCGAATTGGATTGCTGCTTTAGACGGCACGAAAAATGTAAATTTTTGGGGTTTCAACATAAATGCACTTTTTTCGTTGAGCCGAATTCCACTTTATTTTTTGTTCCTCCATGCGATGGCCTGATGTTTGAACCCAATTACACACGTCTTTTGCTTTGGGGGATAAGAAATATGCCCAACAATTAAAGAATTTCAGGTACTAATGGAATCCCGGCGCAACGAGAAAATTTTGCCTCTACACCGTTTTGGCCACGCCCAAGCCTTGGGACGGATGTGTGGGCTCACTCTGCACGAGGCTCGATCTTTGGCCCGTGACAGAGAGCTAGACATACGCAGTTTGATTTATCAATTTTCTGATATCGATGACAGAGACAACCTTCTCTGGCGAGGTTTTTGGCAACATGCCCTCTGCTTAAATATGCTTGCACATTTCCTTCTTGCCCCCTAGTTTTGGGGGGTCCAACATTCGGCTGATCGAAGTGGCCCAAGGTTTGAAAGAAGACAAGAGTTGTATTAGTTTGGCACTGGTCGAAACCTTGATGGGTTTAGATGCCTTTCATCGGCGAGAGACTACTAGATTCGCGGGAGTCCACTACTTCTTCAGGTATTGTTTCTCACATTTTCTTATATGTGCTTCTCACCTCGTTCAGCACTGATGCTCTATTTTTCTTAAAGCTCTTTTCTAACTTTTATCTCAATATACATCTCTCTATTCTTTAATTTCTCTTTTCTTTCCTCCCTTCCCAGGTGTGGCTTATGGATAAGCTGAAGATAGTGGACTCTTGCCCTAAGTACTTAGCTCGAGGCTATTTCTTCTGCCACTAACTAGTGGATTTTCCCAACGAGGGATGGTGGTGCAACTGGATGTGCAACAGGTCTGCTGCAGACATAGTTTGGCGTTGCCCCTGGCTTAATCTGACCGAGATGAGTTACAGCATGGCTCAGCAACCTGGCATACAGTTGATCGACCTCACACACTGTGTGTTCTATTTTCTTTTCCAATTCAGACGTCAGTTTAGGCATGATCAGACTTGCCCAGAAGAGGGGGTAAAGTACCCGGTTTCATTCCCCATCTGTGGTTCACACTTGGCTAGGTACCTCACTACTTAAAGGACGAGAGAGCTTTTGACCCCTGCCTCTAGTTTCAGTTATGCCCTTTCTAGCGAATGCTTGGCTTGGCTTGGCTCGAGAATGACGTACAAATAGGGCCCACTTTAGCTTCAGAAGCTTCCACAAGGACGAGTAGGGGACGCAAGAGCACTTGACCCATCTATGCGTCTAGTTTATTGCTTTGACCTTTTTTTTTCAAGTTTTTTTCAATGTAATAAAAACAACTTTGATTTGTATCAGAGCGTTGGAGAACTTTATGTTGAAATCAATGAAATTAAAGTTGTAAACACTAAAAATTTTCCTTTTGGTCCAAAAATAGTCTAAGTTGCAAAAGGTAAAATTTTAAACAAAATCAACTTTTATTAAAACATTTCAAAACTATTTTTGAAAAGGATCACCACCTAACACGCACGGAATCAATCCTCAAGATGTACAACCTCGCATTGAAAGATCATTGTAGACACCCCATTTTTGACCGTCCTCAAGACTTGGTTGTGCTTGTAGGTACACCCAACAACTGGTTCGATTGCTCATCGAGCACTCAACTATCGCGGCGGAGCGGCACCGGTTCGAGTTTCCCGGACCTTGTATCCTTTCTGCCTCATTTTTGGACCTTGACTAGGTCCTGTCAGAGTGGACCCTGTGGTGCACTGCCGGCCATGGCCTTGACCCTGCCGGCCCTTTGTGATACCCTGCCGGCCAATGGTGTGGCACTGCCAACCATTGCTGATGGCCGGCACCCTCCCTCTCTCAGCTGGTTTTCCTCAAGATCTTTTGAGCCAGCTGGATTTTTGTTATCTCCCCTCCATACACATGTATGGAGGGATAGAACTCTTGCAAAGCTTCTTGAAGAAGCTTTGCATTGCCTTCTTCTATATAAGCAAGAGGCCATCTTCCTTAGACCAGGTTCTGAGTTTTTGAAGAGCAAAAACTCCCTCTCTCTCTATATGGTTGCTAAATTGTGCCTTGAACTTGGATTTCCTTACACTTTTACACTACAACACATAGATATACACCACCACCATTGGACTAAGCTTCTTGGGAGGGATTCTTGAGCTCTAAAAACTAGTTTCCACCCCCTGAAGTTTCTAATTTCGAAGAGGGTCTTCAAGGGTGAGCATTTCCCCCATTTTTGCATTTTATTGCACCTTGCTTTAGCCCTCTTTGCATATTGTTTTAGGCTTTGCTTATAACTGAAAAAATTCTTGTTTTTAAGTGCTTTTTAAGTTTGGTTAAGGTCATTTTGCTGTTTGGGGTGTGTAGCCCCCTTGCATGCTTTGTTTGGCTTTGTTTTAAGCCATATTTGGAGGCATCCGAGCTAGCCTTGGTTTGGCCTTCCTACCACTGAAATCCAGTGGATTTTCAGTGATAGAGGTGTGGTTTTGAGGTCCTTAATCAGAGGGGGTAGTCCCCTCTCTTTGTATTCCTCTTTGCTTGCATTTTTGGCCTTCCAAAGGACCAACCCTCTATGCATTTTTGAGGCTTGGTTCAGGCCCTTTTTTGTGACTTCTAGGACCTGCTTTGGCCCTGTCCAAGGCTGGTTTGGTCATGCCTTGCTTGCATCTAGCATGTGTAATGTAACTCCATTCATAGCTCATCAAAGTAGCATGTGTGCATAGTTTTTGTTGAGTCCATTTCAGTCCATTTTTGGTGATGTTTTACCATGCCATGAATCTGTTTTGGATTGGTTTTGTTACTCCATGCTTGCTTGATGCACTTGTAATGTAAATCCCCTAAACTAGCTTTATATGCTCCATGCCATGCCATGTCATCTTAGCTTGTTTGGTTTACATTCCAGCATGTATTTGGTCATCATTTGGCATGTTATGACCCTATCCATAGTTGGTTTGATCATCCTTTGCATGCTCCATATAGGTGTAGAACAAATCTTGTTTACTAGCTCTTTGTGCATGATGTTTTGACTCATCATACTAGCATATTTTGGCTTTGCTTAGACATGATTTTATGCTTATTTTGAAGTGTTCGAGGACTTTTTTGGGCTGCCATGGCCATATCACTCATGCTTTGTATAGCTATAGTGTAAATGCTTAGGCTAGTCTTGGGTTTTGAGATCCCTACCATGCTATACATATGATGTTTGCATGCCTTGCCCTCATTCCACATGCTATTTCAGTCCATGAAATGTTGTCATTCACTTGCATTTGACATTCCTTGAATGCTTTATATAGCTTGTGCTTTATGCCTCAAGAATGAGCTTTTGGGCATGCCACTTAGCCTAAGCCTTTGGCTCATCATTTCAGTGCATTTTGGGTCCTATTATACCATGATGTAACTCTGTTTTTGGTTGTCCAAGTCGTGCCATGTTTGGTTCCAATAGGTGTAGTGCATTGCCTCATTAATGCCTTGCATGCTCCTTGTGTTTAGCTTTGTGTTCTAGCCTAGGTTGGCTAGCTTTGAGCTTGGTTTTGGTCTTGTTTGGACCTGCCCTAGGACTGTTTTAGGTCCCCTTGGCCCTTTGGGGCTTGCCTTGTATGGCCATGGCTTAAGTCCCTTTGCTTACTTTGAGCTTTGAGCATCCTAACATGCGTTGCTTGCATTGTTGAGTTGATTTGGCTTCACTTTACATGATATTTCAGAGCTTACTTCATTGCCATATATCCATGTTTATTGCTCCCTAAGTGTGCTTAAGAGTTGTCCTCTTCGTGCCTTAATACTTGAGCCATTTGGCATGCATGTTTGCCTTGCTTTTCATGCTTTTCATGCCATCAATTCATCACTATTGGCTACTGATTTGGACCTAGTTGAGAGCTGTCCATGTTGGTGTAAGCCCATTTTACCATGTTGTCGCATGCTTGTTACATGTAGTATGTTGTTGCATACTTGTTTAGCTTTACATGCCTTGTATGTTAACATGTTCATATTGCATTTTGTCATGTTGTCCAAGGTTGTCACCTCACATCATGCTTATATGCTTGTTGCATGTTTGGTTTAGTTGTATGTTTGCACACTTAGGTCATGTTGCATGTTTGCCATGCTTATGTGTTGCATTGCTTGGATTAAGCATTAATCTGAGCATGAGAAACGAGGGGCGTTTCATACTTCAAGTGATGGAACGTGTCTCAATTCTCGGTCACTGAATGTAATAACCCGGAATCGTATATCATGATTATCAGTAATTCTTTATGTGTTAGTATGATTTAATTGAAGATTATCTGTTGAACTTAGAAAATATCTGTTGAGATTACGACTTCGGGACAGAAATTGAAGACTATAATGGGTTCAGAAAATGAAATTGAATATATCTATGTGATACTGGGAATTTTTAGAGCCTTTTGAGAAAATAAAATGAAGACTGAAATTTATCTGATTCGTTAAGTTTCGTTTGGCTTGTTAAGTTTTGGCAAATGTGTTTATATAATATAGAGATAAGGATGGATGATCTTTGACTCATTTGACTCAACAAAGAAAAGAAAAATCTAGAGAGAGAGAGAGAGAGAGAGAGAAGGAATTCGTGGGAGAGGGTGAGAGACCAAGAGAAGAAGGGAAAGAAAAGAGAAATCAAGCTTAATAGAATGATCAAGGTAAGAATCTATCTCTAATTTCATGAAATTGAGTGTGAATCCTTGGCATCTAGCATGTTGAATTCAAGATTATGGCTTTAAATGTTATAATTGATGAGATTGAGAAGAACCTCCATGGATATAGAGATATGAGTTTGTATGTATATGTTTATGGGTTTTTATCTTAAATCAAGATTGAGTTTCCATATGAGGTTTTGAGTTTTGAATAAAGTTGTGATGGTTAATTTAGGTTGTTTTTCAAGGGTTTTGGGACTTGTATTTCATGTATTGGGAATGGATTTTGTAAAGGAAGAAGGAAGCCATGGATTTAAAGAAGAGAACCAGAGTTTCGGACTTTTGCATGGTCCGCTCGAGCGGAGGGAATCCCGCTCGAGCGTAGATCTCGGCCTCTCAGCAGTTTTGGGGAAATTGTGTTGTCCGCTCGAGCGGACAAAGTAAAGCTCGAGCGGAAGGGCTTATTTGCAGAAAATCTTGGAAAGTTGAATTATGTGATCCTAACACGTTAATTGCATCATTTAGCATCTCATGAGCATGAATTAAAGGAAAGAAAGATAAGAATGCACATGATAAAATGTAAAAGAAGAAAGGAAATGGCATGAATTATGTGAGTTAATGATGATATGTATTGAGAAATATGTTATATTGTTAATGTTTGCAGATCAAGAAGTGAAGACCGTGCCATTGGTATTGGAAACCCACTGTAAGTAACATTTCTGTAAGAGATATGTTATTATGAATTATATTTCAAAGGTGTTATAATATGATATGATAATGTTGATAAGCAATATACTTGAAATATTATACGAATGCTATATATTATGATATGTTTGAAATGATAATGTTTACTGTGAATGAAAATGTGTTTAATCGGTGTACGGACCGGTTATTCTAGTCGTTAATCGATGTTATGCAAATGTGTTTAATCGGTGTACGGACCGGTTATTCTAGTCGTTAATCGACGTTATGAAAATGTTATGTTTTACCACCGACGGTCTCTGAACGGGTGGCTATGTGTATGAAAAGGTTATGAAAAGGGTTATGAAAAGGTTATGGAAAGGTTATGAAAAGTTATGAAATGATGACTGATGTCTGATTATGTTCTTATATGATGACTGATGACTGATTATGTTATGACTGTGTTATTGCGATTATATGAAATGTTGGACTTCGTTCAATAATATGTTAATGTTACTTACTGAGTTTTAGCTCATTATTTTGTCTTTATGAATTTATAGGTGAGCATTCAGGAAGTCAAGCCCAGGCGGAGTCTTGACGGAACCGCCAGTTTGAAGCCTAACCAGAGTTGTGTGCCTCCGAGCTGGGGCTAGGCCTGGAAGGCCGCTGTGAGTTTTGTTTCAGTTGTATGAGAGGCATGTACCTATGTTAGTATATGGTCTTTTAATGCATGTTATGTAATGTGGTGGGTAATTAACTCCTTTTTGGCATGTAAATGTATGTTCATATGTATGCACAGCTCTCTGGACTATTAGTTTCTTTTCTTTTTTTTTTTTTGCTTCCGCGAGCCCCGTTTTATTTATGTTTTGTACAGTGAGGCCTGTGGTAATCTAGGATTACTGGCCGGTCTCGTTACCGAACTTCTAGGGGCGGGTTCGGGGCGTGACACTGAAGCTCTTGATGATTCATGAATGAGTTCTAGGCTTTACTTGCTTTATTTGTGCATTCATTTTCATATTGATTTGCACAAGTTGGATCTTTGGCCATCATGCATCGGGACGCGTGATTGATGGTCGTGGATCTGATTTGGCCTCTCCCTTGATGTTTTGAGGTGATTTGGAGTGCCATGGTGCGTACATGTCCTTGGAAAACCCTCCATTTTTCTCTATTTTGTGCTTCGTTGCAGTTTGGTGTCACAGCACACCAGTGGCCGGCAGCCTGCCATTAATGGCCAGCAGTGTGCCACCCTTGGCCGGCAGTGCTCTGCCCTTGGCCGGCAGTGCTCCTCTCATGGCCGGCAGGCCACTGGTAGCTTCCCCCTACAGTGTTTTGGTAAGGTTCAGCAGCAAGCACTGGAAGACACCCTGCAAACAGAGCCTCTAAAGAGCAATCGGAAGGCGTTTCGAGGCGAGGAACCGAAGCGAGCATACATCTCCCTCTTCTTCAAACAGAGCTGGAATGGCATCATTTACTGCTTTCCCTATTTTGTTTGTTGTCGTTCATTCGTTAGTTAATTAATTTGTTAATTAATTAAGTTGTGTAATAATTAGTTGTAGCTAGTTATTCATTTGGTTTTGTAATAATTAATTAGCTCGTGAGTTAGCTAATTAGGTGGATTGTATTATTCATTCGGTCCCTCCGAGTGAGGGCAAATTTGTAATAAGTGTGCATGCGTGTGTGCATGTCTTCCAACCTCATTTCTTCCTCCCTTTTATTTAACCGCTTACAATGGTTAGATTTAGGGCATATTTCAATTAGCATACCTTATGCTATGCATGCGTGCATTCATTCATCTGTCTTGCATGCACCGGGCTCGGCGCATCATGCTAACTGCATCGTATTTAAATTCCAATTTGAATACATGTATCAATTGCATCTCGAATGCCATCTTAGAATAGCCGAGCCTATTTCTAGTTGCATTCTGTATGTGTTGCATTAGTCATTGCTAAACATAGACTAGGGTCATGCATGTTTTGCTAACTAGCTTCATTGTTTTGGCACGGAGTACGATGTAAGTATTTATGCTTTAGCATCTCGCATGAGTGTGAATGTTAACATGACAGCATGCTTACCATGTGGCTAAATGCTTAGTTGATATAACTGCCTGACTGCCTGTGGGTGAAGGTTGGATTATTTGAGTTGGAACAACTCGTTGAAATCCGTGTTTTAGCCTACTTGCGAGTAGCAAATCTTAAAACATTTCCAAACAAACGGATATGCAATGCTTTGTTCCAAATTAGGCGATCTAGTCTATACTTGTTTTGCTGTGCGCATCACATAGTAATTCTAGCTAATTAATCGGAATAAGAACGCATGTGTTTTCAAAAATGAGATATCATGGTTAGTAGAAGCCGATCTTCGGATCGGGCGAGAGGGGGTGCTCATAGCTAACGTTCCCCAATCGTACCCAAGTTCCCGAGCCAAGGCAACTTTGGTGATGACGGACACGTGGCCTTTGGCACCGAGTCAGGGTTTCCTAAATTTTCCCATTATAAAATATTTAGGTGGCAACTCTGTATCTGGAAAAGTAGTCCATGTTTGGCACTTCTTTCAAAAAAAATCTGTTTTTTTCTCAAAACGATTTGCCGGATTTAGACTCTTTAGTTCAAGATTAAGAACCGTGACAAATCGAGTCCGAACTGTAACGCCATTGAGGTCCCTCGCGGGCTGTGTTACAGTTTCTGGCGACTCTGCTGGGGATTTAGAGAACTTGACTCGAACTCATGATATCTTGTTTTGTTCACACTTATGTATCTCTTTGCATTGCATTTGCATTGGTGCGCCTAGGACACCGTATTTGCCATATGCTATTCCTGAACGGTTTGCTGGAGGCTCGCTTCGAGAAGCGTGCCATAAGGCTGACCGGTTACGGGCTCTGCCACAACGGGAACACAAACCCCGATTTTTCCGGGGCACCCTTTTTGACCATTCGACCTAGTGCATATTCGGAATCCATAGTGACCATTCCAAACTATGACAGGTTGCTTACCCGATGATAGGTTGTTTGAAGCCACTGCGTGCGTAGTGAAACCCTAGCTCCTGACGAAATAGGACAGGGAAACCCTACCCCAACATAGGAGTGTTTTGGCTCTTTTTACTTGCTATGTGCTTTTAGAGTGTATCTCTACAGGGAACGCACATATCAGTTTGTAAAGTTTGGGCATCAGGCCTGAGGGCACCAGTATCAGTGTTTTGAGGATCAGTTATATCTGCGGGTATCTGATTCAGTGTTTTGGGGCAGTGATTTGGGGGAACAGTGGTCAGTAGTAGAGTACAGTTGTCTGACTACACTTGTGTTTGATCCGTTTGGGCTGAAATGCTGCTCATTTTTTTTTCTTTCCTTTCAAGGGGTTTAGAGAGTTGATACAGAATAGTCAGTGTTCCCCCTTGCTGAGGCTAGACAGATATCTGATCAGTCACCGTTCAGTACAGCGGACCTATCATGACGCAGAATTCAGAAGAGATCATGGTTATGGCAGCCGCGTTAGATCAAGGAATCACTCTGCAAAGTGAGACCGACGTTGATGTACCGCATCCACCCAAGTCGCCTGCGGCACACCCGGTCTGGATCCCCCAGTTGTACCAGGCTCGTAAGCCCACCACATTCGAGTTGATGGGGATGATAGGTGACCTCCAGAGGTCCGTGGCAGATCTCGCTTACGGAATGTCAACTTTGCTACCAGCCGCACCATATGCTGAAAGTTTTGTACCACAGGAACCCCAACTATTGGGACGGATTGTGATCGAGCTTAGCCAACCGGAGATGGCCTCCAACTATAACAATGACGTATCAGCACCAACCCAAGCCCTCGATCAGGCTGAGGCTAGAGGTAAGAACAAAATGAAGGCAGACACTGATCCCATTGAACGACTGTTGTGGGCAGTCGAGGCTTTGAAAGCCGGGGGGATGAGTAAACAACAGGTGCTCGCGGTCACAACCAAGATCGTGGATGATGTTTTCCCCACTCCAGCCATAGGCAGTACAAGCCAGTCAGAAAACCGGGATAGGCCCCGTCATGCCAGAACAGTTCATCCCCCTCCCAACTCTGCACCTACAAAAGATCAGAAATCCAAGGCCGCACCTGCCGACCCTTTTGCTAGTACGTCTAGCGAGAATCCACAGGCTTCAAAGTATCTGCCTCGAGGGCACAGAGTCTTTCATCCCCTCTACATGCCTTTGTCTAGGGCACTTCTAATTTTGGCTAAAAAGGGGCATCTTACACCCCTCGAGCCGCGGCCTCTCCTGAATCCCCTTCCAGCTAAACACGATGCTACTTTGTACTGCGCGTACCACCAGCAAACCGGTCACAGCATCGACAGTTTTTTTCGCCTACGTCATGAAGTGCAAGATTTGATTGACGATAAGGTCATTCTCCCGCCTACCTCGGCCAAGTCGGTCACTACAGAGTTCTTGGATTTTGAGGATACTGCGAGTATGTAATCAGGGAGTGAGCCACCTGTGGGCGGCGCCCGGTATATTTTGATGTGGCGTTTGGCACACATTTTTGAGCATCTGCGATTGCTAGTTTTGTAAATTCTGGCTTGGGTGTCGAGTCAGTCTTTTATTTTGTTTTGAGTCTGTCTCTTTGTCTTGAGTCAGTTCTTTTTTGCTTAAGGGTCTGCCTTGTTGTAGCGAGTCAGTCCCCTTTGTATAGACTATCAGGTGATTCCGGGGTTGTTGCCTCGAACGCCGTTTTGTTTTGTAATTACTCCTTTTGCTTTCTTTTTGAGCTTGTCTCTGCTGTGAAGCCAGTTACGACCAGAAAGTATGAATGAAACAGCTGTGGCTGTCATGTTTTTGTGCTTGTTACTACTTTAAGCCTGTTGTGCCACAAGATTTGAATGAAACGGCGGAGCATCTCACCTACTCTTCTGTGCTTTAAACTCATCGTAATGACCTAAGTTTTTGCAAACCTTTTTTGAACACTGTGGTGATGAAAATGAAGAGGAAGGAATTCCTCGGGATTTGCAAAACTTTGATCAAATGGAGAGAAAGAGAGGCATGCTAAGCCCTTAATGATCGAAATCATGCTTGTTAGCGTGAGTACTGAGAAGGACCCTGACTTGATCCAGATTGGTTCCACACTATCTTCGGCGCGAGCAATCTGTCACTTTCTTAAAAACTTTCAAAAACAAAATGTCTTACGCAGTCCTGCGAAGACCTGTGTGGAATCGCTCTTGAGATTGTGCAGCTTAGGATCGCTCGCCTCAAGATTCAATCCATTTGTTTTCGAACCTTGAACCCATTCAGAACGTTCAACGGTTAACTGCCATGTGAGGCCTGTGTGGCCAAATTTGAGGCAGCCCTCGAACAGAAGGCACCGGAGTCAGATCAAGAAGATCAGATCTCATCAGTAGGAGCTTGTGAAGCTAAAATAGACGCACCCCTCCAACTAGGGGCAAAAATGTCCGATGTGCTCGTAGAGCCGAAGATGGATCCTTTTGCAAATCAATACAACGGTCATTTTCCCGAATTCAGATGACTTCAGGACCTCAAAACCATTTGGCATGGACTTGTCACACTTTTACCCTTTGAGAAGCTCGCTAGGCCGAAAACCCGGAAGGGCGACCCAGGCAAAAGTTAGAGCAAGAGAAAGAAAAAAGATATATATACAAAAAAAAGAGAAAAGAAAAATGAAGAAAATGAAGAAAAAAAAAACAAAAAACAAAAAACAAAAAAAGGAAAAAAAGAAGAAAAGAATTGAAAAAAAAAAATGAGAAAAACGAAGCTCGCAAGGTCGAAAACCCGCATCGGGCGCCTTGGCAAAAGTTAGAGCCTAAAAAGTGAAGGTTAAAATACCCGAGTGTACCTTAACCGGAACTACGTAAGGCTTGATTCCCATGTTTGGGATACGTAGGCAACTTCGTCCTGAAGTCCAGCCCCCGACGCTTTCATAGCGTCTTAGTCCATTGTAATGGTTTTGATCATCTTTGCCTTCTCTGAATCCGATAGTTCGGTTGTGACAACCGGAACCACGCAGTCAACTTCCTCTTGAAATGTAGCCCCCAACGCTTTCACAGTGACTGTGTCCATATATTGGTTTTGACCATCTTCTCCGTGTCCAAGAGTTCGTTTGCAATCATCACCGATGAGGATTGGCTTTCAGCATGCTGCAACATCATCCAAACAAGGGGCAACTTTCCGTTACCATAAGTTTCCATGAGTCGCCGTCTAAACCAGGGGCAACTTTCCGTTGCCATGCACCCCTTTCAAGCAAGGGGCAATTTTCCATTGCTATGGGTCCGAGGTCGTGCATCTCAAGAGTAGGTTCCGAGCTCGTTGAGCAGTGGCCGTTTGCAAAAATAGTTTTTGAGAATTTTTACTGAGGTTGACTAATTCTCTCGAAAATTATTCCATTTTTCTAAAACTGGACCATTTCTTGGACCCAAAAAGGGAAAATTTTCAGTGCTCATAACCTGACTTACATGATTTCAAATCAAAAGGTTGAACAAGCATGTTAATCTAACTTTCATGTTGGTCAAAATTGTTTTAAAACCAAAACAAAAAATGGTCAAAACGATGAACTAGGGGCACAGTTGAGTCAGGTGTTCTGTCTTTTCCCCATTGTTAACATACCCGCCAGAAAGGGCACAGCTGAAGCTGTTAGTAAAAGGCTGAAAGCTCTATCACCCTCCAAGCAGCGAGGTATCAAGCTAAATGCGAAGCACGAATTGGAATGGATCAAGATATTCCACTTCCTCATCTGGATAGATCTGATCACGTCCAAACTCCCCAGCAAAGCGTCATTAACCGATGTCAGCCGCAGATTGGTTACACACCCAGTTGTAGTACAACCCTTCTGTGGGAGAAACTCGCTGTTGTGAACAAGAATAAGAATCTGGTAGAATACCAGGGGCATGAACCCTACAACTTTCTGTTTATCCATCAACCACCCAGGGAAGGGATGAAAAATGAGAGATTGAAGAATAGAGAGATGTGCGCTGAGAGAAAAAGTGAGGAAAAGGGTTTCTTCAGAAAAACAGAGCCTGAGGGCCAAGTGATGTGAGAATCACAAATGAGAAAGGGTGGGAAACAATACCCGAAACAACTGGCCCCTCGCGAACTAAAAGGTCTCTCGTCTTTGTAACACGTCTGTGTGTCGTGTCTTTTGTTTTGTTTGTCTCGATTCTTGCTTTGAGTCGTCCTGAGCGTGTCTCGATGTGTTTAGGTTGTATACCTTTTTGTTTTTCTTCATTGAGTCGTGGGGCGCTGTGTTCAGTCGTAGACTCAATACCCAATTGAAAACTTTTTCCCACTCTCAATTTCAAAAAATGAATCATTTTGTGCTCAGAGTGTTATGCCATTCTCCACGTTTGTGCAAAACAAAATTTGTTCTTTCATAAACCGCAGGGTTCAACCCAGGTCATGTCAGAGCAGTAAAACCAGGACATATCTGAAGCTATGGGTTCCGAATTACGAAGCAAAGGCAAATAAGGAAAATTCGAAGCATCTGAGTTTGTTTAGACTCCTGCCAATTCCATCTTTCCATCCAGCGTGTTCAGAATGAACCGAATATTGTGTTATGGACTGTATGTTCAGAATGGGCAGTGTGCTGCATGAGCTGTATACCGAATAAACAGAGTACTGTGTTGTGGGCTATACGTCTAGAATGGGCAGTGTGTTGTATGAACTGTATGTTCAACGTGAATAGAATACTTTGTCGACTACTTTCGTGCCAGAATGGCAATCAGAAGTGCTCTCTCGGAGTACCAATCCCTGCCAGAGGCATCTCAGTTGTGAATATGATTAGAAAAAAAGAAGCGGCATCCATGGTTTTCCCCAGCAGATGTTGCTCCTTGTCAGTTTTTCAGGACCTTTATACTGTGTATTGAAGGTTAGTGTTCAAAGAACACAGGGGGGATCCCCGTCGGAGTAGAGCGGTTCACCGCCACTCACCTCATGAGGTGCTTTCTAAAGCACTGCTTTATTTATTGCATTCCTTAACATCATGCATTGTATTGCATTCTACCCATCAAGATATTTTCTTGTTCATGCGCGGTATTGCACGTACCATTCATTAAGAGAAGTTCCAGTTCAGTTTGACTGATACCTTTCTCTTCTCGCGTTTGGCATGCGTCTGGACCTACCTTTCTTCCCTCGCGTTTGGTACGCGTTTGAATGACTGCGTTTCCCTGCACAGTCCTTTCCTCTCTCGCGTGTACTACGCTGAGAGATTTTTCTCTTTCCCCTCTCACGTGTACTACGCTGAGAGATTTTCTCTTTTCCCTCTCGCGTGTACTACGCTGAGAGGTTTCTCCTTCCTCTCTCGCGTGTAGTACGCTGAGAGGCTTTTTCTCTTTCCGCTCTCGCGTGTACTACACTGAGAGATTTTCTCTTTCCCATCTCGCGTGTACTACGCTGAGAGGTTTTCTCTTTCCGCTCTCGCGTGTACTACGCTGAGAGATTTTCTCTTTCCCCTCTCACGTGTACTACGCTGAGAGGTTTCTCCTTCCTCTCTCGCGTGTACTACGCTGAGAGGCTTTTTCTTTTTCCCCTCTCGCGTGTGCTACGCTGAGAGGTTTCTCTTTCTTCTCTCGCGTGTGCTACGCTGAGAAGCTTTCTTTTTCTTTTTCCCCTCTCGCGTGTGCTACGCTGAGAGGTTTCTCTTTCTTCTCTCGCGTGTGCTACGCTGAGAAGCTTTCTTTTTCTTTTTCCCCTCTCGCGTGTGCTACGCTGAGAGGTTTCTCTTTCTTCTCTTGCGTGTGCTACGCTGAGAAGCTTTCTTTTTCTTCTTTTCCTTCTCGCGTGTGCTACGCTAAGAGGTTTATTTTTCTTCTCTCGCGTGTGCTACGCTGAGGAGCTTTTTCTCTTTTCGCCTTTCCGCATTGTTATGCGTCACACTTAGGTTGCATTGTCATGCACCCCTTTCCTTCCGCATTGTTATGCGTCACACTTAGGTTGCATTGTCATGCACCCCTTCCCTTCCGTATTGTTATGCGTCACACTTAAGTTGCATTGTTTTGCATCCCTTCCGCATTGTTATGCATTACACTTAGGTTGCATGGTCATGCACACCTCTTCACTTGCGTTGTCACACACATTCCATTTGCATTGTTATGCACACATCCTTCTGAAACACCGGGACATGTCCCTATGTTTCTTCTTCTCTGGTTAAAAGCATTTGGAATACGTTCTGATGCTCACACCATTCAAAGACACGGGGATACGTCCTTATGTCTCTATATCTTTCTGAAACACCGGGACATGTCCCTATGTTTCTTCTTCTCTGGTTAAAAGCATTCGGAATACGTTCCAATGCTCACACCATTCCGAGACACGGGGATACGTCCCTATGTCTCCTCTTCTTCTTGGAATACGGGGTTGTCTCCCTTTGTTTCTCCTCCTTTGGCTTAGAGCATTCGGAATACGTTCCAATGCTTTTACCTTTCCGAAACAGCTGGGATATGTCCTTATGTTTCTCTTTGTGTCCCGTTCCTTACGCGATTTCAGCGTGTTTGGAATTTATCCCAGGTTGCGTTGTAGACGCGCTGGGCGGTTTGTTGGACCTTCTCTCACGATTTCAGCGTGGTTTGAGTGTCCCGTTCCTTATGCGATATTAGTGTGTTTGGAATTTATCCCAGGTTGCGTTGTAGACGCGTTGGGCAGGTTGTCGAACCTCCTCTCACGATTTCAGCGTGGTTTGAGTGTCCCGTTCCTTACCCGATTTCAGCATGTTTGGAATTTATCCCAGGTTGCGTTGTAGACGCGCTGGGCAGGTTGTAGGACCTCCTCTCACGATTTCGGCGTGGTTTGAGTGTCCCTTTCTTTACGCGATTTCAGCGTGTTTGGAATTTATCTCGGGTTGCGTTGTATACGTGCCTGCTTGGTTGTTTTTCTTCCTCTCATGATTCCGGCATGGTTAGGGTTTGCCACTCTTTTTGCATCTTTACTATCATAGCATTCATCCATCGCGCTGTCTTGCGCACCTCACCTGATTGCATTTTGCATGCATTCATTGTTCGCGCTATCTTGCGCATTGCGCTGTCTTGCGCACCTTACCTGATTGCATTTTGCATGCATTCATTGTTCGCGCTATCTTGCGCATCGCACTGTCTTGTGCACTCGCGTTGTCTAACGCATCGCGCTATTTTGTGTATCGCACTGTCTTGTACATCTCATTGCATTTTGCATGCATTTCAATCGCGCTATCTTGCACACTCTACCTGCATGAGTTAGTGCATTACATCTCATATTGCATTTGGCATACATTTCATTCGCGCTACCTTTCACACCTCATCTGTACTTGTTAGTACATTGCATTGTTTTGATTACAAACTGGCTTCGCGTAGCGTATAAGTCCAATTATCAAATCTTGCATCTTGCATACCGTTTGCATTTTGCCCCGGCCTCCGGGCACATCCCTGCATGTTTGTATTGATTGATTCTCTGAGTCTTCGGCCTTGTCAAAAATGGGTCGTCTCTGGGTTTTGACATTCACTCCCGTCACTTTGTGACTGTTGAGTTCTGTCAAAGAGGGGCAACTGTAGACACCCCATTTTTGACCGTCCTCAAGACTTGGTTGTGCTTATAGGTACACCCAACAACTGGTTCGATTGCTCGTCGAGCACTCAACTATCGCGGCGGAGCGGCACCGGTTCGAGTTTCCCAGACCTTGTATCCTTTCTGCCTCATTTTTGGACCTTGACTAGGTCCTGTCAGAGTGGACCCTGTGGTGCACTGCCTGCCATGGCATGGCACTGCCGGCCATGGCCTTGACCCTGCCGGCCCTTTGTGATACCCTACCGACCAATGGTGTGGCACTGCCGGCCATTGCTGATGGCCGGCACCCCCCCCTCTCTCAGCTGATTTTCCTCCAGATCTTTTGAGCCAGCTGGATTTTTGTTATCTCCCCCCCATACACGTGCATGGAGGGATGGAACTCTTGCAAAGCTTCTTGAAGAAGCTTTGCATTGCCTTCTTCTATATAAGCAAGAGGCCATCTTCCTTAGACCAGGTTCTGAGTTTTTGAAGAGCAAAAACTCCCTCTCTCTCTATATTGTTGCTAAATTGTGCCTTGAACTTGGATTTCCTTACACTTTTACACTACAACACATAGATATACACCACCACCATTGGACTAAGCTTCTTGGAAGGGATTCTTGAGCTCTCAAAACCAGTTTCCACCCCCTGACGTTGCTGATTTCAAAGAGGGTCTTCAAGGGTGAGCATTTTCCCCATTTTTGCATTTTCTTGCACCTTGCTTTAGCCCTCTTTGCATATTGTTTTAGGCTTTGCTTATAACTGAAAAAAGTCTTGTTTTTAAGTGCTTTTTAAGTGCTCCATATAGATGTAGAACAAATCTTGTTTACTAGCTCTTTGTGCATGATGTTTTGACTCATCATACTAGCATATTTTGGCTTTGCTTAAACATGATTTTATACTTATTTTGAAGTGTTCTAGGACTGTTTTGGGCTGCCATGGCCATATCACTCATGCTTTGTATAGCTATAGTGTAAATGCTTAGGCTAGTCTTGGGTTTTGAGGTCCCTACCATGCTATACATATGATGTTTGCATGCCTTGCCCTCATTCCACATGCTATTTCAGTCCATGAAATGTTGTCATTCACTTGCATTTGACATTCCTTGAATGCTTTATATAGCTTGTGCTTTATGCCTCAAGAATGAGCTTTTGGGCATGCCACTTAGCCTAAGCCTTTGGCTCATCATTTCAGTGCATTTTGGGTCCTATTATACCATGATGTAACTCTGTTTTTGGTTGTCCAAGTCGTGCCATGTTTGGTTCCAATAGGTGTAGTGCATTGCCTCATTAATGCCTTGCATGCTCCTTGTGTTTAGCTTTGTGTTCTAGCCTAGGTTGGCTAGCTTTGAGCTTGGTTTTGGTCTTGTTTGGACCTGCCCTAGGACTGTTTTAGGTCCCCTTGGCCCTTTGGGGCTTGCCTTGTATGGCCATGGCTTAAGTCCCTTTGCTTACTTTGAGCTTTGAGCATCCTAACATGCTTTGCTTGCATTGTTAAGTTGATTTGGCATCACTTTACATGATATTTCAGAGCTTACTTCATTGCCATATATCCATGTTTGTTGCTCCCTAAGTGTGCTTAAGAGTTGTCCTCTCCGTGCCTTAATACTTGAGCCATTTGGCATGCATGTTTGCCTTGGTTTTCATGCTTTTCATACCATCAATTCATCACTATTGGCTACTGATTTGGACCTAGTTAAGAGCTGTCCATGTTGGTGTAAGCCCATTTTACCATGTTGTCGCATGCTTGTTACATGTAGTATGTTGTTGCATACTTGTTTAGCTATACATGCCTTGCATGTTAACATGTTCATATTGCATTTTGTCATGTTGTCCAAGGTTGTCACCTCACATCATGCTTATATGCTTGTTGCATGTTTGGTTTAGTTACATGTTTGCACACTTAGGTTATGTTGCATGTTTGCCATGCTTATGTGTTGCATTGCTTGGATTAAGCATTAATCCGAGCATGAGAAACGAGGGGCGTTTCATACTTCAAGTGATGGAACGTGTCTCAATTCTCGGTCGCTGAAGCTCTTGATGATTCATGATAGAGTTCTAGGCTTTACCTGTTTTTTTTTTTTTTGTGCATTCATTTTCATATTGATTTGCACAAGTTGGATCTTTGGCCATCATGCATCGGGACGCGTGATTGATGGTCGTGGATCCGATTTGGCCTCTCCCTTGATGTTTTGAGGTGATTTGGAGTGCCATGGTGCGTACATGTCCTTGGGAAACCCTCCATTTTCTCTATTTTGTGCTTCGTTGCAGTTTGGTGTCACAGCACACCAGTGGCCGGCAACCTGCCATTGATGGCCAGCAGTGTGCCACCCTTGGCCGGCAGTGCTCTGCCCTTGGCCGGCAGTACTCCTCTCATGGCCGGCAAGCCACTAGTAGCTTCCCCCTGCAATGTTTTGGTAAGGTTCAGCAACAAGCACTAGAAGACACCCTGCAAACAGAGCCTCTAAAGAGCAACCGGAAGGCGTTTCGAGGCGAGGAACCGAAGCGAGCGTGCATCTCCCTCTTCTTCAAACAGAGCTGGAATGGCATCATTTACTGCTTTCCCTATTTTGTTTGTTGTCGTTCATTCGTTAGTTAATTAATTTGTTAATTAATTAAGTTGTGTAATAATTAGTTGTAGCTAATTATTCATTTGGTTTTGTAATAATTAATTAGCTCGTGAGTTAGTTAATTAGGTGGATTGTATTATTCATTCGGTCCCTCCGAGTGAGGGCAAATTTTTAATAAGTGTGCATGCGTGTGTGCATGTCTTCCAACCTCATTTCTTCCTCCCTTTTATTTAACCGCTTACAATGGTTAGATTTAGGGCATATTTCAATTAGCATACCTTGTGCTATGCATGCGTGCATTCATTCATCTGTCTTGTATGCACTGGGCTCGGCACATCATGCTAACTGCATCGTATTTAAATTCCAATTTGAATACATGTATCAATTGCATCTCGAATGCCATCTTAGAATAGCCGAGCCTATTTCTAGTTGCATTCTGTATGTGTTGCATTAGTCATTGCTAAACATAGACTAGGGTCATGCATGTTTTGCTAACTAGCTTCATTGTTTTGGCACGGAGTACGATGTAAGTATTTATGCTTTAGCATCTCGCATGAGTGTGAATGTTAACATGACAGCATGCTTACCATGTGGCTAAATGCTTAGTTGATATAACTGCTTGAATGCCTATGGGTGAAGGTTGGATTATTTGAGTTGGAACAACTCGTTGAAATCCGTGTTTTAGCCTACTTGCGAGTAGCAAATCTTAAAACATTTCCAAACAAACGGATATGCAATGCTTTGTTTCAAATTAGGCGATCTAGTCTATACTTGTTTTGTTGTGCGCATCACATAGTAATTCTAGCTAATTAATCGGAATAAGAACGCATGTGTTTTAAAAAACGAGATATCATGGTTAGTAGAGGCCGATCTTCGGATCGGGCGAGAGGGGGTGCTCATAGCTGACGTTCCCCAATCGTACCCAAGTTCCCGAGCCGAGGCAACTTTGGTGATAACGGACACGTGGCCTTTGGCACCGAGTCAGGGTTTCCTAAATTTCCCCATTATAAAATATTTAGGTGGCGACTCTGTATCTGGCAAAGCAGTCCATGTTTGGCACTTCTTTAAAAAAAAATCTGTTTTTTTCTCAAAACGATTTGCCGGATTTGGACTCTTTGGTTCAAGATTAAGAACCGTGACAAATCGAGTCCGAACTGTAACGCCATTGAGGTCCCTCGCGGGCTGTGTTATAATCATAAATGCCCCTGATTGAACACCAGTGCTCTACATTGTAACCAGCTCTTCTTCCCAGAATAAGATCCCAACCGAACTCTCAGATAATGGACAAACAAAGATGACTTGATCAGACACATGGATAGGACAGTTGAGTTGGAGGTGATTGCGGCCGAACTTCAAGATGAAGTTGCCTACGTATCCCGAAGATGGGAATCAGGCCTTACGTAGTTCAGTTCAGGTTCACTCGAGTATTAACTCTTTCCTTTTGTGCTCTAACTTTTGCCAAAGTCGCCCTTTAGGGTTTTCAACCTTGCGAGCTCAGTTTTTCTTTATTTCTAATTTTCCATGCTCTAACTTTTGCCTACGTCGCCCTTCCGAGTTTTTGACCTGGCGAGCCTCTCAGGGATAGTATTTCTTTAACTTGTTCATGTTGATCGGTTGTGAAAATTCCAAGCCATCTAAGTCCATGAGAATAACAGCTCCACCAGACCAGATAGCTTTGATGATGTAAGGACTAGTCCAATTTGATCTGAACTTTTCCCTAGGGTCATAAATGGGAGCTCGGTTGTCTTTCAGCACCATATCCCCTCTTTGAGATTCCGAGACTTAATTTTCTTGTTAAAAGCCCTGGCAATTCTGCGCTGGTAGCCTTGAACGTGATACATTGCTTTCAGCCTTGCTAGTCTGCCTCTACTATCTGACACTCAGCCATAACTTGCAGCGACGAGACTTCTATTTCAATTGGCAAAACAACCTCCATCCTGTAGACAAGACAATAAGGAGTTGCCCCTGTAGACGTCTGGATTAAAGTTCTATAGCCCAGAGTGCAAATGGAAATTTAGCTGGCTAGTTCCTGTAGGTCTTAACCATCTTTTGCAAGTTATTCTTGATATTGTTGTTGGCGGCCTCAACAGCTCTATTAGTTTATGGCCTGTATGTAGATGACTTATGGAAAGCCACACTGTATTTCTCCAATAAGTCTATCACCTCTTTCTTGAAGTGGGAGCCATTGTCTGATATGATCTCGTTTGGGACTCTGTACCAGCAAATGATATTGTTTCTAATGAACTTGGCCACATGCGATGCTTTCAACACTGCATAGGACTGAGCTTCCACCCACTTTGTAAAGTAATCAATTGCCACAAAGATGTATTCATGTCCATTCGACCCTTTTGGCATGACTGCACCGATGACGCCTATTTCCCAGACTGAGAAAGGCCACGATGAAGTCATGTTATACAGTTTTGACGGCGGGACAATCATGGGATTGGCATGAATTTGGCATTTGTGGCATCGCTGAACAAAACCAATACAATCCTCCTCCATAATAGACCAGTAGTAACCTTGCCTAAGAATCTTCCAGGCTAGCATCACACCGTTCATGTGCGCTTCGCACTCTCCTCCATGGATGGCCTCCATCAGGCACTTTGATTTCTCCTCTTCGACATACAACTTGTGCATTCCTAGCATTTTGCCTCCTGTCATGCGAAAAGTGCATTTCTGTGGATTTAACCTCAACCTATATTCTCTGATCCATTGAAAGAATTTCTCCAAGATAGTGTAGTGGCCCTCTCTTTCTTTGCACTTGGCAATCATGTCGTCCACATACATCTCGACCTCTTTGTGGATCATGTCATGCAGAATAGTGGTTGCAGCCCTCTGGTAGGTAGCCCCGGCATTCTTCAGCCTAAACGGCATAACCCAATAGCAGTAGGTACCCCACGGCGTAGTAAATGTAGTTTTCTCTCTGTTCTCGGGTGCCATCAGAATCTGGTTGTACCCGGAAAACCCATCCATAATGAATAGCAATGCATAGACCGCGGTGAAATCCACTAACTCATCAATGTGCAGCAAAGGAAAGTCGTCCTTCGGACTGGCTCTGTTCAAATCTCGAAAGTCTACACATACTCGGATTCTACCATCCTTTTTCGGCACTGGGCCAATGTTGGTCAACCAAGTTGGATATTCAGATACTAACAAGAAACTTGCCTCGATCTGCTTGGTGACCTCTTTCTTGATTTTCAATGCCCAATCCAGACGGACTCTATGTAGCTTCTACTTGACGGATCGGGCCTCAGGGTCAAGAGGGATCCGATACTGTACAATCTCAGGAACGATTCCAAGCATGTCTTCGTAAGACCACGCACAAGTATCTTTGAAATCTTTTAATAAAGCAACTAAGCGCTCACGCTCCTCCGAAGACAACGTGGACCCGATCTGGACCAAACACGGATCATTCTCAGTACCCACATTAATAGCAATGATTTCATCAGTATAGGGTTTAACAAACCTCTCATCCTCTCATTAATCAAGTTTTTCAAAAACAGAGGAATTCCTTCCTCTTCGTTTTCATTAAAATTCTGAAAATCTTGGTCAATACAATAAATAAGTGGCTTAGAGAAATACCCAGAATTGACAGCATTCTCATTCATAAGATCCAGATCTTCGGTTACAACTGACTCAAAAACAAAAGAAAAAAAGAACCTGGACAAGATCTTGGCATTCGGGTTATCACCCCCAAGAATACCGGACTCAGACTCAGAAGAACCAGAATCTGATTCTGACTCCACAGACTCTATGGAATCAGATTCTAGCTCATCACTAGACTCAAAACTAGATAGGTAGCCCTTCTCTAGCTGCCAGATAAGAGATGGTGCCTCTGATGCATTCAAAATGCTACTGGACAGGTTCACACCCGGTTCCTCCCCGATCACGGAGATGGTAAGGTTATCCCCCAAGTTCTCTGACTCAGCCGCAAGATTTATAGGGAGACATGCCTGTGCTGCCCCTACTCCAAGCTCGTTGTTGTCTGAGTCATTTTCCATGCTCTGTTCAGCTTCAGTACTTGGTTAAGCCTTTTCTTCGACATCACTATCTTGCAACTGCAAGTTAAGAGAGATTTCGAACTAGGGAACACGCTGCTTTATGGAATCCATCCAGGGCTCGGGAAAATTGCAAAAGGGGAAATCTTCTCCCTCCCGAATAAAATGGCCATTCAGCATTCCTCAGATTGGCCTGTGAATAAGCTCATAATGTTTCTCGGCCTGCTTGGCTCTGGCTCTGCCTCTGATTTCTTCTCATTTTCTGATCCAGTTCTCTTTGGTGGGTATACAACCCAAACCAAAGGCATGTGGATTGTGTGGTTTGTCTGCCAATGCTATGACACCTTTCCGACCACTTCTTCCAAATCACATTCCTGGTATATGTTGTAGTTTGCTCATGACATAGATAGATTGGGCGCTGACATACATGCCCTCATCAGCAACCAAAATAGTCTACACTACCCGGGTTTCAGCCAGAGTGAACCCTAAGAGGAATACATTCTCCTCGCCATGAATGATTTCCAATACTGGTGTAGTTACCTCTAGCGGAGGATGGATGGATAAATTCCCAAAAACAACCGCTACTCATTTCCCGTGAGGGTATTTCAACATTTGGTAGAGAGTGGAGAAGACAGCTTTCATAAGGTGCAACCAGGGCCTCCCTAGCAGTAAATTGAAGATGGTCGGCACATCTAGGACATGGAACTCGACATCTTGTTGAGCTGGGCCCACCTGGACTCTGATTTGCACCGTGCCCATAACCTCCCTACTTGTATTATCATATGTCCGAATTACTTAGGCCGCGGGCACAAAGTCTGCCGGTCTGAGGCCAATTGCATAAGCTGTGCGAGAAGGACAACATTGATAGCCGAATTGGTATCTATCAACACCACTAGCACCCATTTTTCTCTACACTCAATAGATATGCACAAGGATTTGTTATGAGTTGACCCTTCCAGCGACAGTTCTTTGTCAGAAAAGGTTAGTGTTAGCCCAGCACCACTTGGGAAGGCCAATAATGTCAATGGACAATTTAGCTTTGTCCATTGCTGACAGTACTGCTTGTCGATGTACCTGAGAGGCCATAAGCAAACCCTAAATTAGATGTCAACTTACATTTTCTTAAGTTGCTTCAACACTGCCTCTTTTTCCAACTGTTTCTCTTTCTGTTTTTCAACCTCTCTGTCTTTCCCAGATGCCTCAGCTTTATCTAAGTGCGGTGGCTTAAAATACTGCCCACGTCTCGTCATGTGATCTATCTCTTTCGTGTACCATGTGTTGTCTGGAAGGCACTCACCCCAGTCTTTGTTGGTGTGAGCCAGATGTATCGTTATCCTCCCACTATACACCTTCGGCAGTCGACAAATACTTGTCTGGCTCCATTTGGATCACTTTCACAGCACATGTATCCCCCACAGGGTGTTAGGCCAGTACTGCTTTCTAGTTGACTTCGACCTTCTCTTGTTCAAACTACTTCAGTGTAGCTTCCTGTTCTGTGTCCACAATGCTCACAGCGCCCAGTTCCTGGGCTAAATTTCCTACGCCAGTGTTCTCCGGCAGTTTTCCCTTTTCGTTAGCCCTTTCGGCCACTACAGCAATTCCTGCTTCCTTTGCCTCGGGTTTCATTTCAATTCCATCCTCCTTATCTGGCTCATCACTAAGCCACCCGGAGTTGTCGATTGATCCATTGAAGTCGAACCAGCCAATCTGCACATCCCCTTGATCTTGTTCGTCAAAGAACTGCAGGTTGTCTAAATCCTTCTCTAATTCCGCCAGATCATCCAACCCTTGACTTGGGCCATCCTCCTTAACCACATTAACCTCCGCTACAGTTAGCAAGACCAATTCTGGCTTGACTTGACCAATCGGCACAATGTAGCAACTTGGATCATACACCCCCTTAAGTAAGTCCTCAGAGCTCTCCGACAACAGACTCATAGTTTCCTCTAAGGCCAACCTCCATTCTAATACAACTGTCACCACCACAGGCTTAGGTTGAAGTGCGGACGTGTCCATCATGCACAAATCTGTGCTTTCAGGAGTGAATGTCGTCGGTCTTGGTAGATAGGAAGGGCTAATGTATACGCTGGGGTCGTAGGGGATAGCCAGTGTATGGATTAGGTTTAGATTTTGGGGTGGAGGAACTTGATTATGGGCCGGGAGAAGGTTTGTAGTTACATTTGGTTTTTGGGATGGTGCAATTACCTTGTTGTCAATGTCTGAAGCATTAGTTAGTATCGTGACCATGCTGCTGGTGAAATGCGCAATATTTTGCTGGGTTGTGTTTGGGTGGAAGAGGATCAGGTAATGGGCGAGGCTCTAATGGTTTGAGATGCCCTTTTTTTATTAACACCTGTATTGCTTGAGATAGGGTCATGTAAAGTTGGGTGAAGGTCCTCCAGGATCGACCAGAGTTGGTTGAAGTTTGTGGAGTTATATTGGCAAAGGGACTGGCGGTTTTGGTTGTGGTGGTGACAACGCTCACATCCGACGACCTCGCATTAGAACTGCACACAAAAGACCTCTTTGCCTGCTTTTTCTCATTAGTAATCAGCCCCTGTTTCATGGTGTCTTCAATTTGAACCCCCATGTCATGGAGCTCAGTGAATGTAAATAGAGGTAAGACAATCATTTTCTGCAGCAACTTCCTGTGTAGATTACGGACTACCATCCTTATCTGATCTTTCTCGGAAGGCCTTGTGGTCATCATTGAAGCCTTAGCCCTCCACCTTGTCACAAATTCTGAAAAGCCCTCCTTCGGCTCTTGGCATGTTGCCTCAAGATCACGAGTTGTGACCTCGATTTGTGTGTTGTACGAGTACTGAGCAATAAAGGCCTTGGCCATTTCCTTTCAATTCTACTTCACAGAATCCTCCAACTTTGCATGCCATATAGCAACTATACCAACTATGGTACGGCCAAAGAGAGAAAGCTTCTACAATCTGGTCAGGCCCATCAGCCGCAAAATGTCTGAAAACAGTCGTAGATGAACCATGGGATTTCCGGAGCTGTCAAATCGGTTGATGTGCGACATTTTGAACCGATTTGGCAATGTCACTGCAGAATCGGTATAGCTATCTTCTATGTCGGGAATGAAATTAACACCTTATGCTCTCTTGAATAGCTTATCCCGCTTATTGACCTTAAGCACAGTTGGGTCAACCTCAAACTCAAACGGAGCCTCGGTTTGATACACAGGTGCTTTGGAGGTTTGTGGTGGGATCGGCTCTGTCGGATTGCCCTGATTTTCAGCATAGGCATTAGTGGTATGGGCAGTGGCTCTGGGTGCTGGGATACCCATAGAAGGTGCATGGGATGCAGAAGCCATGGCTGGCTGTGATTGTTATTGTTGCAGCCTGTTTATTACGTTAGCCTGACAGGCTGTGACCTCGACCTGACGAGCAACGTCTTGTTACAGGGTTTCAACTGTTTGCTGAAGATGATGGATCAATTCCTCTATACTAACTGGGGATACTGTGTCATCGAAATAGGTGAGTGATCTCATGCTGGACTAAAAGTAGAAGATTGTCCTTGAGCCTGACTAGATACAGGTGAATTGAGGGATGGCTGCTGTAGAAACTGGACCGGTGAACTCTGTCTGACTCTCCTCCGTCTTGTAACCAGTGGGAGTGAAGTAACCATGGGCTATCCCTTAACAAGATCTCCGGGTTTGCACAGCCTTCTAACTCGGGCCCAGAGCACTTGAGGGATATCCAAACTTTCTGAAGCTATGGTGTTATACTACCTAGCAAAAGAAAATAAAGCAAAAAGAAAGCAGTAATCAGAAACCGCACAGCACCTCTGCTACTGATGTTAACAACACACAGATGTAATCAAAGTTGTAAGACTACACTCAACACTGAATTATGTCCCTCAAAATAGATACCAAACTTGAAACTGATATGCACATTCCTGTACAGTTTCATTTTAAAGCACATACCAGTCAAGTGAGAGCCAAAACACCCCTATGAGGGGGGCAAGGTTACCATGTCTTAGTTTCATTAGGAACTAGGGTTTACTATTCAAAGAAAGCAGTTTCACGCAATCCTGTATTCGGGTGAGCATCATATCCTAGTTTGGAACAATCTCTATGGCTTTTCGATATGCAGCTAGGCCAAATGGTCAAAAGGATACCTCAGCAAGACTACCTAATATACCTCTCACACCTAATACCGAGAGGTGAAAGGATGATCAAATGGTATAGCGATAGTCCAGATCCAAGGGTTGTGTTCCCATCATGGCAAAGCCCGTGACCGGTCAGCCTTTTGGCAAGCTTTTAGGCAAGCCTCCGGCAAACCGTGATTTAAATGCACCAATGAAAATGCGATGCAAAAAAATATATATAAGTGTAGATAAAATATCATATCATGAATTTCAAGTCAAGTTCTCTAATTTCCCCAACAGAGTCGCTAGAAACTGTAGCTCAACTTTTTCGCGCCCCCTTTTGGAAGTCGAATAAGCCCTACAGTATTGGACTCCCGTAATTATGACTCTGATTCCACAAGTGCAATGTGAAATAGATAAATACCAAAGAGTCCCAATCCGACAAATCTTTTAGAAAATCAATTTTGAATCAAATTGCCAAAAATGAACTGCTTTGCCAGATACAGAGTCGCTACCTAAATATTTTTGAGAAATTTAGGAAACCCATGACTCGTGCCAAAGGCCACGTGTCCGTCATCACCAAGATTGTCTCGGCTCGGGAACTTAGGTACGAGAGGGAAAAGTCATGAATTGAGCACCCCCGCTCACCCGATCAAAGTTTGGCCTCTACTAATCATGATATGAATCTTATTTACATTATATGCTCTTGTTCCGATTATTAGGCTAGCATTACTATGTGATGCGCACACACACAAGTATAGACTAACTTGCAAAAATTGGAACACTTCGATTTATGTTTGTTTGCAAAATTGTTTCGAAATATGTATCACTTGAAAAAGTGATCACATATGAACATTACTCAAATTAGTCCAATTCAAGCAACTAGCCTTTATCCATAGGCATTCAAACAATTTATCAATTTAAGCACTTAGCATCATGGCAAGCATGCTAGACATGTCAATAATCACACGCATGCGATATGCTAAAGCGAGTAAAGGCTCACCTAGTACTCCAAACCAAAATAAACAAAAGAGTTAGAAAAATGCATGATCCTAACTCATGCAATATGACTAATACAACACATGCGATATGCAATTACTAGACTTGGCTACTAATATGGCATATGAATCAAGTGAATAACATGCGGTCTAAGCACGTATTCGAAGAAGTTTTAAACTAATAATGCAAGTTAACATGATGAACCGAGCCTCGGTGCATGCAATACAGGTGGATGCAAACATGAGAATGCCAAACAAAACATGATGCCCTAATCTAAGCATCGTAAGCTTAGTAAATAAAAGGGAGAAAGACGTGGGGTTGGAAGACATACACGTTATTACAACATTGCGCTATCACGAAGGAGAGTCCGAATGAACTAACTAGGTAACTAATTAAAGCTATGCTAATTATTACAAAACAAATTAAATTAGCTGAACTACTTAACTAATTATTACAAACCGAATGACCTAATTAATTAACTAATCTAGCTAATTAAAATAATTACTACAAATCAACTAATTAATTGAACTAATTAGTTACATGAATACAATATGAAAAGAGAGCTAATGTAGCTATTCTAATTACTCTGCCTCAAGAAATGAGAAATGCTCATGCATGCATGGACTTTTCCACCTGAAAAAGCCACTATTTCTGCTGCTGGATGCCATTGTTGCACAGCAGGACACTTGTACTGATTTCCCTCTCCAGACCAACTCTGTTCTGCTGGGGGAGTACATTGTTGGATTTTGCATTGGTGGCCGGAAGAGGGCCTGCCGTCCACTGATGACAGCCTGCCGACTACTGATGGTGGCCTGCCGGCCACTACTGATAGAACTTCCCTACTACAACAGAGAGCAAAATAGAGCAAAGACAGTGTATTCTCAAGAGTTTGTTTGCACAATTTACCCCTCCTTATCATTTGAACAGCTCAAAAGAGTAGTAATCTTGGTTCACAAACCATCAATCTATGTAATTTCATTGCATAATGGCTTATGAAACCAAGTGTGCAAGTTCAATGAATGCAACAAAATAAGACTCTAAAAACCACCTCCTTATCATGAAAGATCAAGTGAAGTAGTTGACAATGAATCTTGAACCATTTTCATCACTAATGAGTATAAAACGACTCAAGACTCAAGGGTTCAATTAACATCTGATTGAACCGAAACAAGTTATTATCTTACATCACTTTTAATTCCAAATTTTAATTACTCCATTTTAAATTACTAACCATTCTTTAATCAATTGAGTCCAAAAGATGAATTTAAGTCCTCTAATGGAAAGAGGACTCAACCCAAGAGTTGTTTTAAGCATGAAAGAGACATCATACCATTGGTAATGAACGCCCAAAGGGATTAAACCATTAAACATGACATCTTAATCTCATGCTTAAACAAACAAGTAGTTTGAAACCACTTTCAAAGCAAATCAAAAGACCAAGAAATGAGGGAGGTTGCAGAGATAATTAAGTGTGATCGCAAGTATGGAAAGCCATAAATAAATGCAATCAACTCAAAGAAGATGATGTCTAAGGCCTAAAACACCAAACTTATAAGGATAATTACACTATAAGCATGCAAAACAAAGCTTAAATGCAACAAACACTTAGAAACAGTCCTAGAACAGTCTAAAAATAGTCCTTAAACATGCTTGAATTAAGACAAAAATAGCTAGATTAACAAGCTAAAACATAGATCATGCTAGACTAGCAAGCAAGACACAAGGAATGGAGGCAAACCCCTCCAATTTTGGACTTCAAACCATGATTTTAGCCACTAAAATAACTCTGAAAATCAATGTTTAAAATCTCAAAAAAAAGATAATGCAATAGTGGGAAACACAAGGGTAAAGGCCTTGAAAGCAAGGTGTAAAGAAGAGTGAACCACCCCTCAACCTTTATTGGCCTTAAAACCCAAATTTTAGCCAAAAAATACAGAGTTTTTACAGCCCAAAAACAATTAGAAAACAGCAAGAAAAAGAGTAAATACAACAACTAAAGAGACAAAGTCTTATACCTCTTGAAAAGAAGAACCAATTTCAAGCAATAAGCGAAGACAAACACACCCTTAAGAGCTCAAACAAGGTTCAAAGATACCTCAACTCAAAGATGGAGAGGTTTGGTTAAGAGTGTATAGGCAAAGACAAAGAAATTTGCAAGAGAGAGAGAGAGAATTGTAGAGAGAGGAAAAATTTTGCTCTAAAATTTTTCTAACCTCAAAACATGAGAGGGAGGCCTTCTACATATAGAAAACACGAATCTTCCTCATAAACATCCAGCCATATATGTGGGAGCAAATGCATGCATCTGTGCAAACAGCTGGCACAGCTATCACAAAATATCTGCAAAAGACATTGGTGGCCGGCAGGCCACATCAGTGGCCGACAACCAAGAGCGATGGCCGGCAGGCCACCAAAGGTTGCAGGCTTGAAAATCACTGGGTTTGGTTTAGAAACAAGGCAACAGGGGTGCAAGGTTTGAAAGGCTCAAAGCTGTGGCATTCTGCTGAGGGCTTCGAGAACTTGACAAGCATATAGACTCATCATTGGGTGTGCAAATGATGACGTCCAAGTCGTAAGGGCCGTAAAAAATGGGGTGTCTACAAATGCACATGTAATTAACTTAGGATTTCATCCTGATTACTTATTAGGCATGCTTAATCATGGATTACATGTTAATCATGTGTCAGGGTTGTTATATTCTTCCTCCTTTAAAGAGTTTAGTCCTCCAAACTTGAATTACCTTCATTCCGGAAGAACATTGGGTCCAACGGAAACAAATCTGGGTATCTCTTCATCATATCCTCTTCCGTCTCCCAAGTTGTATAAGTCCCTCCGTGATTCTGCCAATCAACTTTTACTAACGGAATTTCCTTACTTCTCAATCTTTTGATTCTTCAATTCACAATCTGAATTGGCCTCTCCTCATAGGTGTAGTCCTCTTTCAAAAGTACATGTGTTGGTTCAATGACATGGAGTGGATCTTGTAAGTAATCCCGAAGCATTGAAACATGAAAAACGTTGTGCATATTTTCCATCACCGGAGGTAAGGCTACTCGGTAAGTTACTGAGTTGATTTTCTCTAAAACTTCTTACGGGCCAACGTATCTTGGCGCTAGCTTTCCTTTCACCCCAAATCGCGTCTGACCCTTCATTGGAGTTACTTTTATAAATATGTGGTCACCGACTTCGTATTCCATATCACTTCTCCGGACATCCGTGTAACTTTTTTGATGGCTTTGTGCAATTTTTAGACATTGTTGAATTAGTTTCACTTTCTCAGTTGTTTCTTGCACAAGTTCTAGTCCTAACAACGGTCTATCACCTACCTCAGTCCAGCAAATTGGAGATCGACACTTTTTACCATACAAAGCTTCATAAGGAGCCATGTTGATACTCGAATGGTAGCTATTGTTATACACAAATTCGGCCAATGGTAAGTAGGTTTCCCAACTGCCTTGGAAATCTAGGGCACACATCCATAACAAGTCTTTCAATGTTTGAATGGTCCGTTCAGATTGGCCATCTGTCTGTAGGTGTTTAATCTCAATTCAGTCTCCAGAGCTTGCTGTAGACTCTGCTAGAACCTTGAAGTAAACTTAAGATCTCTATCAGATACAATAGATACTGGCACACCATGTAATCTCACAATCTCATTAACATATAAGTTAGCTAACTTATCCGCATTATACAAAGATTTGACGAATAAGAAGTGTGCGGATTTAGTCAAATGATCAATGATTACCCAGATAGAGTCCATACCTCGAAGAGAGCGAGGTAATCCTACAATGAAGTCCATCATGACATGTTCTCATTTCCATTCCGGTATTGGACGCAGCTGTAGCAATCCGACAAGTCGTTGCTTCAACTTGTTGGTAGTGCAAACATCTAGTTACAAAATTTGCAATACACTTTTTCATTCCCCGGCCACCAGAAATTATGTTTCAAGTCATGATACATCTTTGTATTTCCCGGATGCATAACAAATTTCGAATTGTGAGCTTCAGTCATAATTTGTTTCCTCAATTCAAAACAATCCGGCACACAAAGGCGACCCTGAAATTTCAACACATTGTTCTCAAGTACAAACCTGGGCCTTGGTTTTGAGTCAAATTCACCCATAATCTTTTTCAAGAATTCATCTTACAGTTGTTTCTCTCTAATTTCTTCAATGATTGCAAGTTGGGCAAAGATAGTAGCTAAAACTCCGCCTTGTTCATGCAATTCAACTTTAATCTCATTCTTTTCCAAGTCATATAGCAATTCTTTCTGACCGGTGAGCAAACATGACAAATTTCCCATTGACTTTCGGCTCAAAGCATCTGTCACTATATTGGCTTTCCCTGGATGGTACAAAATCTGCAAATCATAGTCTTTGATCAACTCTAACCATCTTCTCTGTCTCATGTTCAGTTCTTTTTGGGTGAAGAAATATTTCAAGCTTTTATGGTCAATATACACTTCACACGTTACTCTGTATAGATAATGGCGCCAAATTTTCAAAGCACATACCACAGTTGCCAATTTAAGATCATGAGTCGGGTAGTTCTTTTTATGAGGGCGAAGCTGCCAAGAGGCATAAGCAATTACCTTCCCATTCTGCATTAACACACAATCCAAACCTTTGTAGAAGGCATCATTGTAAATCTGAAACCCATCCCTGTAAATTTGAAACTTTAGACAACTCACAAAGCACACAATGAAACTTCAAATCTTTACAAGCTTTATTAAATGAAGGAAAAGTTGACATAAATACTGAAAATTAACATGACCCATACGAGCATGCCATAATGCTAAAGTTTGAATATTAAAAACACAAGACATAGAAGCAGGCAAAATAAAGGCTTGAAAACTAGCTAAGGAAGAAAATGAAGGTTCATTCGGTGGATCCCCAAAGTAGTAGAGCCCATTGCGCTCATAGCCCTTGCCAAAAATTCTCTTTCAACTTAGGTCATGTAAAAGGCAAGAGGAGGGTAAGAAGATAACAGCACAATTAAATTGTTCAGCAAGATGACTAACAAATAAGAGACTATATGCAAAATTTGAGACATGTAAAATAGATTATAAAGTAATGGTGGAGAATAAAGACACTACACCCTTATGACGAACAGAGGATAATAAACCATCAACAAGACACACAGATTGGGCAAAAGTAGTAGGGATTGGTGAAGAAAAAAAAGAAAAAAAACTGAACTGTCATATGATCATTAGCCCTAAAATCTAGAACCCATGAGAGACTAGCAGACTGAACATGAAAAGTAGTAGAAGTTCCTGTTGCAAGGGTGGCAATAGTGGTAGATGATAGGCCAGGAGAACTGGCAATAAGAGATCCAAGTTGAGCCTGAAGCTAACCAATCTGAGTCTGTAACTCTTGTAAATTATGGAGATGAGGAGATCCTAGCGGAATCCACTAGGGCTGCAGTGCAAGGGGTGTCAGCACCACGAAAAAAGTGTGATGAGATGGCAAAATTTTCCCATTCAACACCACACTCGTAATACAATGAACATGAGTGTGATAAGAAAGAGAAAAATCAGAACTAATTAGAATAGGCTTGGTGAGTGTATCAGCAAATGATAGATCAGTCATAGTGGGAGAACAAGGGCTGAAAAACACACAAAGATAGCAACACAGTCTAAGAAAAAATAAAAAGCCAGAAAAAAATCTCAACGACTTATCTAAATAGATTGTGAGACCCCTAACTTTTGTAAACCTTATTAGATCCCTAAATTTTGAGTTATTATAAAGCCCTTAATTCGTTGATTATTCACAAATTAAACCCTAGAACCGAAAACGCATCACGGACGAACCCATACAAACCCTAATCGACCTTGGAAGCTTAGAAATCATTTCTAGCACTCTAATATTAATTATTTAACTATCAAATTTTTAGATTAATCGCTCTAAACCTTAACTTCAGGTTTTCACAATTTTCGTTCGGTTATTTACCTTTAAATTCAAAGAAAAATAATACAAACCGAATTATTTTTCCTAATACTAATTTATTAACTCTACACTTGAAATTGATACTTTAATTGAGCCCAAGCCCTCACATTTTTATTAAATCACAAATTGACCCCAAACAAGTACCATTTTATATTTATATATACACTTGTATCCTAAAATCTTTTTTTAAAACATTTTATTTTACAAATTCCAACAATTGTACACCAAAAAAAACAAAATATAAAACAAGTCCATCAATTCACCATCACATGGCTAGCCATCACCATTGTAGGTGTAATGAATGTACTATAAGACAATTTTCCATGATTTAAGGAAGAAAAATCCTTGACTTGGTATAAACTTTTATATACATGTACATAAACAGCTAGGTTGGTTTGATTAGGAGGAAAACCCTAACTAGATCATATTTAGGAACCTAATTAAGACCTTTAATCCTCCACTATTCTATTGAATTCAAACTAAATCCAAACTATCCAATCAAATTCCAACCAAAGGGCATTTAGGACCTTTTGCACCAAATTCATTATATAAACAACCCCTTCCCTAGCATTTTACATACAAGAACAACACTTATTCACACTATATTTAGCTGAGAGAGAAGAAAGGAAGGAGGGTGAGCTTGGTAGAAGAGAGGAGAGGAAGAAAAAGTTTGCTAGCAATTCTAACAACCCTTAAGTAAGCCACAACACAACTCTCTCTTCCATTTTCCTTTTTCAAATACATGTTATTAGAAGTTTAAAATGGTATTTTCAGATGTGTTATAATGGTATTCTTGTGTCAAAAATGAAAGGAGTTGAGCATTGATTCTACCCTTCTTCTATTTCTCTTAATCGGTATAAGACTACATTTTTCCCTATCAATCTCTCAAAATTTTCAAAGACACACCTTCACCTTAAATTTATGATTTTAATACATATTATTTAGCATGTTTTCATCACAAGATAAGTGGAAAATTTCTCCTAGCTGACCTTTTTTCTCACCAACTTTTTATTTTCAAGAACTGTGCCAGAAAAATCTGTTTTACAGACACCTTACGAAAATTGTAGAAAAATGTATAAAAATATTCTGGACCTCCATTTTTTTCAAAATCTTTCTTAAGGAGTTATCTTTTGAGGAAAATTGGTTTCATTGAAAACGAGTGAGTGGTTTCTGAGAAAATTTTATTTTCGTAACGGTTGACGAATCTAGACAGAGCTAGACTATTTCTGAAATAACTACAAATCTGGAAAAGATATTTCATTTCTGAAAAATGTTCTGAAAACTAGATAAAATTCCCTACGAACCATAGGAAGGCCGGGTTCTGGAAAAATCTGAAGTAGCCCTGTTGAGTATAATCTTTAGGTAGTACTGAATCTGGAAATTCTGTTTTCATTAGTGTTTTATGCTCTTGTATTCATGAATATTCTTATTAATTTATGAACATGTCTCGATATGATATTTCACATGTCATAGGCTTATGTATTTTGTTTTAATCCTTCGACGGTGCTCACACTTATGCAAATCTAGAAATTATATTCATATGCGAATTTATTCCCTTAACTACTTGAATATGCCTAGAGCTACTTGTGCCTATCTTCATATGTGAATCTCATGTGTTGTAACCTTATTTCCTTCTATTTGTACTATTTAGTTGTTCAAACTTGTGCAATAGATGTTGTTTCAAGAGTATGTCCTAACTCTGACTTAAATTATCTAACTCAAACGGGAAACTTAATAGGTGGTAATGGGTTGCGAATTTTTGGACAAGATTACTAAGATATTGATTGGTTGACGGGAGGCGTTCCCTATTTGGAAGTTAAAATCTTGCGTAAGTGGTTTTCGGAACCCTTGAACGGAGCGGTTGTATTCGGACCCTAGGTATTTGGTGTAAGGAGGGATTTGGGCAATGCACATTATTACCGTCTCTTTTGAGGCCCTGCGGTTGGCGCTACGCGGTATATAACCGTTGGTACGCATCCGATGTTAGTTCTGCAACAAAGCAGCAAAAGAGGGGGCATACTGAATAATCCGCATCCGATTCTTGTGGTTGGGAGGACGAAGTCTCTTTGGGGGATTTCTAGATTTCTAACACCTAACCTTGTAATCCTTTATTATTGAATGATTATTATGCTTCATTAGTTGCTTGTTATAATTGTGATGGTGTATTGGATTAGGAAAAATGGATGGGGTGTGTGTGCGTTTATTGAGCATTTAAAGCTCATGGCATTTCATGCCAGGTATCGAAGAAACATAAGAAGCCAACGAAGAGTCAAAGACATTTGAAGACTTAAGTTTTCCTTAGAGAAAGTTTGGAACCATTTCGCTCATTAGTCTAATTGTGCTTTTATTTATTCTTTTTGGATTGTAATAGTAATGGAACTCGTTTTGTAAATTTAAAATTTGAGACACTGTAATTATTATTTACTTTTTAATCCTATGCCTATCTCTGCGTTGCTTATGAGACCTTGCGTCAATGCCTTTTAAGATCTGTCAAAAGGGTGGTATGCTACCTAAGAAAGCTGGACTTAGAAGGGAGGCTAACTAGACTCCTCCGGCAATCTAGGATCTTACTTGGTTATTGGCCATAGGACTCATTAGTGTCGTTTCCTAGACTCCTAATCTTAGATAAACCCTGTATTTAATTGATAATATATTCTCTAAAGTTCGCGATTTTTGGGGCGTCACATAGATACTACTGAATAAACCCGGTAGCCCAAAAGAATAAAAAGACAAACAAATGGGCTTAATTCATCACTCCAATCACCCCAAGAAGGAGGGAAAAAACAGGACACTTACCAGTAAGTGCCATACACAAAGTTCAAAATCCATCTAGTTCCAAAATAAAACACTTGCACCAATTAGTCCTATATATTTTTAATTGTTACCAAAAAATCTTTTTTCTTTTTTTATGACTTTAAAAATGTTACTACATTCCACCACCACCGGACTTCCGTCAAACGGTCACCGGAGACTTACCGAAATATTCAACATCCCCAGGAAGTCATCGGAGTATTGCCAGAAGTTCGCTAGAGTGTTTTGAACGTCACTAGAAGTTGCCGGAATGTCTAGAATGTTCATTGAATGTCAAGAACATTATCGGAGACTCACTGGAATGTTCAAAATATTGTCGGGAAAAAAAAAAGAATAAATTGAGAAATTATAGTGAAAAAACATAGCAAAATGTGTTAAATATTGATAAACTGAAAAGGAAAAAGAAAATAACAACAAACAACAATAGGAAAAAGTATATATCATTTTTTAATTTTTGTAGGGTTAAAGCAAATAATCTCCAATATTGATCAAACTGAAAAGTGAGTTTTGAAACTGTAACATGTTGTAGTTTGAAATAGGGCTAGGTATAGGGTTATCCGAACCGCCCAACCCAAACCAATCCGCATACAAATGGGTGGTTTCGTAGACACAATGTAAACGGATGCGGTTTGGAATATGATATTATTGTGGGTTGCCCGAACTTAGACCTTTTTTTTATAAAAAAAAAAAAACCTGGAGCATTGATTTCATTCATTCTATCTTAGATATTTTTGGATTTTGAATGATTTTACTTTAATTGTATTGTTGGGTAGTGAATAATTTTGATGATTTAGTTTAGGATTTTGAAAGATATGCTTGTATCAGTTTATGATTTTATTTAAAAGTTCAGGATTTTGAATGATTTGCTGGTGTTAGGAATTGATTTTGTTGTGTTTTTAATTTTATAAATTTTAATTCATTAATTATTAATGTTGAGTATTTTAGAAAATGGAGGAAAAGGGCCCAAAATATATATTTACAAAATGGGGGGAAAATGCCCAAAAATAAATTTTTGAAGAAAAAAGTTCAATCCGCAAACTGCCCACACATCCGCGAACCCTATTCGCACAAACCACAACCCGTACTACGGGCCGTATTTTCCCCAAACTACACATATGCGAACGGGTCCAAACAGCAAACCGAACTTTCCAAAACCGAACCGCGAGCATCCCTAGTTTCAAAGTATGATTCTATTAAATATTTATCTGTATTAATCAAACAGAAAAATATTTCATGAAACTACAAAATTTTATAGTTCTAAAATAATGTTATGAAACTGTAAAATTTTACAATTTTAAAGCATAATTCATTTCAGTACCAAAAAAATTGAAACTGCGAAATTTTATAGTTTTCACCGCCTGTAACTAAAACTTAAAAACAACTTGTTTAGAACTTGAGAATTTTCTCCATTAAAATAGGAAAATAGAAGTGTGTAGCAGAGAAAATATAAAAAAATTGAGAAATGGAAGGAGAGAAACAGATATAGAGAGAATATTGTACTCCGGCAACTATTTTTAGTTTAGATCTAGTCGGATCTCATGTAGATTTACTCAGATCTGATGTAAGTCTCAGATCTGAGTAGATCTACTCATTTTCTTCACCAGAAACTCGTCTCTTTCGCCGTTGGTAAGGGTGAAGTGAGAAGTTGATGATCGGTGATTACTGGTGAACCCCAAGCAATGATGGTCATCGGTCACCGGTGATTATATATTAGACAGAGAAAGAGAAGAAGCAAGGCATGGTCGCCGGTCACCGGAAATCATGAAGAGAAAGAGGTAGAGAAAAACAAATGTATAGAGAAGAATAAAGAAAAATATGTAGTGGATTTTTTAGAGTATTCAAAAGGTTATGGAACTAAATAGACTTATCCTCTTTTAAATAGAACTTCCAAGTAATTTGCCCCAAAAAAAAAAGCCACGAACCACCGAAAGAGGCAATCGAATAAAAAATGAGAAAAAGGTATTGGAAAGGGCTATCGGAGGCTAGAGAGAAGAAAAAAGAGAGGCGGTGCTGATGGGTGGTTGAGAGAGAGATGACTATGGAGGCTCTGATATCAAAAAGAATGAAAAAAAAATATTTGACTTACCAATCAATGAGGTAGAATTCATGTATATATAATATATTCATGACACAAATTAGGAAACAATATACACAAGGTAAAATTTCTATAATCAAAATAATTCATATTCTAATTCTAATTTCCATAGATAATATTTTAATTTTTAGATTCAACATTGTTGCATGTTCATGCAACTTAATTGACATGATTTTTTTTTGTTTTTGTTTTTTTTCATTCCTTGATGGATGTATGATAATTAATAGAGTTAGATATTTATATGCTCAAACACCTAATTTTGCAAGATAAGCATCAATTAAAATTTCCAATCTCGTTTTTTTACTTTCACTTTTAATTTTTTCTTTTTATAAAAAAAAGTGGAGAGTTTGTGTACCACCTAAAATTGTCAAAAAAAAAAAAATAATTGTAAAAAAAATTTCAAATTAATGATAAAGTTTATAAATTCCACTAATCTATAAATATTTTACAAAATTCTCACTTAGGTATAATTTTTCATAAAAAACACGGACAATATTTTTATTTTATTTTATTTTTTTGGGTCAAGGGACAGAGAATCATTTTCATTTGAGGACAAACAGGTACATCTCTTCCGTATATTGTACCGAGTGGATGTGACACCAAACATTGCAGGGAAATTCTATTTTCACACACCACATTATCTTTATGCACATCATTTCTCATTCTACACACTTACTAATTTGATTCTTAGATATTTATCTTAGTCCACACACCCCACATTCCAAATATACTTATTTAATAAAAAATGTGTGCACACACTCATATTAGCCCACACAAATTCCCAAAATAGCCCTCTCTTCAACTTGCACATCCCACCCTCCACTATGCACGGTCTGCCTTTCCATCATCGTCCAGCCTCTCCATCTCCGACAGGTATTCTCCGGTAGCTTTTTGCCTCCAGCCTCCTCTGTTGAAGATCGGCATTGAAGAAGATCGACAGGCATCTTCAGCAGCCATTCTCTTGCCGTAAATTACTTCTAAGGTGAGTGAATATTGCCCATCATTATATAAAATAACATGCAATCTAGGTTAGTTTTTTTTTTTTTTTTTCCCATTTTTGATAGCCGTTCGTAGTTGGCACACACAGAGACAAAAAACAACTATTCGATACCGATTTGCCGAACATTTTAACCCATTCAGAAATCAACAATCGAATTACTTTAGACCATTCGATACTGTACATTCGAATTTTAAGTTTTAATTCGGTACTATACTTCCGAAACTAATATTCATATTCAATTGTTGTTTTTCATATATTGTTTATCTATTCGGCACTGGTTTGCCAAATGGTGATCATGAATAGAAATTACGTAAAACAATTTCTTAACAAAAAAAAGTTACTTTTCCGTCGCTGCATTGGTTGTTTTGCATAATCCTCCTAGTTTTCTGAATTGTTTGGCAAATCTTCTATCAAGTTTTGTTTGACAAACAATTGGAAGAATGTTAGCAATGGAGTCTAGTGTGTGAGAAATAATGGAGAAAGAAGGTAGGCAATAGAGTGTGTGAGAAAGAATGAAGGAAGACGGTATGCAATAAAATGTGAGAAAGAGTGGAGTGTGTAAGAATGAGTGTGAATAATAGGCAATGGACAGTGGCTGTGCACAGAAAGTTTTTACAAGAAAAAAATGTGTAAATTTGTAATAAAAATAAAGTTCATTAAGTGTGTGCATAGAGATAATGTGGTGTGTGAAAATAGAATTCCCAACATTGCGTGGCCAACCATGCTTACGTGAAAGTTTCACCAAATAAAAAAAGATTTGTACAAAAATTTTATACATAATTTAAAATTAAGATATGCTAAAATATAAAATATTTTGATTTTTTTTTCTTCTTCTTTAAAACAATAAACAATAAATTCAAAACATGCTATATCATTTATATTAACTTCATGTATAAATTTCCAACTTATATACCACTACTTATCAAATTAATATGTGGATGCATTTGTCCATGCAAAGCTGATATGTGAGGGGCCGCGTCGAATGATATGAAAGTTTCAATTATATGTATTTTTATTTAAAAATGAGAAAAATAAATACTTCAATTTATGAGTTATTAATAAAAGAGAAATTAAATAATTTTGGGTATGTAAGTTAGGGTTAGGCGAGGATATGGATGGAAAACATGGAAGAGAAAGAAAAATAAATAAATAAAGGTGAATGTGAAGTTAGATTTGTGATAAACTGATGATTGTAGTTTGGAATGTATAGAAATAGTATTTAGAAATACTTACCAATCGGTCTTATTAATTAGACTTATTTATTTAGAGGTTTTAATTGATAAATTTATTATTATAAATTTATTCATAAAAATTAAAAAAAAATTGATAAATTTATTAATAAAACATAATAAATAATAAATTTAAAAAATATGACCTATTGAAAAAATACCCTAATATTTAGGCTTCCATTTTAAACTTTCATATTTTTCTTCTGAAACAGTGAAAGGTAAATTGTCACCAAGTGAGACCTTTTTTGTGATCATAACAGGTACGTCTCCTATGTTGTTGGATCCAGCCTTAAAATATCAAGTATTTATCTCTTAATTTAATTTTATTTACATATTATTGAATTATTTTTTTTAAGAGTTTGTCTTCTTACCATTGTAAAACATCAAATACTTATTTTTTAATACAATTTTACCTTAAAAAAATTGTACCTCCAACCTTTCTTTAGAATTAAATTCTTAAGCGAGTCAGAATAATTAAGAGCTTATTTGGGATGTATTATATAAGTATATTTTTATCTTTTTATTTTTTAAGTCACTTTATTTTTTTATTTTTTTACACATATTTTTATAAAAAAATAAAAAAATATACTTATTTAAATCCTCTTAAATAACCACATAAACTACACCTAGTGGATTTGTTGGATCCACTTTATAATCCACCAGCAACAGTATTTTGGACCGTTGAATCAACTAGAAAAAGTCAAAATCATTTTTCAAAATGAATTTAGAACTCTAAATAAGGAGTCTAATCCACCACTAATGAGGTAAAAATTGAAAAAAAAAAAAAAAAAAACAAACAAACAAAAAGGAAGAAAGAAAAAAATAGGCACAACATGCACTGTAACAGTAGGTAGAACTTATTACCATATCATTAGTGACGACTTTTTAGAGATCGCAAATATTTTTGTAAAATCAATAAACAATGCGATCCATGGATTGTGAGCGTCTTGTGAGACTTGGAACACTGACAAGCACCACTAGATGAACCCACATATGTCTCACATTTAGGATGATTATTTGGCATGTCCCATCAATCGTCTAGAAATATGCAAATTAAAGTTTGGGGGCTGGCCTACAAGAGCAATATTTGATAGTCCGAGGCTGTGACGAATGGCTCGAAATTTATTTTGTCGATTATTTCGGTAGATATTTGGCCGATCGTTCTGCAAGGAAGTTGACAGTCACGATCAAAAGTAACAACCACACTAGACAATTTTTCACCCGATTATCCGGACAAACGTTCAACCGGTCATCCGGACAAACGATCGGCCAACACCCATTCAGACCATTCAAGTCCCCTCTAATTCGAACTATCGCATTTTTTTCCTCTAACAATAAAGAAAATACATATGCTATAAAATGCATTTATGTATTTTATATATTTTAATACTTAGATTATTGTATTGCTTTGCTCGGTGATAATTTGTAATGTTAAGATTAAATTTCTACTATTCTATGTTATTGATTAATTCTAATTTATTTATTTCTAAAAATAACAAATAACTTTACTTGATATAATAAAACAAAAAAGAAAACATATCTCCATCCAAATCAAGTTTTCAAATCAAGGCATTTAAGGGGACATTTGTACGAAATTTGTCTCGTTTTCATTCTTAAGAGCATCAGCATCAGCATCAACATTAGCATCAACTTTTTTACAATGATTTTGAAGCTATTATAGAGAACAAAAACTGTAAATATCATCTCCATCAAACTTTGTATAACCTTCATTCATTTTGTGAATGCTACATTCCCTCAATTGATTTGTGGAGGCACTATCATACGATAATCTATTTTTTATTATATTTTCTGGAGCAAAGTTGGGTTAAAAAGCCATGGCCAGTCGTCCATCCGGATGTCTCTCGAATGTTTCGTGAGTGCCCTATAACAAAGAAAGAAAATGCTTAAATTTGGCCTGACCGGTCGACTGCCCGGTTGTTTGGTCGGTCGACCACCCCTCAGTGGGTTCGGCCCTTTTGTGCTGCTGCTGCTGCTCTACTATTATTCTAGTATTGATCTGTTGCTGTCTTGGACCTTATTTATACTTACTTGTTCATAATTTATTGAGATTGATACGAATGCTATACGGGACCAATTCACAAGACTTTCCGAAAAATATCCTATCAACAAAATTCATAGCGAGGGCGCGATTTGATAGAGGCACCAACCCTCAAATCTATGCTACCCCAAAAAGCTAGACCCGTGATTGTCACCTTCCTTGCCATTTGTACCTCAATAAATGCTCTGTTTGGTAGAGCTGTGGGAAAGTGATTATAACTTATAGCCTAACAGCTTATAGCTTATACCTGTGAACATAAGCTGATTTTTTACTTATAAATTAAGCTTCTCTTCCCCCACTCAAAGAATAAGTTGATTTTTGACTTACAAAAAATTATAAGCTGTATTGTTAAGCTGAAACAAACACATCAAAATAATTTAAATTAAACTAAAAACTGAAATAAGTTAGAAATAAGCCCTACCAAACAGGGCCAAAGTCCACATACAACTCAACAGCCCTTGCATTTAATGACATGTCCTTTTTGGGTTTGGGAATTAAAGGGAATGACAATGCTTTGTGGAGAAATTATAAATTTTACCCAAAAATAAATATACAAAATGCTTGCAACCCCAAAGTTAGAGATTCTTACGATCTCTAAAATATTATGAACCAATCATGTATTTTTTTTCTTTCCTTCCTATATTAATCACAGATAAGTGAGGGTGGTAAAATTATATTTTTTAAGATCTAATAAATATATGGTGTTCAGATCTCTAAGGGGTAGGGGTGTAAAAATGGCCCATGGCCTATAGGCGGTTTGAAGTCCGCTCGCAGCCCGAGATGGGCCCAACCCGTTTAGGTCAGCTTGAGCCCAGGCCCGAGCCCCTGGGCTAGGGCCTAAGCCATTGTTTTGAAACTCGGCCCGGCCCGCTTAGCCTAGCCTATCGGCCTGCTTAAGGCCCACTTAGGACCCGGCCCGCCTGAGACCTAGTGTATTTTTTAGTGAAAAATAATAAACCTTTAGTAAAAAAAATTTTAAAAACTTAAAAAAAAAATAGCCAGGCCCATCCAAGTCCGAGGCTAGGCCTGGCTCACTGGCTTGCTCAAGACACGAATACCCCTAAACCTGAGTTAGGACCTGAGCTTAATTTTTTTTTCCGTAGACTGGCTCGACCCAGTCTGAATTTTTAACGAAAACAAGCGAAACCCGACATGGGCTGGCCTGCCCAGATTTACAACCCTGCTTGCGGTTACCATACATGTACCATCAAATCATCCAACCACCGTGACATGGCATATCATGATTGAACCCTTACCAAATTATAGAGAACAACAAAAGAAATGAAGAGCATGAAAGTGAAATAATTTAATGTAGAAATTATATTTCAATCATATTTTTATAAAATTATTACATATTTATGAAAAAAAAATTTATAATTTTAATTATTAAAATTTATTAAAGTTACTATTTATTTATAATTGTTTTTTCTAAACATTCACTGAAGAGTAATTTTCTCTAATTTAAACGATATCTAATAACATACCATTTTAACACCGTTTTTTTTTTCAACCCTTCTTCAAAATATATATAAATATATATATTTTTAAAGTATGGTGCTTTGTGTTATTTAAGTTTCTGACATAGTAATTATATCAATTTAATCTTCAAAATATTATGTTTGTTAAAAATAATCCTGGCGTCACCACTATTAATCGTCAAAATCAAGAGTGTTTTTATTAAAAAAAACAAAAACAAATTATACCTCAAAAAAATATATAAAAAAAAAGAGAGTAAATTACTTCGGCAATCCTTGTGTTTTAGTCATTATATCATTTTGGTCATTGTAATTTTAAGGGCAAATTACACAAATAGTCCCTATAATTTGGGGCTTGTGTCACTTTGGTCCCTGACTTTTCAATTGTAACACATTTGACCCTGAATTTTAAATCTTGTTTTAAATAAGGACAATTGAATATATAATTAAATTTTTCAAGGGTAAAAATATCAATTTGATAAAATATAAACTAATTTGACAAAAATAAATGTCAAGGAAATATTTTTGAATTTTTAAAAATTATTTCTACCTACTAAAAATAAAATTATGTAAAATTGATAAATCTTTTAGACATTTATTTTTTTTTTTACCAAATTAATTTTTATTATGTGTTTGGATGATGATCATGTAAAATTAATTTTAAAAAATTAATCATGTAATTTTTATTAATTTTAAATAATTTTATCATTGGTGGATAAAAATAATTTTAAAAATATTAAAAATATTTTTTTGACATTTATTTTTGTCAAATTAGTTTATATTTTATCAAATTGACGATTTTACCCTTGAAAAATCTAGTAATATTTTCAATTGTCCTTATTTGGAACAAGATTCAAACTTCAGGGTCAAATGTGTACAATTGAAAAGTCAGGGATCAAAGTGACACAAGTCCCAAACTATAGGGACTATTAGTGTAATTAACCCTAATTTTAATTGACTAAATTTTTATCTTGAATTTATGATTTTGTCCTAATTTAATCTAATTTATTACAATTGTTAATATTTTTTTATAAAAATACACATAAGTGGTGTGTGTCGTGATTTTAGAGAAAAAAATTATAAACATATTCAACTCAATGAATTAACCTCAACCAATTCAATAATTATTTTCTGTCAAAAACACTAACAACATTATTAATTGGATTAAATTGACACAAACTTTAAAATTAAGAGTAAAAATTGAGTCAATTGAAAGTGTCAGAACCAAAATGACAAAAAACAAAATGTAGGAACTATCGATATAATTTGTTCTAATTTTTTTTTTTTTTTTGGGCAAATTATGATGGTGGTCATGTGGTTTGGTTTTTGTGTTACTTTAGTCCCTCTAATTTCAATTAACTCAATTTTAACCCTAAATTTATGAGTTTATCTCAATTTAGTCTAATTGATTACAACTCTTAGTGTTTTTTTCATTTTTTTTTGTTTTTTTTTTGTGTGAAAAATATGCATGTAAGTGTCATGTATATTTTTAAGGACAAAAATATAAATTTACTTAACTCAATGGGTTAATCTCAACCAATTTAATAATAATTTTTCTTAAAAAACAGTAACAATATTATCAATTGGACTAAATTAAAAATTGAGTCAATTGAAAGTGTAAGAACTAAAATGACACAAAAAGCAAAATGTAGGAACTATCGATATAATCTATTCTAAATTTTTGTTGGGCAAATTATGACGGTAGTCTATGTAGTTTGGTTTTTGTGTCATTTTAGTCCCTCTGATTTCAATTAACTCAATTCTAACCCTTAATTTATGACTTTATCTCAATTTGGTCCAATTGATTATAACTCTTAGTTTTTTTTTTATTTTAAATGAAAAATATGTATGTAAGTGTCATGTGTCATATTTTTAAAGACAAAACTATAGATTTACTTAAGAAAATTAGTTAATCTCAACCAATTTAGCAATAATTTTTCTTAAAAAATACTAACGATATTATCAATTGAACTAAATTGACGCAAAATCTAAAATTAAGGGTCAAAATTGAGTTGATTGAAAGTATAATCACCAAAATGACGCAAAAGGTAAAATATATGAACCACTAGTTTAATTTGCCTGCAACATGTATAGTTCATAAATTAAAAGTGTAATTAAACCCTTTTCTTTTTTCTAAAAAATAAAGTTTTATTTCAAAAATATATTTGATTCTAACTACCAATATAACTGATAGAGATAATTGTTGAAAAGTCCAAGCTATAAGAAGGGTATAAGGCATTAGGTTCAATAGATATTTTTTGTTGATGAGACATCCAACTCTTTGTGAAATAGTTTTGTAAAAAGTCCTTTTGTTTGTTTTAAACGATATTTTGTTTTCAATTTTATCCCTTAATTTATCTATTGACTTTTGTGGACTATCTGTTCAAAAAATTTCCTTTTTGTTCAAAATTTTTCCCTATTTATTCAAAAAAATTTCCTTATCTGTTCAATTTTTTTCCTGTCTGTTTAATTTTTTACCCTATTTGTTTAATTTTTTTAATTTTCCCTTATATGTTTAAATATTTTGTCCAATATTCCAATGCTTTGAAGATTTCACCTTATCTATTCTCAATTCTTTGAAGATTTCAGCCAAAGAATATTTTTTTTATCTATTGAAGATTTCCAACCTCACTCTCCCTACTCTCAATATAACATACATACATACACAACATACATGGATTCATAAACATCACAAATCAAACAACAACAACAAATCAATGGTTGGCTTCCTTTAAAACTAGAGTTTCAATAATAGATCTGAAACTCGATTTGTTTTCTCATGCTACATATTTGTGAATGTTGGCACTGACACAGAGCTGTAGATCAACAAGAACCAATCTGTTCAAATATTTAATATACTTCTTTGTCTGTTCAAACAGATAACTACACCCATCTAAAGAAATAGAGAACGATCTATTCAAATGTTTCATCTCTTCAAAACCCCATCTCTCTATCTCTCTCTCCCTCCCTCTCACACCAGACCGTGACCTCCTTTATCTCTGTCACACTCTCTCATTCCTTTCCAACCTCCCTGCCACCTCTATCACCTTTTGACTATAATTAAAGACAACTTGTAGCAAAGGATCAAGCATAAATCAACTAAAGTGTTCAAAAAATTGAAAAAATAGAAAATCTCTACTACAACAAGTTTCTTCTGTGATGTGAATACATACAAAACTCAAATCTACTGGTACTTCAAGACTGAATCCCATTTACACATTGATGTGATCTACAGAGACGAATCCATCTCTCCCTTCTTTCACACAATCTCGATCGATCTCTCTTACTTCTTTGATTGAACGTCTCCACGATGAAATCCCGAATTGCGCAGAAATGAGAGGTGAGGAGACAACAAGAGGTGGCGACACTGGTGGAGAAGATTTGGTCATCGGAGTCTTTGGCTTGGCCCTTTGTAAGAGACAAAGAGACTAAGTTTGTTCAGCGTCAAGGGCAATGATTATGAAATTTGGGTTGGCAAAGTGTCACATAATCATTTTATTTGAACCATTTTTTCCGATGCAAAGCTAAAATGGTGACGATTGATGAAGGCTTTTGTCGACTAAAATGTTTGTCGCTAACACACTTTCACCAACGAGTTGCCGACGTAGCTTTTCTATGTCAGTAAAACTCTTTGCTGGCAATATATGCCTTTTGTCGACATATTTTGTTATGTGAGCAAAACTACTTTTTTTTTTTTTATAGTGAAGATATAGAGAAGAAAGAGAAAGCGATAGAGGTGAAACAAGAGAGAAAGAAAGAGAAGAAAGAGAGGGAAGAGTTTGGTTTCGTCACTGCGTGTATACCACTTATATGTATGCATTTTTTAGTCATTTTGCTTAATTATGTCTTTATAGATAGAAAAATTTAGTGCGTAGACTTCTGGCTAAAGAAAATTCAAATTTAAATTTTTCGTCTGAACGCTCATACTGATAACATTAACAATTTTGAATCCATACATATAATTATATAAAATCATTATTGTGGGGATATATTTTTTGAGTACCAGCACGTGGCCAAGGTGACGCCGATGTGTCAGCTGAGGTACCACGTGTCTTGGTCGTGACGCCGAGGTGATCGCGGCTAGGCCGAGGTTATCTCCGAAGATATCAGATTCCGGGATAAGCAGATAAGGGACAAGAGTCCTAGAATGAGAAAGGACTTCAGCCTAGATAAGGATAATGCTCTTAGGGAATTTATCTTTATCTATTGGAGAGTCCAGGATAAACACTAAACTGAAGTCCATTGAAGCTAGGCATCTATTGGGACTGAGGTTTGTGTTGGCTATAAAACAGAGGCACCCCAATGGGTCTAAGGTACGCAATTTATATTCTGAACAGTGAGTTAAACATTTGATTTATCTTTGAGAGATAACTGACTTGATCGTCGGAGTGCCCCCGGGTGGACGAACCACCGCCGAAATCTCTTCTTTTTGTTGCAGGTCAATCAGGCGCCATCTATTTCACCAGTGCTCTCCAGCTGAATACTGAGTTAGTAGTGTGGTCAGAAATTCACTCACACAATTGGCGCCGTCTGTGGGAAAGAAAGGAGAATAGATGGCCAACGACGGACAGAGAGAGAAGGTTGGGGACGACACTCCTACTGAGAGTGGAAGACCTATTGACCGTGACATCGAAGGAGACAACCGCAATGAAGAAACTCGTGATAAGAATCATGAAGGAAAGGACGTCGGCCAGGAGGGCGACGTACAGAAGAAATCGGATCGAAGCGGGTATTACAATGAGGACAACCTCCAGGTATGGAAGGATAGATGCCTGCGGAGGGACGAAGAGGTGAAAGAGACGGCGAACAAATTGGCAGACCTGCAATCGGTCGTCAATTTCATGATGCAAAACAACGTCATGCAGCTACCATTCCCGCTGCAGGACACACCGATTCCAGCGGCCAATGCCCAGAAGAGAGGGCAGAAAACAATCCCTGTACTACCCCAACACACCAGGAGCGAAAAACACTCTCACCAGCCTTCACGGGAGGTTGGCCGAGGAGATTCAAGGAGAGAAGAGTCTCGAAGGACACATCGCACAAAGGAAGCAGACCCCAGAGAACATCGGCATGTTCAAAGGCAGGAGTTGTACTTCGATGCGACCAATGGAGAAAGGTCAAAAAGGGCTCACAACAAAGCTAAGAGTAGTGCGCCGAAAAGGCTGAAGCCAGGAGATAGCCGAACTCCCGGGCGAACCAAAAAGGACTTGAAAGATTACCTCAAGAGGAAGCAATAAGATGCCGAGGTAACTTCCCCTATTAAGTCAAAAACACATTCTCGGCGGAGTTGGACAAATTTGAGGCCCCAAAAAGATTCAGTATGCCGAGGTTCCAGATATACGACGGAAATTTGGACCCCAACTTTCACGCCGGATTATACCTGAACTCGATGGCACTATACACTGGGAACGAGCCGTTGCTCTGCAAGGTGTTCCCCTCATCCTTCGGGGAGATTGCATCAGATTGGTTTCACAAACTGCCAAAGGGAAATGTGAATACCTGGGAAGGCCTGGCCGAGATGTTCGTGGCCAGGTTCGTGACAAACAAACTACAGCCATTAAGGGTAGACGCCTTGATGGCTCTGAGAATCAGTAAGGATGAAGGCCTTAGGGCCTACGCTAAAAGGTACTATGAAGTGTTCAACCGAATACCCGAGGAGCAATCAAGAGGTGGCGGTCGTATCTTTCAAGAACGGCCTAAAAGATGACTGTCCACTACGAAAATCTTTGGCAAAGACATTGCCAAAAAGCATGGAAGAGTTCATGGCCAGAATTGAGAAGTATGCCAAAGCCGAGGAAGACACATCAGGAACTAAGGACACAAAGCAAGAGAAAGGAAACGGCTCGCCAAAGCGAGGCTGAGGTAACGACGAATCCAACAAGCAAGAGACAGGACTGAGGGCTGCACAGGCAGTCACAACTGTGTTCCGAATCCCAATTCACAAAGTCCTGGACAAAATCCGATCCCCAGCCCTATTTCAGGGCACCAGCTAGGGTGCCAGGAGATTTATTGGGAAGAAACCTTGGTAAGCATTGTGCTTACCATAACGAAGATGGGCATATGACTCAGGGTTGCAGAGCCCTAAAGGCACACCTGGAAGACCTGGTAAGGCAAGGCCATTTGAAGGACCTTGTAGATGAGGCCAGGACAAGAGAAGAGCAGGCAAGACTACCTCAGGCACCAGTAACTCCACCCTCCCAGCACAACAACCGCAGGTAGGAGGACCTTGGGTAATTAATGTAATTCACTCGAAGGTCAATGAAAACAAAATACGGAAGGAGACCCATAAGGTAAATCACTTGCAGCACGTGTACCAGGTTGAGGAGAAGCGACATCGGCCGAGGAGTACCAGGGACCAATAGTGTCCTTTATTGAAGCCGACCTAGAGATGGTACAGCATCCACATAATGATGCCTTGGTAGTATCCCTCCAGGTTGGGGAATGCCAAGTGAAGCGCATCCTGATTGACCAAAAGCAGCTCTTGTGACATCATGTATGTCAGGTGTTACAAGGAGCTTGGCCTTCACCTCAACGATATGGAGCAATCCAATGGCCCAATGGTCGGGTTCAATGGAACATCGACATGGCCACTGGGAGCAGCAAGCTTGGAGGTGGAGGCTGGCACCAGGAAGATAAAGACAGAGTTCACCATAATCGACACACCCACCCCTTACAATGCTATCTTGGGAAGGCCATGGTTGCATGCCAATGATGAGGGATGTTCCCTCAACACTGCATCAACTATTGTGGTTCCCAACAGAGCATGGGATAGAGGAGGTCAGAGGAGATCGGCTGCAGGAAAAAAATTGCTCCATGGCAGCAATTAAATCAACCTGCAGCATACGAGAGCCAGAAAGGGCAAAGATCGAAGACGAGACGTGGAGGTCCTAGAGGACGTCGGCAAGGAGCCAGCTGAGAAGAGTGAAGAAGCATTGAAGAAAATCCTCGTCCAGCAGGGGGATGAAGAATCCTTCTTCCTTCTCGGCTCGGGCTTAGCCGAAGAAGAGAAAAAAGAGTTTGAGGCCTTCTTGAGAGAAAAATATTGAGGTGTTTGCCTGGACGCCTTATGAAATGCCTGGCATTGACCCTAAGGTCACTTGTCATAAACTGAACGTAGACAGGTCAGCCAAACCCGTAATCCAACGAGCAAGAAGACCCGACACTGATGCACGTTGAAGCAGTGGAAGAGGAAGTAAACAGGCTTCTGGAAGCCAAAGCCATTCGAGAGGTAGATTACCCGACATGGCTATCAAATACAGTGGTGGTAAAGAAAAAGAATGGTAAATGTAAGGTCTGCGTGGACTTTACCAACCTAAACAGGGCCTGTCCCAAAGACAGTTTTCCTTTACCCAATATCGAACAACTGGTGGATGCCACTTCAGGGCATGGAATGATGAGCTTCCTGGATGCCTACAGGGGGTACCATCAGATAGCCATGTACCCCCCCAAATGAAGAAAAGACTGCATTTATCACCCCAAAAGGGCTGTATTGCTACAGAGTGATGCCTTTTCGGTTGAAAAACGCAGGAGCAACTTACCAAAGATTGGTAACCACGATGTTTAGACACCTGATTGGCCGAACAGTGGAAGTTTACATCGATGACATGGTCATGAAAACCAAGGAACCTGCAGGTCATCTAACCGACCTAAAAGCAGTCTTTGACATCCTTAAATCATATCGGCTCCGACTCAATGCATCAAAGTGTGCATTTGGAGTTGGATCTGGTAAGTTCTTGGGATACCTGGTGACCAGAAGGGACATTGAGGCTAGCCCAGATCAGATCAAGGCCATCCTAGAGTTGAAGAGCCTGACGTCGGCAAAACAGGTGCAGATGCTAACTGGAAGGGCTGCAGCCCTGAATAGGTTCATAAGCAGAAACTCAAACAAGTGCAAACCTTTCTTCAACTTATTGAAGAAAGCCACAGACTTCTTATGGACCGAGGAGTGCGAAGCCGCCTTGGCTGACTTGAAGAGGTATTTGACCATGGCTCCAGTTCTCTCAAATCCAGAACCTGGAGAGAAGCTGTTCCTATACTTGGCAGTTTCGGAACATGTGGTAAGCGCAGTGGTAATCCGAGAAGAAAAATGGGAGCAAAGAGCTGTTTAGCAAAACCCTGGCTGATGTAGAAACCAGGTATTTACCCCTAGAGAAGTTGGCACTGGCTTTAGTAATGGCTTCAAAGAAGCTGAACCATTACTTTCAAGCCCATAAAATTGTGGTGCTAACTGAACATCCTTTGAAGTCCCTGTTGCAGCAAGGAGATCTAACAGGCAGAATAGCCAGATGGGCAGTAGCCTTGGGCCAGTATGACCTAGAGTTCAGACCCAGAACAGCAATCAAAGGCCAAGTTTTGGCCGACTTCGTAGCCGAGTTCACGCCAGAATCTATCGTACATCGGGCTCCGTTGAGCCGAGGTGAAGGATGTCCAAGCAAGCAAGAAGGAGCCTAGCCGAGGGCAACGAAACAAAGGAAGGAAGAAAAATTAAGACCCTGCAGCATTTACATCGGTGAATCCTTTCGACTGTTTGTTCATGGGAGTTCAAACCAACAAGGAGCGGGGGCAGGAGTAGTACTGGTATCTCCAGATGGACAGATACTAGAACAATCCATTCGTTTGGGGTTCAAGGCCTCAAACAATGAAGCAGAGTATGAAGCACTGATTGCAGGACTGAAACTGGCAGTAGCAGTAGAAGCAGATGAGGTGGTAGTTTTCTGTGATTCTCAGCTTATAGTGCCTGTTTGGTGCAGCTTAAAAACTGCTTATTTCAGCTTTCAGCTTAATTTAAGCTATTTTGATGTGTTTGGTTTAGCTTATAGCTTATAGCTTATAACTTTTTGGAAGTCAGAAATCAGCTTATTCTTTGAGTGGGGCAGGAGATGCTTAATTTATAAGTCAGCAATCAGCTTATGTTCATAGTTTTAAGCTATAAGCTGTTTAGGCATAAGCTATAAGCGCTTTCCCCACAGCTCTACCAAACAGGGCCATAGTCAACCAGACAACAGGCGAGTTCGCAACCCGAGATGAGCGTATGTCGGCATACACAAAGGAAGTAGGTAGGTTGGTGGCCTTGTTTCAAAATTGCCGACTACAGCAGGTTAACCGAGAGGACAACAGCCACGTCGATGCCTTGGCCAACCTGGCTAGTGCAATACAACTTGGGAAGGCAAGGACGATAATGGTCGACTACTTGTCGGCCCCGAGCATTGAACCACTGACCACAGAGCGTGAAGCAATGTGTGTGGACATGGGACCGAGCTGGATGGACGCAATAATAGCATTCCTGAAAGAAGGAAAACTGCCAGATGATCACAAAGAGGCACACAAGATCATATTGAAGTTAGTAAGATTCAGTCTGACAGCAGAAGGACATCTCTACAGAAGATCCTTCACTGGACCCCTTTTGAGGTGTGTACATCCTTTACAAGTTAAAGATTTTCTATACGAAATACATGAAGGAATATGTGCAAGCCACGCTGGGGGCAGATCACTTACTCATAAGGTCATTACCCAAGGGTATTGGTGGCCCTACATGCAGAAAGATGCAGAAGCCTATGTCAAGAAGTGTGACAAGTGCCAAAGGTTTGCACCATTGATACACCAACCAGCAGCAGACCTAAACCTAGTATCCAGTCCTTGGTCGTTTGCCCAATGAGGCATGGATCTTGTTGGACAACTGCCCCAAGCAACTGGGCAAAGGAAGTATCTACTGGTAGCAACAGATTACTTCACCAAGTGGATAGAAGCTGAACCCCTAGCCAAGATCCGAGACGTGGATGTAAAGAGCTTCATATGGAAGAACATCATCACCAGGTTTGGGATCCCAAGAGCAATAATAGCAGACAATGGAACACAATTTGACAGTAAGCTAATCAAGAGTTTCTGTGCAAAGTTCAAAATCAAGAATTACTTTTTAACCCCAAGCTTTCCCCAAAGCAATGGACAAGCAGAAGCATCCAACAAAGTTATCTTAGATGGGATAAAGAAGAGGCTGCAAGTAGCAGAGGGAAAGTGGGTGGATGAGCTGCCAAATGTACTCTGGACATATCGGACTACGCTGAGAAGATCAACTGGGGAATCCCCATTTGCCATGGCTTATGGCACAGAAGCAGTCATTCCTCTAGAAGTCGGCATCCCAGTGATCAGAACTCAGGGAGTAGAGAATGGGACTAATGATGTATTATTAGCCCGAGATCTGAATCTGCTAGAAGAAAGAAGGGAGAGAGCTGCAATTCAATTGGCAGCTTACCAGCAGCAGCTTGCCAGGGCCTATAATAAGAAGGTCAACCCAAGGGAGTTTCAAATTGGTGACCTCATCTTGAGAAAGGTCGTCGGCAACAAGAAGGATCCCAGAGAGGGCAAGCTTGGCCCAAATTGGGAGGGACCCTATAGAATCATCTCGGTGTTGAGCAATGGGGCATATCGGCTTGAAGATGACGAAGGTAAAGAGTTGCCAAGACCCTAGAATACTTGCAATCTGAAATTTTTCTACCATTAGATTTTCTTGTTTTTTGTTATTTACCGAAGTAATAAATAAAGTTGTAGCTTGATTTTTCTACACTTATGATTGATAAAGATACTGGACGAGGTTTCTGGAATACACGCATAATGAGAACCCAAGTGCAACTTAAGCTCACATTAGGGGGCAAAGAGTTGGAAAATGGTTCCTGGAAAGATAGAATATACAAGCTAAAATTAGTTTAACACTTGTTGAAATTTGAAAAACATTTACAAGTTGAAATTAAACTAAGGTTATGTCTAACACTTATTGAATTTTTGAGAAAAATTTACAAGTTGAAGTTAGATCGAGATCATGTTCAACACTTGTTGAAATTTGTGAAAAATTTACAAGTTAAAGTTAAACTAAGGTTATGTCTAACACTTGTTGAAATTTGTGAAAAATTTACAAGTTGAGTTAGACCGAGATCATGTTTAACACTTATTGAAATTTGTGAAAAATTTACAAGTTGAAGTTAAACTAAGGTTATGTCTAACACTTGTTGAAATTTGTGAAAAATTTACAAGTTGAGTTAGATCGAGATCATGTTTAACACTTGTTGAAATTTGAGAAAAATTTACAAGTTGAAGTTAAACTAAGGTTATGTCTAACACTTGTTGAAATTTGAGAAAAATTTACAAGTTGAGTTAGAAGGAGATCATGTTTAACACTTGTTGAAATTTGTGAAAAATTTACAAGTTGAAGTTAAACTAAGGTTATATCCAACACTTGTTGAAATTTGTGAAAAAATTTACAAGTTAAGACTAAGGTTGTATTAAACTGAGTACTTATGTACTTGCCGATGTAAACCATTGGTGGGTATAACCGAGATATTTCACCTCGAGAAAATTACACAGTTAAAGTGTGCATTGAAGATATGCAAAATATTCTAAGTATGGAATCATACAAGAGCAGTAAAGAGAAGACAAAGATACAAGCATTCAGGAAAGGAAGTTGCATTAACATTCAAAAGATGAAATGTCGGCCAAAGCTTACAATTGTTCCAAAAAGAAGAAAAACAAAAGTACAAAATACAAAGGAAAAGGACATCAAAATTAAGACTCTTCGGCAACACCAGATGGTTGGGTTTGAAGTTCAGAAGACTGTTGGGAGGACATCTCGACAGCCTTCTCAGCCACGAGCTCGGCATCTATTTCTTGAAGGGTTTGATCGAGGCTCTTGTCGGCGAGAGGCACGTCCGATGATGCCTTCTTAGGAGTAGCATCCTTGGGAACCTCCTCACCCTCCTCATCTTGAGTCAAGTCCAGGACTTGCTCATTTGAAGTACGGTACTTGGCCCCAGTAGCTTCCTTTGACTTCCTCACCAAAGCCTCCTCCTCAGACTCAGAATCGTCGTCGGATTGGCTTGGAGTTGAGGGGAATGGCAGGGCGAGGACGTCGGTGTTCCTGAGGAGGGAGTCATTGGGGATTTCAAGCTTTTTCAGGAGAGCCATCCAACCAAGGGTAAAACCCTTGTTGCATGCCTGCTTCACCTGTTTCTTGTAATCCGCTGTGACATCGGCCACCCCCTTAACGTATGCCTTTTCATCTGCAGCCTTGATTTCGGCCTCTTTTGTGGCCAAGGCATCTTGAAGTTCTTTCTGGGCCTGGGTCATCTTTTCCTCGGCCTCTCTCTTTTCGGCTTTAAGAACCTTCTTGATGGCCTCAACGGCATCCACTTTTTCTTCGACGTCATCCTTGGCTTTGACAGCAGCCTCGGCCTGGTCTGCCAAAGTCTTCATTTTTTATTGCAAGCTTTTATTGGTCTTCTGCAGACTAGGAGCCTCCCTAGTCTTGTCGGCCAATGCCTTCCTTGTCTCAAACGATTGCATTAAGAAGGAGTGGGCGTGCTAGATTGCCTGAAGAAAAATGGATAGAGCAGAAGTTATTAGAAAAAATTTCTAAGTATAAAAAAGAAAGAAAGATACCAAGTATGAGAACTTACTTGAACAGAACGCTGGAGCATTAAAGTAAAGTTTTCATACTCGTCCATCTCGACGTTTCGATCAAGATCGCCAGGAAGAAGCAAAGCGGTACTGAGAGCGACGCTGACATTAACATCGTCGGCACTATCACCAGCTCTAACTGGCCTGTCCTCCAGAGTGATTTGGGGGGCCCGGGGGGAATCAGACCTCATGGAGCCCGAAGCTGTTGCAAATTCGGACCTCGGCCTCTTTGACCGAGTGGATTCGGATGGTTGGGCCTCGGCGGGCCCCTTCTCGGCAGCAAAAGGGGTTTTCTCGCTCGAAGCCAATTTGGAAATTGGTAAGGTGTCCTCAGTATCAATCTGAGTCACCGTTGCCTTTGACTGAGCCTTCTTTATTCTTTTTTGTTTTGGCTTCGGAGGCTGAGTTAGTGCTGGTTGAGCGTCTATGGTGGATGGAATATTGGCCAAGAGATCTTTAGCAACTGCTTTTTGGCGGCCTATCTTGGCAGCAAAAACAGTTCGTTGCCGGCGTTGGCGTTGAGATGGTAGGATCAGATATGGAGCCGAGGTTGACGGCTACTCTGCTGGATCAGAAGTGGATCCTTGGTCTGGCCGAGAAGTGGAGGTAGCTTGAGGAGTTGTGGCAGAAGGGGGAGATTGGCTTTTCTTCCTCTTTGGGACGTCGGGGAGTATTGATTTATAGGTTGGGATGAAATTGAGTACCAAAGGGGCTCTCCGCTTATGGACTGGCAAATCTAATAGTTTCTTCAAGTCTTTGTTGGGGAAGAAAAACTGGCGAAAGCCCTTTGGTGGCTGAGGAAAAGCTGCAAGAAAAACAGACATTAGAACAAACAAAGTATTTAAAACTTTAAAGACGAAGTAAGTATAAATACTAGGCTCTTACCATTACCCTCTACAAAAACTGTTCGAGGAAGAGGGTAGAGGTGGAGGTCCTCATTTGGAGCGAACTCCCAGTTCTCCGAGATAATGAAGTAATCATCCCCAGCTCCCTTGTTGGAGTCTGGGAGGTCGACAACAATTTTGTACTCTGTGGACCTCGGCTTGAGGTAGTAAATATAGCCTTTCTTGTTTTTAAGGCCACACATGGTGTAGCAGTATTGGATGTCAGCTAAAGTAACCCTAGCATTTTCTTGTTTGGCTAAGGCTACTATACCATTTATGACTCAGTAGGAATTGATGGCAAGCTGCATTGGGTTCAACTTATAGTAATGGATTATCTCACGAAAGAGGATGTTGAGGGAGAGCCTAAGACCACACTCGATAAAAACTACAACAGGGAAGGGCATAGAATCAGTTGTGGGCATGATAGAGTCATCCTCCCCAGCCAACCTTAGATGAACGTCGGTCGGGATGTCAAACTCTCGCCTAAAGTGCTCTAACTTGGTGGGGGTGTCTACCCTATGCTTCCACATACCCATGATATCGGCTTAACTAGAGAAGTTGGATTTCAGAAGGGAGTGTTTTGGAGGGTTTTAGGGACCTCAGCTAAAGCCTAAAAATAAACAGAATCTGTGGGGAATCGTTTCAGTTTTTCCTAAAAATTTGTGGGTGCTACATACAAATCCCAAATCTAGATCTATGAAAATGAAGATTGAAGGCACGAATCTGGAATAGTCACAGAAAATAGAAAAGCAAGAATGTGTTTCAGAATCAAGAACAGTGGTGAACTATCAAGAAAACTGTGACAAAATGTGTACAAGGGCGCAAGGCCAAGGACAGTGGCAAAAGTGAGCAAATTTGTGAACAGTGTGTGCGTATTCAAGACACAAATTGGGCAAAAACAAAATCGTAAGGTAAACGTGCTCGAATACATGATTCATAAATTGAATACTTGAGTAAAACAGCAATGGCAACAAATAATGAAGCGAAATTTCTTGAAGAGCAACAAGAAATTGAAATAAAAGGGAACTGTGGCTTACCCAAGAAAAATGAAGCCGAAGTAAATTTTCGCCGGGATCAAGCGGTAGCCGGAAGCAAGGAAATACGACAGAAACCTCGCTGGAGGAGAGAGTCAGGCTGGTAGCAGGAAGCTTCGTGAAAGCAGCAATGAAGGATTTGGAAGAAAAAGCTAGAGAGAGAAAAAGCTTCAGAAATAATGATGTAAAGTGAAAAGACGAAGAGAGAGGACACTGGTTTTGTCAAAAACGCAAAAAGGTGGCAAAATGGAATTGATGAGCCTAGAACGACGAATTTGTCAGACGGCGCATACAGGCGCGAGACGACTTACAGGCACGTATCGAGTACGATCCAATGAGGAGGAGGCACGTGACAAAAACGGTTGATGTATTTTGCATAACAGCTCATACGCATGATAAAACTCTTAGAGTTCTTGGTTTAATGAAGCAAGTGACCTCGGCTGGACTTGGTCGTGTGAAGCCGACGTATTATGACCTCGGTAAATTTATGACACAGCAAGATAGCCGACATGAACGATATAGGTTCCATCACCTCAGGATGCCGAGGTAATAGAACCTAGGGGGTAGTTGTGGAGATATATTTTTTGAGTACCAGCACGTGGCCAAGGTGACGCCGACGTATCAGCCGAGATACCACGTGTCCTGGTCGTGACGCCGAGGTGATCTCGGCTAGGCCAAGGTTATCTCCGAAGATATCGGATTCTGAGATAAGCGAATAAGGGACAAGAGTCCTAGAATGAGAAAGGACTTCAGCCTGTATAAGGATAATGCTCTTAGAGAGTTTATCTTTATCTATTGGAGAGTTCAAGATAAGCACTAAACTGAAGTCCATTGAAGCTAGGTTTCTATTGGGACTGAGTTTGTGTTGGCTATAAAAGAGAGGTATCACCATGGGTCTAAGGTACGCAATTTATATTCTGAGCAGTGAGTTAAGCACTTGATTTTATCTTTGAGAGATAACTAACTTGATCGTCGAAGTGCCCCCGGATGGACGAACCACTGCCGGAATCTCTTCTTTCTGTTGCAGGTCAATCAGGCACCATCTATTCCGCCAATACTCTCCAGCTGAATATTGAATTGACAATGTGATTAGAAATTCACTCACACAATTATTAAGATGGATAATCTAATTTAGTTTTTAATGTAAATATTATGTGGATCCCTCAATGCACCACTTTGGAATCATACATTTTTCCTTATTATATTAGTAAATCAAGATTTCATTAATCAGCACTAATCAATTATTTATTATTATATAATTCAACATTCGGTCCACCTTTTCTTTTCGTTCTTTTTTCTTTTCTCTTTTTTTTTTTTTTTTTGTCTATTTAATTATTTATTTTATAAATCGTTAATTCTCTTGTAGTTGCCAATTGTTCCCATACAAACTTGGCTAATAATTTGAGTCTAATTGGACCAAAAAACACATGTAAGAAAGATTTAACAATAATTAATCATTCTGGCATCCACTAATTACTTTTTTATTAAAATTATTACATTATTAAAAAATGTTTATTTGTTCAACATCATGTACGGTAGTCATATAATAGTAACGTAAAGTTGACAGTTCAGTCCAACTTGTGGAATCAATTATACCCATCGTTGGATGTTTTAATTGATTTATTTTTTTAATTTATAAATTAATTTGTTAATTTTAATTATATTTTTTTTTTTGATATAAGTTGGTGGATTGCATCGTTCAATTTGCCTTTTGGGCTCACTTCGATTCGAGTTCATTTTGATGGTCTGACTTATTTATTTTATAATTTTCATTGAATACATTATTGATAAAAAATAAAAAAAAAAATGTATGTCATAAAAAAATTTATAAGGGCGAAAATAATTTTGCTTGTCAATGTGCAAGTTTTCACTCCCATACCTACCCACTCCTACCCCACATGACATGACCCCACCCCTTTAGCAGCTGAGCTAAGCCCCAAAAATGTTAAAACATATGTAAAAGTGCTCTAATTAGTTTTGCAAAATATATAAAAGGCATATAAAAATAAAAATATATATTTTTTTAAGATATATATAAAGATTATAAATATTTTATATTTTGTGATCCTTAAAGACAGTCCGCTTAATATTATAAAAATCCTAATATTCAAAACACAAATTCTCTTTTTTTTAACCCTCTCATTCCAACCACCAGCCTTTAAAAAATATGAGATAAGTATAGTTTTGAAAATGAATTACTTATTTTAAAAACAAATATAATAAAATTACATATTTCTGAATATCAGAACAATTTGAATTTTTTAGTGAATGATTTAAACACAAAATCCTACCAAATGAACAGATCCCAACACCTCTTTAGTCAACAGTGAACAGGAGGAGAACTCCATCCCAAAAATTTATAACATGTTGGAGCAGAAAAGGAAATGTGGACCCGAAATGAGTAGAAAAGGAAATCTATAACATGTTGGAGTAGAAAAGGAAATCTATAACATAGTGATGTTGATTAACTTGATTTTTTATAAGTATATTATTTTTGATATTTTTTAAAATTTGAATAATTTTTATTATCAAAATAAGACTTAAAATGAGTTTTACGGGTCACACAACAATTACTGCCGTGCTTTGTGCACAACATCCAGTGTCGATGTTGTGTATGAAGCATAGCAGTGACTGTTGTGCGGCCCGAAAACTCATTTCAAGTCCTATTTTAATGATTCGAACCATTGAAAACATAGAAAATATCGAGAATAATTATACCTATAAAAAATCAAGTTGATCGGATATTAATAACCTTCTCATCAAATAACATTTGTATTTAGTTTCATACATACGTATTCATTTTTTTTTATGTAAAGATGTTATTTGATGAACAGGTTATTGATATTTGATTAACTTGATTTTTTACAAATATATTGTTCTCGATATTTTCTAAAATTTGAATGATTCGAATCATCAAAATAGGACCTGAAATGAGTTCCACAAGTCACACAATAGTCACTGATGTGCTTCACGCACAGTAAGAACAGCAGTGACACTGACCCTATATATAAATAATAAAAAAAAAGGAAAGAAAATGAAATCTTGGACTCTAAACATAAAAGAACAAAGAGATTGAAGGTTACCCAAGGCGGAATTATCTTGTGATGACAGAAACTTCTATAATAATATTGATAATACCCCACATACTTCACAATGAAGCTTTTGTTGGTAGGTTATAGATCTTCTAGTTGAAAATAATATCTATTCTATCTCTATCTATTTGTTTCTTGTTTAAAAAAGAATGACCTTTAAATTATTTAAATAGAGGTAGATAGGAAAAAGAGAAAAAACCAATAGTAAATTGATAATGCAAAGACACCAAAATGCAAATGAAAGGGAGAGAGTTGAGATGGGTCCATGTCATTTTATTTTGGAAATGCATTGAGTGATAAATTTGCGAACACAAAAATCAATTACAAACATATATAGATGAATAAGATTTTTTAAAGCCTCACTAACAAATTTTATGAAAATTTATTAATTTATGTGTATTTTGTATTAAGCTTTGTGATTAATTTTTGTGTTCATAACAAAAATATTTCATTGAATGGCTCTCACAATTAAGAAATGTGTGGTGTGTGATTTGATTTCTCGGACATTTTGAGAGAGACAGAGAGAGACAGAGAGAGACATAGATGGGCTTCAAGATTTTGGTGTCTGATATGGGAAGTGCCTTTGGATGATAAAGAAGATTCACTAGAAAGTTACTGAACTATAGCTTTCTCAATTATTTTTTTGTGTGTGTGTGTGTGAGAGAAATATACAAAAAGCCCTAGAATAGTGGTGGCCTTGTAAAGGTTAGAAAGATAATATATACATATATGTACAAAAAGCCCTAGAATAGTGGTGGCCTTGTAAAGGTTAGAAAGATAATATATACATATATGTTCAAAAAGATGCATTTATGTATATGCTAGGGCTGGAAGCCCTAATAAGACAATGGCTAGGTTTTTTTAAACAGAAAAGACCTTGATCATTAAAAAGTGTTTAATTGGTCTTTGATGAACATTATGTGTTATCTATGTATATGATATATATTTTGGAAAAATTACACTGTATTCCTTAATTATGGACAATTGTTACTTTACTTTTTTCAATTAAAAAATGTTACATTTTGTTTCCTAATTTACTTTTTAATCTTTACTTTCTGTTAACATTTTTCTATGAAAATAGAATGAAGCCAATTTTATAACAAAATATATATATTTGATTCACAAGGAAAACTTTATTAAAAACATGAATAAATCAACTTTTAAATACAAATTTTTGACATATATATATATATATAAATCAACGGTTGAATGAACATTTTGAATATAAAATTAGTACAAAGAGCTCAGATATCAATTTTTTTTGTCCCCTTTCATTATTGAGTGTTAATATAAAATTGAGATTAAAATAAATTAAAAAATAAAGGGTAAATATAGTAATTTTTTGTTGAGGGGTAAGCCATAACAAACCTTTTATTGAAAGGGTAAAGTGTAATTTATGTATACATATGCTGCATTGACCCTCATTGCATGAGTGGACTTGAAGATATTATTACATTAATTGAACAATAACCTTGTTTGGTAGAGTTGTGGAAAAGTACTTATAGCTTATGCCTAAACAACTTATAGCTTATATCTAAGAACATAAGCTGATTTCTGACTTATAAATTAAGCATCTCCTGTCGTACTCAAAGAATAAGCTGATTTCTGACTTCCAAAAAGTTATAAACTATAAGTTACAAGCTAAACCAAACACATCAAAATAACTTAAATTAAACAGGCCCCGTTTGGGAACTTACCTTTTTAGCCAATTAGCTAAAAAGTTACTAAATTAGCCAAAAAGCCAACCACTCATACCAAAAAGTCAAAGATTCTCTTTTCTCTCTACTTTTTGCACATCTTTTCGTAATTAACCAAAAAGTCATCCCAAACATACAAGTTTTTTTTACCTACCTTTTTAGCCAAATAGCCAAAAAATTACTAAATTAGCCTGTTCCCAAACGAGGCCTAAAAGTTAAAATAAGTAACTTTTAAACTGCACCAAATAAGCACAGTGTTTACAAGTTTTTTCATCGTGAGAGTGCCAATCAACCCCACTTTCTTTAGTGGAGAGACAACTTTACCTCCCAAAAGTTAAAACATTTCATTATGGTATAATATTTCTTTATTGTGTTTTGATGCTAGATTTAAATAAAAAAAATTTAAAAAAAAACATTTGAGTAAAATAAATTGATATTTTAGAGGGACTTATGTGTAGATCTTATTAGGTGAATTTATTGTCTAATAGGTCCTATGATCATTAATAACGTTTTTCATCAAACACTATTAAAAAACATGACTAATTGCTAATTTTCAGTGACAATTTTTAAAAGTTAATTATAATTTATTTTAATTTGAAAGTTTGTATCAGACTATTTAGTGTATTTTCTACTTATAATTTATTAGATAGAAATAACTTAAATAAACTAAAAAATAATAATTATTTAAAAGTTAAAAAAATAATACTTTTAGATTCTACTTTCAAATTATCAACTTAAGAAAAACTCCAGCAAACAAGGTTAACATCTCTTTAACTTTCCCTTCTTACTCTAACAAGGATGATGAAGTTTTTTCCTTTTTATATTTTTTCATAAACAACAATAATAGAGCATGATATCCACTCCACTTTATTTTAATAATTTTAATACCAAACATTCTCTGTAATTTTAGTTATGCACATAAAATTATAAAAAGAATTATCAACAGCAAGAAGTTATAAAGTGGTTATAATGCTTAATAAATATCAATCATAATACATGTAGGGTGCGTTTGTTTAGACGGACTGGATAAGGGGGGATTATAATCCATCGGACTATTAGTCCTGGGATACATTGTCCCGAGACTATTTAGTTGGACTAAATTTGAATCCTATGTTTGTTTAGTCATGGGATTAGATGTCTGGATTGGACTATTTTTAGTTATCCTATGTTTGTTTGGGATATTATGGAGAAGGATAAATGCTCAAATGACTATTTTATCCTTTTCAATTATTTACTAAGTAATAGCAATATTAAACATAGCTTTAATATTTTAATTATGTTTAGCTAGATTAAATAAAAATTTGTTTATTTTATTTTTTGCACAATATTTTAATTTATTATTTTCAATTAAATTAAATTTATAATTTATAATTTATATTTTTTATTTAATATATAATTTTAAATTATCGACAATAAAAAATAATTTTATTTAATATATAAATTAAATTTTCAACAACACTAAAAAAATTTAATTTATAAGGCCATAATTTATAATTTATTATTTTTAAATAAATTTAATTTATAATTTATATTTTTTATTTAATATATGATTTTAAATTAACAACACTAAAAAAATAATTTAATTTAATATGTAAATTTAATTTTTTAACAATATTAAAAAAATTTAATTTATAAGGCCATAATTTATAATTTATTATTTTTAATTAAATTAAATTTATAATTTATAATTAAAATTTTTTATTTAATATATAATTTTAAATTAACAAAACTAAAAAAATAATTTATAAATGTTCAAAAGACTATTTAATCTTTTTTTAATTGTTTGCTAAGTAATAGCAGGGAGGGTAAAATGGACATTTTACAAAATAATCCCATAGGATACCAATTCCATGGTTTCTATCCCACCTCCCCATGGGATAGGATAGTCCCATATTTGTGGGACTAATAGTCCGGAGGGACTATTAGTCCGGAATAAAAAAAATAAAACAAACAATGGTAATTCAATCCCATCCCTTAATTCTTCAAAAACAAACACATCCGTAATGAAGTTCTTTAAATTAATTTATCGCTAGCACTTGTTTAATATATTTCATTTCATTTCATTAATTTAGTTGGACCAAGATTCCAAAACTGTTACTTATAAATTGTTGAAAAAAAAAAATGTTAGGTACTATAACACGTGCCTTTCTTTTTTTAAATTGTGCAAAAAAAGAAAAATATTTGTATAGTTTTTTACTATAAATGGCAAACATTTGTGGGTACTCTGCACCATTTTCTTTTTTATTGCAAGTAGCCAAGTATGAGCTCATATGGGCATATAAAATTAGTACAAAGTATTAGTTTAAAACAATATTAATAATCGGTAGAGGTTGGCTTGTCCTTTGCTCAAGCCACAGTTTTGCACAATTCATTATATAAGATTTGGATGCAACACCAATTTGTCCTCTCCCACGTACCATTAGGTGTTTTTTCTTTTTCTTTAATTGGCAGGGGGAGAATATCCTAAGAGAAAGCTGCAATGCATAGCAATTAATTAGGGCCGCAAACGATTTGAGTTGAGTCGAATTTTAATATGTTTGAATTTGTTTATTAAGATTTTAACGAGTTCGACCTAAATAAAAATTTAACGAACCGAACTCGAGTCGAGTTAGCTTATACTTGACTCTCAAGTTAGAGTTTGTTCACGAGACTTAATGAGTCAAAGAAATTATAAATTCATACTTGCATATGAAACTAAATTTACAATTGAAATTTTGATTATACAATTTTATATATAATTGTAGACACCCTATTTTGACCCCCTTAAGACTTGGGCACTTCACTCAGAACACTTGATGATGAAACGTTACGCTATGCCATCATTCAAAATCTTCAGCAAAAGGATTCGGTTTCAAGCTTTAAAACCTAAACCTGTACCACCTTCGGATCAAAACCTTATTTTTTCTAACCCGACCACTTAGCTAATAGCTGGCCAGCAGATGGCCAGTAGACTATTTTCATTGGGCTGGCTGTACATCCTCATGGACGGCTCCATGTTCAACGTAGCAGATATTTTGACAGTTACCAGCTGCTTCCATGCACATGCTTTGGACTAGTTGTCTTCTTTACAAATATTTCCGACATGAGAAACTGTTTTTCTATAAATACAACACCCCCCCCCTTCTCATGGTTTGGGGCTAAAAAAAATCGCCAAGAGCTTATACCTTGCCCAACCATCTTCTCTATCCTTTTGCAATATAGATACACAATGCATACACCTTCCAAGCTTAAACTTAAAACTTTTGCTGAGGTTCTTGAACACAATTTCAGTTGCTTGAAAGTATTTGGATTGTGGTTTGTGAACTAAGAAGAACATCCTCTCTTTCAAGAGGTGATCTTTGAACCATCTTTTCTCTCTCTTTTCTTTGTCTTTCATACTGATTTCAGAGTTGTTTTTAAGCTTAAAATGTAATTAAAACTTTGTTAAAAATGAGTAAGCTGGCCACCCTTCCATTGGCTAGCTCACTAGTTGTGCAACCCTTTGTTTTCTTTCATTTTTTTTTACTTTCTTTTCACTCATTTGGTTAAATTTCAGTACCTTTTTAGCACTGTTCTTAGGTTTTTTTTTCGTGATATGACTTGAATATGGGCTTATAAAAGGGTCCTAGTCTTTCCAGCTACATGTGCTCTTACTTCCTATACTTTAAATATCATATTTGTGTTGTTGTAAGTCCTCTCGGATTTAGCGTGTTTAGGATATAGCGGCCAATTCATTGAGTTGATCGTTTTTACTTTGTTATAGTTTTCTTTATGTAACTTGGAACCTTGTGGTCATGGGAGGATTAGAGCTTAGGCTTAGCCACCTCGCCACAAGTTTGCTTAACTAGTGATAAATTTATCACTTTTATATTATTGTTGTCCACCTTGAAGTTAGGTAGTAACTTCTGTGTTCAAAGTGTTGAAAAACTCTTTTATCGATCATTTTCGAAACATGGAAATGAATGTATCATCCTTGTTCCATGAAAAGATGAGTTGTCAACAACTTTGGCTAGTTGTGTGCTTAAGCTTTGATAGATAACTTGTTTTTTGTCTTTTTTTTTTCTTTACTTGTTTTATTGCTCCTAGAAAGCTCTTTCTTGAGAAGTGTCGAAAGCTCTCTCCTAGTTCCACTTTGAAGCATGGAAAGTAATGTTTCATCCTAATTCCATGAGTACGGAGATGAGTTGACAACACTTTTTGAATTGTTACTTTTGTTCATTTTGGTTGCTCTATGATTATCACGTACTATCTTGTGACTTGATGATTTGTGAGTTAAACATGCCTACATTTTCCTTGAATACATTTCATGACAGGAAGGAGGTAAGAAGAATAGCTTTGTTTTGTGTTTAGTCAAGTCTTTTCCTTTTGCTTTTAAAGATCATCATGCAACAAATTTGCAATGATTGATGATTTGAGAAGAAAACTTACTCCTTCCTTGAAAACCCTCATGACAGGAGGGAGCAGGGAGGATGAACAGCTTTCGGAAACCCTCTTTTTGCTCTATTCCAGTTCTACTGCAACAGGGTATTCTCCAGAAACAGTGGCCAGTCGCCCATTATTCTGTACGGCCAACCATCTGATCAAGCCGACGGGCCAAGCATGTTGTACAATAGTGGTAATTTTTTAGCAAAACATAGCAGATTTTGAGGCTGAAACAGAACTTTTTCCTGATTGTAAACAGAGCAACTTCTGGAAGCAAACAGAGAGGTTTCCGGAAGATGTTCTCGCTTGTGCGCATGCGACTCGCCGCTCATTCAAGTCCATTAGATTAGTAGCTTTGATATTTATTTTGTAATAAATAGTTCATTCACTTGTGTTTGTAATAATTAGTTAATAAATAGTTAATTAGGTCATTCGAACCCTTTTGTGCAAAAGCTAATTTGAAATATGTGATGTATGTCTTCCAACCCCCATTTCTTTCTCTCTTTTGTTTATATGCTTATCGTGATTGTATATGGTATCATGTTTTCGTTTCATGTTATTGTCATGCATTGCATCCATTTTTGCATGCATTAACGTTCAGTTCATCATTTTTGAAGATCATTATCATTTCCTACTTGCTTGAATACGTACGTTACCGTATGCTTTGAGTTAATCCATATGACATGTTAATAAGCCAAACCTAATAGTTGTATTCTTATATGTGTTGCATTAGTCATGTGCATTGTTAGGTTCATGCATTTTCTAATTGTGTCATCACACGAACCCGCCCCTATGGGTTAAGGACATAACCGGCAAATAATCATGAGGTTACCTACGGCCTCAAACCAAATAAAACATATTTATACAGAGTGAAGAGGCCGAAACGGAAGCAAAATTAAAACTTTTTCCATAGAGCTGTGCTTACATGGTATAGCAAAATCATTTCAAAAGTATTTCATAATAACTCACACATACTCATAGAGTTAATCTATATCTAGGAACTTTCAATTACATAGCCAGCCAAACAAAACTCATATACAAAGATGATCAAACGTTTTTGCCAACATAGCAAAAATATAACAAAAGAACAAAAGGGGCGAAAACAAGTCTCGTGCGTAAGACGTAAGGGCTGACTCCTCAAAACTTTGATTGTCTCTCATATACTTCGCTGAGGCTGGGTTTGGACATCTATTGGCTTACCTACAGACACATGAATGAGAGTGAGCGAAAGCCCAATGAATAATATCAATTAAAGAAGGTACATGAATGGAATTCGAAACAAATACATCAAACGGCCTTGGCCCAATTCATGTTTCTATCTAGTGTATCAAGTGACTACAGATCCAGACGTATCAAACAGCCTCGGCCTAATTCATTCATACCCGACGGCCTTCGCCCCGATCATTCATATCCAACGACTTTTAGCCCAATCATTCATGTCCAACGGCCTTTGGCCCAATCATTCATATCCGACGGCCTTTGGCCCAATCATTCATGTCCAACGGCCTTTGGTCCAATCATTCATGTCCGACAGCCTTTGGCCCATTTATTCATATCAAACGGCCTTTGGCCCAATCATTTGGCATAACGAATATTTGTTCATAATTCAAGCTATCAGACTTATGAAATTCAACTAGGAGTGAGCAAGTGAACAAATAGCATACTTCAAAATATCTTTACTAAGATATTACTCACAGTGTTCTGCCGGTGAATTTGCCCTTGTGCTTGACCCTATACAATACACAACACATTATTGGGTCACAAGCTATTCAATCCGTTTCTAACTTATACATTCCTCTTAGGCCTCTTTCTTATCTTCTTAATTCATTTACAATGCTCAATGTATGCCTAAGAGTGCTTAGAAATGAAAGAGAACGGAAAACAAAACATGACACCACTTTCAAAATTTCTAAAACAGGGATCCCCGCTCGAGCGCAACTTTCACCGCTCGAGCGGACCCCTTTTGTCTGCAAAAGTACTAGTTGCCTTATTTTTGCGCTCGAGCGTAACTTCGGATGCTCGAACTGAGAGTCGAAACATGTGACTGACGGTCTAGCGTGACTCTCCCTGCTCGAGCGGACATCAATTTCTGCAAAAGTTCTGGGAACTAACATTTCACGCTTGAGCGGCGCCTTCTCCACTCGAGCGGACATGCCAAATTTTAGAATTTCCAGAATTGTTCTTAAAGCTCAAACTTGATATTCAAAGGCCCAAAACTCGAATTTTGGGCACCAAAACATGGGGAATCAATACATAACATGAGAGCATAGGAGATTTGAGACCAATTGTTCAAAACTATTATCCAATTCTCAAATCATCTTAACAAAACACATAGCTTCATGATTAACTTCAATATACAGGTAATCAAATTCTACAACTTCATGAATTAGACATGCATGTGTAATATAAACTCCAATATCACTTCAAATGGCACAAGTGATGTTTATACTCATGAAACTCAACAAAATCATGCTTGCATGTATGATTCAACTCTCAATTTCTCATAATTGACATGCTGCATGTTCGATTATGCAAATTCATAGCAATTCTCTTCATGCATGTACATATAAACTTCAATCTCATCATGATCAATTCAACTCATGTTCTTGATTACTATTTAATCTTGAATTTACAAAGTCATAAACTCAAACCCATGAATTTACTCACCTAGGAGTTCAAATCTTCCAAATTATAACTAATTCTTGAGTTAATCTTCAAATTTATCAAGCTCCTTGTTTAATTTCTAACTTAAGCTCCCTCTCTCTCTCTCTAGAGGGTAATCTCAGCAAATTTGAGCTCAAAAACAATAACATGAGGCTATACAGGCTTTTATATAGGATGGTCTAATCAAATTTGATTTAGGCTAAGTAATGAAGCTTAATTTAATCGTTCTGAATCTAATTATTTCGTTCCAAATCAGTTTTCAATTAAATTTCACCATAGGCTCTAAAAATTACGCCAAACACAATGGTGTAGTCAATTTCGGTTTCTATAGCCGATAAGGCCTTAAATTTTCAATTTATAACAGTAAGTTGAACAAATTTCCTACGGTAAACAGATATAAAGCCAAAACCACATATAATCATATAAATGGCACCCAAAATCATATTAAACACATAATCACAATCATAATTAAGATTAATTAGCATAATACGGAACAGGGTTATCACAAATTGCTTTCTTTTTCTTTGACTTACCTCGAAGTACTAGGTGAGCACTTTTTTTGCTTTAGCATATTCATATGTGTAATTGTTGCCACGCTTAGCATCTCACCATGAGACGACGTGGTGACTCGAAATGAACTGTTTGAACGCTTGTGGATGAAGGTTATTTTATTTGCATTGGCGATGATTTTGATCAAATGTATGTACGAGCTCATTTATTTCCTTTTGAGTTGTGTGCACTCAAAACTCTTTTGAAAACCATATAAAATCAAGTTATTTCCAAAGTAAACGAAACAATCTATAATTGTGTGTCTCGCATAATAAGTTAGCATAATAAAATCAAAACAAGGGTATATAATGTTAATAAAATTCATATCATGATTAGTAGAGACCGATCTTTGATTAGGTGAGAGGAGTACTCAATTCATGACATTCCCCTCTCATACCTAAGTTCCCGAACCGAGACAACTTTGGTTACGACGGACAAGTGACCTTTGGCACGAGTCACGGGTTTCCTAAATTTTCTAAAAATATTTAGGTAGCGACTTTGTAATTTGGTAATGCATTCCATTTTTGGCATCTCTGATAATTAATAGATTTTCTAGGATTTGCCAGATATGGACTCTCATTCATTTTTCTGATTCACATTGCACTTGTGAAACCAAATTCAGAACCACGAGAGTCCGAATTGTAAGGCTATTGTACCCGAGGAGACTAAATCTCTCCGAGGGTCGCGAAAAACCAGCTACAATGATATATATAAACATGCTAAGAAAAAGTTATTATCTTACCAAAATAATAATATCTACCATCACTAGTATATAAATGTATTATCTATAATTATTTATTATTTACATATAAATAAATTTAGTCATTATCTACATTTACATTATTTAAATTTATAAATAACTCATTAATTCTATTGTTTATACATATTTTTTACTTTATTTAATATATAGATAATATATTTATTCCATTATCTAAATAAATATTAAATGAGCCCAACTAACGAGTTGATATTTAGTATATTTAAACTTGTTTATTAAAATTTTAACGAGATCGACCTCAAACACAATAAAAATTTAATGAACCGAATTTAAACAAGACCTTACTGAGCTGAGTTCGAGTCTGTTTACAAACAATTCTATTCATTTGCAACCCTAACAACAATAAGACTCAAATCCAACATCAGGTCTCGTATAAAAAGTGTCTCATTCAACAAGTTAACATTAATCTTCATGCACCGTAAATTAACACATATATAATTGTCATAGAGTTGAGGCCTTGGTGATTGTAGAAGTTTTTTTTGATAACTTGGTATTTAGCTCATTGGATTGATTAATTTGGGAGACCAATTTTATTGTTCAGTTTTTTTTTTTGAGGCCATGGTTTTTTTTTTGTTTTTTTATGACCGGTGTCCGGGTTAATTTCCCCGCATTTCAACTAATCTCAGAACCCACGTAAAGCACCCCCTTTATGTGGATCGGGTAAATCTCGAGTAGTACCCACGTGTGTGGTCTCAAAGAGTTAATAGCACCTAATGAGAGTTGAATTTGAGATCGGGAGGAAGCACACCTCCAAGCCCCAAGTTGCATCCACCAGGCCAACCCCTTAAGATATCTCACTGTCCACTTGTGACGGTCCAAATTAAAGCTGGGCCAAAGTCTTATATACACTGCCATCAAAAATTATTTACACCTAAGAGATTTTAAATCTAAGATATTATAAAAATTAATTATACATAAGTGTGTTGCAAATATACGTCAATTTGGCCATTTTTAAAAAATAAATTTAAGGGCGGTATATTATCTTTTACCCTTGTAGTTTGAGGTGAATTCTACTTTTTGTCACTATAATTTGAATTATTATTTATTAAACTTTATGCTTATTCCATTTTGTTCAACATGTTATTAGGGATCCCATGTGACTTTCTTTAACCACATCGAGCTCATGCAAAGCTAACATTTCCTTTTTTTTTTTTTTTTTTTTTTTAGTCCTCTCCTCCAAATTCATGACAAGGAGTAAAAGAATATATTTAATTGAAAAAATAATATGTTACAATTGAAATTACAAAAATTAATGTGAAAATTTTAAGTTAAAAATTTAATTTACCCTCGATTGAATTAGTAATAAAAGAATTTTATATCGAAGTATGAGTTAACAAAAGGGCATGTTTGTAATTTATGAATTCAAAGTAGATCCATTATTAATTTATGAATTTTGTGTCAAATATATTATACATGAATGAAGCATTTACATGATATTTAATCCTACCACACATTGTACATCCTCAATTATGATCATTTACTCATTTTCTTTCATAAAGATGCATATGTCTAATGGAATTGGCAATGCACATGAATGCACATGAATATGTCTAACATGAATTAAGTGAATTGTTTCCCATTGGACATGATTTCATATGGTATTATTGTAATACCTCAACTTTTCACATGTTATCGATATTGTTTGTTTTGCGTCATGCCTGCACGAATTTGTTCTTTCCAATGGGTCATTCATCCCAAAACTACTCTAGCCTAAGCACGCTTAACTGCGGAGTTCTGTTAGGGATTTCACCACCCAGAAAAAAGTCTCAATGCTATATAAGAATCTAGATTTTTACTTTTATAACCTAAGAACTCCCCTTCCATTCTCGATGTGGGACACCGGAACCTTACAATTATCACTATATTTAAATGATGTAAATTAATATTTTTTTAGTGAAACTTAAGACAATACATCAATTGTTGTGAATGTACCACATCATATTATAAATAAAATATGATAAATATAATATTATTGAAGGTATATACTGTACTTGAGCTTTATTTGGTCGTGCAATCTATTTTAGAAGCTTAGAAGTCAAAGTATTTTATTATATGTTTTGGCTAAAAACTAAAAGTAGTTACAACTTACAAGAATTTTTTTTTTTTTTGGAATATTAGATTGTTCAAGTTAATTAAAATTATAATGACCAAATTGACATAAGCAAGAAAGTATAGAAATTATTAGTATAGTTTGTCCACTTTTATAAATAAAAAATAAATCAACCCATTCTTATTGAGAAAGAAAGTTATCCAGGGTCAAAAGGGTTAAGGTTTTGTTAATATTTGCTTTATTTTCTTTACTCGTTGTATGTCTTTTTTTTCATTTTTTATTATTATTGATGTTTTCACTTTGTTATAACGAAAAGTAATATTAGTCAAATTTAAAAAAAATTTACTCGTATATGTGACAATTGATATTATTGTAAGTAATCCCATTTCAAATACCAAAATTTCATTAATACATGGCATAGTAGCAAGTAAAAAAAAAATATTTTGTAAAACTTGTCATAGTAGCGAGTAAAAATACAAAGCAGGGCATAATTGTAAAATGATTTAAAGCCAAAATAAAAAATATGAGAAGATCCACTGGGCAATACCAATATCTAATTCCCATTAAAGTTACCTTTATAAGGGTGAAAAGAGAAAGGGAGAAATAAAATAAAATAAAAAAAGAAAGGAAAACCTCTTTCCAAGGGGGACAAAAAAAAAAGGAAAGAAGAAAAAAGAAAGCCTTTGTCAGGAATTTTTGTTATTTTATTGAATTTGTTTAAAAGGCCTTTTAAAATAGTGATCAATCATCAACACACAAGTCAAGGACAAGGAAGGGCCTTTAGAATGGTGAGCATTCAAGTTCAACTACATAATTACGGCACTAGGTTATTGCTTCTAAGTTTTCATTTGAAATGAGGTTATTAGGTTAAAATAGTCATAAAATGATAAAATAAATAAAAAAAATTAATAAGATAAAATATCATATTTAAACAATAATCATTTTATTTTTTCTCTCATAAAAGTCAAAAAATCAAAAAATTCAACCTAAATAATGCTTTTTAGCCCTAAGTTAAATTAGTTAAAAAGAATAATGATAATATATATATTTATATATATACTTGTCAAATATTAAGAATAAATTTAGATTCAAAATATTAAAGCCTTATTTATATATATATTTATATACAATGTTCATATAATATTAAGAATAAATATTAAATACTTGTCAAATATTAGATTCATACTTTTAACAAATATTAAGAATAATGATAATATATATATATATTTATATATATATATACTTGTCATCAGTTAAATACTGCAAATGAAATTATATGAACATTGTTTATCTTTCCGTAATTCAGCAACATGAAATTTTATTAATTTGTAACTCAAAAGAAAATGTTAAAAAGTTTTAAAATATTAATATTTTGCATAAAAAATACGTGTAATAATGTCAGTTTTAAAAAGAACACATATTAATAGGACTTTTGATAATATCATCACCTAACATTATGGTTAATTACACTCAATATTTAATAGTAAATTTTAATTGGTCCAGCCATCACAACAAGGCACTCAACACTGAGAAATTATCTTTTGTTCCGAAAGCAATGTCACGTGATACTCTAACTTAATATTTATTAGCTTTTATTTGAAATGTTAATTGATTTTTTTATTTTTTTGATTTTTTTAATTATTTTAGTTTGGGGCTAAAAGGCCTCATTTGAGATAAATTTTTTGACTTTTTTGACTTTTGTGAGAAAAAAAATGAAATAATTATGATTTGAATGTGATTTTTTGTCTTATTAAACTAAAAAGTTTATTTTATCTTTTTGTAATAATTTTAACCTAAACCTTATATGCCAAACGAAGCCTTAATTAAAATTGTGAGGCTTAATATTTTTTTAGTAGAAATTTGAGGAACAACTTGATAAATGTCAAGTAATAAGTAATGTGAAATAATATTTCAAAATTACAAAATAATCACTGCTCAATACATCACCTTTTAGCCTCTGGAAAAGAACTAAAATCCAAGAGAGAGTCATTTCAATCAAATTGTTTCCACATATATAGTAAAGAAAGTGTGGAGGAAACAAAACACACTAACAGCAACTCAATATTTTAATTTAAAAATTAAAAAATTAAAAAAAAAAACTAACCATTTATATTAAAAAATTAAAAGTTCTTTTTTCTCTCTATTTTGTATATTTTTTTATAAAAAATTAAAAAAAATTATTCTAAAATAACATTTCTAAACGTGGTCTAAATAGTTACCGTTACCCCCCAATGGGAAATTTTTTTTTATCACTGTCACATCTCTCCCTCTCTGCCAATCACACAGACATAAAATAAAAATTTTCTTATAAAAAAAAGAACAACCGCGATTGGTAGCTCGAAACCGTGGCTCGAGACGTGGCTCGACCCCAAAACGACGTCGTTTTGGGGTCGGATTTTTTTTTTTTTTTTTTTTTCTTTCCTCCTGGTTTTCTTACAGAACGAAGAAGAAGAAGAAGAAGAAGAAGAAGAAGAAGAAGAAGAAGGGAGGAGGAGGAGGAGGAGGAGGGAGGGGAGGGGGAGGAGGAGGAGGAGGGAGGGGAGGGGGCCATAAAAATCGGGGATGGAGGAGGGGGAGGGAGGGGACAGGAGGGGACGGGGCTGCGACGGCGGGGCTGGAGGAGGAAGGCGAGGACGACGGCGGGGCTGGGACGGCGGGGCTGGGACGCGACGAGGACGACCCACGGCGGGCAGACGACCCACGGCGAGGAGGAGGAAGGCGAGGACGGCGGCAGACGACGGCGGCAGAGGGGCAGACGACTCACGGCGAGGAGGAGGACGGCGGCAGACGACCCCCTCTGCTTCTCTCTCTCCCTCTCCCTCTCCCTCTCCCTCTCTTTTCTCCTTCTCTCTCTCTTTTTCTTCTTTTCGAGCCAATCGAGCCTGGTAGCATTCGAGCTACCAGGAATTTCTCAAAAAAGAAAACAAAGAAGGAAGGGTTTTGTGTTATGTAGAAGCCACTCAAAGAACTGATTTGGTACAATTCATTTTTAAAGTTTAACAATACTTTTCTTAATTTTTAAATAATTAATTTTTTTGAATTTGTTTAAAAAAATAATTTTATGTCATAAATTATGAGGAAAAGTTATACTACTAAACATTCTGACACAATGCTTTAAGCTTATTATTTTATATATAATACAAGTCCAGTGGAACATCAAGGGGTAAACTTTTGATTTCTTTTCTCTTCAATAATGCTTGTTGCTATATGTCACCATTCAGATATGAAGACTGTGTCCTTGTTTTTGAGAAAGACATCCACTGTGATTTGGACTTTACAGATGAAAAATAATTCATAAAATTGATAGTGATAATTTATAATTATAAATTCACAAAATGTCACATTATTTTGTACAGAATTTGTGGAAAAGTTATGTTCATATAAGAAGAAGGGGACAAAGAGGGAAAAATTGAAAAAGATACATTTGAAGAAATGTGATTATTTCAATGTATAAGAAAAATTAAAGAGAGAACAATTCCATTGTTTGGTTTTGAAGCCAAAATTCAATGATGATTTGTGTTGAAACCCAGTAATTGAGTACATTCTTTCTTTTCTTTTTCTTTTTAATCAATTAGTCCAAGATTATTCATAAATAATAAAATAATTATATAAAATTAAACAATTAATCTCCTAAGAAAAATATCTTATTTTATTTTTATCGAAATTGTTACCATGGAAGTTGTACTCTTGGAACTTGTAACTTGTAGTTTAAGCTTGTTTTGACAATTAGTTAAAATAGTTTAAAAGTTAAAAAAATCATTGTATTAAAAATAAAAAATAAAATTCCTCTAATTTTTTACATATTTTTTATTAAAAAAATCAATAAAAAATAATTAAAATAGTCAATTTTTGAAAACAGCTCATTAGTTTCATCAAAATGTGCAAAAATAAATAAACTGGAAATTCCAACTGAAAATATCTCACACACAAACAATGAAACAAACAAAGAGATGGGAAATTAATGTGTAGCATATACTGTACACCAACCAAGGAAGGTTATTTATGTCATTTCCACTTCCCCTCCTCCTTACACTGCCGTACAGTTAGATTCATTCAAGAAGTTAAAAGGACGCGAGAGAGAGAGAGAGAGAGAGAGAGAGAGAGAGTCTTTTAGCCCTTCAAAGAAAAACCAAAAGAGCTAAAAATGAAGAAGAAAAATAAAATAACAAAATAACAAAATAACTATTGCACACATTCACAACAGTTAATAATTAAATTATTTTGGGAAATAGATTAAAAATTAATTTTTTAATTTTTTTAAACTTTTTTTAAAAAAAAAATACAAAAAAAAAAAAGATAATATAATTTAAAAAATTAAAAAATTAAAAAGGTTATTTTTAATCCACATCCCAAAATAATCCTTAATTCCACAACAAAGACTCATCAAAACCACTGTGAATTACTCCCTCCGGCGTCGCCGCCACCTGGTCGGAAAAACACTCACAATCATTACCACCACTCTGCAACCACGGCGGAGGATAAAACCACCCATCAAGCGAGTCAACGTACACAAAATCACTGTTCAACTCGGCCGACTCGTAACTCGTTCCCAGACTCGGCAACTCGACGATTTCGCTCAGTTCATTATCGGAAGTCGTCGACGACTCCATAGCCGAAACCGATGACGACGCCGGCGAGCCGAACATGTCCATCGCGGCGGCTTTGGCAGCAGCGGCTTGGACGTCTCGGGGAGAAAGAGAGTCGGGTCGGGGCAGAGACCCGGTGAGTTCCGGGAAGTTTAGAACGGCTGAGCTGCCTTTGATGCTCAGCGCGGCTACGTCGTGGGCTCGAGCCGCCATTTCAGGAGTCGGGAAGGTGCCGAGCCATATGCGCGATTTCTTGCGTGGCTCGCGGATTTCGGATACCCATTTGCCCCAGTTTCTCATTCGGACCCCCCGATAGACCGGGTTTTTACCGGAGTCTCTGATTCTCTTGATCTTCTTGGGTTCTGGGTTTTGTGACTTGGGTTGTTTTTTTGTGAGTGACTGAGTTAACCCAGGTGAGGATGGACATGATGAGAATGAGTTGGAGCTGCTTTCTGGTTCTGAATTTTGAAGTTCAAAGCTCATATTTTCTAGTGTGGGTAGGAGGTATATACACAGAACAGAGTACTTTATATATATAGGTATATTAATGCACAGAACAGAGAGAGGACTAAGAACAACAGTGATGGTACTTGTGCAAGGTTTGTTTATCAGAGGGAGAGATAGAGATAGAGATAGAGATAGAGAGACAGAGATGAAGAAAGTGTTGGCAAAGAAGGGGAAGAGAAATGGCACCAAAGCTTCAGATATACAACTGAACAATAAAGCCTTTTCCCATCATTTCCCAATGAGTCCATACAACACTTATATCGTACGAGAGAAATGGGGTCACCATGCTAGGTTCGGACCCTATGCTACAATGGGGTTAAACACCCTTATCCACCCACTATTAAATTCAACTCTTATGATATGTTTTCACACCCCTCATCCACTGTTCCTTTATCCCTCCCTTATCATGGCTTGGCAACCCCCCACTCACTCCCACCTCTTTGCCCATTGAGACCGTCTCTTTCATCCCTTTGTTTTGGAGGATTGGTTTAAGAGACGGGGGATTCGTAGTTATCATACTTGTTGAAAACATTTATATCTTTTTTTATTATTATATCTATTAGTGGAAAGCAATTTTGTATAATCATGCTATTTAACTAAGCAAATTAAGCAAATTGAGTGGCGACCAAGTAGCATCATGTCTCCGGTCGCCCCGTTAACTTTGTTGATTAGACAGTTAAATTATTAAAATAATGTGTTTAGTCACTTGATTAACTTTGTAGATCAGACAGTTAAATCAATCAAATAATATCCCTAATTGATCACCTCAGTTAATAGAGACTCACTATTTGAGATTGTAAGTTTGAAAGAAGAAAATGCAGAAACATTAATTTTCATTATTGTCATTTTTATTTTAATGTGATAGACTTTTCTCCGCATAGTATTCTTATACGAGATGTATATTCCTTTTAAAAATATGTGTGTTATTGTTAGAGGTAAACAAAATCATTAAACTAAAGCACCTACTATAAATTAGCTCATAAAAATTTGATTTGTACAAAACTGTCTTTAAATTTTAAAAGTAACATTTTCAACACGTTTTGTAAACTTGTTAAAAACATTTGGAAACTGTTGTTCTTTGAAGAAACATGCTTCTCATATTTTTAATATATAATTTTTCTAATAATTTCGATAGATATTAGGAAATACTATATATAAATAGAGTTTTTACTCTGATAAAATATATATATATTTTTTATTGAATTTTCTTACCATACAATGGGCTTTACTATCTTTTTATCTTGTAGTAAGAAAATTTAGTAAAAAATCCATTTATACATAACGTTATATATCGCTTTATATTATTTTTCTTAAGGTTTTTAATACTTTTTTTTATTATAATATTCTATTTAATCTTATATCACCAAACATTTCAAGTTCCACATAATATTTTTGGACCACGTTTAAGTTATCTAGAATCATTTGCCATATGGGCAACTATGCATTAATAGCTAATAAAATATATTGCCCACACGCACACGCACAATAGTTTATGGGGAAAAAAAAAAAAAAAAAATTCTAAAATTGAAACACTGACTATATTAGATAAGATATTACAATGATCTAATCATACATTGGATCCCATTAACCAATTTGACCAATTTGATTGTCTTGTTTGATCAATCACACATTTTTATTGTTCGATTGATGCATATAGGCTTATTCTATCACAATAATATAAATGAGTTTTAGAAATTAAATTTTTTTCTCTACAAGTATAAATTTGTTGTAAAAATATTTAGGGATTAATTTTAGTTGTTACGAGATTAGTCGCTAAAAAATCGTCTCAAAAAGTCAAAAAAGGAGCTTTTATGGACAAAATAACTTAGTGCCAAAAAGGTTTATTTTTTAAGAAAAGAATTTTTGGTCCCAAAAACATCACTAAAATGTTTAATTTTGTTGCTAAAAATAAAATAATAATACTTTTAGCAACAAATATATTTTGTCCCTCAAAAGTAATTTTGTCTCTAAAATTTTAATTTTTATGGTGTATTTTATTTATTTATTTATTTTTTATTAAAAAAATTACCTCATCACTAAAATAAAAATGTTAATGTAACGTGTGTGATATTATATTTGCCTAGATAAACCAAGAAAGTTCATAAAAAAAAAAAAAAAAAAGAGGCTGAATTACACTAACGGTTCCTATAATTTGGGGTTTGTATCATTTTGATCCCTAACTTTTCAATTGTAACACATTTGATCTTGAATTTTGAATCTTATTTCAAATAAGAACAATTGAAAATACTATTAGATTTTTCAAGGACAAAATCTTCAATTTGATAAAATATAAATTAATTTGACAAAAATAAATGTCGAAAAATTGTTTTTGAATTTTAAAAAATTATTTCTACCTACTAAAGATAAAAATTATATAAAATTGATAAATCTTTTAAACATTTATTTATTTATTTTTACCAAATTAATTTTTATTATGTATTTGGATGATAATCATGTAAAATTAATTTTTAAAAATTAAACATGTAATTTTTATTAATTTTACATAATTTTGTTTTTGGTGGGTACAAATAATTTTTAAAAATTTTAAAATATTTTTTGACATTTATTTTTGTCAAATTAGTTTATATTTTATCAAATTGACGATTTTGCCTTTGAAATTAAACAATAGTATGTTCAATTGTCCTTATTTGGAACAAGATTCAAAATTCAAGATCAAATGTGTCACAATTGAAAAGTCATGGATTAAAATGACATAAGTCCCAAATTATAGACACTGTTAGTGTAATTTGCCCCAAAAAAAATTTTTCGAGCTCCAACTTATGATAGACTAGTTAAAAAATATACATGCTTGGTTGGTGTAGTTAGCCTTTTATTTATTATTTTTTATTTTTTATTTTTTATCTTTTAGTTTATAGAATTAGGCAACTACTATACACTCAACTTTGTAATTACACATTAATTGATGATGTGGCACCACCTACATTTTTTTTTTTTCTTTAAATTAAATAGTGGTTATTTAATATCTCTTGAGGCACTAAACTAGGGTGTATATACAATATCACCATGTCTTGTAACCTGTGGCCTATGTTGATTTGGTCCCAACTTGGAAGGGAGGGAACAACTTGAAGATTTCAACAATGGGTCCAGACCTCTAGGGGAGAAACTTGCAGGTAATGCCTTGTGGTGATTATTTCAATCGATTGTGTTGAGTGCATGGGCAGATGTTTTGTCTTGAGAAGTATATTTTCAAAAAAATATTGTGAATTTTAAATTGTTTTATTTTCACCTAAAAAAATTATCTAACATATTCGATTTATAAAATAAATTGTATGTCGCTATTTTTTAATGATTATGTGTACTTTATTATTAGATATGCAATAACTTGATACTGGTGCGATGTCGGTCAAGATACATTCAATGCCTAAGTTAAAGAGCCTATGTAAATATATACCTTTGAATGAGGAATTAGTTCTTTACACAGAAAGAACTCATCAACATTTGGTTAAGCATTGTAATCTTTTGATTTTTTTGATTATTCCATCCCCTATGCATCCAAAATTATGTTTCCTTATTGGAAAGAATTCTAGCTGGACTTTAGGTGAAAGTAAGTTTTTTTTTTTTTTTTTTGTTGGAGGGGGGAATTCTTGACAAAGTGTTGGTAATCAAGACATCATGTTTTTATGGGCTAAATTATAAACATATTCATGTGATCTATCTTGTGACGTTAACATAGTCGACGGATTGAGCTATCACAATGAAGAATTATAGGTGAGGGATTGAATTAGAATTTTCTTCCTTTTAATTTGATAACGGGGAAAGGTTATATTAAACTTCATTATTATTATAAATAAATAAAAAACGTGTTTAGATTTTTGTGTTCAAATATGTAAATTTACATTTTAAAACAAATTAGCTCCCCATTTCCCTTTCCTTGTCCCCCACCCCCCAAGTTATTTGGAAGCCCGAAAGGAAAATGATTCCCCCTTCCTCTTTCTTTCCCCCTCCTTCCCACCAAACACAAGAAACCACTTCTGATTTTCTTTCCTTGGCCGAAAGGAAAATGTTTTTCCGCTCCTCTCTTCCCTCCCCCTCATTTCCCATTGAAAATAAATAAATAAATTCGACCACTAAAAACCCAATTTTCACCATACCAAACACACCATTGAGAAACCAACATAAATTAGCAAAATGGATGGACTTGATCACAAGGTTATAATGAGAAGAGTATGGTGAAGAAGCTAGAAGATGGGGCATATGTAGGGCTTGGTTTTATGAGAAAATTGATCTGATAATTGCTTCATGATTTATGGTTTTTCGAAGAAATCAATACTATGAACCGATGATTGTCCAAGATATTAGGAAAGGACAGTGAGACAAATGGTGACTATTGGTTTGTTTTTATCTTTGTAATCATCTAGGGACCATCACAATAGTGATAAAAATATATATATATATATATATATGTCCATGAACACGAAAAAAATATATCAAAACCACATGTTTTCAACTGGTTATACAAAGCCCTTTAGTATTATTATTATCACTCTTGACATAGATTTTGAGGGAGTTTTTCTCCCTGTTTTCTTCCTTTGTTTTTTTTACTGTTGTGGTTTTTTTTTGGGTGGGGTGGTGGCAATTGATTGGGCTTGCTTTTTGATGTCAGTAATAGGACTACATATTAACGCCTAATTGAATTCAAAAAAGTCTCTGACAAATATTAACCAAATAAAGCGTAAAAATTCGTGTAAGCCGGCAAGAACTATGCGCATCACTATACTACTTGATTCAAATGATTCTCATAAAGACCAAATATACTTGGTTAAATTTGAATTTTTTTTTTTAACTAAGATAAGAAAAAAAGACTTTTTTTTTGCATTGTACAACGAACAATTTAAAAAAAATCATAGGATTCTTTTTTCATTCCTTTTTTTTTATTCATGAAAACTATCTATAAAAAAATTAGATAGAATAACTTCAACCTTGTCAATTGAGAATGAAAGAAAGAAATCGAGGTAAATACCAATACCTAATCGAGGTAAATACCAATACCTACTACAAGTAAAAACATAGAGATCGAAACAAATAACTCTCGCGGTCCAAAATCCAAAAAAGAATAGTTTGGAATGTTAAATAGCTTGTATCCATAGAACATCTGGCGTGACATAGATAATAAATAAATAGGAGTTAATATCATTCCAATTGCCATTACAAAAGTAATTAGTATTTTTGGCATTAAAAGAAATTTTTGGCTGGTAATTATTCCGAAAAATACAACTTAATTGAAATTGATATGTTTTGTTTGGAAATTGGGGATGCTGCTGCGCGGACAACTGTTGTGCGGCAAAATGAGCCCATTTCAAGGCCCATTTTGATAATCCGAACCGTTCACATTTTAAAATACATCAAATAGAACATGCTTGCAAAAAATCAAATTAATCGAATATCGTTTACCCGTTTATCCACTCACATTTATATCTACAAAAATAAATAATTGTGATTTAAAGTATTAAAATGAATACAAATGTGAGCAGATGAATGGGTAAACGATATTCGATTAACTTGATTTTTTACAGGCATGCTCTACTGAATGTATTCTAAAATGTGAACGATTCGGATTATCAAAATGTGTCTCGAAATATCCAAACCGTTAACATTTTAGAATATATCAAGTAGAACATATTTGTAAAAAATCAAGTTAATCGAATATCGTTTACTCTTTCATCCATTCACATTTGTATCTACAAAAATAAATAATTATGATTTAAAGTATTAAAATGAATACAAATGTGAGTGGATGAATGGGTAAACAATATCTAATTAACTTGATTTTTTGCAGGTGTTGGCTTTTTGGCTTTCAAAGGTTATTTTTGTAGTTGCGAGCGTGCTAGTAAGGATCAATCAGTCCTTACAGAAAATTAATTGCCAACCAATTATCAGACGATTGTGTTTTAGTTCTTTCAGCCTCAATGAAGAGGACTTTTACTGGTGGCTTGATTTAGGAGAATTAAGCAAGATAACAATTAAATGAAGAACAATTGAAGTATTTCATAAAAATGAAAAAAAACTTACAATGATCCAAACTCAGCCTCGTAGAGGTTTACAACAACAATCTACTACTTGAAACTACTCTTATGAACGAAGTGCAATGCAAGAATTTAAAATACAGGAATGTAAAGAACAGGAAATGTAAGACTGGAAATGTAAAACTGGAAATGTAAAATAAATAGAATAAGACTGGTTTTTTGGATCTAAGTCTGGGGGTCTTTTTCTGGGCCTTCTCTGCTATTTATACTTCTCAAGGATGACCATCAAACTGCATTTCCAACTGTCGAACTGCTCCTCCATGATAGCTGATCATGTGGCCTTATAATTAGCTCCACTGTGCCATCACTCGCAGTTAGGCTTCCCTTCTAAATTTGAATTTAAATGTGAGTAACCGTTGAAGCCACATCACCTTGCATCTCTTTGTTGACCCACTTCTACTTAGATCTCGTAATAACCAATACTAACTGCCACGTGTACGATCAGGATCGAAGACTTGAATAATCTTCCTGTATTACCCTTATTCTGCCACGCGTCGAATTGTAATTGGCTTGTACAAAATATGTAGCCAACATTACCCCCCGCACTAATACACCCAATACTTGGTGATATTAGTGTATCAAGGTCTTTTATCCACGTCTTACAACGTGCATGGGCTTTGCATTCTTCCAGAAATGCAATTGTCATGCATCATCTGCGTTAAACTCTCCTTCAATCTTTTGAACACCCCCACCACCGTAGTCTTCGAACAGACTGATACATTTTTTATAGCCGAATCAATTTTCTCCTCCATTGATCGAGCACACGAAAAGTCATCTGATGATGTTGTTCCTCCTCGAAAGAACCTCCATGCATTAATTAGTGTAACAACCCTCGTACTGATTACCGATAAACTACTGAATTAGCTACTGATTACTGCCAAACTGAACTGATAATGACTGATAATTGAATTAACTGAAGTACTGAATGGACTGATTGAAATCGAAACTGAAATTGAATAAGTTTATCTATTGAATTGCATATTGCATCTGTTTGATTGATTGATTATCTGTTTGAATTCATGTGTTAAACCTGCTAATTGAAGGCCTTATCGGCGGCCGAATTAGGAACCGTTTAGAGTTTTGGAATCAGTAGAATATTTGTGATTTAATGGTATATTTATCTGAAAATCGATTAGGAATGACTAAATTAGATTAAATTAAGCTAGTTCAAGAGTTTGATTTAATTACGATCTTGCCATGGTGAGTGGCCACTACCTAATCATCTTTGAGCCTTGTATACACTTGAACATATTCATTTCATCAGCCTTTCTTCCTTACTCTAGCCGACCAAGAAGAGAGTTAGAGAGAGAGGGACTTGTTTTTGTTGATTTGCTTGAAGACTTGAAGTAAATTGAAGTGTATTTGCATAATTGAGCTTCTAGGCTTTAATTACAAGACTTAGGTAAGAGAACCCATCTTCTTCTTGTTGTCTTTGAGCTTCATCTTGCATGGTTCATGCTCCATTGTAGGATTAAACCATGTTTTAGTGCTAAAATGTTGAATTGGAACTCCATTGTTGCATGCATGGCCATTTTAGTGTATTTTGAAGTTAAATTCTTGGAGAGTTATACATGCATGTCCATGTTTATATTATAGTCCATGTTTTCATAATGTTTTCCAACTATTGAGCTCTTTAGAGCAAGGATTGAAGCTTGAATTTGGTTTAAAACTCATGCATTGCATGTTTACACATTGTTCTTGAAATTGGGTTTGAATTTGGACTTAATTGACTCACCTTTGGGGCTTGAATTCTCAAATTGGCTTTTGAAACTTGTTACACATTGTTTTGGGATGTGTTTTCCAGAATTTGGGCCCAAGAGGTCGAGTATTGAGTTGGGAATGCTTGGTTTGAGCTTGGAAGGCAAATCTGGAAATTCCAGATTTGGCTTCTTCGCTCGAGCGAAGGATTCCTCGCTCGAGCGACCAAGGTTTCCTCTGAGCCACGCTCGAGCGAAGGATTGGTGAGTCGAGCGTAAAAAACGAGCATCCAGTATTTTTACTGTTTCTGCAGACCGCTCGAGCGAAGGGTTCCTTGCTCGAGCGAATCCTTTGATTTTGCAACCTCGCTCGAGCGAAGGAAGGCTCGCTCGAGCGAGCCCCCTGTTTTCAGTAACTTTTGAAAAATGCCTTCCAAGTGTGTTTTTGCATCCTCATCCCATCCTAGGCATTCTTAGGCCTAGTTTAAGGCATCTCATTGAGGATTTAGACATAGAACCACACCGAGGAAATTTAGGGATTTAATTATTATCCTTCCCGATTGTGAACTTAGTGTGTGTTCTCTATTTGTTAACTGTTTAGGGTTGGCTTCGGGGACGCGCTCTAGCTGCTATTAGCCCAATCTCTGTGAGTAACAGATTGTGTAAAGATATGTTCAAAATGGTTATCTTTTGAATACTGAATAGAACTGTTTACTGAACTGAGATTGTTTATTGAATGAATGTATGTCCTGTATTGTGAACTGTACTGTGGCATCCTTAGCACTTATTGCTTACTGTTATTGTTACAGAGCTCTGTCGGTTTCCTTGTGGAACCATACTGTTTATTGATTAATGGCCATCACTACTGTTGGGTCTGTTGAGGCCCGGTCTTTTTGGACCTACTGTTTATAGGCTAATGGATGTACCACATATGATTGATTGACTGACATACTGAAAGACTGAAATGCTGTTTAATGAACTGTTTTCATTGCTGTAAGGACATTCATTCATAACCTCTTTACGCTTTATGTTATTCACTGGGCTTTAGCTCACTGTTTATATATATATGTAGGTTCTCAGCAGCCAGACCGGAGCTAGGAGCGTGGGTTAGTCCCCAGTTTTGTCAAGCCAACCTATGTGCCTCACTGCGAGGTTCCGAGACGCCATGCTATGGCTTGGGGTGTTTTTGTGTTCCCCACCGGTCTCTTGACCGTTTTGTATTACTGTATAGACTGTCTACTGTTTTACTGTACTGTTATCGAGGGATTAGGTCCCCGTACTGAATGTTTGTAAATGATTGTATAGACTGTACTGTTCTGAACTGTATGAATGCATGAAAAATGTTTTTGGCATATAGATTTTCACAGCTCAATGGACACTAGTTACTTACTGTATTGGCTTCCGCCAGGCCCTGTACTCTGTTTAACTGTATTACTGTTCAGCAGGCCTTCGGTAATCTCGGATTACTGGCCGGTTACGGTGCTAAACCCATAGGGCCGGGTTTGGGTCGTGACAGAGTGGTATCAGAGCGATACTTAACCACGAGTTATACCGCACACACGTGTCCAAATGAGCTATGAAGTGTCCTAGAAAAGCGATTAGGGCATCTCATGAACTTGAAAAGTGTGTGGTTATGACTGACTGAATATATGTTAAAATGCTAAACTGTTTAATTGTACAACTATTTATAATGATAACTGTTATAACTGCTTATAGTGAAATGGATAACGCAAGCACTGCAAATGAAACTGAATCATCATCCTCTGAGGCCAGAATGGCCAGACTTGAACAAATGATGGGACTGGTAATTGAAAGACTAGATCAACAACAGAACCAACAGCCCCCACCTCCTCCTCCTCCGGTACAACCGGAACAGAATGTACAGAATGTGAACGTTAATGAGGTGGACATTATTGCACTGACTCATAAATTCAGCAAGATGAAACCACCGTCCTTTCAGGGAGGCTTAGAACCGCTAAAGGCTGAAGCTTGGGTTTTGGAGACTGAAAAATTGTTTGAAGTTTTTCCGTGCTCAGAAGCACATAAGGTATTGTTAGCCACCTTTACATTGCAGGAAGAAGCTAGAAGGTGGTGGATGTTGATCCGTGACACCAACACTGTGGTGACTTGGGCTCAGTTCAAGGAGTCCTTCTTTGAAAAATATTTTCCTCAATGTGTCAGGGATAGAAAGGTAACTGAATTTGAACAACTGAAACAGGGCACAACGTCTGTTGCCGAATATGAGAAGAAGTTCACCGAGCTTGCTAGATATGCACCGCATATGGTGGACACCGATTACAAAAAGGCCAGGAAGTTTGAAGGCGGCCTGAATGTCCCTATCCTTGATAGAGTTAATATGTTGAAACTGCCAACTTATGTGGGTGTTCTTGATCGAGCCTTGATGGCTGAATCAAATATTGAAGCACTGAAACAAACTGAACCACCAACAACTGAATGGCGCAGTAAAAGACAGGGTTTCAAATTCAAGAAAGGCAAACATAACTCTGCAAACAAGAAATAGAACACGGGGTCAACAACTAGCCCCAGCCAAGGGAGTGGGTTTATCCCACCCTGCTCCGTATGTGGCAATAAGCACAAAGGGGTTTGCTATCAGATTTCAGGAGCTTGTTTCAGATGTGGCAAGGTGGGCCACAGAATTAAAGACTGTCCCTCTGCCCTGCAAACCAGTAGTAAAGCTGCACCAAGCGCAGCGGCATCAAATGTAGCACCAAAGCCTAACCCCAAAGCTACCGGGAAAGAGCCTATGAGGCAGGGCCGAGTATTTGCCCTAGTACCGGGAGACGTTCAGAATACTGAGACCGTTGTGTCAGGTATCCTCCCTATTTGTACTCAGAATGCATATGTATTGATTGATTCGGGGTCTACACATTCGTATGTGTCGCATGCTTTTTCGCGTAAATTGAATAGACCCTTAGAACCCATGAATTATCTGCTAGCTGTATCATCACCTGTTGGGGGATCCATGACATGTGCATATATGTATCCTGCTTGTGAAATTATTGTTGGGGATATGCATCTGTTTATTGATTTACTGCCGTTGAACATAGATCATTTTGACGTAATATTGGGGATGGATTGGTTACAAAAATATCATGCTACTATCGATTGTGTGACCAAACAAGTTGTTTTCCGTCCACCGGGTTTACCTGAATTTGTATTTAGTGGAGTTGGAGTAGTACCTCCTCCGTATCTGATTTCTTCTGTAAAAGCTGTCAAATTGATTAGAAAGGGATGTAAAGGATATCTGTGTTCTGTACTGACTGTATCTGCTAATGATAATGTTAAAACTGATGTGAATTGTATTCCTATAGTCAGAGAATTCCCAGATGTATTTCCAGATGATTTGCCAGGGGATTTGATTGATAGGGAAGTTGAATTTACTGTTGATGTGGTTCCGGGTACACAGCCAATGTCTAAAGCTCCCTACAGAATGGCTCCAACTGAACTGAAGGAATTGAAAGTACAATTGCAGGAACTGCTAGACAAGAAGTTTATCAGACCCAGTACTTCACCGTGGGGTGCACCTGTTTTGTTTGTAAAGAAGAAAGATGGCTCACTGAGACTGTGCATTGATTACCGTGAATTGAACAAGGTAACTGTAAAGAACAAATATCCATTACCGCGTATTGATGATTTGTTTGACCAGTTACAGGGTGCACAAGTGTTTTCCAAGATCGACCTCAGATCAGGATATCACCAACTGAAAGTTAAACCAGAAGACATTGATAAAACTGCTTTTAGAACGAGGTATGGCCACTATGAATTTTTAGTTATGCCGTTCGGAGTTACCAATGCCCCAGCTGCATTTATGGACCTTATGAACAGAATTTTTAAACCATACCTTGATGATTTTATTGTGGTATTCATTGATGACATATTGATTTATTCTAAGACTGTAGAGGAACATGAACATCATCTGAGACTTGCCCTGCAAACCTTAAGAGAACAGAAACTGTATGCTAAACTGTCTAAATGTGAATTTTGGCTTGATCATGTGGTGTTTTTGGGGCATGTTGTTAGCAAAGATGGAATTTCTGTTGATCCGCAGAAAATTGAAGCTGTAGTGAACTGGCCTAGACCAACAAATGTGACTGAAGTACGAAGCTTTTTGGGATTGGCTGGATATTACAGAAGATTTGTCAAAGATTTCTCCAAAATTGCCTTACCATTGACTCAGTTAACTCAGAAGGGGACATCATTTGACTGGACAGACCAAAGAGAATCAGCATTCCAGGAGTTGAAAACTAGACTCGTGACTGCACCAATTCTTACCTTGCCTACAGGTACGGATGGTTATACTATTTTTAGTGATGCTTCTCATAAGGGTTTGGGATGTGTTTTAATGCAGAATGGGAGAGTTATTGCTTATGCTTCCCGACAGTTGAGACCACATGAAAAGAATTACCCAACCCATGACCTGGAACTTGCTGCAGTGGTGTTTGCACTGAAAATTTGGCGTCACTATTTGTATGGAGCAACATGTGAAGTGTATACTGACCACAAGAGCCTGAAATACTTTTTCACTCAGAAAGAACTGAATATGAGACAGCGGAGATGGCTAGAACTGATTAAAGATTATGACCTACAGATTCTGTACCATCCGGGAAAAGCCAACACCGTTGCCGATGCTTTGAGCCGAAAATCGATTGGGAACTTAGCTTGTTTGCTGACTGGACAGAAGGAGTTGCTTTGTGACCTTGAAAAGTCTGAGATTGAAATTGTTTTGAAGGAACAAGGTGGAACCTTAGCTGCTATTTCTGCTCAACCAGCATTGATTGAAGAAATTAAAGAAAAACAGCAACTGGATGATTACTTGAAGAAAATCATTGAAGAAAGAGATTCTAAACCGAGACCGGGGTTCAAAATTGACAACAATGTACTGAAATTTCAAGAAAGACTGTGTGTACCGAATGACACTGAACTGAAAAGAAGAGTACTGCAAGAGGGCTACAATTCAAAATTTTCTATCCACCCGGGGAATACGAAAATGTATCAAGATCTGAAACAGAATTTTTGGTGGCCAGGAATGAAGAAGGAAATTGCCGACTTTGTGTCCAAATGTCTTCATTGCCAACGAGTCAAAGCTGAACATCAACGACCCGCTGGATTATTGCAACCTTTACCCATACCGGAATGGAAATGAGAGCATATCACGATGGACTTTATCGTTGGATTGCCTCGCTCTAGGAAAGGTATGGACTCTATTTGGGTTATTGTTGATAGACTGACTAAATCTGCTCACTTCTTACCTGTCAAGACAATCTATAATCCGGACAAACTGGCTGTTATCTATATTGATGAAATTGTGAGACTACACGGAGTGCCTGTGTCTATTGTTTCTGACAGGGATTCGAAGTTTACATCGAGGTTTTGGCAAAGCCTACAGACTGCATTAGGTACTGAATTGAGGCTAAGTAGTGCTTATCATCCTCAGACAGATGGACAGTCAGAAAGGACCATCCAGACTTTAGAAGATTTATTGAGAATGTGTGTCCTTGATTTTCAGGGAAACTGGGAAAGTCATTTGCCGTTGGCTGAATTCGCCTACAACAACAGCTACCATTCGAGTATTGGTATGGCGCCTTTCGAGGCATTGTAGGGCAGAAAATGTAGATCTCCAATTTGCTGGGCAGAAGTTGGAGATGGGCCGTTGCTTGGGCCCGAGATTGTGTATGAAACAACTGAAAAGATAAAACTGATACAGCAAAGACTGAAAACTGCACAGAGTAGACAGAAGAGTTATGCAGATGTTAGAAGACGAGACCGAGAATATGAAGTGGGTGATCACGTTTTTGTGAAAGTGACACCAATGAAAGGCCAGACTCGTTTTGGAGTCAAAGGCAAGTTAGCGCCGCGGTACGTCGGACCGTATCAGATTATTGAGAAAATCAATCCGGTGGCGTATCAAGTTGCACTTCCTCCTGATATGGAGCATATGCATAACGTCTTCCACATTTCGATGTTGAGAGATTATCTCCGGGATCCATTCCATGTGATTGAGCCTACTCGTATTGTGTTGAGTGATGACTACACCTACGAAGAACGGCCTATACAGATTGTAAACCGACGGATCAAGAAACTGAGAAACAAAGAGATCCCGCTAGTGAAAGTTGATTGGCAGAACCATGGTGGTGTGTATGCCACTTGGGAAAGGGAAGATGACATGGCTAAAAGATATCCAGAACTGTTTCCACTGAACCCTGTTTTCTTCCAGACTGAAGGTAACTTGAGTTTAGAGGACTAAACTCCTTATAAGGAGGGGAGACTGTAACAACCCTCGTACTGATTACCGATAAACTACTGAATTAGCTACTGATTACTGCCAAACTGAACTGATAATGACTGATAATTGAATTAACTGAAGTACTGAATGGACTGATTGAAATCGAAACTGAAATTGAATAAGTTTATCTATTGAATTGCATATTGCATCTGTTTGATGGATTGATTATCTGTTTGAATTCATGTGTTAAACCTGCTAATTGAAGGCCTTATCGGCGGCCGAATTAGGAACCGTTTAGAGTTTTGGAATCAGTAGAATATTTGTGATTTAATGGTATATTTATCTGAAAATCGATTAGGAATGACTAAATTAGATTAAATTAAGCTAGTTCAAGAGTTTGATTTAATTACGATCTTGCCATGGTGAGTGGCCACTACCTAATCATCTTTGAGCCTTGTATACACTTGAACATATTCATTTCATCAGCCTTTCTTCCTTACTCTAGCCGACCAAGAAGAGAGTTAGAGAGAGAGGGACTTGTTTTTGTTGATTTGCTTGAAGACTTGAAGTAAATTGAAGTGTATTTGCATAATTGAGCTTCTAGGCTTTAATTACAAGACTTAGGTAAGAGAACCCATCTTCTTCTTGTTGTCTTTGAGCTTCATCTTGCATGGTTCATGCTCCATTGTAGGATTAAACCATGTTTTAGTGCTAAAATGTTGAATTGGAACTCCATTGTTACATGCATGGCCATTTTAGTGTATTTTGAAGTTAAATTCTTGGAGAGTTATACATGCATGTCCATGTTTATATTATAGTCCATGTTTTCATAATGTTTTCCAACTATTGAGCTCTTTAGAGCAAGGATTGAAGCTTGAATTTGGTTTAAAACTCATGCATTGCATGTTTACACATTGTTCTTGAAATTGGGTTTGAATTTGGACTTAATTGACTCACCTTTGGGGCTTGAATTCTCAAATTGGCTTTTGAAACTTGTTACACATTGTTTTGGGATGTGTTTTCCAGAATTTGGGCCCAAGAGGTCGAGTATTGAGTTGTGAATGCTTGGTTTGAGCTTGGAAGGCAAATCTGGAAATTCCAGATTTGGCTTCTTCGCTCGAGCGAAGGATTCCTCGCTCGAGCGACCAAGGTTTCCTCTGAGCTACGCTCGAGCGAAGGATTGGTGAGTCGAGCGTAAAAAACGAGCATCCAGTATTTTTACTGTTTCTGCAGACCGCTCGAGCGAAGGGTTCCTTGCTCGAGCGAATCCTTTGATTTTGCAACCTCGCTCGAGCGAAGGAAGGCTCGCTCGAGCGAGCCCCCTGTTTTCAGCAACTTTTGAAAAATGCCTTCCAAGTGTGTTTTTGCATCCTCATCCCATCCTAGGCATTCTTAGGCCTAGTTTAAGGCATCTCATTGAGGATTTAGACATAGAACCACACCGAGGAAATTTAGGGATTTAATTATTATCCTTCCCGATTGTGAACTTAGTGTGTGTTCTCTATTTGTTAACTGTTTAGGGTTGGCTTCGGGGACGCGCTCTAGCTGCTATTAGCCCAATCTCTGTGAGTAACAGATTGTGTAAAGATATGTTCAAAATGGTTATCTTTTGAATACTGAATAGAACTGTTTACTGAACTGATATTGTTTATTGAATGAATGTATGTCCTGTATTGTGAACTGTACTGTGGCATCCTTAGCACTTATTGCTTACTATTATTGTTACAGAGCTCTGTCGGTTTCCTTGTGGAACCATACTGTTTATTGATTGATGGCCATCACTACTGTTGGGTCTGTTGAGGCCCGGTCTTTTTGGACCTACTGTTTATAGGCTAATGGATGTACCACATATGATTGATTGACTGACATACTGAAAGACTGAAATGCTGTTTAATGAACTGTTTTCATTGCTGTAAGGACATTCATTCATAACCTCTTTACGCTTTATGTTATTCACTGGGCTTTAGCTCACTGTTTATATATATATGTAGGTTCTCAGCAGCCAGACCGGAGCTAGGAGCGTGGGTTAGTCCCCAGTTTTGTCAAGCCAGCCTATGTGCCTCACTGCGAGGTTCCGAGACGCCATGCTATGGCTTGGGGTGTTTTTGTGTTCCCCACCGGTCTCTTGACTGTTTTGTATTACTGTATAGACTGTCTACTGTTTTACTGTACTGTTATCGAGGGATTAGGTCCCCGTACTGAATGTTTGTAAATGATTGTATAGACTGTACTGTTCTGAACTGTATGAATGCATGAAAAATGTTTTTGGCATACAGATTTTCACAGCTCAATGGACACTAGTTACTTACTGTATTGGCTTCCGCCAGGCCCTGTACTCTGTTTAACTGTATTACTGTTCAGCAGGCCTTCGGTAATCTCGGATTACTGGCCGGTTACGGTGCTAAACCCATAGGGCCGGGTTTGGGTCGTGACAATTAGCCACATTTACCCACCTTTCTATATTCAGGTCATGGATGCTTGGGGTGTACACGGTCCGGATTGGTTCGATTATGAGAAAATCCAAGAACCGAACCGATCCGATCCTAACGGTTCTGTGATTTTGAGAACCAGACCAAACCGTTACACTTGTAAAACCGGACCAGAACCAAACCGAAAAAATGGTTTGGTTTCGGTTTGGTTTACGGTTTCAAAAATTTCTATTTACAAGAATAAATTGTTAATATTAGTAAAATAATTACTCAAACTAATTACATTTAACTCATGATAAAAACTAATAATATTAAGGCATTACTTAATATTACATATCTATACCATCCTAATATCATTAAAATTATAAAAAATCAATTAATAAAAATAAAACTTGATATTATATATATATATCTTTTAAAATTTGGTTCGGTTCAATTTGAACCGCGATTTTTTTATAAAATCCATTAACTAAACCGTTTTTACAGTTCTCATATTTCTTAATCCGAAACCGAACCAATTCTTAATAGAACCGAACCAAACCGTATAATTTGGTCTGGTTCGGTCCGGATTACCGGTTTGAACGGATTTTTGAACAGCCTTAATGATGCCTTCGTAAATTATCAACCCTTGGACTACGAACACATTGTCCTTAATCCTTTGATTCAGAAACTTACAAATATGGATATGGAAAGTTCTTCTTCTGACTCACCCTTGGACTATAAACAAACTGCTCTCAATCCTTTGATTCAGAAAGTCGCAAATATGGACATGGGAAGTTCTTCTTCACAACCCTCTGCATGGGATACGGCTGCAGTTTCTTCTTCCTCTGGGGCTTCTGACTGGACAAGCTGGTCAAAACCTTAGGCCTGTGATTTAAGGGAGCGAATCAACCATCACTTTGTCAAGTTTACTGACCCTTTAGGGTTCCCTTCCTATGCGCGAAGCTCGGTCGTCTATCCTTACGTGCCCATCGACCGTCGACGCAGTTTGGAGGAGAATCTGCTTGTAGCATGGTACACATCTTCCATGCCTACAACGATAGTGCATACTGTTCGACGCCCGAAAAGGCACAAGGGTACAATCCATCGTTCTTAGCCCAGAAGGCGAAGCTTTGCTCTTCTGACTGGCTCGATTATATTAATGCTCTTGTTCCTTCTGCCCTTGCTTCTCCTCCTGAAGTGGAGACTTCCATACCTTCTCCTCCGCCAACTCCTTGCTGGACAAAGAGACTAAGGCTTGCCCTCTCCGCAGATAAGGTCTTTCTACTTTACAAGCCTCCACCTCCCCCTACTCCAGCTGAGCGGAAGCAAGCCCAATTCCTGCTTGCGGTCTTCTCTCACTTACCTTTCAGTGTTCTTGAGGACGAAGTCCCTCTCAAGAACCTTCGATGGGCTTGTGATATTCTGACTCGGGGTCATGTCCTCAATCCCCTCACCTAAGCAGAGCTTCACATGTTTTTTGACCAACTTCCATTACTTCTCCACTGGCATCGGACCTCTATAGCCACCACTCAATCTTTGGACCAACTCTCGTTCCTTCAAGTTCATGCCTAGTATGAAGCAGAGAATTTCATTGAAGAATTCGAAAACTTCAAGAATAAAGATTCTGCATACTGGGATGACTTGGATATAGACAAGTTGGAACAAGGATTGAGAGAAACAGCATTCGAAATAAAGGCTGAAAAGCTCTTTTATGAAGTGAGAGCACATCAACTTATGCAGCCAATCCTAGAAGAAATAGAGGATAGAATAAAGAAAGAACATAAATTCATTGATCATAATTGGACCAAATTTCACGATCTTGTTATTTATTCTATTCACTACTTTTATGAGCTTGAATTTGTATCCAAAGAGGGTCGTTCAATGTAATTGCTTTTGCTTTAATACAACTAAGACTTTTCTTTGTTTGGCATTGTTTCATCTTGTCTCCATTTGTCTTTAAAAGCAAATTTAGGGCTTCGAATTGAACAATCTTATCCTTCGAATCTGGACTCAATCGTTTTAAATGAAACACTAAAAAACCAATATGAACTTTTCCAATTTATGGAATAAAGTTGACAGTTTTTGCTGATTTTCATTTAGAATCAGTGCTTCGAATTTTAACAATCTTACCCCTTAAAGCTTGTTTTAATCATAACCAACATATGGTCATGGTTAGTATGATCAATCAATTTTAAATTGACCTTCTTTCCTTCAAACAACAGTCCATACTTTCAAAAATATGGAAGCTCCTTTTGAGGGCTACACTGTTTTAATTCGAAAAGACAATCTCTTTCTGTATATATATATATATAAACCAACTAATGGTTTTGATGTTTCGAACATCAATTCCCATCTTGAAGGGGTCTCAAGGTTTGCTTCGAAGGACATTACTCTCGTTTAAGAAACCTAAAACAGGTCGTTAATCCCTTTGAAGTAAACAAATACTTGAGCATTCTTACATCCTTAGGTATGGAATGTGCTTCGAAGTCGACTTCTCTGTTTCGAAGCAGTTTGTTATTTGACTTTTGGCGCCAGAATTTGGTTTCGAAGTCAAATATTTTACTTCGAAATTGGCATCAACATCTGGGATGTGTTTTTTTCCCTCTAAAAATATCAATATTGAAGGAAACTCTTCGTATTTGTACTTTTAGTATTTAACGAATTACGCGAACAAATACTTGAGCATTCTTACATCCTTAGGTATGGAATGTGCTTCGAAGTCGGCTTCTCTGCTTCAAAGCCGTTGTTATTTGACTTTTGGCGCCAAAATCTGGCTTCGAAGCCAAATATTTTACTTCGAAGCTGGTATCAACATCTGTGATGTGTTTTCCCTCCAAAAATATCAATATTGAAGGAAACTCTTCGTATCTGTACTTTCAATACTTGACGAATTACGCGATACATTTTCCAGACACAAAGGTTTTTAAAACCCTTTTATTTCGTGTTTTGAAATCACTTGCTCGTTTAACACACAAACCCTTTATCTCTACTGACTCTCTACTCCCTTTCCCAACTTCGTTCTCTGAGAAAGCTTTCAATCAATGGCTTCTTCTTCATTGAAAGTACCAGTTGTAGAGCGCGCTAGCCCATCTGTAACCCTGAAAAGAATCATTGAGGCAGAATGTGAAAAGTACAAGGCCGGTGAGAAAAGCACCATCGATGGACGCATCTTCATCCCTCGACGTCATGAGCAACAGGACTATGTGCTTGGGCCCATCTCCAAGGAGATTCTTACTGAACTTCCAGCGTTATATCCACGTCTAGAAGACCACTGTCTCCTTTACGAAGGTGGTCTTGACTGGGGAACCTGGAGGATGAACCGTCCCCACCGATGCTGGCCCATAGTGAGACCGGAGTGGCAAGAATGGTATGATCGGGTTGTCCTTGCTAGAACTTTGGACCTTCAAGAGCTTTGCCTTCTCGATGCCCTTCGACTATCCAGGTTTACCATCTCAGAGGACCCTTTCCTAATTCCTGCTGCCCTTTGCTTCTGGAATTCTGCTTTTAATTTTTTTCAATTCAGATGTGGGATGATGGCCCCTACTGTTCTTGATATTTGCCATCTATTAGGATTGTCTCCCATTGGTACCCCCATTGGACCAGATTATCTTGACTTACCAGTCCCCTTTTCCCTCCCCTCCCTTAACTCATCCTACAGTGACTTTGTCAAGGCTGAGAATAGAAGGGAGGGCCTTGTAACTGATAGGGAATTCTTTTCTTTCATACTATATTAGCTTTGCAAATTTCTTTTTTGCACTTTTTCTCAGAGAATTATGCCTGAATTTGCCCCTCTTGCCAAAGCTCTTGTCCTACAGAAAAAAGTGGCCCTAGCTTCATATGTTCTAGGTCATGTATATAGAGCTTATTCTCTTTTTTGTGAGAAACCCTTGGATGCCAATCAGGGAGGTCCATTTTGGATACTTCAGCTTTGGCTTTTTGCTTATTTTGCTGAACTACAATCTAAGTGCCTTAAATTTTTTGAGCCAAACCCTTCTACTGATGGCATGAGGCTAGCCAATGCTTCACTTTATCCTTCTACTTTTGCTTTTTACTTTTCTTTCTTTCACCAACTTCTAGCTTCCCTTCCTTCTTACAGTTTTCGTCCCTTCGAACCCATTACTATTGGCCTATCTTGGTTGAAGAATTTTCTAAGTGATAGGTTCTGTGCCTCACCTCCTCACAAAGATATATGGGCTTCTATTTTGATCCCAGAGAGTTATTCATTGGGACTATGAACCCCAGAGCCTATAAATGCATTGTTGAGCCCTATTGTCCTGCTCAATTTGCTAGATAATTTGGCTTCTCACAAGGGGTCCCAATACCTCTCTGCAGTAACACCAATCTAAGTCTTACTAGCAGGGATTTAAAGGTTCGAAGGTCCAGACTAGAAGAGGCAACTTCTAAGTTTATACAGGACTTGATCGATTTTGAATACATCCCTTTCATTCCTCAAGGTAACCCATTGAAGAGGTACCAAAACTGTTTGGTGACCAACATGGAAGTGTACTTGGCCATTGCTCCTCAAGACTTATTAATGGTGCTGGATGTGCCCCAATCCAAACCCAAAGGAGCTGGAGTTGCCACTTCTTCCACTGCTCTTACCACTTCAGTTCCTGTGCCTGCCACCACACAGTCTACTTCTGATGCTTCCATTCCTCCTAGAGTTACTCGGGCTGCTTCTAAGAAAGGTAGATACCCTTATTTCTTCTCCTTTTGTCTCTTTTTATAATACTTCTTAGCCTTATCCTTAGTTCTTCTTTTGTGAAGGTGGTGCGGGTGCTTCACAGGGAGATTCTCCTCAAAAGACCCAAGCTTTACATCTCCTCAGGAGCAAACAGCAAAAGAAGAAAAGGAAACTCTTGCCTGATCCTGAAAAGGGAGCACCTGAAGTTCAATCGGCAGAAGAAGAAGAAGAAGAAGAAGCTCAAGAGCAAGAGACACTCTTACAAAGAAGAAAGAGAGTAACTGTCTCTTCTTCTGATTTGGCTCAAGATCCTACTTATGAGACAACTGCCAGAGTAGTAGCAGAGGAACTCACTTCTGAGGAATCTGAATCCCAGATTGAAGAGAAAGAAATTGAGAAGGAGCAGGCAATACCAATACAGAGAAAAAAGAGAAGGAAGATGACTGTCTCCCCTTTTGATTTGGTCAAAAACCCTATTCATGAGGCAGCTGCCAAGGCAGTGGAACAGGAACATTCTAAGGCCATAATTATTTTTGAGAGAGCTGAGAAGAGACGGCAGCAGCAATTCTTAAGAGATGAAGCTGCTACTGCTGATGCAATCCAAAGGGAAACTGCAAGAAGACAACATATTGCTGAGCACTATTCCCTTCGTAGCTCTCCTATTGTTGCTATCACTTTTGAAACAAGTAACTTCTTTCAAGTCTCTACTGTTTTTCCTTGTCAGATTTTTGGTATTGAGACTTGACATTACTTTGTACTTCTTCTTTTGTAGCAACAACTACTGAGCCCATTCTCCCAATAAGGACTCCCTCAGTTTCAGTTGAAGTTGATCAATCGCGAAATGTGAGATCCATTCAGATAATACTCCCACTTCCTAGGCCTACATTCTCTATACATTCCTTGAGGCCAAGTATTCTTGCATTTCTTTCTTTTGGTTTAAATCCATACCTCCTTTACTTGTCTTTTGATCTATCTCAATTTAATTCTCTTTCGAGTCTTGCTCTTCCTTTTCCTCCTAAGGAAATTCCAGCTATTACCTTCTCTTCGATGGTAGCTGATTCCTCTATAGAGGGTGCTGGCAGCTCTCCAACTCGTAGTTTATTACCTTTGCCTAGTTCCAGCCCTTCTTCCCTTGATTTATTGGTGGCTAGAACCATAGAGACTGCTGAAGATGCTCCACCCATTTCTCCTATCCCTATGCAGTCCTTTGTGCCTTCCACCAAAGCCCTTTTTGTCCCCTTCATGTCCACGGATGAGGTAGACATTTTTGAAACAAGACTAGCTAGTCTCTTTGACCTGCCTTCTACCTCTCCAATGGCTAGTGATAAGACTGAGCCATTAGTTTTAGCTGATTCCTTGCTAGAAATTTTTGGGAGCTCTTCTTCCAATAGTAAGCCTTCTTCATCTCTGATAGACTTGGACAACTGCCTGGAGCTATTGACATCTTTTTTGAGGATTCCCTTCGACGCCTTAGAGAGACCTATAATAAGAAATGGCTTCCTTCAGTGCTGCAAGATTGTCGAATAGTCTGGCATGACTATCTCAAGTCATTTATCTCAGGCAGCAGCCACTATTGACTTCTATATCAACATTTACTATGCTGCCAAGGCTGCAGAGGAGAAATTGGTTAAAGATCAGAGCTTTGTTTCCACAGTGCATACTGAAGTATCAGAACTAAAGGAACAACATTCTTCTATTTCCCACTTTCGAACTCAACTACTGGAGAAAAAAGCTCGACTTGAGGAGGAGCTATCTGCAGTGAACCAGGCTTTAATCTGAACTGACACCAAACTACAGATCACCAACCAAAGACTGGCTGACCGAAAGCAGGAAATGACCACAGCCATCCAGTTGTTCTCATCATTTAAGAATAGAACATCCATTGTAAAAGAACAACTGAAACATTGTAATGATTTTTGGGCCAATTTATGGCAGAATGTATTCAACTCTTTATGAAGAACAAATTCTTATTTATCATTTGAGTATTCTCGTGTTCTTGTACTTAATGTTTATTTTATTCCTTGTGTTTCCTAAATGGTTGGAAAATAAGGCTTCAAATATCTGCCATTAATCTTTTTGGGATGTATGTATCTATTCAAATTTCTCAAATGGTATGCTCCAAAAAGTAGGACTCTATGAATTTGATATGGTTCTTCCCAATTAGGTGACCATTTGCCAAACTTATGGCTTTTAATCCCTATTGGGAGTATTGTCTTCCATACTAAATCACCTTCATCAAAGCCAATGTATTTGACTTTTTTATTATAGTTTTTGGCTGCTTTCTTCTTTTGAACAAGAATGCTATTTAATGCTAGAATTCTAGCTTCAACTATGCTTTCTAATTCTAAGCACATGCTCTGATGGTATTGCTCAGGATCTAACTGGTCTTGGCATCTTACCCTCAAGGACTTAACATTAATTTTCACAGGTAACACGGCATCATGCCCATATACTAAGGCATAAGGAGTGACTCCTGTGCTTGACTTTGGGGAAGTTCTATAAGCCCATAATACATCCAACAATAAGTTATGCCAATCCCTAAGATTGTCTTCCACAGCCTTTTGTATTCCTTTTTTCAAGGACTTATTAGATGATTCAGCTTGACCATTGGCTTGTGCATAATAGGGGGTGGAATTAATAAGGCTAATTCCAAACTCTGCCACAAAAGACTTTACCATCTTCCCATCAAACACAGTCCCATTATCAACAGTTATAGTCTGTGGGATACCAAATCTATGGATTAAATCTTTAATGAACCCAGTGACCTCAGTCTGGTCTACAGCCTTGTATGGCTTAACTTCAACCCATTTAGTGAAGTAATCAATGGCCACTAAAATGAAACAATGATGCTTCGAAGAAGGTGGGTGCATTTTCCCCATCATATCCATGACCCATCCTCTAAATGACCAAGGCTTCACTACTGCATGCAGGTCAGTTATGGGCACATGCCTTATTGTGCCATGCTTTTGACATGCCTGGCAACCTTTTGCATATTCTATGCAGTCTTTAAGAATAGTTGGCCAATAGTAGGAATGTCTTCAAAGCAACCATCTCATTTTCACCCCAGGCTGATGAGCACCACAGATGCCTTCATGAACCTTGGCCATAGCTGTTAATGCTTCTTTTGGGCCTAAACATTCCAGCAATAAACCATCTCCCTCTCTTTTGTAGAGAGCATTACCATACATCATGTATTGCATATATTGTAATTTAATTTTTCTGCTGGCATTCGAAGATGGGCCAGCCAAGTACTGCATTATTGGATGCCTCTAATCTTGTTCTTGTAAGTCATTATGGTTGACTTCCAGGACCACATTCCTTTTATTCAAGGGTGGTATTAATTTCTGATATGTTGTTTGACTTTTGTCCCTTTGAGCATTATCCCTTCTCTTGAAATTCGAGACTTTCTGAGCCACATCATTAGTTCTATTATTTAAGAATCTTGGGATATGAGTTACATTCGCTATTTGAAATTGAGAAAGCAGATATAATGCAACAACATAGTATGGCAACATGCTTATACTTTGACATTTGAAAATCCCTTTCACTTGGTTAACCACCAATTGAGAATCTCTAAATATGTCAACTGCATGAACTTGTAATCCAATAAGAATTTCCAGTCCCACTATTAAGGCTTCATATTCAGCTTGATTATTAGAATAAGTAATTTCATCCACTCTGAAACCATGTGTGGTTTCTACTCCTTGTGGTGACTTAATCACTATACCAATTCCAGTTAGGTTATTGGCTTTTGATCCATCGAACCACATTTACCATGGCTCAACACTAGCCATACCAAGTTCCATTATCTCTTGGCTTTCTGTTTGAGATGGATAGTCTACCAAAAAATTAGCTACAACTTGTCTTTTTACTGCTTTTTGGGGAATATATTCTAAATAAAATTCTGATAAGGTTAGTATCCATTTGCCAATTCTTCCCCTCAACATAGGTCTAGATAACATATACTTAACCAAATCAGTGGTTGCAATTATCAAGACAGTTGTAGGAAAAAGATAGTATCTTAATTTCATTGCAGCAAAATACAATGCAAGGCACAGCTTTTCTACAGCTGAGTATTTACATTCACAAGAATTTAAAAACCTACTAAGGTAATAAACAGCTTGCTCCTTGCATTCTTCATTGTCTTGGGCTAAGAAAGCTTCCAATGAATCTTCTGCTGCAGATATGTACAACTTCAAGAGCTTATCACCCTTTGGTGGCATCAGTACTGGAAGGTTGGCCAAGTAGGCTTTGATACCTTCGAAAGCAATTTGATGCTCTGCTGTCCACACAAATTCCTCTTCATCTTTCAGCCTTAATAAGGAAGAAAATACTTTAGTTTTCCTTGCAGTATTAGAAATGAATCTTAGAAAAAAATTAACCTGTCCAAGGAACTTTTGTGATTCTTTCTTACTTGATGGAGGTCTGGCTTCAATGATGGCTTTGGCTTTATTCTGATCAATTTGTATTCTTTTCTGGTGTACTACATAGCCCAAGAAGTTTCCAAATGATACGCCAAAAGCACATGTAAGAGGATTGAGTTTCAACTTGAACTTTCTCATTCTTTCAAAAGCTGCTTCTAAGTGAAACAGATCCTCCTCTATAGATTGAGATTTAACTACAATGTCATCAATATAACACTCTAAATACCCTCTAACGAGGTCATGAAAGATAGTGTTCATAGCCCTCTGATATGTAGCCCCAACATTCTTCAGGCCAAATGGCATTTTAACCCATTCGAAGGTGCCAATATTCCCAGGACATCTGAATGCTGTCTTGTGAACATCCTCCTCTGCAATGCAAATTTGGTTATAACCAGAGTGCCCATCCATCATTGATAAAATTTGATGCCCTGCTGAACTATCTACCAACAAATCTACTATAGGCATAGGATACTCATCTTTTGGAGTTGGTAGATTTAAGTTTCTGAAATTAATGCATACCCTCATTTTACCATTCTTCTTAACTACAGGCACAATATTGGATAGCCATTCAACATACCCGATTGTCCTAATAAAGCCTACCTTGAGTAGTCTAAGAATTTCCTCCTTAACTTTCTGAACCACTTCTGGACTCATTCTTTTTGGTTTTTGCTTGTATAGCTTGAAATTAGGCCTCATAGGGAGCCTATATTCCACTAATGACCTATCCAATCCTGGTAGTTCATTATAAGACCATGCAAAACAATCTTTATATTTCTTCAGAACAACTAATAACTGGTCCCTGTTCAGAGCATTCAAACAAGCACTTATATAGGTAGGCTGTTGTATAGAACCTTCCCCTAAATTTACCTCTTCTAAGGGGTCTTGTGTCTGAGAACTTACTGAAGCTTCTTCTTTGATTCCTTCTGGCTTCGAAGTAATCTTCTTGCTTTGTTCTGCTCCCAGATTCTTTAGTTCAACATCTTTACCCTCCTCCTCATAGACAAAGTTTGTCCATAAGGCTTTTTCTTCCTGTATCTCCTGGACTTTTGTTTCAATGTCCAATGCACAGTATTTGTCAAGGGCTAAAACTCTGGTCTGTTGCTGCTCCTACTTGCAGCCAATTATCATGGCTTTTCTCTTTTGCTTTTGCACTTTTTGGACTATTGATTTTACATCCAATATTGAGAACTTAATTAGATCCAAAGACTTGGCTTCTTGTGCTTCATCTCTTTGCCTACAACCAGGCATCATTGTTATCCTTAATGACAACCTCTTCATCAGCACTTTCCTGGACTAAGTGCTTCAGGTGTGTCACTTCCTCATCAGCCGTCACTTCGGCTGAGCCATCAGGTTTCCTCAGTATACTGAGTGGTGTCACTCCCTCAATATACAATTTGGCCTCTGCGAAGTCCGCACAGGCTATGAAGGGTTGAGGATCTGCATCAATTTCCTCTGTCTCTCCATTGCCCAAGGCCATCATTATTTTCTGATGCAAAGAGGAAGGCACACATTTGTTAGTGTGGATCCAATCTCTACCAAGTAAAGCATTGTACTTAGCATTACTATTGATAACGAAGAATGCGGTCATGCAGTCCCTAGTTCCCACACTCAGGTTGATGGGCAGAATTCCCTGAGCTATCTGTTTGTCTCCAGCGAAGCCAGTAATGGTTGTGCTGGTTGGGATTAACCTTTGGTTCCTTTTCCCTAGTTTCTTCAAGGAAGATTTCGGTAGTAAGTTCACCGCTGCCCCATTATCCACCAAGACTCGATTCAATTGTATCCCATCGAAGAAGGCCTTGATATACAAAGGCTTAACATGCTGTGTCATAGAGTTCGAGGGATACTCAAAAGGATATGAGAGGTTAATACTCACCTCTTCTTCACTCTCATATTCAGTTTCCATTGGGGTAGCCATTCCGGATTCATCTTGTACCATACTTACTTGTGAGTCTTCACTAGAGACTGGAATTGGGTCAATTTCTTGCCCCTCTTGGTTCTCATCTCCAACTTGGAATTCATGCGGTAGTATGTGTACCATATTCACTGACACTGAGCCAAATTGGATGGCTGGCAGTGCCTGTTTCTCCTATTGGCCGCCTTGTTCAGTTACTTTAGAAGCATCCTCCATGCTGCATTCTGGCACTTCATTACTAACAGACTCTTTCGAATGGTCTTTTCCGACTGGCTTTTCAAACAAAATGTTTGTTCAGCCATGAAGGCTTCGAACATTTTTTCCTTAACCAATCCTTTCTTTTGGCCTAGGCCAACTTCTTCTTCTGTCCCGCTATCACTCTCTATCAAAGCCTTCTCCAATCCTGCTAAACTAGACTTCTCTCTGGCTTTTAGTTCGGAGTGAACTTTGGCCAACTGTTCTCTACTGCAACCCATTTTACCTTGTAGAATTGGTTTTGGAGTATGGTCTGACTTTGGATTCTTCTTTCCTTCTGTCTGGACCAATGAAGAGCTCTCTCCACTTTCTTTCAGGTCTTTTTGGTACTGAGTGTACCTACGCTGAATCTTCCTCCTTTGTGATCTCGAAATTACTGGGACCATATCTGGTTCTTTTGTTTTTGGGTGTTTAAACAATACCCAATTGTTTGGGGCCACCAAAGGAGGTTTGACCATCCTACCTTGGTTTCCAACAACATCTCTTTGGGTAGATACCTCCCTAGATTTGTTCTGCATGACAAACCAATTTGGAACTCCAGGTACCCACGAACTTACTGACCCAGATGTCGAACTGTTCCTTTCTTCCTTCGAAGCCAACTTCAAAGCTAGCTGTGAAGGCCACTACTTGGTTCTGACTTCATGTTTTGGGCCTAACTCAGGCCTTTGATGAAGGGGGCCACTTTCTGTCCTGCGTGAGGCTGATCTAGGGGGCCAATCTCTGGCTTTGATCCCATGAATCGAACCTTTCTCCAGTCTCCTTTTAGAATGACTGCTCTCCATTCTGTAATAATTAGGTGGCCTAGACTCATATAAAGGTCTCTTGCCTTTAGAATGCATTATATCGGCTGTTGGCTCAACCATTAATGGTTGCTGCCTACCACTAGTTGGATATGGCCTTTTGTTATAAGCATTGGTTAGTTTAGGACGTCTCTGCACATCCTTGTAATATTGCTTCCCATCAATTGGAAGCCCTTTCAACCACTTATAACTCAATCTGCACCTAGGACATATCCTTTACATTACAGCTGCCTCTAAGGAATCGTCATCCAGTGCTTCTTCATCAGAGTCTTCTCTCTAGTGTAAGAAACCTTGTCCAATAGCTGGTAGATTTCCAGTGTCTTTCTTGATAGTTGTCTGGTTGGCAACATGCATCTGCACATTGACTTCTTCCAATTCTTTCAAGGACAAATTTTGGAAGTCTGGCATAATGACATTGGCTGCCACCTCTCCAATTTCTAGAAATGGATTACTGTCGATCCCCATGGTCTTTTCTGTTTTAGTTGGGAATTTTAAGCTTCCTTTCTGAATTTGTTCTTGGATCCTGTCTCGAAAAACAATACAGTTCTTAGTCGAGTGAGACCAAGAATTATGCCATTTACAATATACTTTTCCTTTAAGTTCATCTGGAGATGGAATTTTGACTCCTTTTGGTAACTTAAGGAAGTTGGCCGCAAGCAAATGATCACAAATGTCATCTGCCTTAGTTAAATCGAAAGAGTATTTCCTATGAAGGTCTTTCTTTTTAAACTGCTGGTCAATTGTTGTATCCTTATGAATTAATGCTTCACAGATCACAGGTTCTTTCCTCACAATCTCTGCTGCATCAATCTCATAATTAGGATCTCTATAATATGTCTTGTACGATGCATTATTTCGATCTTGTTCCTCCTCTAGTAATGCTTCGTACCTAGACACCTTATAAGTCAATTCCACTAAGTCTCTGAACTCAATTGAGTCAAACTTCTTTCCAAGCCTAAACTCTAAGCCATTTTGAGCCAATCTCACGAATTCTAACTCTGGTAGGATAACTCTACATTTATTTCGAGCCCTTTTAAATCTGGCAATAAATTGGTTAGCCTTCTCATCAGGCCTTTGACTCAATCTTGTCAAGTCTGCCATGGAAACCTCTGGCTCCGATTGGAAGAATTGGGCATGAAATGCCTCTTCCATTTGTTGCCACGTTTGGATAGAGCCAGGTGTAAGGTTAATATACCACACAAATGCTCCCCCAGTTAAGGAATTTCGGAATAACCTTAACTTCATATAGTCATTATTAGTAAATTCACCGCACTGAGCAGCAAACCTAGCAATATGCTCCACTGTTGATTGGTTTTCATTCCCATGAAAAAGGGCAAAATCTGGTATCCGAAAACCTCTTAGGTATTCATGTACCCTATCTACCCATTCTGGGTATGGTTTCATGTAGACAGGAGTCTGGATTCCCCAAGCCATCGGTCCACACATCTCTCTAACAATGTCAGTAATTTGGTCCCTAGGGACCATATTTTGTGCCTACCGAACCACTACTGGAGGGACAAACACAGGATTTGGTGGACAACCTTGTGCCTGTGGTCCTCTTGGTCCATAAAGTGGTATATTTGGGATCGGTTGTCCCTGTGGTGCAAGTTGCTGTTGGGGGTGTGGGTAACCCCTTTGAGCCTGTCCTGCGAAAGGACCTGTGAAAGGTGCTGGAACAAGTGTTGTGTCTCTTCCATTTGTAGGAAAACCTTCCAACCCCCAGGTATAAATTCGAATAAGGGATTAGTGAACCCCCTCGTGCCAGGTATGGCTTTGAACATGGGATTTAGAATCATTCTTATGCCATTTTCTTGTACTGGGCCAGATCCACCAATTTGCATGGCTTCGCTGTTAAGTACTGAGGCATTTTGACCTGCTATAGGCCTCGAAATAGGTTCGTACCAAGACTGAGGTGATGGTCTTTCATAATTCTGATTACTAGTTTGACCATTAGAATGTCCATTAACTTGCATAAGCCGTTTATCTCTAACCAATCTTTGCTGAGGGACATTAAAAACTTCCTCCATGTGTCTTGCGTTTGTTGGTTGGTGGTTATTCATTCGATCCAAAAAAGATGCTGCCCACCTTTCCATCGTGTTCATTAACTGCTATCCCATGGCATCTACTAGGCCACCCCATGGATTTATTGGCTGAGTAGATGGAACAGTGGATGGTCCAATTCCTTGGTCTCGTCCAATATTACGAACATGTGGCACTTGTTCTGAAGTGCTGGTCTGTTCGACCATAAGTTCTGATAAAATAGGAGTTTCCACAGGATGTGTTATCACATTATCCTCTGGATTAGGTATCTCTACTTCTCCTTCCACACCTTCTTCCAAGCGTTCATTTTCTCCTTATCTTCTACGTCTAGCCATTTCAATTAGTCCCACTGGGTGTACCAAAAATATTTGTTGGCTTTTTGGCTTTTGAAGGTTATTTTTGTAATTGCGAGCGTGCCAGCAAAGATCAATCAGTCCTTACAAAAAATTAATTGCCAACCAATTATCAGACGATTGTGTTTTAGTTCTTTCAGTCTTAATGAAGAGGACTTTTATTGATGGCTTGATTTAGGAGAATTAAGCAAGATAACAATTAAATGAAGAACAATTGAAGCATTTCATAAAAATGAAAAAAAACTTACAATGATCCAAACTCAGCCTCGTAGAGGTTTACAGTAACAATCTACTACTTGAAACTACTCCTATGAATGAAGTGCGGTGCAGGAATTTAAAGTACAGGAATGTAAAGAACAGGAAACGTAAGACTGGAAATGTAAAACTGGAAATGTAAAATAAGTAGAATAAGACTAGTTTTTTGAATCTGAGTCTGAGGGTCTTTTTCTAGGCCTTCTCTGCTATTTATACTTCTCCAGGATGACCATCGAACTGCATTTCCAACCGTCGAACTGCTCCTCCATGATCGTTGATCATGTGGCCTTATAATTTGCTCCACTGTGCCATCACTCGCAGTTAGGCCTCCCTCCTAAATTTGAATTTAAATTTGAGTAACCGTTGAAGCCACATCACCTTGCATCTCTTTGTTGACCCACTTCTACTCAGATCTCGTAATAACCAATACTAACTGCCATATGTACGATCAGGATCAAAGACTTGAATAGTCTTCATGTATTACCCTTATTCTGCCACGCGTCGAATTATAATTGGCTTGTACAAAATATGTAGCCAACAGCAGGCATGCTCTACTTGATGTATTCTAAAATGTTAACGGTTCAGATTATCAAAATAGGCCCCGAAATGGGCCCATTTCCCCGTACAACAGTTACTACTGCGCGGGCTGCGTAACAATATCCCCAATTCCTTTGTTTTGATGTTCCTTGTACTTGCCTATCTTTATTGTTGTCGTATCACATACATGTTATATACTTTAATATTTTCATTAATAAAGGATTTTTTTTTTTAACTAATGAAAAAAAAAAAAATTATCACTATTAACCAAGGTTTTGAAAAGCAGTTATGGTCGTCGTAACGATTGAGGTGACGCAATAGCGGTTGCGAGGTGTAAAGGCCGTAGCGTAACGGTTGCGGTAACTGAAACCGTGAATTTTTTTTTCCGCACATTTTGAAGAAAACTTACCAATACGCATTTTTTTTTTCTTTCAAAATCACATTTATTGGGATTTAAAATAATTTTTGATCAATTTTTGTTAATTTTAAGTATGATCCAATATATTTCATATTTTCAAATCACTATAAAAAGAGTTTTTTTACATTTTATTTCAATAGTTAATGATTTAAAGAATAATTGATTTTAAATGTCTACAAATTATTTTTTACCAATACCTGAACTAACTGAATAAAAAATATTCAGGGCTTGTTTGGGACATTAGTTTGGGTTAAAATAGCCATATAGGACAAAATTGGCTATTTTAGCCAAATAGGACAAAATGTCACATCTAATCCATAATCATTTTATTTTTTCTCTCACAAAAGTCAAAAAAACTAAAAAGCCTATCCCAAATGAGACTTTTTAGCCGCAAGCTAAAATAGCAAAAAAAAACCTAAAAGCCAACCCACATCCCAAACGAAGGCTCACAATTATTAAATGAAATGATTATAAAATAAAAATTGTGGCATAAATTTTTTTTTAAAAAAAAGTTATAAAGAAAAAAATTCATATAAGATTTTTTCTTTGAATTTGGATCAATTGAGTATTTATTCTTTTTTTTGTAGGCTTTTATTTATTTATTTAGAAAAAGAAGCTGTTCAGAATTTTTTAAAAATGTGTAATAGTGTCTAATGGACCGTTACGGCTGTTACGGTACCACTACAACCATTATGTAATACTGAAACGACCGTTACACATGTAAATTTCTGTCACACTGTTATAACGATCGTAACGGATAGCGGTAACCACTACAACCGTTATATAATGACATTACATAACGATTACGACCGCTTTTTAAAACCTTACTCCTAACATTTGACAGTACTTATAAAACAAAAGCCAAATATACAAGAACGGTTACATTTCACTTTTTGTAATCCTAGTAGGAATTCAAGTGAATGAATCTCATCACCAGAGTGATACATGTACAGATGAACATCTTGGAGGAAGGAATTCACGTTGGAATAATTCTCAGTCCATATATATATCATTATCCCTACTGAATTGTACATTTTTATTTATTCATTTTAAATATATATAAAATAATATATATAAAAAAAAACCTTTTAAACTCTGTTATTATTCAAAAATACTACCATCACATCATTCTTGTAAAAAAATTTATATAAATTTTTTATTTGTAAATTATTTTTCATTCTTGAAGGAAGAAATCTCTCTCTCCCCCAATCAATTAAGGGCCCATGGAGTGATTGTCCGTGGGTGGTTAGGTGTGTATTGATCTTCCTAACTTTGAGCCACCAAGCATTGGTCACTATCTTAGTTGGGTCCCAACCTTAATGTAAGCAAGTTCGTGTTGCACCCACTTCCCTACGTGTGTGGCTCAACCCATGTCCTCTCTCTCATCACCCTTGACACCATATAGTCTCTCATAGAAATTTGTTCATGCTTTGGCTTTTGTTTTTAAAACCCTAATAAATTATCTTACCCTACAATGTTTAAGCATTGGCTTTTCAATGACAAATCAAGGGTGTCAACCTCTAACATTTTATTTTTGTGAGCTTAAATTATTGATATTCGTTTATGGCATTGTATTGCTTCATTAAAACACTTTCTATGTTAATTTTTTTTTACTAACTATTATGAGTGTGAAATGAATTTACATGTATAGTTCAGTAATAAAAAAATACTTGTCTCACGATGAAATGTAAATCTTAATGTTCTAGATTAATCTCTTTTTGATGTTATGTTTGATTTTAATTGATACACGTAATTTATAAGTGAATGTGATTATTTAAAATTTACTTGCTAAATCAAAGATGTTAAGGTTCCTGATCAGTTTTTAAAAAAAAGAGTGAGTGAAATGTGAAATTCACTATGTCAACAAGTTGATATACAATAATTCAAGATACCATGAAAACTTAATCAAAATCTATCATGAAACTGAAGCGTAAATTTAAATTTAATGTGTTGTTAGTCATACATAGAATGAATTTTGTTTACATATTGTAAATTTGAATGTACATCTTAAATAATTTTTGTGAGTATGTTTTTTTCTTTTTCTTTTTTTTAGCGAAAATAATTTTATTGATGAGTGAAGAAAAATACAACATACATCAACAAAGAGGATGGATGCACAAGTGTCATCGCAAACAAAAACGATTCCAATTGATTTGTGAGATTATCATAACATAATTTTGTGTTTCAATGGCAACTACTAATGTACTTCAATGGTACAAATCTTATGTTGAAGATAAGATTCAATGGTCTTGTCATGCATCTACCAAAATCAATATTCAATGGTCTTGAGATAGTATTCCCTACCCTAGGTGACACGACATGATGACAACAAATTGGCTTCACTAAATGAATTGGTCACCGTGGAGAAATTATTTTTTGTTGTTATGTGATGCTCCAACTTGATATTCATTGGTCAAAACAGTAAAATTCGGTATTTTTGTTAAATTTTTGGGAAACAACTTTACATATGTCAAGCGATAAATAATGAGGAGTAATACTCCAAAATTATCAAATAATCACTCTGATCAGTGAGCGAAGTTTGAGTTATTCAATATAAATACGACAAGTTTGTTTTGCTGATAAAATCCTTTTTTGTTTTCGGCAACAATAAAAAGTTTGAAAACATTCATAACATTTTTCTTCTTGTGTGAAAACAGTTTTTGGAAATTCAAAACAACTTTATGAAGTTTCCTGAAAGAATTCCAAACAGCTATGTTTGCATTTACTGAAAATGAAACCAGAAAATGAAAACGAAGTATTTTGAAGTAATCATATGGTGTAATTACTAGTTCAGGAGTTGAATTGTAGTGTTTGGGAAGCTAAATTTGGGCTTTTTTTTTTTTAATTATAATCCACAATAAGATAATATAGGCTAAAATAGTCAATAAGATAAAATGTTACATCAAATCCATAATCATTTCATTTTGCTCTCACAAATATCACATCCAACTACACAAAAAAATCAACAATCTTCCAAAACACAAAAATTTTACCTTACTAAAACAGCCAAAAACTAAAATAACCTACTAAAATAGTCAATTTCCCAAACAAGGCCAGAGTTGAGATGTTGATGTAAGAAACATATTTTGGAGGCAACAATTGAATATCAAGTCACCACTGCTGCAGAATCATTCATTTTCAGATATGGATTTTACTATAATGTGTACACAGTCAATGGCAACACAGCACAAATGGGTCACATATGTATACATATTAACAGGAACATTAAGTACAGAGGTGTTTACAACTGGAATTGTAACAGGAACAATGAAAACACACATGATAGTGTTCAAAAATCGGATTCACAAAGTTCTGATAATAATATGTTGGGTGTTATTTCTTATGAAAAGTTACGTAATTAGGTCCAAGTTTTAACAAAAGCAAGCTGAGGTAGCCTAGAGGTTCAAAGACATCACTGTGTCCAATCATAAACCCAGAAGGTGTGTTGGCTTTACAAGATACCTATAACTTGGATAACTAATTGCAAATATTCGGGGTTTACTGGGCACAAAAAAAAAAAAAGAGAAAAAAAAAGAAAAAAGAAGAAGTTAGCTTTTGGGTTTGGCCACAAGGTATTAGTCATTGCACCCCTCTACAATACCAGTTTTTAAAAAAAAGATTTTGGGTTGTATAAATTTGTAGTGAGAAAAGAATTTGGGTCACTAGGCAGTGAATAGCACAGTACCATAGTCCTTTAACACACAGCTGGTGTTAAGGATTTGACATTGGGCCTTCATGTTATCAAGGGACCATCAGGTTGAAACCAAAAGGCTGAGAGAGGGCAGTGGTTAGAGCTGTAAAACGATCCAATCTATAACAGTTCGACTTATGTTCAATTTCTTAAAAGTTCATTTAAGATTAGCTTATTATGTAAACAAATCAAACTAAAACACATTTTGAGGTTTGTTAATTGAATGTGTTAAGCTAAGGTCACAGGCTATGGCTATGCTCAATTGGGGACACTATTCACACCCAGATTATCATATCTATTTCTAATTTGGAAACTTAAATTTCACTGCTCTAGAGGCATTTATGAGGCATTTATGTGCCTGCTGCCAAAAACTTTCCAGGAAAATGTTTCACAAACCAAAGCAACTCGAATTTTAGAATCCTCCTCCTATGGCTACATGTCACCAAAGAAAAAACCAAACCAAACACAACCCGTAAACATATCTAGTGTGTTCAAAACTTCCCAAGCTTTTGCCCTAAGAACTGGGGACGTCCTAATTCAACAACCATGTCCCCATAAAAAAGCATATAGCCATACATGGACAGAATCAACAAAAACAAAAAGCCTCATAATCATCACAACAAAGATTCCTTCTCTTTCGATGCTGTTACTAGCGTTAGACCAGTTATTTATGACAGTTTTCAAACCCCCCCCCCCCCCCCCCCCCCCCCAATGAGCATATTGTCAGATTCTGAATGGAGATGGTGACTCACCACCACTCAATGGCTCATCTCCTGTCAAATAAACTTCAGTCTTATTATCCAGGATTTACTACAGTCCACGTCTAGGGGCTAATCTGAACCATTTGATAACTCTCAACTCAAAACCCAACCTAATATGGCTACCCATGTAGTTACTAACTAATGGATAATTGCATAGGTGATGAAGTAAGTTCATTAACTACCTTATTAACCTAGATTGACTTATTGAAATGAGTATGGTGTGTGTTTTAGTACTGCTACTAGATGTGACAAGGATATATATATATCAAACTCTCATATCTAACTTCCTCTTACTATATAAGAGAGTTATATTTATGTATAATGTAATTCTTGCTCTGCTCTAGGGCATTCTGTCATGGTTATATATGCGACTTAAGTACCGCAAGAATATACTTAGCACACCATCAACTCAGATATACATAGATGAACGAGAAATAAACAAGAATTATGATTTTTTTTTTTTTTTTTTTCCTTTTATTATTTCTGAACATCAGACAATGTAAAGAATGTCTCAATATATCATCAGTTTGATGGATTTCTGTCACTTGCCTCATCGCAGTTAAATTTGAAGGGTTCAATTAAAAGCAAATCTCTAAAAAAACACCACCAAAAAGGGCAAAAAAAGGGCATTTCCTTTTTACACTTTTCTCATCTTGGGGCTCAGTATAAAATCGTCGTCGTCATCACTATCCACAATTCTTTTCTTGGCTTTTACTTCGCCATTCTTTGACACCAGCTGTTGTTTTTTCAAACTCCCGGGTCTACTGGGTGGCCGTGGTGGTGGAGATTTTATAGGAGTCCCCATCCGAAGTTGCTTTTGCTTCCTCTGCTTCTTCTCATATGCCTTCTTTGCTCTTTCCAGTGACAACATACCGTGTTCCATCATCCTGCTCATTGGCACGCATTATCTCTAAAATTAGTAACTTTTCTTTTATGTTTTTACTTATTTTTTTTTTGATATGCTATCATTGTCATTATTAACTAAAAAAACTGAAATTTGATAAGAGCTCAAACTAAGCTGCAATGTCAAAATAAATCATGATTGTTACACGTTTGGCATAATAATGCACTTTCGAGGTTTCAAACCAAGGTTTCAAACAGGGGAAGTTTAGTTCAAGGCCATATATTCTACAGAGACTAAAATCAGATACAAAGAATAGATACAGGAAAATTACAAAATATGAAAATTTTAAGTTCATGTCCAGCAAATGGTGAAATTGACAAAATACCCTTACTACTAAACCTAGTAAAAGCCATTAAATCTGTCTATCATAACCTAACCTATAACATACATAAACAATTAACACTCAAATTCAGCCAAGACATAATTGAGTAATGCCCAAGCTGTGCTCCATATAAAAATCTAATTTTACCCCTTTTCTTCTTTCCATGCTGGCTGTCACCAATTTTTTTGTTTGTAGGTAAAAAAAAATATATTTTTTATAATGTGTCAAGGTTGCCCTAGTCAAGGGTGTACCATCCGAGACGCGAGGTACAGGGAAAATTAACTTTCGCCTCTTCCTAATCTCATTCTTACCTTTCTTTCACTCCTTCGGGTGCTTTTCTCACCCCTGCTCCTTATGGAATTTTCATCCACTTCATGCCTCTGTTTAGCTTTAATATTTTTTACCAGATTCAAAAAAAAAAAAAATCTCTTGCTCAAAATCCATCAAAGGAAACCCCAAAAGAAAAATCTCAAACCTTCAACCTTCTCCATAACCCACACTTCTTCCTTCCTCCCCTTTATAAGCACAACAGTAGGCTCACCCACTATCACTATCACCGAAGCCACCTCAATTTTCTTCCACCAAGTTCTCCTTCCTTTGCACTGAAATATTCCCTCTTAACCAAGCCAACTTGCTTCCCTTCGTGAGTTTTGAACTTTTGGTCTTGGGTTCTCAATTCAAAGGAGTGTTGGAAAATAATGATTTTTCGGCAACTTTAATTCGAAATTAAAGTGGGACCCAAGTACCGGTTAAGGTGGATCTGAGTAGTTTTGTATTCTATTAAATGAGAAGATTGCTATACAAAAATAATGAGCCGAAACCATTGAGTTGTGAATGAAAATTGTCTCATAAAGTTGGCATCAATAAAGTTGGGCTTAGATTTGCACTTAGACTTAGTTTGGATTGGGCCTAGGCTTGTGCTTGTGCTTGTGCATATGATGGGTTTGGTCTTGGTCTTGGTCTTGGTCTTGGTCTTGGTCTTGGTCTTAGACTTGGACTTAATCTTGAGTTTGGGCTAAGCTATGTTGTGTTGGGCTTAGCTATGTTATGTTGGGCTTAGTTTGTACATGTGTTTGAGAATTGGGCTTGGATCAGGTTACCCAACATTAGTATCCATTTTGTGACCCATCAAATTGGTTTATTCAACCATCATTATATACATATTTATTTGTATATATTAAGCACATGAGAGGTTTAGACCTTTGTAACTCTCACCTTTTAATGATGGAGTTGATAGCCATATTAGTAGCTATAGGTTTTCAACCTTTGTAACTCTAGCCCTAATGACTAGAGTTGATGGTCTTGGTTAATGGCATTTGTTGGCCCTATTGATGTATAGCCTTCATGGTTAGGGATTCCCCTACTTGTATAAATAGAGGCATTTTCCCTCCAACTTGAAAGAAGAATTTTAGAAAGATTTTTGATAGAAAATGGAGATGGTGGTTTGAGATAAAAAGTTAGAGATGTTTATTTTACATTAAAGAAAATTTTTCCTATCTTCTTTTACTAGTCCCTTCTTTTGGTTTTTGTTAGAGAGAGTGTAGCCATTGTCAAGTTTGCCGAAGTTATTCAAAAGGTGCTTCTGCATTAGATAGTTTCGACCGTCGTATCTTGGAAGACAAACGCCAGCGTACCTCCAACACCCACCAAAAGATAGTGAATCTGTTTTAAGAAAACTATGGTATTATACAGGTTTCGGTTTGCTTCCTTTATCTTTTTTTCTTCAAAGTTTTAAATTTAAATAATTTCTTGTATATTATTTTATATGTCCATTTGAATCCACCCTGTAATATGTTCCATGGTATAATCTAGTTCATTCTTGTGTTTTTTTTTAGTTCTATAGTTTATTGTATATTTCATTCTTTAATAAATAAAAATAATAATTATTATTTTGTCATTTCTATTTAATTTATTTCGTATATTTTTCTTAAATTATTATGGAAAAATACCAACAAGGAGCCCATCAGGCCTAGCTATGGACAATGCCCCACTCCAAGTACTCCTTCCATGCTATATCGCTATCACCAACCTCAAGCAGGTTTGTTCAACCAAAACCATTAGGTTGGTACTTGGTAAAAAAATAGACCAGACCCTAACTTGGTATAGTTTCTAGTTCATTCCACCTCATTCCCGAAACTAGGAAAAATAAAGAACAAAATGTTGATGGAATAGACACATCACAACCCTGAAGGCACAGATACATCGATGAACAAACCCCAAGACATCGAAATTGTTTCAAAGGAAATAGGGTGATTAATTATATTATTATAAATTTTGAGGCTATTATAAATATATCAGCATCTTGAAGAAAAAAATATATTGATGGGAATATCTCACATATCACTGATATTTAATCCATAAATTGAAACCTTATGAGAACTTAATCTAGCTTAAGAGGCCAAATTTCTACCAATGTTGAATTGATAAGATGTACTCCAATAGAAGCACAGATTACATAAATAAGTCATATTCAAACATGGCTAACTCTTAACCTAAAAGATGATTGGCATGTGTTATTTGCTCTTTGTATTGCAGCTTGAAATAAGATATGATTCAGTAATCAGAGGTATGATGCAGAGAAAAATGTACTCATGAAGTGAAATAAGAACTAAGCATTTTCTTTCTCTCTTTCTTTGCTAATGTCTTCTTCAGAAACAAGAACTAAGCAGATGAAAATCTCCACAACTAACGTCTTCTTCTCAAATTCAAGTTTAAAAGATTTTTGAAGAAAAAACCTCCTTTGCAAGCCTCTTTCTCCATACAATCTTTCAAACATCTTCCAAAGTGAGTATGTCAAACTTCCATTTGTCAAATGCTGGTGAAAGTTACCATCTACGTTCAAAAACTTCAGGATTTACCTTCTCTGACCCTCATCTGTTATTTCTTTGGTTTGGTCACATGACTCACATCACCTCATTTGTAGGAACATGATCTCGGAACAAACCAGTTCCAGTGTTTCCCTTCTTAAGTACTCTACTGTTTTCACTAGGCTTAAGGTTCTACTTGTATTATTACCTTCATTACTCAAGACTGATTACTATGAAATCCTGCATTTAAAAAAATTACTATGGAGGGTCTATTGGGACTCTTTGAAAAGCAATGCTTGTTATCTCTAATATACTAGAGACAAACCTACAATTGCCAAATCAGAAGATAGGGGATAACAATACAGATGAAAGGAAACAAGAATCAATCAGCCAGAGCTCATCACTAATCAACACAAAAGGTAAGTAAAAAATTCTCTAGCCTAGAAGGAAAATAAAATACATGATAACCTCTAATCAGTTATTGTACTAACTCTTTTCAATTCATGAAAGTGCAATGAAATGTCTTCTAATTAGCATTTGAAAACCATTTGATTTAACCCTGGTCCAATATTTTTATTATCTTTTGAAAAAAAGAAAAGGAAATGACATAAGTTGGTCAGTTATCCCTTTCCTATTTTCTTCCAATGCCCACAATTTATAGGTGCATTTGGCATTTAGGCCACATTGAAGAATTAAAGAAAATAGACAATTAGTAATCGTCACATCTTCTAGAGAGATGTCAACTTGAAATAGATGCAAATATCCAAGTTGTTGCAATTCTTTTATTGTTATAAATAGATGACAGTTCCTCTATTTTGGTTCTTCTAAAAACTCTCCAGCCTTGAAGCATTGCTGGTTTCGAAAAGTGATCTTTATTGAAGAGATTGCCAACAGCCAACCTGTGATAATACATTCTCTCCTTCAACTTTTCTTTAAAATATATTATCATTTAAGGAACTTTATAGTTTCATAGATTGACTAGCAACACATTTGTTGTCTAGAACAAGCTCCAAGTCAAACCAATTTAAGAAACCTCAGTATCATAATTTAAGAAACATGTCTATCATAAATTAGAAGTTCAAATAAGTTCAGATCATACATTTATTTCATTTCCTGATAACCACAGAACAAATGCTGCGGAATCATGATAAGGAAGAGTGTAAACACACATCAAAAACTTAGCAGTACCACTCTCCCTACTTCTAGAAGTTCTAAATTACCAAAGATTATAGAATTTTGATAAGAAGCCATAAAAGAAGATGATAAGTTTTAATCAACTAGCTTCTATTACAGTTTGGAAGAAATAAAATTACTTTTTCCTGAATCCTATCTATTGGTGATATAGAAAGTAGGAAGCAATTAAGGGCATTTCAGGAAGTAAAAAAAGTATCGCACCGCCATTGTATGCCAGTTTTCTGTTGCAGTTCATGCATCAAGGAATTTTAAGTAATTAAAGCCATATTCAAACCTTAAAATGAACAGTTCGAGAGAGTTAACTTTGAAAAAGACAGACTAAGATTAAATAAACAAGAAGCACCAAGAATATTATGAGGAAAACTCACCAAAACTCTGCCATTTCACTTGAAGGTATTTGTTTCGACAATGACTCGTAAAATATCCTCAGGGGTTCTCTCTGTTAACAAGAAGCAGCAAAATAAGAAAATCAATGGGACTTTGTAGCTAAATGGAATTTCAAGCAAAGGAACACAACTGAAAGCATGTAATGGGTCCAGCACCTCTTCAGGAACATCATACTTCTGCCCTGGCAAGCTGTAAACTTTCTTCTCCCTTGTTTTAACCGTGGTTGTTTTCATCGATGAACTCGATGTTGTTTTTGATGAACTTGAGGCTGTTTTCACTTTTACCTTCACTTGAACAACATGTAAATATTATAGTTATACATACATATCAAACCTATTATACAAAGCACACAACTCAGAGCTTTGTCAAATAATATATATATATATATTTCCAAAATACCTATAAAATCGGTAACAGCTACAACTCCACATCATGTAACTGCTAAACAGTTTTCAAATTCAATCCCCATTCGACAAACAACCCAAAAGTTCAGATGTACAATTGCTAGTGTATATATTTCTAGATGGATGCAGAGAAATAGAGGATTTTCAGATGCCCAGTTTCAGATTCCATCAAAGAACACAAAAGGGTACCCCCAAGACCTATTAATTCGCTAAGATTATATAAAATACAACACCTAAATTAACCAATTATCAAAGATCCAAATCTTCTAGTTCAGTGGAACGAATGAAATCAATTTAGAAACCCACAAATTGCCCAAATGAGCTGATCAAGAAAAACATATAATTTGGTGCTCAAAACATTACAATCTACCCCCCAAAAAAAAAAAAATTTAACAAATCTGAATCATGAAAAGCAATAATGAATTATTAGCAGATGGGTACCTCAGTTTTTGGGACGGTGGTGGTAGATTTAGACTTTGAATCAACAGGGCGTTTGATTGAGCTCTCAGAAATCTTCTTTTTGGTGAGAGATGAATCAAACTTGGGCTTTGAAGAACCATCTTGACTGCTGGGTTTGACCTTCACAACAGTAGTTTTGGTCTCAGCAGCCATGTCTTCTTCTTCTTCTTCTTCTTCCAAATCCAAATCCAAATCCAACCACCACCTCTGTTGATATCAATCTTTCTTGTAAATACTCTCATCGATGAAGGGTATACATATTAGCTCTGTCTCTATATTCTCTTTTTGGTTTTGGGTCTGTCAAATTAAAAAATTCGATAAAATCACAAAATCCCATCAAAAGTGTAAATCAAATCATGAAAATGAACATTAAAAAAAGGAAAGCTTGAGATGCCGTTAATGCCGTTTAACTGCCTCTTTCAGGTAGAGTTTCTTTTTCTGTCCCTTTAATTTTAGGTTACCATTGGCCAGTTCTGGTGAGATTTTATTTTAGGAAAATGGGTGGGAGCACTAATTAGTGCTACCACTAATGATGTGGCAGTAGGTCCCACCATGAATGATTTGATGTTTTGACCTTGGTGTTGTATTTTTTTTCTTTTTTTATTGAGTGTCATGTCATTAGTGGTCTCTATCATTGTTGTTTATTTTATTTTAGTTATAATTTTTAACTTTATACTTTCATTGTTTTTGTTTTAAAAAAGCAGCCGTGATTCATACACCCAGTGGGGGTTGACCCCCAGTGAGGTGGCAACCCCCTATTCACTGAAAACATAAAAAAAAAAAAAAAAAAAAAAAAAAAAAAAAAAAAAACTGTATTTTTTTTGGACCAATCCCCCAGTGACACCTCACTGGGAGTCGACCCCAGCTGGGGGTAGGAATCTTTTTTGTTTAAAAAAGTCAGCCCTTATGATTTACGGAGGAGGCGTTACTTATAAGGATTGGTTTGAGAATTAGTTTTTTAAATTTTTTTATATAGAGACGTGTGAAAAAATAAAAGAAATAATTTATTTTTTATAGTAATTTTTTAGTTATTTTTTCATTTTTCAAACAATTTCTAATATGTGTAAAATTTACATTAAAATATTATATAATATGTGGTAAAATTTTAACTTTTTTATATTATTTAAAATTTAACCAATTTTCGTGTCTGAAATTGATTTTTTTGTGAATTTTTTTTCTTAGTTAGTTTTGTGTTTAGTGTAATTTGTTTAATTAAAAAAATAATTTGTATATCCTTTTACAAGACAGATTTGAAAAGTTTTTTAAAAAAAAAATTATAAAAAGTTCAAAAAACAATCACTAAAAACAAAAATAAAAATAAAAAAAGTGATTTTTTATATAATGATGCGAACCTCATTCTCAATAGCTATTAATATTTTAGATTTCCCATTTTTAAGGTAAAATCATATTTTCACATTACCCCCTCCCACCTAAAAATCAAGCTTTTCAATGGTTAATTACATCTAAAACCCATTCTTGACTTTTCGTTAACAAGAAATGAGTTTGTCAATTAAATTTGATTTTTTCCAGCTAAATATATTTTTTTAGACAATGAAATTAATTTTTTAGGGTTGATTGATATCTGTTGTGGGTTGAAAACTTTGAAAAATAAGAGTACTTTTGTTCTTGTTTTATTCAAAAATTAAATTATATAGACAAAAATATTATTAATTAATATAATCAAAATGGAGGCAAGGACAAGATAAATCTTGTTCCCATCGGTATTTTCTAATTGAAAAAATGAAAATATTAAATATTCAATGTGACATTAATTACGTAATTCTTTAGATAATATACTAAGTAGGTTATTATATGCCTATTAATTATTTAACAAATCTGAATTAACATGTTTCACCATAAAAAAATGTCATTACATAATTGATTTGAAATACTAATATGAAAAAGATATGATATGACCAGGGACGGACCCAGAATTCTATCATTGGGGGGGCCCGAAAACAAACATAGGAAGATAAGTAAGGTTAGATTTAAAGCAATGGATTTTCATTTAAACAATTGTAATTTTTCATGCTATTAGTTGAAAATGGATAAATTTTTATTTTTATTAAATATTTGATGTAATATTAATATTACATTATAACATCACTAATCAATGAGAGTTTTTATATTGCAGTAGCTATAAATAATGATCGGACTAATGAGATACAAAAATTGTGAACTTAATTTCATTTATAAAGTGAATAATATAATTAAAAATATATTTTAAAACATGATATGTTAGGGAGTTATTATGATGTGCACTCTTTAAAAGGTGCATATTGTATACACATTATCACAATATATGAATGTAGCATAATCATAACAAATTGTGACTTCTTTCACCAATCACAAATAATTCGTAAGATTTACACTATACCGTTCATAACGTAACTACAATAATTCATAATTTTCACTTTCACTTTAGAGATGCACGTCATAAATTAACTACTCAATATTTACTACATATAACACCATAAATATTTTAAACTTTCATAAAAAAGAAATCATATATTTTTTATAATAACATTTTTTTACATTTTATACTATTATTGTATTATAAAGAGTTGTTAAAGGATATAGTTAAAATTATAAGGTGGGAGGGGGCCAATAGGAGAAGTTGTTAGTGTGTTAAACTAAAATATATATTTAACAGCAGAGCATTTGTGCAAAGCAGGGGGGCCAGGGCCCCTATAGGTCTCTGTACAGTTCCGTCCCTGTATGACTAAATAATTATCATTGGTAATTTATTAATAATAGCTCATTCCTAACAATCTGCTAAACATTAATAATTTATCATTTTCTTGTCTTTAAATTTTTTTTATATTTCATTTCATAATTGATTTGAAATACGAATATAAAAACAATATGATATAACATTTTAAAATCATATATATATTATTAAAAATAGTATTTTTTTCAATACATAAGTGATACATTATAAAGGTTTTTTTTTTTTTAAAGGGCCACGTTAGCATGAATTTTTTTTTAATTATATATAGAGTTTTACACAAACCAAAACCTAATTTGAATTATATTAACTTTACTTACGTCATATGGATTTGATTTGACATATATTTCTTTTTTATATATTTTTCATGGTAAATTGAAATAATTCACAAACCCAATACCCATTTTTGTGTTTTATGTTTTTCTTCTTAATTCTTTCAAGAGTATTAGAACTTTTTTTAATGCTAAATTGCCTCTTTTTTTTCTTCTTATTTTCTCATGTATTATTCTATATCCAATATCAATTCTATATCATTCCATATTATGGATTTGGTTTAAATTTTATAGTGATTCTATATATGAAATTACATTTCATTTTTTACATTATTTTATATAATCACAACTCACAAAAGGAAAAACATGTATAACAATAATACTTTCGAGGAACCTCTAAAGTTTAGATTTACTATTTGAGTTACTTTTTCAATTATTGAACATTAAATTTTTTTATGTTTTGACATCACATTACAGATGATTAATAATTACTTCACATACTAAGATGTATCTGTCGTTTGAATGTTTTCATTATTTTTTCTTTTTGGGTTTACATGTTGTTATGTAATTCTTTTTTAATTAATCGTTGTTGAATTTCTTTTATATAGTTCATATTTTAATTTAATTAAGAGTGTGTATTTTAATATCTTATAATTTAATAGATATATCATATAAAATCATTATATGTCCAACTACAGCATATTTATGTTTAATTTTTTAAATAAATTTTATATAATTTCTATTCGACATATTTTTATTTTCTAAATGAATATAAAAGAAAATTAAATAGTTAGAATTACTTTTAATTTTATGTTACTAATTTTTCTTCTAATTTAATTATTATTTTTAATATCAAAATGAGTATTTATTTATTTTATAATTTAATATATATCATACAAAATTATTATATAATAATTATACTTTTATAATATGATAGAACTAAAATTATCAAAATATACAAATAATTTAACTAAAATTAATATATATAAGTATTCAAATAATAATTTTTATAGAACGATAGCGTCAATATTGTCAAAATAAATAATTGAAATTATTCTTTTATAACACACATTATACTATTAAATTTAAAAAAAAAAAAAATAATATGAACATTAGAGTCAATTGCTAGTTAATAAATAATTATCGTTGGTGATTTATCACTACTAAAAAAAACACTTTTTGCGACCGCTATAAGCCGTCGCAAATAATAAAAATACAGTCGCAAAAGACCTTTTGCGACGGCCCATGCGACGGCAAATGGGGGTGGCGATTGTGGGGGTGGCTAATACTTTTTGCGACGGCAAATCAACGGTCGCAAATTATTTGCGACCACCTAAACTACTTATGGCGACCGCTATTTTGCCATCGCAAAAAAACAAAGAAAAATGCTAACATGTTTTTTTTGGCAACGATCTTGCTACCTAAAAAAAAAATGTGTAACGCTAAACACTCTAGAAATAGCAATGACAAGAATTTAGACAGTATATCATTGTAATTTAATCAGGCATTCCATTCGAGTCTCAAAATTGGAGCTATATGTGAAAGTTATTACAAAAAGTTCTATAACAAAAATACAATCCAAATAGAATGCTAGGAAAGCCAAAATCTACAATGGTGGTGTTCACCCATACAAGGTACCAGTCGAGTTCAAATTTGTTACCAAATTCATTGTTGGTCCAATGAGTCTCGCATCACAATGATAGAAAACATGAGAACTGGTGCATAACCCTAACTCTGAAAAGAATAACACAAAAGGTATAGAATTAAAAATTATTCAAAGTACCAAGAAAAAGTGCAATTTAATGATAATCAATTCAACAATTGTTCACCAATGCAAGAAGTTAAGTTTAAAAAGGATAGGCCGAACTCTAGTCAAGTAAAAGTGCAATATACATTAACAGAGCTAAACAAAAGCATACCAGTAATCTACCTGCCTAGCCTCATTTACAACAACATTCAAAGCATTAGATGACAATGAATTGGCCACAGTTAAAATGTGAGTACCATTCAAGCTTTTCAATGCAAAAAATTAACTATATCTCCAATTCGATTCATTGCTACTAAGGAAACTTTACGAATACATCTTCTTTTGAAACTTGTTGGATCAATTTCATCAATTCAAGTTCTACAATAGTAAAATACTTGTTCATCCATAAAGAACATCATTCTAAAGTTGTAACAAGCATAAAAGCATTTGAGCCTAGAATAATTACCAACAAGATACTAATGCATAATAAAAATAAATTCTAAAACAGCTTTGTCGCACTTAGTTGATCATTTACTGAATACCAAAATTATAATTTTGCAGTTTGATAGAAGTATATTAACCTTGATCAAATTGAAATGAAAGAATTGAATCAGTAAAGGAACAAAAACATAAAAAATAAAAATCATGGAATTCAATAACTCAAAAAATTCTTTCCTTCAATCAATACATCTTTCACAAAAGAGTCAAACAAACTACTAAGCTTATGTGGGCCATCAAAACCACAATATAGTTGCAAATGACTATTGCCACGCCTATATCTAGATTTTAACAACTCTCTTCTAACAATGTACCAGTCTCAACTCAACCTAACTTTGACTCATGAATATGATGCAGCCAAATGTTGATATATTACAAAACATAAAAGCAAAAAAAAAATCCAAATATATATGTATACATGTACATCACATTCTGATATAGTATAGGCGGTAATATGAATCAATTGTTGTCCAAAGAGTTGTCATAAAACAGTAACAAGAATATGTTGACAAAGAATTCATCATTTAGCTTGATGAATTCAGAACACACAAGTTAAATCTCAACCACACAAAACAGAAATGATGTCATGTACACCTACCTATAAGCTCCACCTAAGAAGAACCTTCAATTATTCAAGATATTACTCACTTTCCCTTTCTAGGGCCTTCAATTATTAAGAGACTACTCATTTTCAATTATTATCTTTGCTTGTTATGTTTTCAACACAATTAAGCATTGTCATTTTACTTGATCAAAACTACAGGCAAACAAACAACTAATCAACTCTCCATGATCACAAGAGAGAATACGTAGATTTTAATATTGCATCATCTATACACAACTATGAACATACTTGACATTATTTTATTATTCACATGAATGGATGCAAAGAGAAGTAAATCGATCTAAATATCAATTTGAGACCAAATCAAACTATAGCAGTAAATTTTACCTAGCAGAAGAAATTGATCCAAATCAAAAGTCGGCCTACTGAGTGCGGAGGGAAGGACAGAGAAGAGTGTGCAAAGCCCTCACGAATGTATCAACTGAGATAAGAAAATACAAGCCAATACTGTTCCAGTTAAAACACTGATGAACAAATTAAAATTTTTTAAAAGATTTGTGTATTAAACATATGCACCAAAAACTACACAGGAACATAACAGTTAATCAAATTCAATTGTATTTTGAAAGCCTAACAAAAACATAAAAGATCACAAAAAGGTGTAGATAGTTCAGAGTTTTCATCATGGTGACCTGACAAGAAGTCAAAGTTTCTCTCAACTAAACCTAATATATAAGAAATTAAAAGCGGCAAGAAGTCAAAGTCCATTCCACCTTTTTAAGACATTTAAAACACAATTTAAGGTTTGAACCACAGGAGTTTCCTTGCAACTCCTATCTCACATTACAACAAACTAGTGATCACCATTCTCACATGAATAAGATCTACAATGCTTAAATGGTATATATATAGAATACTAATTCATTTTGTATATAATACGACAATATGTACTAGTACAAAAGTTCATAAATTCTACAATAATGAAAAATTAGAATGCAATTAGATAGACAAGCGTTGCACCATAATGGTTTGAACTTTTAGTCAATGCTAATGTCTTAAAGAGAGGTTTTTTCCAACGTTGTCACTGTCAATGGCATTGGTATGTGTTACAAGGGATAAAACCATATGCAAGCTTCATAAAAATAAGTAACTGTTTTTTATGCATGTTCATCCACATTGAATCCATCAACATATCAAAGTTCACAATACAATACAAAGCAGTCCCTAAGTGGTGTGCAAGCTATGCAATTAATTTTTCCTGCACAAAAACTTAAACATGTATAGGTGTTTGAGCTGTTTTTCTTGATACTTGAGTTTTGCACATAAAGATTTGATATCAGTATACAAAAACTCCTCCCTCTGTTTTTCATCACAACTAGAGAGAGAGAGAGAGAGAGAGAGAGAGAGAGAGAGAAGGGGGGGAGCTGTTTTTCTTAATACTTGAGCTTTAGAACAGTGACTAATTTTCTAATTTAGCAAAGCTCTTACACCAAAAGAAGAATATGAACATATGCTGGTATTATGTCAAAATATTTTGCATTTGTTACACTACTAAATATCAAATTAAGCATCTAATTGATTGGGTGCAACATTCTTGACACATATCTAGCAAAGCTGTTTGTCTGTTGTGTTTTTGTCATTAAATATGCTTGCAATGGTCCATCTGCAGTACTAGCCAGATAGCTCAATCCCTGTTCAGTTCAGTTCCCTATAGCAATGTCTAATAGTTTTATCTTTATGATCCAATTAAAAAACTGATGAACAAATTAAATTTTTTTAAAAGATTTGTGTATTTGTTAGTAAAAGTGAGCATATATTTTTTAATTTATTCTTCTCATATCTGTCTTATTTTATTTCAACACTAGGACATTTCAAATTTACCAGTTCTTGCCTCAACAAATTCAAACTTGCTGATAATCAATGAAACAGCAAATTCGAAACAAATCTATGAATCAAAACTTTTCATTCAATCACAAATGCTATATATTGAACTCACAAAACAACAAAATTCACCAAATGCAGCAATAATTCACACTCAAACAAAAAAAAACTACAAACAAATACATGAATCTTGTACATATAAGAAGTTGAATCTTGTACAGAGAGAGAGGGAGGGAATGAGAAAGAGAGAGAGAGAGAGAGAGAGAGAGAGAGAGGGGAAATACGAAGAAGTGATTGAATTACAACAAGTTTATATGATAAGAAACAACAGATCGAAGTACAGAGACGAAGAAGTTGAAATACGAATGAATGACTCGAAGAGAAACTGAGGCGAGAGAGAGAGAGAGTTCATATCGTTGGAGGTCTCTTCTTCATACGACCATGGCGATCTATCGAGCAGGAAACAGAGAGCAAAATCGAGAGAGGGAAATCAGATTCTCTTGATTGAGTGAAATCAGATTCGGGAAATGAGAGTCTAGGGCAAGTTTTACGCAATCCCTGAGATGGTAGCTTTTTATCTTGGGTAAGGAATATCCTCTATCATAGGTTTAAGTAAAAAGGAAAACAAATAAAAGAAAATGGGAAACATAAATTGGGCAAAACGATTTTGCTATCCCTAATTTGCTTTGGTTGATTTGCCGTTGCAAATAATTTTTTTGCAACGGCTAAGTAATCAGTCGCAAAAAAATAGACGCAAAAAACAATTTTTCTAGTAGTGTATTAATAATAGCTCCTATCTAACAATCAGTTAAACATTAATAATTTATTATCTTCTTGTCTTTAAAATTTTTTCATATTCAATTTAAATGATTTATTTTAGGGTAAATTACAAACACCCCCTCGAGATTTGGTGAAAATACAGATTCTCCCTGAGGTTTGAAAAATTACAAATTGTCTCATGAGGGTCAAATTTTCATAACAAATTAGGAGAAATTAGGGAGGAATCTGTATGAAAATAAAAATTTCAGGGAGTAATTTATTATGAAAATATAAATCTCAAGGACCGGAATATAATTTCTCAAATTTTAAGAAAAAATTTATATTTTTACCAAACCTCAAGAGAGTGTTTGTAATTTGTCCTTTATTTTATGAAATTATTAATTGTTGAACCCTTTTTTAAACAATCAACGTGACAGAGAAATTAAAGATGTTTAGACTCACGTGATTCCCTCGTTAATTGTGTATGAGTATATAATTGAGATTTGGTTTTGCTTGAAACAATAATTCATAATAAATAAAATAAAAAATGAAAGGGCAGATGATTGTGTCCTTCCGCACACTGAACAGTTCTTAGAACCGGACGATCGTCCTTTTCCCTTCAGATTTACACGTCAAATCTGATAGGACGGTCAAAATGGAGAGCTTTAAGCTCTGTTTGGTAGACCTTTTGAAGTTTAATTCGACTTTTAATTTGAGTATATTATTTTATTATAATTTTAGAAAATTAATTTCACACTCGTTTTTTAAAATATTTAATTTTTAATATTATATGTCACATTACTCAATTTAAATTCCTTTTAAAATTCATAACTAAATAAGTTTTGCACACTCAAATCATAATTTTAAAATTCACAAATTCAAAATACAACTCTATTCTCAAATTAAAATTTTAAAATTCTACTAAACGCAACCTTTAAGTTTTTTAAAATGAGGACGCTCGCTTCGTAGTTTCTCTTGTTCAAAGCCCATGACACCTTCACGCGTAACTCAAGCAATGACACACGTTGACTGATTAGCGTATTGCTTTTGAGAAATTATTCATTGTCGCAGGACAAATCAAGGTGTAATAACTGAGGGTGTTTTTGGAAATTAAAAGTTAGTTTTTAAAAAAAAATTGAAAAAATATATAAAAAATGTAAGATATGGTGTGATTCAAAATAAATTAAAAGTTAAAAAATGACTTTTAATCAAGTTATATTAAAGAATTCAAATAATCTACTAATTTTTTTACTAAACCTTTCACATAGATGTGAGACCCACATATTCGTATAGATCTCACACTCATATAAAAAATTTAATAAATTATTTAAAATCTATAACATTTTCCCTTTTAACCATCTTCCTAATTGATTGACATAATAAGTTTTACTATTTATTTATTTCCTGTGAAAAGATAATTAAATACATATCTAAACATAAATAATGTAAAACAACCTTATCAGATAAATAAATAATTTCTCATTGTTATGAATAATTTTTCATCGTCTTTCAAGTTTTTCACGAAATTTAAGGGATCAGTTCGTTTATCGAGGTGCTAAAAATTTCGTGCGCCTATGACGGCGTGTGGTCGGTGTATTTTTTGGGGTGTTGTTAATTAATTCCTCTCCCGTCTCAAAATAATGATTCTTTTGAAGAATTTAATTTTTTTTAATAGTATAATTATTATATTTTAAAAAAATTATTTTTTAAAATTATCTTTCAATAGTATTTTTTTTTTTTTTTTTTTAGAGAATATCAATATTATAATTATATTTTTAAGTTATTAATGAATCTAAAAGAATGATAAAATAAAAATTTTATATTATTTTTGTACTTAATTTTTAAAAATAGACAAATATTTTGAGATAATAAAAAATAAAATAAAAGACTAATATTTTGAGACGGAAGAAATTACTTCAAAACCTTTTAACTTAATTTCCATTTAGCAAATCAGTTAGGACTCAAAAAAATATAAAAAGATAAAATAAATTTAAATAAGTTAATAAAATAAAATTTTACATTCAAATTATAATTATTTTATTTTTTCTGACCAGAAAGTCAAAAAAATTCTTTCCAAAAGAAACTAATTTAGCCAAGCTAAATTAATCAAAAAATCAAAAGGACCTTGCTACATCCCTCTAAAAATATCTCCCCTAATCCCCCTAATTTCCATATCAAGTAAAAAAAAAAAAAAAAAAAAGGAAAAAATTGCCCAAATTGGAAATTAGGGGGATTAGGGGGGTATTTTTAGGGCTCCAAATCATTTTCCATTTGAAAAAAATACAGAAAAATGAAGGAATATGAAACAATTGCAAAAATTATAGAAATAAAAAATAAAATAAAATAACAATATACATGAAAAGTTAAAAAATAAATACAAAATACAATTAAAAATTAAAATTATTTTTCACATTTCATTTTTATCCCCTGATCTCTCCCTCTTCGTCTTACCGCCCCAACCCTCTCTAGCGGCCGGCTACCTCTCTCCCACCCTTCAGCCTCCCCACCTTTCATAGCTGCCAACCCCACCCTCCCTATGAAGGTGTTCAAATTCTATGTTTAAAAGAGATATATGTTTAGTTTGCATTTGGGAGATGAATTTTAGAAAAAAATTTCTCAAAAATTGTTTGGTTTGAGTTTTTCTCAAAAAATTTTCAAAATCACTCTCTCTTTTACACATCAATCAATCACTTTTTCTCTCTCCTCTCTCCTTCTCAATCATTTTTTCTCTCACACACATCTACTCAAATTCTCCCAAAATATCAAATCATCCCAAACTCCAAAAAAAACAACTCTCCCAAAATATACAATCAAACAAACCAAAAAAATTTCTAAACTCTCTCCCCAAATTTTTTTTCAAAAACAACTCTCCGAAAAACAAACCAAACAAGCCCAATATTTGGATTATAGTTTGGATAGAAATCTAGAAAATGAAGGAAAGAAAGAAAAAAAAAGTGCCATATTTTCACCACTATCTTCCTTTACTTTTTCAAATATCTATCTAAATTCATGATTCAAACATAATTTACGAAAATAAAATTATGAAAAAGTCTGTATATATAAAATAAAGCAGTCAACCAATTACAGCATGATGGTCATGAGTTATGCTAAAAACCCCAAATAATTTATCAAATTTTCTACCAAATCTCTCACGTGTGTGATGTGAGAGGTTTGGTAAAAAATTGGATAGATCATTTAGAATTCGTAGCATTTTCCTGATGGACAGCCATAAAAGAGTAAAAGAAGTGCCTCCAAAAATGAGAAAACCTGATAATAGAAGGTATTTTAATGGAGAAAATAAAACCACCATTGTTGATCACATGACTCACTGAAGTGGTATGCTCATATATGGATTTCTATAAAGCAATGTTTGAGCAAAGCAAATAATAATAAGCATTCATTTTTCCAACAGTCTTAAATAACATGATCAAATCTGTATTGCACTACCATTACAGATGACATGATGCCTAGAAAAACATTTCATCATTCTCAGGATAGGAATTACAAAATCCTTAGCTCATCCTTAGCGCGCATATATATATATATATATATTGTTTGGAATAGAAATCATAACTCTCTATCAAGGAAATTGTAAAGAACAAATATGGCACATTAAGACTGTTGTCATTGGCAAATTTCATTCTATGTAAAGATATAGATAATCTAATAATCTCAAGCTCATAACATCACAACCATTTTTTATTTTCATCTTTTTGGTTTGTTTAATTTCTTTATTCTTTCTTTTACTTTTGGGTAGATAATATCTGGTTCAACTAAAACCCAAAACATCAAACTAGAAAATTTGCTATGCTAGTAATCCCACTTGGTAATTTTCGGGGAAAAAAATCTACAATCGATATATAGTGTCAAAATTTAGAATTTTTATTCAGAATATAAGAATGCTAAATACAATTCTGTCAACAACAACAGTATGAACTATAACTGCTAAAAAAATTCTAAATGCAGAAGAAGATTGTATCTCTGCAACCTTTTCCATTGAAAACTTCATGGAAAGATTTTAAGTGGGTCTTACTTGAAAAACTCTGTTGTACCAAATAGAATGAAGAATCATATGAAACGAATCATACTTAACAGGTTCAGCATGCCAAAGAAAATGCTGCTGTACCTCTTTCACCCTCTTCTGCATCTCGAGATACTTCTCCTCTGGTATAGAAAGGAGTATATTCTTCAAGTCCGGAATATCCTTTTCCAAGACGAAAACAGCAAACGATTCCCAGTTCAAAACCTCAAAAAAGGGAGGCACATAGTTGTCAGATATAATAACCGGGACACACTCATACAAGATAGACTCCACAACACGTGGGCTGTGGACTGCAAAGCCTCTTGCACAAATGCAGTACTTGCTGCTCTTCATGTGCTGGATGTAGTTTTTGTTACCCTTGACAGGCGGCAGTCGGGTGAAGATTTTCATGTTGGGATCTTTGTTTCCCCAGTACTTCAACAGGACTGGTCGGACTTTACCGTGCATGTACCCTGCAAAAAAAGCAAGGATTGGCCTCTCGGAAGGAAGCTCACCTCCAATACCTTTGAGGGGATTTTCAGATGAGCGTACATAAGTCGTTGGAAGAGAAACATCCTTGCCTATGTCGAAGCCTATTTGGAGATCAGCATTGCACAGGGCTCTGAGGCAATTGGCTATACGTCCTCTTGTTTCAGCTGGGGCCTGAGAAAATGGTATTTTGTTAGAAGTTTCGACTTACAGATATTGACTTCTAATTATGAAACAAGAAAAGGGTATCCACATGTACCACAGGGATACATAGCATTCCATTTTGACCTCCAAAAGCGTCTAAAGTTCAGATAATCGCTTTTCAATCCATCATAAATTTGGAATAAGTAAATTATAAAAACAAAAACGAAAAAAGAGTAGAAAAGTTGGTAGTCAAAATTCAGCCATAATTTGGCCAGTTAAAGAAATTAGGGTTCAAGCTAGTGGGTGAGGGAAGAGCACGGGGAAAACATCAATTTAAACATTCACAGATGCAACCTTTAAAATGAGCCACTACCCAATATTACGATGTATTGAAACCAATAGGAAATAAAATTTTGAAAATCATCCAAGATATAAAATAGACACATGGAAACAAAATGGAAATGATAAATCCCATGCTGTACCCAACTGGCCCTTGGTAGTTATGAGTGATGGTAACTTGGATGAAAACAGAGTTCAGACCCAGTCGTGGCAAGCAGTAAGAAAATGATCTGCTCCACCAGTTCTGTTCCAGAAAGGATGCGTTGCTGCAAGCATTTCCACATGATTCTTCATGTACTCGATTAGGTTACTACGACTGTGTGAATTATGCACATAGAGTGTTAATTCTAGCAATCGGGAACTAAAGGGCAAGAAAAATAGATGAGCTCTTGTAGGGTCTTCCGTAACAAAATGTTTGCTTGCTTCCATCAACTTGATGAACCATCCCTCAGAAGAGTATATTCCTTCAAGTATTGACTCATGGAAGATGGGTTTTTCTCCTTCCTTGTAGATGTATACTTTGAGCATGTTTTCCATTAACTCATAGCTCCTGCAAATTTGATCATATGCATTCTTAGAATTGAAAAGTGTCTCATGTAAGAAACATATGTCGAAAAGTTGCACATAAGATTCCTGAAATATTGTTAAAGCACATTTTTGCTCTACACTGCCAGTTCAAGCAGACTTAGAATTCTAAAGTAAGAAAAAAATTTCAAGTACAAATAATTTGCTGGTGGTTCTGTTTCTATAGAATAAGAACAAGAAAGTAAGTCACAAAACAACCCGGTCATCTGATAACCCACTTGGATCTGTGTCTCTTAGAAATGTACCTCTTAAACATTGAAACATTCCGATAAAGAGGCCTGTAAAGTTCTGCATCATTCTTGATATTGGGTGCATTCTCTATCTGTGCTTTTGCATATAGTAGTTCTTGATCAACCGGTGAAGACCATTGAGGTGCCTGCACAAAAGAATCAAGGGAAAAATATGACTCCAAATTTTTTATAGTGAAGTCAATCCCAACTGACAAAATCAAAATATAAGGTCCCAAATGTACCGCTGATTGGGGTGAAATGCGACTCAGCAGCAATAAAGAATTCATCCTGGATATTGACATTACTTCTGATGTTGGTGTTTCAGACCTTTTGTTCACCACGGGAGAACTATAGTTTGACAGGGTGAGATTACTCTGCAGTGGACCAGGTTTTTCATCCTCGGTATGCATGTCTGTTGAAATTGCAAACAAAGAGGAAAAATCAACAGTATCTCACATTGTTTTTCGACATCCAAGAAATATATTCTACTTCAAAATTCCTTGATAAAGAATTATCACCTGTAGTTACATTCTTTGAGGAAATACTGTGTTCAGCTTCCCCAGGCTTCTCTAGTGCGCCACCATTTTCTGAATTTTCAAATTTGACCAGGCTCGAATTTTTGTTTTGTTCTTCAAGATTCCCAAGTGAACTTCCTTGATTAACAAATTCAGAAGCAACATTTGATCTTCCTTTGGTTTCTGATACAACATCATTCTTGGGTACTCTGTCATTTCCATCATTCCCAACATCCATTTCTTTCATCAAATTGGAGGCTTCAATTGTCTTAGTTGAGTTCAAATCATTTAACAGTGTGGTGTTGCCAATCAACTCAGAGTTAGACGGTTCATGTCCAGCAGGAAAGCTGCTTTTTCCCTGGAATGAAACTTTGCCTGTGGAAAGTAGAGATGATAAAACACTGCCATATGGAAGTTCAAAATGCTGAAAAACCATAACTACCGCAAATGTTATCCCCAATAGCCAAAGCAATCTTCTTGTTTCCATTCGATATTTAGGTCGATGTCCGTGATCCATGTTGCAAAAATGTACTTACATTCCAATCTTAGAATCACTATCAACCATGCAAAATTTCCAAATCTCCAAATTAAGTTGGGTACATAGATTGAACTGTCTCAAGAATCGTACTGCCACTGGTTGGCTTTTGCAAAACTCTAATCATGTCAGCAATATTACTTGATATTGGATGTTACCGTGCCGTCTACCAGAACAATGGGAGGGGGAAAAAAAGAAAGAAAAGAAAAGTTAAGTAATGAGAATTCCATGAATTTGAAACATGGATTGTAGCAACGAAGGCAAAACTTAGTCAGCTTAAGAAAAAAGTTTTCTTGTTTGCCACCACAATAGGTTGGCATCTAATCCTAAACATTCCACTAAAGAATATGTGATGGGATCCAAAAATACCCTGTGAGCCCAAAACACTTAATGTCATTCCACTGCCACACAGAGTCAGTCATCTTCAGCATTAGATAGCAAAAACAATCTCCTAACATTTTCATTTAAACTTTTTCCAAACCAGAATTCTTTAAAAGTTTGCCCAAAAATTTACTTCATTCAAACTAGTGAAAGAACTTAAGGAACATCCATTCATCACCAAATGCATAGATAGAATTTGCTTATCATAGAATCCAATCAGTCTAATCAATCATATTTTTGCGTACTTGTAGCACGTAAATACAAGCATATCTTCTGAACTTCTCAATGATTTACGGAAATTCAACAATGCCAATTTAAAATAATAATAATAAAAAAAAATGAAATGGACTCCCTTCACCAATTCAAAATGCTACAATTTGAAACTCCATAAACCTGGCTATTTGATCCCTACCATCAAGGTTTCATAATTCAGCTAGCCAATGGCGAGAGACCGTATTTCCATATTCTAGGCCATTTTCACAAATGGTACCTACGTCTGTTTGGACGGACTGAATAAGGGTGGACTGCAATATAATAGATTGTTAATCCTAAATAAATAGTCCCTAAACCATTTAGATAGAAATTATGTGTGTTTGATTATTAGTTTGACCTTTACTAAACTAACCAAATGATGCATTAGTAAATTTATTGGACATGGAGTCCAATCCCACACCTCAATCCCATGAAACAAACGACCCCGATGCATGATCACACCACATTTTTTTATAAAAGAAAGCAGCTCTTTATTTCCTGTACTTACCCACAAAATGTTAAAGTTCACTTTGCAGTTTACATTCATTTCTTAAATGTGCTTGAAATAAAACATATCAGAACCAATTCTTGTCATAAGCTAACCTCATATTGGGTTACTGAGAAATAAGAATCGTAAGAAAAAGAAACATCAAAGTTACATAATTTTAGAATCATAAGAATTTCCTTATTTAGCAGTGGCACCCAGATAGAGAAAATAACAAAATCCCATCATATTTTCAGTATCTGGAAACCGACAAAACAAACAAAGAGTCAAAATTTTGTGTTGTTTTCTCATATTCAATCAATTTTCTCGGGAACCAAGCAGATGGTGACAGCAAAATGAAAAGAAACAAACAGAAAAAAACAAACTGAAACTGACAGAGATCCATGAGAACTTAACCAACAAAATTTATAGTTCAATGTACAGAATGAAAAATAAATAAATAAATAAAATTACTTACTGGGTTTGATGAAAAGCTTCGAGAATAAATTAAATTGTGTCGAATTAATAGAGAAAATAATTAAAATCACCCTATAGAAATAACTGAAGTGATATCCTTGATCGAGCTTCCACTCATACGAGACGGGGATCTGGTTGCCCCCCTTTGTTCTTTTGAGTAAATTACATTTAACCTCCCCCAAAATTTAATAAATTGCAAAAATCTCCCCTGAAATTTTTAAAATGGCTTAAACTTTTCTTGAGATTTAGTTTTCAATTATACTGACGCGTCTTATGTTCTGTTTGATTGAGAGATTTATAAAGAGAAATAGAAAATGTAGATAAAATATAAATAAAATATATTTACATTTTACTTAATTTTGTTGTCCAAATTATGAAATTAAATAAATAGATTCACGAATACATCAAAATTATATACTAAGAACATATGTTGAAAATTACAACTAAATTACAATAGAAATACCTAATAGATTAAAGTGGTAAAGAAAACAAACCAAAGCCTGCACGGTAGTAGTTTCTTTGAAATAGATTTTCACTGCCTCACGGATCGAGTGCTTGAAGAATTTTGACGTCTGTCTCTCAGGATACGACGGTCAAAAACCAGCTACGGCAGAAGCACTCTCTGTCTAGCTTAGCGAACAAAACCCGTGACAGTTCTCTCTCACTGTAGGAACTTTCTAGCAAACTGACTTGTAAAATTGAAGCAAAAATTTCTATGTTGAGACTAGACATGAAGGTTTTAATTTATACATATGTAGGAGAGAGAGGAGAAGCCCCCTGCCTTTATGGCTGGTCACTAATGCACCATTAGCCTCTGCAATATTGCAAGAGTTACAAACATATTATACACACTAATCCCACTACCTCTTTCATGAATCTAATTTTATGAGGCAATTTCTCATTCAATTCTTAATGGTTTTTGGCCATTCTTTTTGTAGTGTAAAAATCTCATTGCAAAGTATCTAGACCCACTTGGACCCAACATAATAGATGATTAGGGCCTACTTTAATATTTAATTAAAGTCACCAAAAACTCATTTTTTCCAACAATTCCCCACATGAATAAAAATTGACTGAATAACTCAACAAACGGACACCGTTCAACAATAATGACTCGGAGAGAGAGTACAATGGACTAACCCCGACATTAAAGAAGGTAGTTTTTGGCTTTGAACCTCTCCCGGTAAAAACCTATCGATTTTACTAGTTGATCAGTGAATATGATATCTTGAACTGCTCTGTTGTTTATGTGAACTGAGATAATAGATCTTATACGAGAATTACTCCTACCACCATTTTATTCTCACCGGTGTTGTAACAACCCCGACCTGTGATTAGCCAATAATCCATGATTAATTATGTCTAATGAGTAATTAAGACGAAATTATGAATTAATTGCATTTGTGTTGCATTATTTGTGTTTCTATCTGTTTATCGTAGGAATATCTGTTTGAGATTCTGTTATATTTTGCAAACTAAAGGCCTTATCGGCATCCGATCACAAACTTGACCTGGTTTCTGTGTTAGTTAGCATTTTTAGAATTTTATGGTAGGTTCAATTGAAATTCGATTTGGAATTAAATAATTAGAATAAAATTATCCCAATTAGTTATCTTTAATTCAAGTTGATTAAGCTTCATTAGTGGGACCTATATAAGGCATATGAAACCCCTAAGATACACCTTACACTCTCATGTCATTTTACTTGAGCTCCAAATGTGTGAGGGAAAGGGACTAAAAGAGATTTGAACTCAACTAGAGCAATTGAGAAAGATTTAGAAGAATTGGCTTGGAACCTCAATCAATTAGCCACCTAAAGCATAATTGAACACCAAAGGTAAGAAATCAAATCCTTAGTTATGTGATTGAGTTAGTTCATGCAAGAATTCAAGTGAAAAAGGTAGATTGACATGAAGATTAAGCTATAATTGGAGAATTGTAACTCATACCATGCATACATGTATATTTTCTTCCATTTTGAGTTTAATTGTTAAGGATTCTCACATGCATGTACTAAGTCTACCATAGTTTTGCAATTTCATTATGATTTCTATCAATTTGCCTTCGTTAATCATGTTTTGGAAGATTTGAAGTCAAGAAAGTGCTTGCATGTGAGTCCATGTGTTGTTTTCAAAGTTTCAAGTTTAATTTTGAACAAAAAGATGAAGTTAAAGTTGGGTTTTGAAGATTGGAGGTGAATCTGGAAATTTCAGAATTCGATCTAACCGCTCGAGCGACAGATTCTGCGCACGAGCGACTACCTTTGTTTTTGCACCTTCGCTCAAGCAACAAAAATTTGGCTCGAGCATAAATTGGTTGCTCTCAGAAGTTGACACATTTTGCAGACCGCTCGAGCGACAAGAGTTGCGTTCAAGCGAAGACCTCAGTCTCATACTCGAGTGGCCGTCGAGCGTACGTTGAGCGGAAAAATCAAGCAATCAGTACTTTTGCAAAGTTGGCAGACCGCTCGAGCGACCACTCACATTTTTGAGCCTCCGCTCGAGTGAAGGAAGTTGCGCTCGAGTGAGGACCATGTTTTCAGCATATATGCCTAAGAGTTTCCAAGTGCATTTTAGCATCCTCATTGTATCCTAGGCATTCCTAAGCCAAGATTAAGACATAATAATGATGATAAGACTTAGAAACACACGAGGAATGAAATGAAATGAGTTAAGTACGATTCGAGCGTGTGTTTCAGTTTGTGTATCTATTATGTTTGTGTAGGTCACGCGCCGTAAGTTGTTGATTCATTGGTTGCTATCGAGCTGTTTGTGCAACAATCTGTGAGTAATAACTTAGTAAAGTTATGTTTGATATGAAATACTTTTTGAATATTATGATATGATACGAATTGTTTTTGAATGATACAAAAGGATATGTTATGATTACGTGAATGATGAACCACTTCTTTGAAATGTCTATGCGGTATCCTCAACAGAGGCCCTCGCCCAGGGAAAACAGTACTGTGGCTTATGGTCATGAGGCCCTCGCCCAGGGGAATAATACTATGGCCAGGCCTTTGCTTGGGAAAATAATATCGTGGCCTATGTATGAGATATATTACCCGATATCGGAGGTTTGACATGCTTGACCAGACATGATATGTTAATGCTAATGGATGCACCACACTTGATTTGAATACGAATAAGAATATGGCTCTGTTTTTTATATGACTATGCTTATCTCTCTGATTGTTATTATTCACTAGGCTTTGCCCACTATTTGTATTATGTATGTAGGAGACCAGGCGTGTGACCAGGTTCAGAATTGATGACCTGGAGTCTCTGTTTTGTCGACCAACCAATATGCCTCCCAGGGAGGTTCCCTTTGAGAAGTCAAGTTTTTGTCGTTCAAGCTTTTAAGACCTGTTTTCTTTTGGTATAATACATTGAGCTAAGTCCTACTTTTGTTTCATCTGTCTATGGAAATGATGTATGACTAATGTCTTTTTATGACGTCACAAATGTGTTTTTAAAGTTTAAAATTATCTGTCCCATATATGTCTACACAGCTCGATGTACTATATAAGTTTTATATATTTGCTTCTACAACCCCTTATACTTTGTAATTCTATTCAGAGGCCTTTAGTAATCCAAGAATTACTGGCCGATTACGACGCTAAACCCTTAAGGGCGAGTTTGGGTCGTGACAGAGTGGTATCAGAGCACGTGTTATACAGCACACATGAGTCCATATGAGCTATAGGATGTCCTAAAAAAGAATTAGGGACATTTCATTTGCATGTGTGAGTGTCTGTGTTAATTTCTGTAACTGTGAAAATTGAACCTGATCATGAGCATATGAAATCGAAAAGAATGGACTGGGATTGAATGTTCCGATTACTGTAAACAGAACTATTTGCCTATGTATATTATTATGCTGTTTACCTATAGCAATGGAAAATACAAGAAGTGACGAAACAGTTGAATCCTTAGAGGCTCGCATGAGCCGAATGGACAAATGCTCGCAACCCTAACTGACGTAATGACACAACAGCAAAGACTCCGATCCAAGTTGAATCGGATAACAATGACATTATCAATCTGACTCAGAAGTTCATGAAGATGAAACCGTCAACTTTCTTGGTGGGATTGAACCATTAAAGGCTGAAACATAGTTATTGGAAATGGAGAAATTATTTGAAGTTTTTCCTTGCTTCGAGACTCAGAAGGTTCTTTTGGCCACTTACACCTTGAAAGATGAAGCTCGAAGATGGTGGTTACTAATCTGAAATAGCAATCGGAATATGACATGGGCTTAATTCAACGAGATTTTCTATGATAAGTACTTCCCTCGGTGCTTCCAGGACCGAAAGGTTTTTGAATTCCAAGAACTTAAGCAAGTGAAGATGTCCGTAGCCGAGTATGAGGCTAAGTTCACTGAGTTAGCCAGATTTGCTCCTCATATGGTCGACACAGATTACAAGAAGGCTTCGAAATTTGAAGGATGATTAGACCTGGATGTGTTTGACCGAGTAGGTGTACTAAAATTACCTACATATGTGGAAGTACTTGATAGAGCACTGATGACAGAGGCCATTCTGGCGGCAAAGAAACAAGCTATAACTCCAACAACTAAATGGAGAGATAAAAGGGCTGGATTCAATTTCAAGAAGGGTCGGTCATTTTTTAAGAAGCACAGGATCCTCTAGTAGCTTTAGTCAGAGTAGTGGATCTGTTCCAAACTATCTAGATTGTGGAAGGAAGCATAGAGGAGTGTGTTACCGTGCATTTGGTGCTTGTTATTGGTGTGGCAAACTTGGCCATATAATGAAGGATTGTCCACTAGGGTCCGAAAATGTCAATCGGGGCAAGTTAAGCCGGATCTGCCTCTATAGCAAGATCAAATGCAAGAACTAATGCCAGAGGTAATATTGGAAATGAAACATTAAGGCAATGGAGAGTATTTACACTCGTGCCAGGAGATGTACAGAATATTGAGTTTGTGGTGTCAGGTATAATTTCCATTTGTGCCCAACATGCATGTCTTGATAGATTTTGGTTCTACACACTCATTTGTGTTGCATGCCTTTTCTCGGAAATTAACTAGACCTTTAGAACTCATGAATTATTTATTGTCTGTATCTATGCCATCTGGGGGTTCTATGATATGTGCTTATGTTTTTCCAGCATATGATTTTGTGATTGGTGATGTGACATTGTATGTTGATTTATTGCCCTTGGAGATTAATCATTTCAACTGCATATTAGGTATGGACTGATTAATGAAGTACTATGCAACTATTGACTGTGTGAATAAGTCTGTTATATTTCGTCCACCTAGAATACCTGAGTTTGTGTTTACTGGGAATGGCGTAGTTTCTCCCCCATACTTGATTTCTGCAATGAAAGCTGTTAAAATGCTTAGAAAGGGCTGTAGAGGGTATATGTGTTATGTTTTGATTGCAACTTCTGATACTGTAGAGAACATCTTTGTAGTTAATGAATTCCCTGATGTATTTCCAAATGAATTGCCTGGGGATTTAATTGATAAGGAGTTTGAGTTTACTATTGATGTTGTATCCGGAACCCAACCGATTTCCAAAACTCCTTATAAAATGTCAACCTTTGAACTGAAGGAGTTGCAAGTCCAACTCCAAGAATTGTTAGACAAGAAATTTATCTGACCGAGTACTTCACCTTGGGGTGCTCCAGTTTTGTTTGTGAATGTTATCCCAGGTAGGCAACCCAAAGGGAGAGTGAATTGGGTTTTTATCCCAGGTAGGCAACCCAAGAGAGAGGGTGAATTGGGTTTTAAAAAAAATTTAGAATATTAAAATTAATAAACACAATATTCAGAATTTTAACAAATAAAAAATAAAATAATAATTATCAATATAAAAGTAAGAGAGATAGGGAGAAAAAATCAAACACTGAGATTTATAGTGGTTCGACACGCCGGGCCTACGTCCACTTCCCAAGGAACCTCCTTGAGAATTTCTTTACTATCATAATGAATCAATACACCACCAAGTCTTTACCAAGCTTGTGGATTTTGCATTGGTCTTATTTTTATCTATTGAGCCTCACTCAATAGTAAATGTCTTACCCTTACAAAAATCTTTCAGAAAATAATGAATAAAAATAAGAGGTACTTAAACCCTTTCTTACAATAATTCTCTCACAAAGAATAAATATGAAAGTGTAAGAACAAAAGCTACACTTAGATCTGAAAGTGAAAGAGCGTAATACAATACACTCAAAATCTTGGAGCACACAGATTTTTTCTCTTCAAGTTCTTGATTTTTGTCCACACACAACACTTCTATTTATACCCAAAAATATACTAGTTGGAGGTAGGACGCTCCTTGCTAACGTCATGGATTACATGGGCACGCTCCTCGACCGACAAAAAATAATGTTTGAAAAAATAATAAAAGTAAAACCATATTTTTCTTCCTTTTTTTTTTTTTTTTTTTTTTCAAACATGGAGGAACCGTTTTTTTCTCTTGAAGACAATTTGAACATTATAATAATATAATACAATTTTCACATCTTTGAATTCAAACCATCTTTTTTTTTTTTTTCAAACATGGAGCCAACTTTTTTTCTTTTGTAGACAATGTGAACATTATAGATAATATAATACAATATTCACAATTTTGAATTCTGAATCAAACAGGCAAGATATGGAATGGTTTGCTCCATATTTTTATTTTTATTATAGTAATATATGTGTGTGTGTGTGTGTGTCAAGGATGTAAAACTCACTGTCAAGCTCATCTTTTTTTTTTTTTTTTATATTTAAAAAAAAATATGATTTGTTTTCAAACATCACTTGAGTATGTTTCACTTTGCATGCAAAATATAAATCAAATATTTTTGTTATATACCAACCTTCCATGTGAGTATATTAAATTTTTCAAAAGATGACAACTCACTAATATCACATTTGTCAAAATATTACAATTAATCAATATTAATTTCATCAAAAAGTGAACAGTGACCAGCCGAACCTTTCAAAATCTTGAATAGAATTATTTTCAAAATATTTCCAAATATATCATAGAATATATATTTTAAACATATAATATTTTGTGTCAAATAATATAGAATATGTATATTAAACAATCCAAAATTTTCAAATAATATTTTAGACACATCAAAATTAAATAATATGATTAACAATCCCCCCCCTTTTTGATGATGGCAATATTTATATGGATTTGACACAAAATAAAATTAACAAAATATTTGATAACTTTCACACAAAATTAAAATCAACAAAATATTTGATAACTTTGCAACATATAATTTTCAAAATCATATTTTTTTCTTCCCCTTTGACATCATCAAAATAAAATATGAAGAGAGGAAACAAACACATTTGAGAAAATAATCTAAGAGTCCAAAAATATAATAATGGTCATTCTGTCTTGTCGGAATCATAGTGGGGATTTTGGAGCATCTTGGCGCACAAAATGTTGACAAACAAAAGATTTGAGCAGATATGCATCGAGTATTGGATTGGTGAAGTGTGTAAAAAGTGGCAAGGATGATAGGCAGAGATACGAAATTGTCAAGTGTTGGGAGAGAAATGGTTGTTTTACCTTCTTGTGTAATTCCTTACCTTAGCCATCAATGGTTCGAACATGCAGAGGTGCCTGTATTGCAGGCAAATGAGTGGTTACCAATGGTGTAGTCACATACTATGCCTGTAAATGAGAGTCCTAGTATTGTTGCTAATCGGAATGATATCGATGTTATTAATAACACTATGGCTCTTAGTACACAGGCAATGACTGCAGTTTCCAATATGGCTCGACAATTACAAGCAGGAATACAAGAAAATAAGCAATGGAGAGATGAGGTGTGCTTGTTAAAACACCAACTGGCTAATATTCGTAAGGAAAAGAGAGAGTTAGAAAGGAAAAATACACAGTTGGAGAATGCGGTGCAATATTATGCAACAGTTATAATGCCAAGACTCACAGAAATCGAAAATAAAGAGAGGCATGTAAATGAGGCTCATGAAAAGTTGTTGAGAGAAGTGAAACGAAAAAAACTGTGAAGCCTTCTGAAAACTTACATGTAATCAAGCAATATTTCTCCTTCTGAAATAAAATTGTAAGCATTTCTCTCTTCTTTTTTTTTTTTGTGTGTGTGTGTGTGTGTTTTTTTTTTTAAAATTGTCTTTGCAACAAAAAAAACCAATCTATAATACCAAGGATCATTAAGATTCAGCCATAAACAACTACACTAAGTGCATTAGCATAAAAAGAGAAAATACAAATAAAAACAATTTCTTCAGTCAAGGTAGAAACAATCATTATTAAATCCAAGAGAGTTTGGAGCACATACAACAAGATAAAAAATATAACACAGTGCAAAAATAATTTTAACATGTTAATTAGTGATGACCTTGATGATTGGAAAGAATGGAGAAGATCGTGTAGATCGGTGATGAATTTTTGTAGATCGGTGATGGATCTTGGTGGATCAATAACTGATCTTGACGGATCGGTAACTTATCTTGATGAATCGAAAATGATGTTGAAGATCGGTGATGGAAGTAGAGCTGTGACGGATCTTGGTAAGTCGGTGATGAATTTGAGTGGATGATGGTAGCGATGAAGGTGATGGATGATGTTATGGATGGTGGAGTTAGTTGTGGACGATGGTGAGGATGAAGATGATGTCGTCTAAGGATGAGAAGAAAAAAGGGATAGCGAGAGAAAGAGAAAACAGAGAGTGAGGGAGAAAGCGAGTGGGAGATAGAGACAGAGTGGGTGAGAGAGAGAGAGAATATATATATGTATATAATTTATTTATTTATTTTATAATAATAATAATTATTATAATTATTTTATTTAATTATTTATTATTTATTTATAAAAAATTATTTTTAATATAAACATTATATTAGAGTATTTATCATACCAAGTTCAGTTCTAATATAGCAAAATTGTTCTTCATTTAGAGGCTTGGTAAATATGTCAGCTAATTGACAATTTGTAGGCACAAATTTGAGTTCAATGTCACCTTTGAGTATATGATCTCTTAGAAAATGATGTCTTATTTCAATGTGTTTAGTGCGTGAGTGTTGAATAGGATTTTTTGAAAGGTTAATGGCACTTGTGTTGTCACATTTTATATGAATATGATCATAGTGAAGTCTAAAATCTTGAAATTGTTGTTTCATCCAAAGCAATTGTACACAACACTCAGCGGTGGCAATGTATTCTGTTTCAGCAGTTGACAGAGCCACTGAGTTTTATTTTTTGCAAAACCAAGAAGTGAGAGAGTGTCCAAGAAAATGACAAGTGCCACTAGTGCTTTTTCGGTCAAGTCTACATCCCACAAAGTCGGTATCTGAGTAACCAAAAAGTTCAAAAGTAGTTTCCTTAGGATACCATAATCCCAAATTTGGAGTGCCAACAAGATATATGAAAATACGTTTGGCTGCGGTGATGTGTGACTCTTTCGGTGCGGATTGAAAACGTGTACACATATAAACACTAAACATTATATCGAGTCTACTTGCAATAAGATAGAGTAAGGAATCAATCAGAATAATAATTATCAATATAAAAGTAAGAAAAATAGGGAGAGAAAATCAGACACTGAGATTTAAAATGGTTCGGCACGCTGGACCTGCGTCCACTCCCTAAGAAATCTCCTCGAGAATTTCTTTACTATCAAAATGAATCAATACACCATCAAGTCTTTACCAAGCTTGTGGATTTTGCACTGCTCTTACTTTTATCTATTGAGCCTCACTCAACAGTAAATGCCTTACCCTTAGAAAAATCTCTTAGAAAATAATGAATAAAAATAAGAGGTACTTAAACCCTTTTTTAAAATAATTCTCTCACAAAGAATAGATATGAAAGTGTAAGAACAAAAGCTACACTTAGATCTGAAAGTGAAAGAGCATAATAGAATACACTCAAAATCTTGGAGCACATAGATTTTTTCTCTTCAAGTTCTTGATTTTTCTCCACATACAACACTTTTATTTATACCCAAAAATATGCCCGTTGGAGGTAAGACGCTCTTTGCTGACGTCATGGATTACATGGGCACGCTCTTTGACAGACAAAAAATAATGTTTGAAAAAATGATAAAAGTAAAACCATCTTTTTTTTTTTTTTTTTTTCAAATATGGAGCCACCGTTTTTTCTCTTGAAGGCAATTTGAAAATTATAAATAATATAATACAATTTTCACATCTTTGAATTCAAACCATCTTTTTCCTTCTTTTTTTTTTTCCAGACATGGAGCCAACTTTTTTTCTTTTGTAGGCAATGTGAACATTATAGATAATATAATACAATATTCACAACTTTGAATTCTAAATTCAAACAGGCATGATATGGAATGATTTGCTCCATATTTTTATTTTTATTTTTATTATAGTAATATATATATATATATGTCAAGGATGTAAAACCCACCGTCAAGCTCATCTTTTTCTTTTTATATTTAAAAAAAAACATGATTTGTTTTCAGACATCACTTGAGTATGTTTCACTTTGCATGCAAAATATAAATCAAATATTTTTGTTATATACCAACCTTCCATGTGAGTATATTAAATTTTTCAAAAGATGACAACTCACTAATATCACATTTGTCAAATTATTACAATTAATCAATATTAATTTTGTCAAAAAGTGACTAGTGACCAGTCGAACTTTTTAAAATTGTGAATAGTAATATTTTCAAAATATTTCCAAATATATCATACAATATATATTTTAAACAGATAATATTTTGTGTCAAATAATATAGAATATGTATATTAAACAATCCAAAATTTTCAAATAATATTTTAGACACATCAAAATTAAATAATATGATTAATAGTGAAGAAAAAAGATGGATCCCTAAGGCTATGTATAGATTACCAAGAATTGAATCAAGTAACTATCAAGAATAAATATCCATTGTCCTGAATAGATGATTTGTTTGACCAACTCTAGGGAGCCCAAGTGTTTTCTAAAATTGACCTTAGATCGGGCTATCATCAATTGAAAGTTAAGGCAGAAGACATTGAGAAAACTGCATTCCGGACTAGATATAGGCACTATGAATTTTTAGTAATGCCATTTGGGGTAACGAATGCACTTGCGGCTTTCATGGACCTAATGAACAGGGTTTTCAAACAATTTCTCGATGAATTTATAGTTGTATTCATTGACGACATCTTGATTTACTCTAAAAGCAGGGAAGAACATGAAAGTCATCTGAGAACTGCCCTACAGATTCTGAGAGAGAAGAAGTTGTGTGCAAAACTTTCCAAGTGTGAATTCTAGCTTGACAACGTAGCATTTCTGGGATATGTGATCAACAAAGATGGCGTATCAGTGGATCCACAAAAAATTGAAGCCATTGTAGACTTGCCAAGACCAACCAATGTGTCAGAAATCAGAAGTTTTCTGGGGCTTGTAGGTTATTACCGCCGGTTTGGGAAAGACTTTTCAAAACTTGCTATGCTATTAACACAGTTGACACAGAAAACATGCCATTTGATTGGACTGATCAGCGGGAGTTAGCCTTCCAAGAATTGAAGACTAGATTGATAACTGCACCTATCTTGACATTACCTAACAGAACTGATGGGTTTCAGATTTAAAGTGATGCTTCCTATAATTGTTTAGGATGTGTGTTAATGCAGAATGGGAAGGTAATTGCGTATGCTTCTCGACAACTCTGACTACATGAAAAGAACTATCTAACACATGATCTTGAATTAGTAACTGTGGTGTTTGCTCTAAAAATTTGGCGACACTATCTGTACAATGTGACTTGTGAGATGTATACCGACCATAAAAGTTTGAAATATTTCTTCACCCAAAAGGAACTGAACATAAGACGACAAAGATGGCTAGAATTGATCAAAGATTATGACTTGCAAATTCTATATCATCTAGGGAAAGCAAACACCATTGCAGATGCGTTGAGTAGAAAGTAAATTGGAAATTTGTCTTGTTTGCTCACAGGTCAAAGAGAGTTATTATGTGACTTGGAAAAGAATGAGATTGATATTGTATTAAGTGAACAGGGCGGGATCTTGATCGCCATTTCAACTTAACCTACAATCATCAAAGAAATTAGAGAGAAACAATTCGAAGATAAGTTCTGGAAGAAAATGGTGGATGATATTGACTCAAAATCGAAGCCTGGATTTATGATTGAAAATGGTGTACTGAAATTCCAAAATAGACTTTGTGTACTGTGGTGGCCGAATATATTTATTATGTAGGGAAGCCGAATAACGTAAAGAAAGAAATCAAGTTATGTACTATACGGCTCTATTCCAGAGGGACGGAGGCGGAATAACCAGATCGGCCGAAGAATCAGCTGCAAATCGGGCCGAGTACGAACAGGTAGCCGAATGAGCAATCATTCGTTGGACGAAGGGTGGGCCCAACCATCAACATCAAAGACGACCATAAATAAGAAGAGCATCAGCTAAGAAAAGGTATGTAAGAAAAAGTAAGATTAACTTGAGGTATAAGCGACCTAGAGAGTGTACACTGACTTATCCGTTAGATTGCTAATTCTGGCACCCCCGACCGGAGCGTTCATTTCTTTTCAGGTGACTAGCTGAGGATCAAGAGCGTCCTACAAGATCCAGACAGTATTTCCAAACCACTTCTCCACAATTGGCGCTGTTTGTAGGAATACTCCAGCACATCCATGGTGGGCGTAACGGAAGATTCTCCGGTAGTCGCTGACGACCTTACGCTACAAGATGATACCACTCCAAGCAACATGCGTGGGCCAGAGAACATTGCCGCATGAAGGGCCTTGAACTTCGACTCAATTGTCCAGACCTCACCCTTGACTTCAGCACAAGAGACAATGCAAGTGATTATGGATCAAACGAAGCAAAACGAACAGAGGTTGGAAAACATGATGGCTGAGAACAAGCGCCTTCGACAGGATTTGGCCTTGGAGGTAGCAAAATCCTAATAGGCCGCGCGCTAAGATCCGGGATGACCTCTGAGAAAGGATTGTCAGGACCTCGAGTTTGGAGACATGATAGTGGTAGTGATTCTGACTCATCATCCCCAGAATCCAAAAAGAAGGGACGAGTCGAAGTCTCCAGTTCTTTCGAAGGCAGTCCGCGTGCACGGAATAAGCAAAGAAGAAATGATTCAGACGAAGAGGATCAACATGACCCCTTTATGCGACGGATCGCAAGGGTAGTGCTAACCAAAAAGTTCAAAGCTCCATCGTTTACCCTATACAATGGAAAATCGGACCCCACTGATCACATTCGTCATTATAAGCAAGCCATGACACTTTATGCAGATGACGAGGCCCTCATGTGTCAAATATTTCCAGGCAGTTTGGGACCATTGGCCGTCAGATGGTATTATAAATTGGAACCAGCATCGATTAAGAGCTTCCATCAACTCCAAAAATCCTTCAGGGCAAGTGTAGACGTGCCCGAAATATGGCGCGAAATCCGTTTTGTTCATTAGCTACTACAGTTCGGACTCAATGTCACGGTTCTGAATCTAATCTCGCAAAGTGTAATGCAAGACCGATAAATCACCAAAGAGTCCAAATCCAGCAAATCGTTTTGGAAAACTGATTTTTATAAAAAAGTGCCAAAAATGGACTATTTTGCCAGATATAGAGTCGCCACCTAAATATTTTATTTTGAAAAATTTAGGAAACCCTGACTCATGCCAAAGGCGACGTGTCCGTCATCACCAAAGTTGCCTCGGCTCGGGAACTTGGGTACGAGAGGGGAAGGTCATGCAATGAGCACCCCCGTTCGCCCGATCAAAGATCGGCCTGTACTAAGCATGATATCTTATTTTTGAAAGCACATGTGCTCTTATTCTGATTAATTAGCTAATCTTACTACGTGATGCGCACAACAAACAAGTATAGACTAGATCGCCTAATTTGGAATAACAAATTGCATGTTCGTTTGTGAAAATGATTTTAAAGTTTGCTACTCGCAAGTAGGCTAAATCGGGGATTTGATGAATTGTTCCAATTCAAGTAATCCAACCTTCACCCACAGGCATTCAGGCAGTTATATCACATAAGCAAATAACCTCATGGCAAGCATGCTTTCATGGCAATCAATAACACACATGCAGTATGCTAAAGCGTAAACACTCACAGTGTACTCCAAGCCAAAACAGAGAACTAGTTAGAAATCATGCATGATCCTAGTTCATGTTAAGATGGCTAATGCAACACATGCAGAAATGCAACTAAAATAGGCTCGACTATTCTAATCATGTCATGTGAAATGCAACTTGGTACATGTATTCAAATAGGTATTGAAAATACAATACAATTAGTATGATGCGCCGAGCCCGGTACATGCAAGACAGATGAATGCATGCAAACATGCAAAGCATAAGTATGCTAATTGAAACATGCCCTAAAACTAACCATCAAAAGCTAGTAAATAAAAGGGAGAAAGACGTGGGGTTGGAAGACATTTACACACTCACGCACACTTATTACAAAATTTGTCCTCTCGACGGAGGGTCCGAATGAAAGCTAAGCTATACTAAGCTAAGCTACTCAACTAATCTAATTAAACTAATTAGACTATTACAAACCAAATTGAATAATAAGTAATCTACTTACTAATTATTACAACACTTAATTAATTAACAAATTAACTAATTAAATTACAAATTGAAGCTAACTAACAAGTAAGCATTAAACTAAGCTGCTCCAGCTTTCCCTTGAACAAAGAAGGATTCATGCTCTCGATTCCCGTCCCGAAAAGCTCTCCAAATGCTCTTTAGAGGCTCTATCTGCAGGGTGTCCTTGAGAACTAGCTGCTGGATCTTACCAAAACAGTGCTGAGGAGTGCACCAGTGGCCTGTCGGCCATGAAAAGCTACTGCCGACCACCCTGCCGGCCAAGAATGCACACTGCCGGCTACAAATGAAGAGCTGCCTGCCAACAACAAGAGGGTGCCGGCCACTGGTGTGCGGTGACACCAAGCTGTAGCAGAGCACAAAATAGAGAAAATGGAGGGTCTCCCAAGGGTATGTATGCACTATGCCACTCCATATCACTTCAAAACATCAAGGGAGAGGCATAATCGGATCCAAGACCATCAATCACGCATCTCGATGCATGATGGCCAAAGATCCAACATGTGCAATTTTCAATAAATGCATGACAAATAAGACACCAAGACCATCTCCTTATCATGAGGAATCAAAGGAAATGGAGACTAAGAGAGATTGGCTCATTTCATCACTTCAAGTATGAAATGAACCAATCTTTCCTTGCGTTCAATACGACATCTGATCGAATGCAATGCAAGACATGCAAACAACATGACATGCAAATCATGGTATGAAATGCACTACTCTAACATGCAAGCCTTCATGCACAACATGTTAAGGGGCCAAGAGTACCAATGCTAGTGAGGAAGATAATATTATAAGCATGCACCACAATGCTCAAACATCCAAACTAGCTTAAAACAGAGTTACACCATGCCCAAAACAGTGGCAAAACATGCTGAGATAGAAGCTCAAAGGACTATACAAACATGCATGCATATTAGCTCAAGCTTAAGGCACAAAACACAACTCTCCAAAGGCATTGAAAGAGTGAAACATGGAGTATAGTGGCATATGTTCCAGCACTGAAATGGCATGCAAAATGACTTGGAATCAGGCAAACAACCCATGTAATGCATGTTGAAAGGCTCAAACATCAGAGCTAGTGAAGTGTACTACACTAGGGGCATGCAAGACAATGCTCAAATGGCCAAACCAACCCCAAACAAACCCTATGCAGGCCAAAATAGTAGCAAAAGTGGGCTGAGATGATGGCTTGAAAGGCAAAAAAATGAGGCTCATGCAATGGCTCACAAATAAGGGATAATGCTCAACTCTCAAGAGCACTTAAAGAGTGGAAAATATGGAAGTGCAACAACACTATATGCTCTAAAATATCATTCTAAATGATGCCAAAACATGCAAATACCTCAGGTTAAGCATGCAAGATTCCTCAAAACTCAAGGCTAGTCAAAGCTTTTGCACTACAAGTATGCATGACAAGCATCATTCAATCAAGAGGCCTCAAAACAGAGCTAGAAAAGCCCAAAATATGAATAAAATCATACTGGAGCATAGCCAAAATATGCTAGAATAATGAGCCAAAACATTATGCATACAAGGCTAGTAAGTAAGATTTGCACTACAAGTATATGAGCCACTCAAGAGACAACCAAACCAGCCTAAAACAGAGTCATGGCAGACCTAAAAACTCAAAAGAAAAGCTCACAATATGCCTCAAGAGTAAAGAGATACATGCTCATTTGATAGGCCAATAACACAAGCAAACAAAACAAAAAGAGAGGGGATCACCCCCCTCTGATTTGAGGCCTCAAAACCACATGCCTACCACTAAAAATCCACTGAATTTCAGTGGCTAAAAGGCCAAACAAAGACTAACTCAAAGGCCTTAAGACATGGCACAAAACAAGGCCAAACAAGGCACACAAGAGGGTAGAACACCCTTAACACCAAAGAGGCCTTAAACAAACATCAAAAACACTTAAATATAGAACTTTTTTCAGTTGAAAGTAAGGCCTAAAACAATATGCAAGGATGGCCAAAATGGGATACAAACAAAGGCTTAAAAGGGGGATATACTCACCCTTGAAGCACAACTTTGAAACCAGCAACCTCTGAGGCCAAAAACCAACTTTCAGAGCTCAAGTAACACTCTCAAGAACCTCAGCTCAAAGATGGTATTTGCAAAAGTGAAGAGAAAACACACTTTGGGACACTATTCAATACAATAGAGAGAGAGAGAGAGTGTGAGAAATACAGAGAGAGAGATATATCTTCTCAAAAAATGTTGAACCTCTGTAAGGGAGGAGAAGCCTCTCCTTATATAGAGGAATGCAAAGTAAAGCTTGTTAAACAAGCTTGAAAAGGGCTTCATCCCTCCATACATATGGAGGAGGGATGAGTGAAAACTAGCTGGCTTAAAAGATCTGGAGTGAAATCTGCTAAGACAAAGTGTTCTGCCGGCCATGAGTGGTGGCCGGCAGTGCCTCATTGATGGCCGGCAGGCTTCATCAATGGCAGGCAAGGACAAATGCATGGCCAGTAGTAGCAGAGAGTCGCCGGCAATGCACCATGAGAAACATGCTAAAAGGACCAGCATATGGTCCAAGAATGGGGCAGAAAGGATACAAGGTTTGAAAAGCTCAAACCTGTGACGTTCCGCTACGAAGGTCGAGTACTGGACAAGCAATCGAACTTGTGGTTGGATGTACCTGCAAGCACAACCAAGTCTTGAGGACGGTCAAAAATGGGGTGTCTACAGCAAAGTTCATCACCAATGAGGTCCAGCCGAAGCAGGCCGATTCTCTCTGGGCAATGCAAATCTAACCAGGGGAAACCCTGCGTGCGTATTCGACGCGCTACTGGGAATGCTTTAATCTAGTAGATGATGCCTACAATGACTCCATGGCCATCACTACCTTTAAAATGGGATTGCATCCTGATAGTGCTCTCCACAGCTCCTTGACTAGAAGGCCCCCAAAACAGTCTGGTCGTTAATGAAGAAAGTCGAGGAATACTGCAAAGTGGAAGATGACGCCCTGCGGGTCAAAGCCGGGCACAGGGCCAACAAGACGGCCCCGTCTAAAATCGTTCAGTTGATAAATTCTGTACCATCACGAAGCCTTGAACCACGAAATCGGGCTAAATGAGACAAAAGACGAGATTCGCGCCGATCAAATGACTAAAGTTCACACCAAGCTAATAAACAACTTCAAGTGGATAGCAGGCGCATAAGGTGCGCGGACAAGAAATATACGGAGTTGTCGGAGCCGATCAGCATGGTTATGTCTAAAGTTCAACACCTTCCGTTCTTTAAATGGCCACCCAAGATGGTGGGACCTCCCGACACGAGGAGACGGGATAGGCGGTGCGAATATCACAAGGACCACGGTCATGATACCAACAGTTGTTATGCGTTGAAGGATCACCTTGAGGAGTTGGTACAAGACGGTCAGCTTAAGTAATACGTCCGAAAGAACAACTCAACCAAAATAGTTGCTTTACGGCAGGATTCACCTCCACTCGGTATAATCCATATGATATATAGCTTGCTGACGGCATCCGTGGTATATACAATTTAGTCGTATCCTAGCCCCCAAAAGTAAATCACACCAACGAAACGGCCCTATGAATTTGCGAGTATTACTTTTGATGATTCTGATTTGGTCGGCGTAACGCTCCCCCACAATGATCCCTTGGTCATCGAAGTACGCGTAAACCGATTCACCGTTGAGCGTGTTCTCATTGACCAGGGGAGTACTTCGGAAGTTATGTACTACAAGACCTTCGTCAAACTCGACTTCACTGAGTCGGACCTGTCTCCAGCTCATTATCCGTTATTCAGCTTCAACGCTAATCCGGAATATCTATTGGGTAGAATCACATTACCAGTTCGGGTGGGCTCCCGATCAGTGGATGTAGAATTTTTGGTTGTCAAGCTTCCTTCGCCATATAATCTCATCATGTGACGAACTTGGTTGCACACCATGCAGGCCGTGCCAAGCACCTATCATCAATTACTTCGCTTTTCGACTGAACACGGCATTGAGCAAATTCGAGGTTCCCAGAAATTGGCGTAGGCATGCTATCTTCTTGCCGCGAAGACACCAAGAGAGCTGGAAGTGAATTCAATTGAGGTACCAGATCGAGAGAGCCTCGACGACGTTGGGCGGCTCCCAAGTGAAAAGGCAACTGGAGCCTTGGATCGGGTCGAAATTGACAGGAATCTTGACAAGTTCTTTATGGTCGGCGCTTCCTTGAATAAAGTAGACAGGCAGGAGCTAATTTCCTTCTTATTCGACAACCTTGATGTATTTGCATGGTCACCATATGAGATGCCGGGGGTGGATCCATCTGTGTCCCAACACCGCTTAAACGTTGATCCCAAATGTAAGCCGATTATTTAGAAAAGCCGGCGTTTAGCCGCGGAACACACTGCTGCCGTTGTTGAAGAAGTTGACCGGTTGCTTGATACCGAGGCAATCCGCGAAATGACCTATCCTACATGGCTATCGAATACTGTGGTTGTAAAGAAGAAAAATGAAACTTGGCGTGTTTGTGTGGATTTCACGGACTTAAACAAAGCTTGTCCCAAGGATTACTTTCCCCTCCCCAGAATAGACCAGCTCGTAGATACAACGGCACATCATCAACGTATGAGCTTTCTGGATGCATACAGAGACCACCATCAAATTGCCATGCATCCGGAGGACCAAGACAAAACTGTATTCCTCACCCTAAGAGGAACCTATTGCTATAAGGTTATGCCTTTTGGGCTGAAGAATGCGGGGCAACCTACCAAAGACTAGTCACTGCCATGTTCAATGAGCAACTTGGCCGTACTATGGAAGTGTACATCGATGATATGGTGGTCAAGTCCAAAGAAGAGCAAACTTATCTAGCCGATCTGGAAGAGACATTCGGCATTCTTCGCAAATATAAAATGAAGCTGAACGCTTCCAAATGTGCCTTTGGCATCGGATCCGGCAAATTCCTTGGCTACATTGTTAACCACCGGGGAATCGAAGCCAACCCGAGGCAAATCACAGCAATTCTAGAACTCGGCTCTCCTCGGTCGGTCAAGGAGGTTCAAAAGCTGATGGGAATGGCCACCGCACTCAGCAGGTTCATCAGTCGTTCCACGGATCGCTGCCGACAATTCTTTCATACCCTTCGGCAGGGTAAAGCTTTTGAATGGACCCTCTAGTGCGAAGCTGCGTTGGACAGTTTGAAGACTTACCTCCGATCAGTTCCACTCTTGACAACACTTTCGGCAGGTGATCCGTTCATTTTATATCTGGCAGTTTCCGACCGAGCCGTCAGTGCCGTACTGTTAAAAGAAGAACTAGGGGAGCAGCGGCTAGTTTATTATGTGAGTAAAGCAATGGTTGACGCCAAAACACGTTACCTTTCGTTGGAAAAACTCGTCCTTGCTCTTGTCATTGAAGCAAGAAAACTGATGCATTACTTTCAAGGGCATACCATTGAGGTACTAACGGACTACCCCCTCCGGTCAGTACTCCGTAGTGTAAAAGTATCAGGGCGTGTTTCAAAATGGGCTTTCGAATTCGGCCAGTACGATATTCAATTTCTTCTCAGAACCTCAATCAAGGGGCAAGTGCTCGCCGACTTTGTGGCCGAATTCACTGGATGTCTCCCCGACTTTAAGTCTAGTCAAGTTTAACCTAAGCCGAACTGGAGAATTTACGTTGGGGACATTTGGCAGCTTACATGAAAACGGCGAATTCTTTGTTGGCAAAATTCGACCATCATGAATTAAATCAAATAACCCGGGATCAGAACACACATGCAGACGCCCTGGCTTGCCTAGCCTCCACCATTAACTCAAAAATTAAACAGACAATTGAAGTAGGATTCATCCCTGAGCCAAGCATTGCCCCATCAGAGTCAATTCAAATCAATATCATAGAATCAGGTCCAAGTTGGATGGACCCCATCACTGCATTTTTATCTTTCGAACAACTCCCGATAAACAAGAAAGAAGTGTACAAACTGCGAAACAAAGCCCTGCGATATTACTTAGATCCGCAAGGAAAGCTCTACAAAAAATTCCTTTTTGGTCCATACCTAGAATGCGTTCATCCGGGTAAAGTCGAAGAACTCTTGACTGAAATACACGACGGTAGTTGTGGTGCCCACTCTAGTGGGCGTTCTTTGGCTCATCGAGCTGTAACATAGGAGTACTACTGACCGACCATGAGAGCTGATGCCGAGTGTTACGTCAAGAAATATGAACAATGCCAGAAGTTTTCCCCTTTAACCCACTTGCCTACTAAGGAGTTGAGCTCAATCACCAGTCCTTGGCCATTCGCTCAATGGGGGCTTGATATCATCGAGCCATTGCCACGAGCCCCAGGGAATAAGCGATTCTTGATTGTCGCGACAGATTACTTTACAAAATGGGTCGAAGCAGAGACACTAACGCACATTCGAGATACTGATGTTAGGCGTTTTGTATGGAAAAATATCATAACACGATTCGGTATTCCAAGAGCACTCATTTCAGACAACGGCACCCAGTTTGATTGTGGCGTCTACCGAGAATTATGCAGCACATATGGTATTCGGCCCTATTTCTCCACCCCAGCTTATCCACAGAGCAATGGTCAAGCTGAAGCCTCCAACAAAGCCATCTTGGACGGCATCAAGAAGAGGCTGGAGAAAGCTAAAGGCAGATGGGTCGAAAAATTGCCTAGTGTGTTGTGGGCTCATCGCACTACTCCGAGGCGAACCACGGGGGAAACGCCGTTTGCTTTATGCTTTGGAACCTAGGCAATCATCCCCTTGGAGATCGGCCTCCCAACTTTGAAATCGAAAGTTTTTGATATGGGCCGAAATGACATGATGTTGGCCTTGGATTTGACTCTGATTAAAGAGCGACGAGACCGTGCCCTTGCATCTATGGCATGGTACCAGCAACAGCTCGCTAAGTCGTATAATCAACATGTTCAACTACGCCGTTATGGACCAGGAGAATTGGTTCTCAAGAAAGTACTTCCTGCTGCCACAAATCCGACTGACGGAAAACTGGGTCCTAACTGGGACGACCTCTATCAGATCGATTCAATCGTAGAAACAGGGGCATATCGGCTCAAAGACATGGATGGAAGAAGCTTGCCACACCCATGGAATTCCACACACTCGCGCAAGTTTTATCATTAACTTGTACGGCACGACAATCTGTTTTGATTTTACGACTGTGTGTATCTCTCTTTTCAATATAATGTCATCCTTCCTAGTGAGTTCTGATTGTATAAAAAACCCTCCGAACTTAGAGCGCCCTTCGTCAATGACACGATTGGCCAACTCAAAAAGCCTCTGAATTCGAAGTGCCCTTCGTGAATGACACGTTTGGGCCGAATAAAGCCTCTGAATTCGAAGCGCCCTTCGTGAATGACACGATTGGCTAACACAAAAAGCCTCCGAATTCGGAGTGCCTTCGTGAATGACACGTTTGGGCCGAATAAAGCCTCCGAATTTAGAGCGCCTTTCATGAATGACATGATTGGCCAACATAAAAAGCCTCCGTATTCGGAGCGCCCTTCGTGAATGATACGTTTGGGCCGAATAAAGCCTCCGAATTCAGAGCGCCCTTCGTGGAATTCACGATTGGCCAAGATAAAAGCCTCCAAATTCGGAGCCCCATCCATACAGGACACGTTTGGGTCGAGTAAGCCTCCGGATTCGGAGCACCCTTCGTGGAATTCACGATTGGCCAAGATAAAAGCCTCCGAATTTAGAGTCCCATCCGTGCAAGATACGTTTGGGCCGAACGAGCCTCCGAATTTGGAGCACCCTTCGTGGACTGATTGGCCAAGGGAACGGGCCTCCGAATTCAGAGCGCCTGTCGTGGACCAATTGGCCAAGGGAATAAGCCTCTGAATCCGGAGCGCCCTTCGTGGAAACCACGTTTGGCCAAGGCAAAACACCTCCGAATTCGGCGTTCACTTCGTGAATATTATGATTGGCAAGCATAAACGCAGTTGACGAAAAATGGAAGTTGATCATAGTTGAATTTATAAACATAAATTGAAACAACATGCAAACATTTAAAATAATATGTTTTATTGAATTAATCGGTAATACATAATTCACTTCCAATCTACGTTAAAGCGGTACAATATGTTTAGTTTTATTCAACATCCGCCTCGTCATCGCTCTTCTCGACTTCGAAGGCCGAGAAGGGAAAATTGTGACCCTGATATAACGGTGACGCCGAATCAACGCCTACTACACGGAGAGTTTCTGCGGCTTGGAAAGCCTTGATCCACCCGTGCTTGAATCCACGATTCTCGCATCGACACATCTCCTCGGCGAGTTTTTCTTTCATCTTCTGTATCCCAATTTTTCGGCCGTCATGGAAGCCTTGTTCATAGGCCTTGGTGTTTGCAGCCTCTATCGCAAACATGCTTGCCATTTGTCGATCGACAATCGCATGGCTTATAAGCCGTTGGGTCACCCTTTCCTCTACGATCGGGTTAGATTGGCCTGCCGACAGCGTATTGGCAGTGTTGACTGTTCTTAATTCAAGTTCGGCTTTCTCCGCGTGAGTTTCTAAGTTTCGAATGCATTCATCTTTCTGCTCTATTTCCCGCCGTGCGGCACGTAGGCGCATGCCGATTTCATAGGCGGTGTATAGCCCCTTCACCTCTCCATGGACGCCCTCCCAAAAAACTTCAAAATCAGGTCGCCCAACCATCGATTACTGGACTTCCGGTGGAAAAATCTGTCGGGTGAATTCCACTGCCACGTTTGGATCACGAATAATCGAATCCGCCTTTGTCATCGGTTTGTTCCCTACGAAGACTGAAAAGCTCAATGGGCGCAGTGCCCCACTGGTCTCACTTCGCGAGTAAGGGGAGTTCCCTTGCTGTTGCCTTTCCTTCCTAGGTGACATGCTTCAACGACGCGGAGAATGGCACCTTTCGTGCTCCCCCGACGTCCTACTTCCTGTTCGTAACGTTTCACCACCTCGATTTATCGTTGAATCTAGCTCAGCCAATGTCTTACCCTCTCCTCTACTATTGAAGAATAGCCTTTTAGACATCTAGCTCAAACCCACTACTCTTCTCCCTCCTATGATCTGCCAAATTTGGACACCAATATGGACCCTAAACGAATGCAGCCCCCACCCTTCTTATTCATCGTATGTGCAGTGTTCCCTTCAATGCTCTGCACCACGAACTGATGTGGATCGGCGGTCTTGTTCATTAATTTGTTGGGTCAAAAGCAGATTCATTGATCTATTCAGCTTAAATATCAGAGCTCCGATCCGAATTATCATTGTGCCCTTGCCAATCTCTGAACTGTTGTTATTCGGCAGCCGTGTTCATTAACTTGCTGGGGTAAGGGCAGATTGATTAATCTATTCGGCTTAAATATCAGAGCTCCGAGCCGAATTGTCATTATGCCCCAGCCACTCTCTGAACTGCCGTCGTTCGGCAGCCGTGTTCATTAACATGCTGGGGTAAGGGCAGATTAATTAATCTATTTGGCTTAAATATCAGAGCTCCGAGCCGAATTGTCATTATGCCCCAGCCACTCTCTGAACTGCCGTCGTTCGGCAACCATGTTCATTAACTTGCTGGGGCAAGGGCAGATTCATTAATCTATTCGGCTTAAATATCAGAGCTCCGAGCTGAATTGTCATTGTGCCCCAGCCAATCTCTGAACTGCCGTCGTTCGGCAGCCGTGTTCATTAACTTGCTGGGGCAAGGGCAGAGTCATTAATCTATTCAGCCTAAATATCAGAGCTCTGAGCCGAATTGTCATTATGCCCCAGCCACTCCCTGAACTGCCGTCGTTCGGCAGCCGCGTTCATTAACTTGCTGGGGCAAGGGCATATTCACTAATATATTCGGCTAAGTCGCAGTGCTATGCAGTTATATTCACTAATATATTCGGCTAAGTTGCAGTGCTATGCAGTTATTTTTGCGCTGGATTAATTCAGTAGTTTATTTTCATTCATAAATTCATGTTTTTACATCTTACTTAGCCATTAAACAAGCACATGCATCACAAGTATCAGGCAAAAAGGCAAAAACAATTTTCATTCATAAATTGAGCACAAACAAAAGTCATTTTACAAATGAAAACTACCCTGCGTTAGCTTCTTACAAAAATAAACAGTAAAAAACCTAACAAATCTAACAAAACTTACATACACATAATACCAAAACAAAATGAAAAATACTTTGACTCTAGGTCAGTCTTCAGGTTCAGACTCCAGTGGCTCAACGTCTACCTGATCGTATGGAATCGACTGCTCCGATACCACGTTAGCGGTAGCTAAGGCTTTGGGCCAGCCGTGTTTGAACCCCCTATTCTCGAACTTCGGCACTTCTTCTATATAGTTCTCCAAGGCCACATCCTTGCCAGCTTGGAATGACTTGGAAATCTTGGATTCGGCGTTTTCCATCACCCTCTTCGACTCCTCCAAGTCGGCCTCCAACTTGGCAATCGTCGCGTTAGCCAATTTGAGCGCTTCTTCATTAGCATTCGTCTTTTCCTCGGTGGCCAACCTCAGTTCGTCAACAGTCTTGGCCTTATCTGCTTCGGCATCGGCCCTCGCTCTCTCTGCCGCCGCTTTTATGGCCTCAGACTCGGCTCTAAGAGAGGCCTTTGCTACCTTCCCCTTCTCGTTTTCCACCTCGGCTGTAAGAAAGCCAATTTGTTTAATAGCATCATGTTGGTGACGACCAATTTCAGCTATCCTCATCGCTGTCTATAAAACAAGGGATCAGTAGGCTAATATAAAAAATTTTCTTTTGGTTAGCCTTGCAAAATTATAAACAAAGATCACGTACCAATATCACCGATTGAGCGGCTAATGCGATGGCCAGCAGATCGGCCTCTGTCCTAAAAGTTGCTCTGTCAACCGGCAGAGAAATTGAGGAGGCCAAGCTCAAGGCCACAGCTGGGTCTCTTATAGCCGATGCATCAGAAGCAATCGGCATGTTCTTTTTCCCTGGTTATATTATAAATGGCACAACCAGGTCTGATTCTTCCATGCATGGCCATTTATCCACAGGGTCTTCTGAATAATCGGCTTCGTGTTCGGCCGGATGTTTTTCCCCCCTATGCTCCGTCACTTGACCCTTCTGTTGATCGACAAGAGGTTCCGTTTTGACCACATTAGTCTAAACCACCTCCTCAACAGGAGCAGGTGGAGGAGTTTTTGCCCTAGCGTCAGGTGGAGGGGATGGAGGTTCATTTTGCTCAGCTTCGGCTCTCTTACAAGTAGCCATCCTCTCGGTGTTCTTCCGCCTGGCCAGTTGAGTGAGCGACTCATGAGCCATGTTGTCAGGATACGAGCCGGGCAGGTCCCTTAAGTCAGTGAAAATATCTCTGAAGGACACGTCCGCTCGGCCAGAAGTGGATAGAGGATTGAGGCCGGCTTCTTCAAAAGCCAAATTTAGTGCCCCGTCAACCTCCTCCTCTAGTCCGTTGGATATGTCCAAGGATGGCTGATTCGGCTGCTCAATGACTCCTTCGGCTACTTGTTCGTCTGCCGGCTCTGAGTCTAAAGCCTCAAAACCAATCTGTCTAAGGTTCTTGAAGCTTGTAAAAACAAACGCCATAAGGTGCTGTTCACCCCTCGGAATCGGAATATTATCTGCGGCCGAAAAAGTAGTGTAGGTCGGCTCGTATCTCAGAAGAATGTGGGCCGCCCTCCCTTGCTCTGGAGATTCAGACGGCCAAAGAACTGGAGTACCGTTCTGATCGCGCAAGTATAGCATCGTCGGCCGAAACGAGAACTTTCTTCAAATCATTTCCTACACAAATAAAACGGTAAATATGTAGAATTTGAACCAGATAAATATTTAATAAAAATTCATGGGGGGTTAAACGGCCACCTGGTTCGCCCCTTCGCCTGGGCATTGGATCTTGACGATCTTCGCCCTCGCCGAATTCCCAGTTGCCATGGACAACGACCATGACATCATCAACACGATTGCTAGAGTTGGCAAGCATAGTCACCAAATGATGGTCGGTGTCTTTGGCCCTAAGGAAGTACCGCCCCTGCCGGCCAAAGGATTTGGCCAAGGCATAACAATGCCGAATGGTAGGGACTCCAAGGTTAAGCCTAAGGCATCGATTTAGTTCTACAATTCCCATTATTATTCGGTAAAAATTTACGTTTGGCTGAGAAGGGATTAAACCCCAATGACGAAGGATAGCCCTCAAAAGTGGATGAAGGGGGAAACGGACTCCGTCCTCAGCGATTGACAGAAGAGAAAAAACAATTGTGCTCTCATCAGTCCTCTCTGTGTCAATCACGTTCTTTGCCAAGAGTGACAGATGGACGTCATCAGGGATAGAAAAATGGCGATAGAAACCAAAGACTCGATCCACAGAAAGAAGGGCTCTCAAATGTTTCGCCATCATAGCAGGTAAAGCGGACACTCTACACAGCAAACAAACAAGGAAAAGGGAGTTGAAATGGAAGAGAGAAAAAACTTACTAGAAATGAGGAGGACAATAAAGAACGGAAAGAAGTTGCATAGGGAGTGAAGCGAGGGAGGTGAACTGACAAGCAACGAGAAACCTTCTGCATTCGAAAAAAACATACAAACAAAAAGACAACACGGTTTCAAATCGTATTAAATGAATGAAGTGTACGAAAGGGCAAGAGATTGTAATAATGCCTAAAAGGAGTAGGCGTTCTGACGCTTGCATTGGAATAAGGGAAACCGCCGTATTTTCTAACCCTCTAAGTCCAAGACCAAACATGCCGACTATTTGACATTAATAGGATGTTTGAGGGGCAATTGTGGTGGCCGAATATATTTATTACGTAGGGAAGCCGAATAACGTAAAGAAAGAAATCAAGTTATGTACTATACGACTCTATCCCAGAGGGACGGAGGCCGAATAACCAGATCAGCCGAAGAATCAGCTGTAAACCGGGCCGAGTACGAATAGGTAGCCAAATGAGCAATCATTCGTTGGACGAATGGTAGGCCCAACTATCAACATCAAGGATGACTATAAATAAGAAGAGGATCATCTAAGAAAAGGTATGTAAGAAAAAGTAAGATTAACTTGAGGTATAAGCAACCTAGAGAGTATACACTGACTTATCCGTCGGAGTGCTAATTCTGGCACTCCCGACCGGAGCGTTCATTTCTTTTCAGGTGACTAGCTGAGGATCAAGGGTGTCCTACAGGATCCAGAGAGTATTTCCAAACCACTTCTCCACATGTACCAAATTGTTCTGACTTAAGGAAACGAGTTATGACGGAAGTCCACAATTCTAAATTTGCTATGCATCCGGGGAATGCAAAGATGTATCATGACTTGAAACAAGATTTCTGGTAGCCAGGAATGAAAAAAAGCGTTGCTAATTTTGTGGCTAGGTGCTTATATTGCCAACAAGTTAAAGTTGAACATTAACGACCCACTGGATTACTTCAGCTGCTTCCAATATCATAATGGAAATGGAGGACCCGCTGGACATATGCAACATGGGAGACAGAAGAAGACATGATAAAGAGATACCTTGATTTATTCCCTTTGGACCCGATATTCTTCCAAAACGAAGGTAATTCGAGTTTGGAGGACCAAACTCTTTAAGGAGGAAATACTGTAACAACCCCAACCTATGATTAGTCGATAATCCATGAATTAATTATATCTAATGAGTAATTGTCATGACCCAAACCCGCCCCTATGGGTTTAGCATCGCAACCGGCCAGTAATCTGAGATTACCAAAGGCCTTCTTAACAGTAATGATAGTAATACAGAGTAAGGGGCTGGCGGAAGCCAAACAGTAATAAAAGAGATGTCCAATGAGCTGTGACGATCTGAATGCGAAAAGAGTTTTGTGAACAAGCCACATCATAATCAAAACATATATATTTACATCATACACAACATCTAGGTTAGGGACCAAATCCCTAAACCATAACTGTATAGTCAAGCCTTAAACATTTATTATAGATCAGAGACAAAAGAGTGAAATTGGGACACCCCAAAACAGCCTTAGCTTGAACGGACTTGGAACCTCGAAGTGAGGCACAAAGGTTGGCTTGACAAAATGGGAGCTTAACTTAACGCTCCTAGCTTCGGTCCGGTGCTTGGACACCTACATATAAATATAAACAGTGAGCTAATGCCCAGTGAATAACATATGCGTAAAGGGGTTAAGAATGAATGTCCTTTCAGTAATTAAAACAGTCATTTGCATCAGTAAATCAGTTATTCAATTAGTGGCTCATATTTTATGCCATAACAGTTATTTAGAAACCATAATAGTTATATGTGGTACATCCAATAGCAAAACAGTACAGTAGGTCTTAACAGACCGAACAATCAGTTGATGGCCATCAAACAGTAAACAGTGGTGGTCCCAACATTGGAACCGACAGAGATCTCTGTAACAGTAGCAGTAACAGTACAGTAATGGTAAGTTGCTAAGGATGCCATAAATACAGTTTACAGATAGGACAAACATTCATTCAGTAAACGATGCCATTTCAGAAAGCAGTATAATTAATCGTTCAGAAATAGTTATAATTGAACGTATCTTTACAACATTGTTACTCACAGAGTGATGGGCTATAGACAGGCTAGTCAGCGTCCTTGGGTGCCAACCCTACACAGTTGCAGAATGAACACACACACTAAGTTACACTCTTGGGATTAATGACTTAGCCCCTTAACTTGACTAGGTGTGGTTCTATAACATTATCCTCATTAAGATGCCTTAAACATGGCCTAGGAATGCCTAGGATGGAATGAGGATGCAAAGATGTACTTTAAAACTCTTTTCAAAATTTGCTGAAACAGGGGTCCACACTCGAGCGTGGCTTTCTACGCTTGAGCGAACATGCAGACAATGAAGCTCCGCTCGAGCGTGACTTCCTTCGCTTGAGCGGGCTGCAAACTCATGAAAAGTACTGGTTACATGATATTCACGCTCGACGGACACTCGACCTCCACTCGAGCGTGAGACTCAGACCCTCGCTCGAGCGTAAATTCTCTCGCTCGAGCGGACTGCAAAACACTTGAACTTCTGGGCATATGCATTCCACGCTCAACCGGAAGTGCATGTACTTAGAGTGTACGCTCGAGCGTGGAGTCCTCCGCTCGAGCATGGATCAAAAATCTGGAATTTCCAGATTGATCCCCAAGCACAAAACTCAAGCATTAAAGCTTCAAACTCGAATCTTTCGGGCAAATTTTCTGGAAAACACTTAAAAACCCATAATACAACATGTTTGAAAGATCAATTGATGAAATCAAGCCCAAAGGTGTGATAATGGAGCACAATTTTGAATGAAACTTCAAGAACATGATGTAAATATAACATGCATGTGTTCATTTGAATTCAAAGCTTCTAACACATGATCAAATGAGTCAATCCCTAAAAAAACATGATGAATTCTTGAACTACAACTAAAATATGAACTTGCATGCAATAATTTTCATGAAAACGACCTCAAAATCCCATGGTATGGACATGCATGCATGAATGGACTCTTAATTTAACACATTAAGCTAATTCTTGGCTCAAATCACTAATATTTCCATGAACCATGCAAGAAACAACTTAAATTCATAATCAGAAGATGAATTTCCTACCTTAGGTCTTGAATTCCAAGTGTAGGAGTCTAATTTTGCAATCTTCTTCAAATCCTCTAAATTTTCCAAGCTAAACCTTGTTGAATCAAAGCTCTCCTAGTCACCCTCTCTTGCTCACGGTTTGGTTTAGAGAAAGTGATAAAGGAATGATGCATCAAATGTGATATGAATTACACTCCAAACAATGCCTCTAAAGTGGCCTACTAATGGCAAACATGCAAATAATCAAACTAATGTAATTTAACATTATTTAATCTAATTAATCATTCCAAATCAAATTTTAATTAAACCTACCATAAAATCATATAAATTCTAATTAGCATATAACACTAATCAATTTTCAGTTCAGGTGCCGATAAGGCCTTCAATTCGCAATTCAAAATAAGAACACGAACAGATCATTCAGTAATCAAACAGATAGAAGTGCATTTAAAACAATACACTCATGCAGTTAATTCAGAACTTCAGCTTAATCAATTACTTATCATGCTCAATCACAGTTTAGCACTAATCAGGGCTGAGGGTTGTCACAGTAATTAAGACAAAATTATGAATTAATTGCATGTGTGTTGCATTATTTGTGTTTCTATCTGTTTATCATAGGAATATCTGTTTGAGATTCTATTATATTTTGTGAATTAAAGGCCTTATCGGCATCTGATCACGAAATTGACCTAGTTTCTGTGTTAGTTAGCATTTTTAGAATTTTATAGTATGTTCAATTGAAATTCGATTCGGAATCAAATAATTAGAATAAAATGATCCAAATTAGTTATCTTTAATTCAAGTTGATTAAGCTTTATTAGTGGGACCTATATAAGGCATATGAGACCCCTAGGATACACCTTACACTCTCATGTCATTTTACTTGAGCTCCAAACGTGTGAGGGAGAGGGAAAAAAAGAGATTTGAACTCAACTAGAGCAATTGAGAAAGATTTGGAAGAATTGGCTTGGAACCTCAACCAATTAGCTACCTAAATCATAATTGAACACCTAAGGTAAGAAATCAAATCCTTAGTTGTGTGATTAAGTTAGTTCATGCAAGAATTCAAGTGAAAGAGGTAGATTGACATGAGGATTAAACTAGAATTGGAGAATTGTAACTCATACCATGCATGCATGCATATTTTCTTCCATTTTGAGTTTAATTGTTAAGGATTCTCACATGCATGTACTAAATCTACCATAGTTTTGCAATTTCATCATGATTTCCATCAATTTGCCTTAGTTGATCATGTTTTGGAAGATTTGAAGTCAAGAAAGCGCTTGCATGTAAGTCCATGTGTTGTTTTCAAAGTTTCAAGTTTAATTTCGAACAATAGACAAGCTTTTAGGCCTTGATTTTGCGAAATTGTTTTCAATTCATGAAGTTTTATAAGTTTACATATGCTTTCTCAACTTTGGGCTCAAAAAGATGTGTTTTGAAAAGTTAAAGTTGGGTTTTGAGGATTGGAGGTGAATCTGGAAATTTCAGAATTTGACCTAACCGCTTGAGCGACAGATCTTACGCTCGAGCGACTACCTTTGTTTTTGCACCTCTGCTCGAGCGACAAAAAGTTGGCTCAAGCATAAATTGGTTGCTCCTAGAAGTTGACACATTTTGCAAACCGCTCGAGTGACAAGAGTTGCGTTCGAGTGAAGACCTCAGTCTCATGCTCGAGCGACCGTCGAGCGTGTGTCAAGCGAAAAAATCAAGCAACTAGTACTTTTGCAAATTTTGCAAACCGCTCAAGCGACCGAAGTTGCGCTCGAGCGACCTCTCACATTTTTTAGCCTCCGCTCGAGCAAGGACCCTGTTTTCAACATTTATGCCTAAGAGTTTCCAAATGCATTTTAGCATCCTCATTGTATCCTAGGCATTCCTAAGCGAAGATTAAGACATAATAATGAGGATAAGACTTAGAAACACATGAGGAATGAAATGAAATGAAATGAGTGAAGTACGATTCGAGCGTGTGTTTCAGTTTGTGTATCTATTATGTTTGTGTAGGTCACGCATCGTAAGCTCTTGATCATTGGTTGCTATCAAGCTATTTGTGCAACAATCTGTGAGTAATAACTTAGTAAAGTTATGTTTGATATGAAGTACTTTTTGAATACTATGATATGTTATGAACTATTTTTGAATGATACAAAAGGATATGTTGTGATTACGTGAATGATGAACCACTTCTTTGAAATGTCTATGTGGTATCCTTAGCAGAGGCCATCGTCTAAGGGAAACAGTATTGTGGCTTTTGGTATGAGGCCCTCGCCCGGGGGAATAATACCGTGGCCAGGCCTTTGCCCAGGGGAATTGTCATGACCCGAACCCATTCCCGTGGGTTAAGGTCATAACCGGCCAGTAATCAGGAGATTACCTACGACCTCTAACCAATTAGAACGTAATTGAACAGAGTTAAGGGGCTAAAATGGAAGCAATTTAAACTTTTGTCCATAAAGCTGTGCTTACATGGCATATCATAACAATCCATATATATATATATATGTTAATAACTCACATCAAAGGAATAATAACACAAAGTTCTGTACATACAGGATCATTCAAGTCTAAGTTAGTCAAACCCAAAGTTTATATACAAAGGTGATCCAACATTTTTGCCATCGTAGCGAAATTATAACAAAAGAACAAAAGAGGCAAAGACGAGTCTTGTGCGTGAGACGTTTGGGCTGACTCTTCAAAACCTTGACTATTTTCCGTATATTTCACCGAGGCTGGGTTTGGACATCTTTTGGCTCACCTATATATACATGAATGAGCGTGAGCGAAAGCCCAGTGAATAATATCAAATAAAGAAGGTACACGAATGAGATTCACATATATCAAACGGCCTTAGGCCCATTTAGAATTCTATTTAATGCATTATTTAGTACATTAGGCGATTCAAGCCCGAACATATCAAGCAGCCTCTGGCCCACTTCATTCCTTAACAAACGGTCTCAAGCCCAAATCATTGATGTCTAACGACCTTTGGCCCAATTATTTATGTCAAACGGTGTCTGACGGCCTTTGGCCCAATCATTTATGTCAAACGGCCTTTGGCCCAATCATTCATGTCAAACGGCTTTTGGCCCAATCATTCATATCAAACGGTGTCCGACGGCCTTTGGCCTAATCATATGGCATAACAAATATTTGTCCACAATTCTATTTAACAAACTTATAAGACTGATATGGAAATAAGCAATTGGACAAATAACATACTTCAAATATCTTTACTAAGATATTACTCACAGTGTTCTGCCGGTGGATTTGCCCTGGAGCTTGACCCTACACATTACATAACACATATGGGTCACAATTGATTCAATCTGCTCTTAATCTATACATCCCTCTTGGGCTTCTTTCTTATTCTTTTAATTCATTCATAATGTTCAATATATGCCTAAGAGTGCTTGGAAGTGAAAGAGAACGGAAACTGAAACACAGAACACCTTTACAAAATTTCTGAAACAGGGCCCCCCCCGCGGCTCGAGCGTAGGTTCTGCCGCTCGAGCAAACCCCTATGGTCTGCAAAAGTACTAGTTACCTCATATTCACGCTCGAGCGCTAATTCGGACGCTCGAGCTGAGGGTCAAATATATGCCTTGGACGCTTGAGCGTGATTCTCCCCGCTCGAGCGGACGACATTGTCTGCAAAACTGCTGGGAGCTAGCATTTCACGCTCGAGCGGCCATTACCCCGCTCGAGCGGACATGCTAAATTCTGGGTTTTCCATAATTGTTCTTGAAGCTCAAATTCAACATTCAAAGGTTCCAAAGCTCGAATTTAAGCACCAAAAACATGGGAAATGATCACATAACATGAGAGCATAAGAAATTCGAGACCAATTATTCAGAACCATGATCAAATTCTCAAATTAACCAACAAAACACATAGCTTCATAATTAAACTTCAATATACATATGATCAAACTCCATAAACTCCATGGATTACACATGCATGTGTACCATAGACTTTAATACCATTTCAAATGGCACAAATGATGTTTATACTCATGAAACTCAACAAAACCATGCTTGCATGTATGATTCAACACTCAATTTCTCATATTCAACTTGTTACATGCTTAATTATGCAATTTCATGGCAATTCTATGTATGCATGTGCATATAAACTTCAATTTCATCATGATCCACACCATTCATGTTCTTGATTACCATTTAACCTTGAATTCACAAAATCACAAACTCAACTCATAAATTACTCACCTAGAAATCCCAATCTTCAAAAATTCTAGTTAATTCTTGAGTTGATCTTCAAGATCTTCAAGCTTCTAGATTAATTCTTCAACTTGAGCTCCCTCTCTCTCTCTATCCGGTACACACACACTCTCTCCGGAGTGTAATCTCAGCAAAATGAATTCAAAGGGGAGGAGTTGAGTGTATAGAGACCTATTTATAGGCTCTCTTAATCAAATTGATTAAGGCTAAGTAATTGAGCTTAATTAATCGTTCTGAATCTAGTTATTTTGATCCAAATAATTTTCTAATTAAATTTCACCATAGGCTCTAAAAATTACGCCCATCACAATGGCGTAGTCAATTTCAGTTTTTGTAGCCGATAAGGCCTTCAATTTAAATTCTAAAGCAGAAAATTAGACAGATTTTCCTATAGTGAACAGATAGAAATTCAAAACCACATATATTCATATAAATTGCACTCAAAAATCATATCAAACACATAATCATAATCATAATTAAGATTAACTAGCATAGTACGGACCAGGGTTATCATAGGAATAATACTGTGGCCCATGTATGAGATATGTTACCTGGTACCAGAGGTTCCATTATGGAACTTGACATGCTTGACCAAACATGATATGTTAATGCTAATGGATGCACCATACCTGATTTGAATACGAATAAGAATATGGCTTGTTTTTTATATGACTATGCTTATCTTTCTAATTGATATGATACGAGAGTGGACATCATTCATTAAAACCTTTACTTTGTTATTATTCACTGGGCTTTGCTCACTATTTATATTATATATGTAGGAGACCAGGCGCATGACCAGGTTCAGAATTAATAACCTGGAGTCTCTGTTTTGTCAACCAACCGCTATGCCTCCCGAGGAGGTTCCCTTTGAGAAATCAAGTTTTTGTGGTTTAAGCTTTTAAGACCTATTTTCTTTTGGTATAATACATTGGGCTAAGTCCCACTTTTGTTTCATCTATCTATGGGAATGATGTATGACTAATGTCTTTTTATGATGTCACAAGTGTGTTTTTAAAGTTTAAAATTATCTGTCCCATGTATGTCTGCACAACTCGATGGAATATGTAAGTTTTATATATTTGCTTCTGCAGCCCCTTATACTTTGTAATTCTGTTTAGAGGCCTTTGGTAATCTAAGGATTACTGGCCGGTTACGATGCTAAACCCGTAGGGGCAGGTTTGGGTCGTGACAGGTGTGCCCTGTATGGCCGTGAGCACTAGCCTGGTTCAGCAAGTGGTTTCAAAGAATTTTGGCCTTCCCAATTCTTCTAGAAGCGGCCCCACTTCACACTCACATATGTGACTCTTCAAAGTATCCTGCTATAGCCTGTTTGAATCCTCAACACATAAGAGTCATTAAAAGCTTTGCTTAACCTTCACCCCTACTGGTATCACTATTTAAAGGAATGGCTGGAGGGTTTTACCGCCACAGTGACATACCATTGTTACACGCAATTAGGTTGTCCCATTGAACCTAGATCTTGGGATCTCCAGTCAACTAGGATGGTTTTCCATTTCAGTAACTTCCAAAGGCCTTAGCCCCATTCCTTTTGACGACGTCTTGACTAACACTCGATTTAACCCTTTGGTTAGCAAATCTGCACTGTTTTCGTTAGACTTTACATAGTCTATAGAGACAACTCCATTCGAGAGTAGTTGTCGTATGGAATTATATCTATGATAGATATGTCTAGACTTTCCATTATATATATTACTTTGTGCCCTACCAATTGTAGATTGACTATCACAATGAATAGAAATAGCTGGTACAGGTTTAGACCAACATGGGATATCTTCAATGAAATGACGAAGCCATTCATCTTCTTCTGTTGCTTTATCTAAAGCAATAAACTCTGATTCCATAGTTGATCTAGATATACACGTTTGCTTGGAAGATTTCCACGACATGGCTGCCCCACTAAGAGTGAATACATCCACTAGTGGACTTTGAGTCCTTTATATCTGATATCCAATTCGTGTCACTATAGCCTTCTAGCACCATTAGATATTGAGTATAATGCAGCCTATAATCCCGAGTGTAGCGTAAATACCTTAACCCTCGCACAATGCCCTTCCAATGAGTAGCAGCGGGATTACTTGTGTATCTACTAAGCCTTCTAATTAGGTAGGCTATATCTGACCTAGTACAACTTATCAGATACATCAAACTTCTAATTACCCGAGAATATTCTAACTGAGAGACACTCTCTTTATTATTCTTGGTAAAATGTACACTTAAGTCTACAGGTGTCGGTGACACGCTCGTATCTGATCCATGAAACTTCTCAAGTATCTTATCAACATAATAAGACTGAGAAAGTACAATTCCGCCAGATGTTCTGGTAATCTTAATTCCCAGAATAACATTTGCAACGTCCATATCCTTCATGTCAAACTTAGAGTTTAAAAACTTCTTCGTAGTTTTGATCATTTCATCATTACTACCTATAATGAGCATATCATCAACATACAGACACAAAATGACATAGTCTCTGTTAGTGTCTTTGACATAAACACACTTGTCACATTCGTTGATTCTAAATCCACTTGACAACATTACGTTGTCAAACTTCTCATGACATCGTTTAGGCACTTGCTTCAAACCATACAATGATTTGACAAGTTTACAGACTTTCTTGCTTTGCCCTGGAACTGAAAACCCTTCAGGTTGTTCCATGTAGATTTCTTCATTCAAATCCCCATTTAAGAAAGCTGTCTTTACATCCATCTAGTATATCTCCAGATTGCGCAAAACTACTATCGCAATCACCATGCGAATGGATGTTATCCTAGTTACAGGTAAGTACGTATCAAAGTAATCCAGGCCTTCTTGTTACCTATACCCTTTCAAACGAGTCTAGCCTTATACTTATCAATTCACCCATCGGCCTTCATCTTTCTTTTAAAAATCCACTTGTCGCCTAAAGGCTTACTACTTGGAGGTAAATCCACCAACTCCCAAGTGTGGTTCTGTAAGATGGAGTCAATCTCACTTTTGATCACTTCTTTCCACAAAGGACTCTCAGGAGAAGTCATAATTTCGTGGAAAGTTTGAGGTTCATTCTCAACCATATAAGTTAAGAAGTCTGGACCAAAAGACTTGGACATCCTAGCCCTTTTACTCCTTCTAGGCTCATTTAAAACCTTAATTTGATTATCACCTGGATCTTGATCATCAAAATGATCATCATCACTAGCAAGCTCATCAAATTGCTCCAAAGACCTTGGAACCCCTTCTTAGGTTCGACAAGGAAAAATGCCTTCAAAGAAACATGCATTCCTTGACTCCATGATGGTATTCCTGCGTATGTTTGAAATTTCAAACTTATGGACAAGAAACCGATATGCACTACTATTATGTGCATAACCAATGAATATATAATCCACAGATTTCGGGCCGATCCTAACCCGTTTGGGTGTAGGTATAGCCACTTTTGCAAGACACCCCTACATTCGTAAGAATTTAGAAGAAGGCTTAACGCCTTTCCATAACTCATACGAGGTCTTGCCCACCTTCTTCCAGGGTACTTTATTCAGAATGTAATTCGAGGAGAGAATTGCTTCCCCCTACATGTTCTGTGGCAATCTAGAACTTATCAACATTACATTCATCATTTCCTTTAGCGTCCTATTCTTCCGCTCAGCAATCCCATTTGACTAAGGAGAATAAGGCGTCATGGTTTGGTGGTAATCCCGGATTGAGCACAAATCTTAATAAGCAGTGATTCATACACACCACCACGATCACTTCTTAAAGCCTTAATCTTGCGGCCTAATTGATTCTCAACTTCATTCTTATAAAGAACAAATATGTCAATAGCCTCATCTTTGCTTTTGAGCAAATAGACAAAACAATACTTAGAGTAATCATAAACAAAAGTGATGAAGTACTTATTGCCACCACGTGATTGTATAAACTTCAAGTCACGCACATCACTATGCACTAAGTCCAACGGCTCTGAACTTCTTTCAATAGAATGAAACAAAGATCTTGTCAACTTCGCTTCAATACAAGTTCCACACTTGTGTTTTGGATTAATCTTAAAAGATAGTATGTGATTTAACTTGATTAATCTACGTAAAGATTCAAAGTTCACATGTCCTAGTCTACCATGCCACAAATTGGAAGACTCAAGCATGTAAGCAGAAGAAGATGCAGTTTTATTCATCTTTAGAATAACAGTCATTACATTGAGTTTGAACATATAACGATTCCGGTTTTGACCCATTACGTATTGTATTCCGGACTTGAGTTGGTATGGTTTTGAATAGTTATTATTATCTCTTTCTCTTGTCTTTCCTTTTATTTTGGTTATCTGGTTGTAGTTGTGTGTTTGGGACAGGTTGGTTGCTTGTTTTTTCAAACCTTTGTTGCCCAGATTTTGGCTCTTATGCTCGAGTGGGCTTCACAAATTTTGCTCCTCCACTTGAGCGGCCATTCTTGCTCTCGAGCGGGGTTCGTCAACTCTCAGTATTTCTTTTTGCAGGTCTGCAAATGTTGGAAGTGTGCATTGGACGCTCGAGCATCTAGTCTCACGCTCGAGCGGGGCCCTTTGTCTGCAAAACTTCTAGAAGTGCGTATCTTATGCTCGAGTGCCACTTTTCAAGCTCGAGCGGAGCTTTGTGTCTGACGCTCGAGTGGGGGTTTCCACGCCCGAGCAGACTGCGTGTATAAGAAGATGACATTTTGAATTATTTTTTCTTCTCTCTCTCTCTCTAAAACTTCCTAAAAACCTAGATCTAAACATTCTCTCTCTAAAACTCACATTCTCTCTTAGATTTCATCTAGATCCATTGATCTTTTCACCCTAGTGCTTTTGAGAAAAAGGTAGGGCTCGTCAAGATCTTCATTTTGAACCGAATAGAAGTGGGTTTCGGCGTTCTTGGGGTTCCACTCTTGCTTTGCCTGGCCTTCTCTTTGAGGTAGGAATTTTTCTACACCTTCATATGATATTTAGCTTAGTTATTTGTCTTTTGTTCAACCATGGTGTGATGTGGGAATGTTTTAAACCAACCTAGGGTTTGGACATAAAATGAAAAAAGGGATTTTGGGTGAAGGTGAAATAAATGCTTGTGCAGTTTGAAAATGATGTTGTGTTATGTCTAATTTTGATGATTTTGGCACTTGGCTAATATTTGGGAAAATGAAGAAATTGCCCTAATTGGATCAAACTATTATTTTGTACAAATAATTGGAATTGACATTGAAAATGTGAAATTGAGAGGGTATTGATATGAATGGTGGAATTGGTTATGTACTAACTCATTCTTTTGGAAGTTTTGAATAAACTATCCGTTTGGGATTGAATATCTGTCTAAAGATAATTGTATTGGGCTATTGGTGGTGGATAGCTTCAATTGTTGTAGAAATTGCATGTGGATTAGGTGAATTGGAACTAATCTTTTGATGGTTGTCATTGAATATGATCGTGTTTATATACATTGTATATGTATGTTTGTTTGGGAGTGGAAAGGAGATGTGCTCCATATTTGATTATATGTTTAAATACATTGCATATGTATAGATGTTTGTTTGGGAGGAGAAAGGGGATGGACTCCATTGTAATTTATGTGGCCGGAGTGTCCTAGGTGAAAGTCTCGAAATTATACATGGGCGCCTAGCCTACGGACGAAATATCCGTAAAATGGCAATTGTAGTGCTTGTATAGCCTACGTTTACATGGGTCCCGTTTGACGGGTGCCCGCGGACGAAATATCCATAAAATGACAATTGTAGTGCTTGTATAGCCTACGTTTACATGGGTCTCGTTTGACGGCTGCCCGCGGACGAAATATCCATAAAATGACAATTGTAGTGCTTGTATAGCCTACGTTTACATGGGTCCCGTTTGACGGCTGCTCGCGAACGAAATATCCGTGAAATGAAAGTTTGAAGTGTTTATGCATATGTGTTGTGTGAATTGAAAGTAATTGAGTTGTAGTATCAGTTCGGTTGTTGAGAAATAATGAAATTGACTTATGAATTGAGAAAGATAAGTGATTGGAATGTGAATTGAAAGAAAATTGATTAAGACTTAAATTAAGATCTTATGAGTATATACATTTGTGAAAAGTTTTATCACAAGAACTGTTTATGCACTTGTACTTATACCTTTGCCAAATTTCATATACTATGTTAGATGATTTCTACTGGGCTATGGCTCACCCTATTTGGGAATAACATTTTTAGGTAATAAAGGCATGCCTCCACCAAGACAATAGCATTGGAGGAACCTTTGGGAAGCAAGAGCTTCATGTTTTGTTTATTTTGTATAGGCTAGGGCTAAATTTGTATTGAGCGAATCTCTTTTTGTTATAACCAAGTCAAGACTTGGAAAGGTGTAACCCAATAGGGCATCTACTTCTGTCAAACTCTTTTGTATCATTAACTTCATGTAATGAAAGGATTATTTTCATGCGATTGTTAGTATATGTTTTGGGTTGTATCTATTGTGTATTTTTGGAGGCGTTAGAACATACCCTCCAACATATATCCTTTACCTACATACACTCCGCTCTTGGTCAGAACGACCTTGTCAGACTCGAAGACCATGCAAAAACCATGTTTGTTGAGAAGAGACCCTGAGACAAGATTCTTACGAATGTCCAGAACATACAGGACTTCGTTCAAGGTCAGCTCTTTTCCTGAGGTCAACTCCAGGACCACCTTTCCTTTCCCCTCAATAATTAAGGTAGCAGAGTTTCATGTAAACAACTTCTTCTTAGAGCAGATGTGGCGTGTAGCCCCAATATCAATCCACCATTCTCTTGGGTTTGAACCCACCATATTCACCTTAGAGACAATGGCAGGCAAGTGCATGTCATCCTCATCATGGGAGTGTTCTTGCATATCTACCATGTGAGCACGAGGTTTGGTCTTGTATGGCTTCTTCTGCTTGCAACAGTCACTAGCCTGATTCCCCTCGCTACCACAGTTGTAACACTTCCCTAAGAACCGATAACTAGCTTCCTGCGACTTGTATAGCGGCTTCCTTCCAACACCACCCCTTGGCTCCAGCTTTGAGCCCTTGCTCACAGGGGGCTTCTTCCTCACCCCTGAAGATCTGCCATGCTCAATGACTTTGGTCTTCACTAAGGAGGTACTCCTTCATTTCTTTCTATTATCCTCCTCAATTTGGAGTCGAACAATCAGGTCTTCAACTGACATTTCCTTGTGCTTGTGCTTCAAATAGTTCTTGAAGTCCTTCCAACCATTGGCAAGTTTCTCAATGATCACAGTAACTTGGAATGACTCGTTCAAAGGCATCTCCTCAACATGAATTTCATGCAAGATCACTTGGAACTCCTGGACTTGGCTTATCACAGTTTTTGAATCTACCATTTTAAAGTCCAAGAACCGGCCAACCATAAATTTCTTTGCCCTGTTAGTCCTGTACTTTTTATCCAGAGATTCCCATAACTCTTTTGCTGAGCTCTTAGCACAAAACACACTGTAGAATGAGTCTACCAAGTTATTAAACACATAGTTTGGGTAAAGATAGTCTGTTTGCTTCCATGTGTAAAGTGCCATGACTTTCTGCCAGTCTGGCTCATTCTCAACCACGGTTGGAGGATCTTCGCTCAAAACCTTTGCAAGGTTTAGCGTGGTCAAGTAGAACAACATCTTTTGTTGCTATAGGCACCCCATTTTTGACGGCCCTTACAACTTGGACGTCATTGCATGTAGACCCCATGATGAGTTTATGTGCTTGCCAAGTGCTTGAAATCCTCAATGGAATGCCACAGCTTCAAGCCTTTCAAACCCTACACCCCTGTTGCCTGATTCTTGGACCAGGCCTTGGCTATTCAAGCCTACAACTTCTGGTGGCTTTTTGGGCTGCTGGCTATCACTTTTTGGTTGCCGATCACCGAAGTGGTCTGCCGGCCACCAGTGATGGCTGGCCGGCCACCAGTGATGGCTGGCCGGCCACCAGTTTCTTTTGCAGATATTTTGTGACAGCTGTGCCAGCTGTTTGCACAGATGCATACATCTTCACCCACATGTAGGGCTGGATATTCTTGAGGAGAATTCATGTTTTCTACATATAGGAGGCCTCCCTCTCATGTTTTAAGGTTGGAAACATTTTAGAACAAAATTTTTCCTCTCTCTCTCTACAATTCTCTCTCTCCCTAGCAAATCTTTACACTTTTGCCTACAAATCCTTAGCCTTTGCCTATACACCTTTAACCAAATCTTCTCATCTTTGAGCTGAGGTACTTTTGAGCTTGGTTTGAGCTCTTGAAGGGTGTGTTGTCTTGGTTTTGTTGCTTGAATTGCTTCTTCTCTTCAAGAGGTATAAGGCTTTGCCTATTTGCTTGCTTTCTCTACTCTTTTTCTTGCAATTTTCCAATTGTTTTTGGACTATAAAACTTCTGTATTTTTTGGGCTGAAACTTGGGTTTTAAGGCCATTGAAGGTTGAGAGGTGTTCCACCCTTCTCTGTACCTTGCTTTGAAGGCCTTTCCCCTTGTGTTTCCCACTCTCTTACTATCTTTTTCTAAGCTTTTAAACACTGATTTTTAGAGCTTTTTTAGTGGCAAAAATCATGTTTTGAAGTCCAAATTTGGAGGGGTTAGCCTCCCCTCTTTGTGTCTTGCTTACTAGCCTAGTTTATGCCATGTTTTAGCATTTTAATCTAGCTATTTGTAGCTCAATTCCAGCATGTTTTAGGACTGTATTAGACCTATTTTAGCACTTTTTTTTTGTGTTGATAGTTGCATCTGAGCTTTGTTTTGCATGCTTATAGTGTAATTGTCCTCATGAGTTTGGTTTTTTAGGCCTTAGACACAATCTTATTTGAGTTGATAGCATTTATTTATGCTTTTCTCACTCATTTTTAGCACTAATAATCTCTGCAACCTCCCTTCTTTCTTGGCTTTTTGTTTTGCTTTCAAAGTGGTTCAAACAACTTGTTTGTTAAAAGCATGAGATTGAGATGTCATGCTTAATGGTTTAATCCCTTTGGGGTTCATTACCAACAGTATGATGTCTCTTTCATGCCTAAGACAACAATTGGTTTGAGCCTTCTTTCCATTTAGAGGACTTAAACTCGCCATTGGACTTAATGAATTAAAGGATGGTTGGTAATTTAAAATGGAGTAATTAAAACTTGGAATTAAAATGGTTCAAGATAATAACTTGGTTGTGTTCAATCGGACGTTAATTGAATACATGGAAGCTTGGGCCATTTCATACTCATTAGTGATGAAATCATTCAAGTTTCCAAGGTCACCACTTCCCTTGATCTTTCAAGAAAATGAGGAGGTTTAGAGTCTTATTTTGTTGCATTTATTGAACTTGCACCCTTGGGTTCATAAGCCATCACGCAATGAAATTGCTTGAGTCGGTGGTTTGTGACTTAAGTTCACTACTCCTTTGATTTGCTCATGAAAATGAGGGGTGAGTTGTGCAAACAAACCCTTGAAAATACCTTGTGCATGCTCTGTTTGTCCTCTGTTGCAGCAAGATGAACTGGGCAGCAGTGCCCCGGCAGGCCACTGTCCATGGCCGGCCAGCCATCACTGGTGGCCAACAGTCCTCATCACTGGCCGGCCGACCACTGATGCAATATTCAACAATGTGTCTTTGAGGCAAAACAGAGATATTCTGGAAGTGGGCAAAGGTGTATGTGTTCTATTGTGCAACAGAGTCTCTCCGAAAGCAAAACAGTGGCTTTTCGGGTGGAAACCTAGTATGCGCAAGGCGAAGTAGTTAGCTTAATATTTAATTGTTTAGCTTACTTACTTCTTTTAATTGCACTTGTGTTGTAATTATTTAATTAGTTAAAGTAGTTAACTAGTTGTGATGTTGTAAATATTTTGGTTAACTAGAATAGTTAGTTAATTCATATGGTGCTGTAATAATTAGTTAAGTAGTTTAGCTAATTTCATTTTGGTTTGTAATAATTAGCTTAGCTTAGCTTAATTAGCTAGTCAGCTAGTTAGTTCATTTGGTCTCTTCTTCGTGAGAGCGAAATGTTGTAACAATGTATATGTCTTCCAACCCCACGTCTTTCTCCCTTTTATTTACTAGCTTATGATGGTTAGTTTAGGGACATCATATTTTGTTTAGCATAATCCATGTTTGCATCCATTTGTATTGCATGCACCGAGGCTCGGTTCATCATTCTAACTGCATTGTTAGTTTAAATACTTCTTTGAATACGTGATTAGACCGCATGCTGGGAAATTCAGAACTGCGGGAGTCCGAACTGTAAGGCTTATTTCGCCTTCCGAAAGGGGGCGCGGAAAAGTCGAGCTACAGTTTCTAGCGACACTGCTGGGGAATTTAGAGAACTTGACTTGAAATTCATGATATGAACTTTTATCTACACTTACATGTTTATTTGCATTGCATTTGCATTGGTGTGCTTAAGTCACTGTGTTTACCATCTGTTATTCCTGGACGGTTTGCCAGGGGCTCGCCTAAAAGGCTTGCTAAAAGGCTGACCGGTCACAGGCTCTGCCACGATGGGAACACAACCCTTGGATCTGGACTACTATTGTACCATTTGATCCTCCTTTCACTTCTCGGTGTTAGGTGTGAGAGGTATATTAGGTAGTCTTGTTGAGGTACCCTTTTGACCATTTGGCCTAGTTGCATATCGAAAGCTGTAGAGACTGTTCCAAACTAGGACAGGATGCTCATTTGATTACAGGATTACGTGAAACCGCATTGTTTGAATAGTGAACCCTAATTCCTGATGAAACTAGGACAGGATAACCCTAACCCCTCATAGGGGTGTTTTGGTTCTCACTTAACTGGTATGTGCTTATAGTGAAACTGTACAGGAACATACGTATCAGTTGCAAGTTGGGTATCAGTTTTGGGGGCAGAATTCAGTATTGAGTGTAGTCCTAGCTTTGATTACATCTGTGTGTTGTTAACATTGAGCTGAGGTACTGTGTGCTTTTTAATTACTGCTTTCTTTTTTCTTTATTTCTTTTTGCTAGCTAGTATAACACCATAGCTTCGGACAATTCAGATATCCCCCAAGCGCTCTGGACCCATGTCAGAAGGCTTTACAGAGCCGAAGATCTCATTAGAGGACAGCCCGTGTTTACTTCGCTCCGGTCGGTTACTAGACAGAGGAGAGTAAGACAGAGTTCACTGGGTCAATTTTTACAGCAGTCACCCCTCATTTCACCTGCATCTAGTCAGGCTCAGTCTTCTACATCTAGTCCAGTACGAGATCACTCCCCAATTTCGATGGCACAGTATACCCCGGTCAGTATGGAGGACTTGATTCACCACCTTCAGTAAACAGTTGAAACCATGCAGCAAGAGGTCACAACACATCAGGTTGAGGTAATAAACAGGCTGCAGCAACAACAACCACAGCCGGCAGCAGCTTTTGCGTCTCATGCACCTCCTACGGGTATCCCAGCACCCAAAGCCACTGCCTATGCTGAAAATTAGGGCAATCCGGCAGAACCGATCCCACCACAAACCTCCAAAGCACCTGTGTATCAAACTGAGGCTCCATTTGAGTTTGAGGTTGACCCGACTGTGCTTAAGGTCAACAAACTGGAGAAGCTCTTCAAGAGGGCACAGGGTGTTAACTCTATCCCCGATATAGAAGACGGATATACCGACTTTACAGTGACATTGCCAGATCGGTTCAAAATGCTACACATCGATCGATTCGATGGTTTCGAAGACCCCATGGTTCATCTTCGGTTATTTTTAGACATCCTGCGACCGATGGGTCTGACCATATTGTAAAAACTCTCTCTTTTTGGTCGAACCCTGTCAGGAATAGGATCTATTTGATATGCGAAGCTAGAAGATTTTGTGAAGCAGAGTTGGGAGGAAATGGCTGAGTCCTTTATAGCTCAATACTCGTACAACACACAAATCAAGATCACAACTCGTGATCTTAAGGCAACGCGCTAGGAGCCGAATGAGGGCTTTTCAGAATTTGTGACAAGGTGGATGGCCAAAGCCTCAATGATGACTACACGACCTTCCAAGAAAGATCAGATAAGGATGGTAGTCCGCAATTTGCACGGGAAGTTGTTACAGAAGATGATTGTCCTACCTTTGTTCACATTCACCGACCTCCATGAGATGAGTGTTCAGATTGAAGACGCCATGAAACAGGGGTTGATTACTGATGAGAAAGAGTAGACCAAGAGGCCTTTTGTGCACAGTTCCAATACAGCCACCAGTGGTAGCACAACTGGGCGGTCGTCGGATGTGAGCGTTGTCACCACCACAATCAAGACCACCAATCCTTTTGCCAATACAACACCACAAATGTTAACCAACCCTGCCCGATCCCAGAGGACCTTCACCCCACTCTACATGCCTTTATCTCAAGCCATTAGAGCCTCGCCCACTACCTGATCCTCTCCCACCTAAACATAACCCAGCCAAATATTGTGCATTTCACCAGTAGCACGGTCACGACACCGACCAATGCTTTAGGCTGCGTCATGAGGTTCAAGACCTCATTGACAATAAGGTGATTACACCACCCCAAAAACCAAATGTGACTACAAACCCTCTCCCGGCCTACAATCAAGTTCCCACACCACAATCTAAACCTAATCCATACACTAGCCATCCCCGACGACCCTAGCATATATATTACCCCTTTCCACCTATCCCAACCGATGGTGTTCATTCCAAAAAGCATAGATTTGTGCATGATGGACACGTCCGCACTTCAACCTAAACCTGTGGTGGTAACAGTTGCAATACAAGGGAGGTTAGCCTTTGAGGAGAGTATGAGCCTGTTCCCTGAGTGCTCTGAGGACTTGTTTGAGGGGGAGTATGATCCAAGCTGCTACATTGTGCCGATTGATCAAGTCAAGCCAGAAGTGGAATTGCCAACTGCAGTGGAGGTGTAGACACCTCATTTTTGACCGACCTTAAGACTTAGACTTCATCGTTTGCGCAGTCAATGATTGTGCATGTTTGTGCTCGTTTTGAGTGCCCGAAGTTCTCGGCTAAGTGTCTTGTCTTTGAGCCTCTAAACCCTCTGTGTTTTGATTGTTTTTGGGCCAAACCTTGGTGCCTTTTGCCTGGAGGGGGGAAAGGCCTTGTCAGCCAGTTTTAGCACTTGTCGGCCACTTTTCCTCCTTGACGACCACTTGATGTGGTCGGTTGGCTAGGGGAGGTGGCCGGCCGGCCGGCCACCTGAAGTGACCGACGGCCAATTTTCTCCTTTTTCAGATATTTTATGTGCTAGTTGTTGATCACTGAAAGCCTCCTCCATATGTATGGAGGAATGAAAGCAAGCTTTTGGCTGGCATTTCTATATAAGGGGAGGTCTCTCCCCCATTTGGAGGGTGACAAAAATTTTGTGAGCAAAATTCTTGCCTCTCTCTCTAGAATCCTCTCTCTCTCCCTATTTTGTGCTTGAAAGCGAGTTTTCTTTACACATTTGCACTAAGACCCTTGACCAAATACCTTCGTCTTGGAGCTGAGGTTCTTAGAGGCCTATTTGGAGCTCCCAAGGTTGGTTTGAGCTCAGACTTGCACCTGTTTTAGTGCTGTGCTTCAAAGGTAAACGCTTTCCTCTTTTAAGCTTTGTTTTAGTGAGTTGTTTAGCCACCTTTGCATGCTATTTTGAGGCTGGTTTTAACCTCTAAAAACTCTATTTTTATGGTTTAAAATAGTGGTTTAAGGTATGTTTTGGAGTTAGGGGTGGTGCACCCTCTTTTGTAGCTTGTTTGCTAAGTGTTGTGCTCTTTTTCAAAGCTTTTAAAACAACTTTTTTTGGCCTTTTGACCACTAAATTCTAGGGGAATTTCAGTGGCAAAAAGTATGTTTTGAGGTCCAAAATAGGAGGGGGTGGCCTCCTCTCCTTGTGTCTTGTTTGCATGTGTAGATGGCCTAGCATGTGAGCATGTTTTTCTACCTTTTGTGGCTCTGTCTCGGCATGTTTTTGCTACTGATTTAGCATGCTTTAGCTCTGTTTTGAGCTGTCTTGGTCATATGAGGCTTGCTTTATATAGCTATAGTGTAATTGGCTTCACTAGCTTTGTGTTTCAAGGCCTCTAATATGTTGTGCATGTGTTGATTGCATGATATAGCATCATTTTATATATAATTTCAGTGTGTATAGCCTTGTCACACTCTCACATACTTCACTCTTTCATTGCTTTTGAGAGTTGTGTTTTGAGCCTAGCTTACGAGCCAACACATGAGCATGTTTTTATAACTTTTTGTGCTTCAATTCCAGCATGATTTAGTCACAGTTTTGGCATGTTTAAGCTCTATCTAGAGCTGGTTTGGTCATTTAAGCTTGATGTTGCATGCCTCTAATGTAATCCTCTTCACTAGTATAATGCTTTTAGCTTTTGAACATGTCTTGCATGTGTTGCTTGCATGATTTAAGGTCTTTAGCACACCATTTCAACATCAAAAAGTCTTCAACCTCCCTCATTTCTTCATTTTTCTATTTGTTTTGAGGGTTGGTTAACCTTATGATTGTGTTTAAGCTTGAGATAGAGCTTGTGCTCAATGGCTTTAACCCTCTTATGAGGGTTCCTCCTAGCCAAAGGCATGATCTCTCTCATATCTTAAACCATCCTTTGATTGACCCCTCTCTCATTAGAGGACAATCACATTGGACTTAACCGGTTAAAGAATGATTTGGTAATGTAAAATGTGTAAACAAGAATCGGACAAGTAAAACATGAGCAAGTTAAGCATTTGTGTTGCATTGCATGTGTTTGGATCAGATGTTGATCCAAACACAAGAAATGTGGGACGTTTCATACTCAAAGTGATGAAACGTGTCACATTTCTTGGTCGTCGTCACCCTTGATCATGTATGATAGGGTTGTGGCCATTTGAGTCTATTTGTGCATTCATTAAGCTTGTACAAGCTTGGTTCTTTGGCCATCATGCATGAAGATGCTTGATTGGTGGCTTGAGAGCCAAGTGCCACACTCTTTTGAGCTTGAGGAATGATGAGGAGGGTGGCAGTACACACATTCCTTGAAAAATACATTGTTGTGCCTCTGTTGTTCTCTGCTGCAGCAAAACCAGAAGCCTGGAAAAAGGGGTGGCCGACTGGCGACTTACAGTAGCCGACTGGCCACTTATACTAGCCGACGGGCCAGTTAAGGTGGCTGGTAGCCACTTTTTGTGGCTAACCGGCCACCAGTCCATTTTTGTGCAAAAGTGTATCTGAGTTAGGGTAAAAGCAATCTGGAAGCTGGTACAGTGTTTAGAGATCAAGGCGAGTGCAAACAGACGCAACAGAGATCATGGCGATGGATTTTCGGGAAGACCCAATTAAGCATGCATGTCTCCCTCACCTATGAGGCCGTTTACTCGCTTTATTTAAACTGTTTTAAACAGCTTAGCGTAGCTAGTTATTTAATTCGTTTTATAATATCATAATTAGTTTGTGTAACTAGTTATTCAATTTCATTTGTTGTAATTAATTAGCTTGGAATAAGTTAGTTAATTAGATTCAATATGTTGTAATTAATTAGCTTAGAATAGTTAATTAGTTGGTTTGTAATAATTAGCATAGCTTAGTGTAACTTAGCTTATTTATTCGGACCCTCCTTCGAGAGGGTGCAATGTTGTAATAAGTGTGCGTGTGTGTGTGCATGTCTTTCAACCCCACGTCTTTCTCCCTTTTATTTAACCGCTTTTGATGGTTAGTTTAGGGCACGTTTTGATTAGCATACCTTATGCTTTGCATGTTTGCATCCATTCATTTGTATTGCATGCACCAGGCTCGGCGCATCATTCAAACTGCATCGTATTTCAATACTTTTTTGAATACGTGTATCAAATTGTTGCATTCATATGCCATCTTAGATAGCCGAGCCTATTTAGTTACATTATTGCATGTGTTGCGTTAGGCATCTTAACATAGTTAGGATCATGCATATTTCTAACTAGCTTTTGTTTTGGCTCGGAGTACACTGTAAGTGTTACGCTTTAGCATACTTGCATGAGTGTAAGTGTTGCCATGTTCCGCATGCTTGCCATAAACTACATGAATACCTGTGGATGAAGGCTTTGTTGCTTGAATTGGAACAATTCGACGAATGAGAGTTTTAACCCCACTTTGTGAAGTGACAAATCATGTTTTTAAGCCCACCTGAGGGTGGCAAATCCGCGTTTTAGCCACTTGAGAGTGGCACCTTCAAACCATTTTCGAAAACAAATATGAGTTGTTTTGTTCCAATTCTCGCGATCTAGTCTATACTTGCTTGTGTGCGTTACATAGTAAAGTTAGCTAATAACCGGAATAAGAACACATGTGTTTATCAAACAACATATCGTGCTTAGTAGAGGCCGATCCTTTGATCGGGCAAGCGGGGGTGCTCATTTCCGGACCTTCCCCTCTCGTACCCAAGTTCCTGAGCCGAGGCAACTTTGGTGATGACAGACACGTGGCCTTTGGCACGAGTTAGGGTTTCCTAAATTTCCCCAAAAATAAAATATTTAGGTGGCGACTCTGTAATCTGGCAAAGCAATCCAGCTTTGGCATTATTTGATCTAAAATCAATTTTCCAAAATGATTTGCCGGATTGGACTCTTTGGTGTTTATCAGTTTCACATCGCATTTTGTGAAATTAGATTCAGAACCGTGACAGAGTCCGAACTGTAGAGGACCAATTTACGCCTCTCCGAAAGGGAGGCGAGCGAAGAAAGTTGAGTCTACAAGAGGTCAATGTGGTTAGAGAGGATAGCTCGAGCCAAGGTTTAGATAATCTAGCGAAACTTGAGGAGGGCTTAGACAACCTACAGTTCTTCGACGAACAATATCAAGGGGATGTGCAGATTGACTGGTTTGATTTGAATGGATCAGCGGACAACTCTGGGTGGTTAAGTGATGAACCAGACAGAAAGGAAGGAATCAAAACAAAACCAGAGGAAAAGAAAGCAGGAATTGCTGCAGTGGCCGGAATGGCTGATGAAAAGGGGAAACTGTTGGAGAACATTGGCGTGAACAATTCAGTTCAGGAACTAGGCACTGTGAGTACTGTGGACACAGAACAGGAAGTTGCGCTGAAGCGGTTTGCACAAGAGAGGGTTGAAGACAACCAGAAAGCTGTAATGACCCAACATCCTATGGAGGATGCTTATGAGGTAAAAGTGATACAAACGGAGCCGAACAACTATTTGTCAGCTATCAGAGGTGTATAGTGGGAGGATGACAATCTACTGCTGGCTCACACCGATGAAGACTGGGGTGAGTACCATCTAGACAACACATGGTACGCAGAAAAGATAGACCACACGATAAGGAGTGGGCGGTATTTCAAGCCACTGCACTTAGACCAAGCTGAAGCATCTGGGAAAGATAGAGAGGTTGATAAATCAAAAGAGAAGCAGCTGGAAGAAGAAGCAGTGTTAAAGCAACTAAAGAAAATCCAAGCCGACATCTCAATCTGGGGTCTTCTTATGGCCTCTCAAGTGTATCGATAGGCTATACTATCAGCAATGGACAAAGCCAAGCTGTCCATTGACACTACGCCTGAACAGCTTGTGGGATTGGTCTTCCCCGATGGTGCCGGGCTAACCCTAATCTTTTTTGATAAAGAACTGCTGCAGAAAGGCTCAGCTCACAACAAACCCCTGTACATATCAGTTAAGTGCAGAGAAAAATGGGTACCAGTGGTGTTGGTCGACACCAGTTCAGCTATCAATGTATGTCTTTCGCGCACAGCTTATGCCATCGGCCTTAGACTGGCAGACTTTGTGCCCACTGCCTAAGTGATTCGGGCATATGATAATACAAGCAGGGAGGTTATGGGCACGATACAAATCAAAGTCCAGGTAGGCCCAGCTTAGTAGGATGTCGAGTTCCATGTCCTGGATATCCCGGCCACCTTCAACTTAATGCTAGGAAGACCATGGTAGCATCTGGTGAAAACAGTCTTCTCTACCTTCCATCAAATGCTGAAATACCCTTATGGGAAAGGAGTGGCGATTGTTTTCGGGAATTCGTCTATCCATCCTCCACCAGAGGTAACTACACCAGTGTTGGAGATCGTTCATGGCGAGGAGGATATGTTCCTTTCAGGGTTTACGCTGGCTGACACCCGAGTAGTGCAAACCATCTTGGCCACTAATGAGGGCATGCATGTTAGCACCTAATCAATCTATGTAATGAACAAACTGCAGTATGTGCTAGGAATGGAACTTAGAAGAAGTGGCCGGAAAGGCATCACAGCATTGGCCGATGTGCCACATAATCCACATGCCTTTGGTCTGGGTTATGTACACACCAAAGAGGATTGGGTCAGGAAAAGAGAAGAGATAGCAGGCAGAGCCAGAGCTAAGCAGGTTGGGAAACACTATGAGCTCATTCACAGGCTAATTTGAAATGGCCACTTTGTTCAGGAGGGAGAAGACTTCCCCTTTTGTGGTTTTCCCGAGCCCTGGATGAATTCTGCGAAACAGCGTGTTCCTAGCTTTGAAATCTTCTTCAACCTGCAGTTACAAGATAGTGATGCTGAGGAAAAGGCTGAACTAAATGCTGAAGCTGAAAAGAGCATGGAAAGTGACTCAAATAATAGTGAGCTTGGAATAGGGGCAGCACTGGCATGTCTCCTTACAGATCCTCTGGCTAACTCAGAGAGTTTGGGGGATAACCTTACCATCTCCATGATAGGGGACCAACTGGATGTGAACCCATCCAAGAGCATTTTGGATGCATCTGAAGCACCATCTCTTATCTAGCAGCTGGAGGAGGGCTACCTGTCTAGTTCTGAGTTAGGTAATGAGCCCGAATCTGATTCCACAGAGTCTGTGGAGTCGGAATCAGATTTTGGTTCTTCTGAGTTCGAGTCTGGTATTCCTGGGGGTGATAACCCAGATGCCAAGGTCTTGTCCAAGTCCTCTTTTTCTTTTGCTTTTGAGTCGGTTATAACTGAAGAGCTGGACCTTATGAATGAGAACACTGCTGATTCTAAGTATTTCTTTATGCCGCTTGTTTATTGCATTGACCTTAATGAAAACAAAGAGGAAGAAATTCCTCTGGTTTTGAAAAACTTGATTAATCAAGAGGAGGAAAGGTTTGCAAAACCCTGCGCTAATGAAATCATTGCTGTTAATGTGGATACTGGGAAGGATCCGCATTTGGTCCAAATCGGGTCCACGTTGTCTTCAAAGGAGCGCGAGCGCTTAGTTACTTTATTAAAAGATTTTAAAGATGTTTTCTCATGGTCCTACGAAGACATGTCTGGAATCGATCTTGAGATTGTACAGAATCGAATCCCTCTTGACCCTGAGGCCCTACTCGTCAAGCAGAAGTTGCGCAGAATCCGTCCGGATTGGGCACTGAAAATCAAGGAGGAGGTCACCAAGCAGATCAAGGAAGGTTTCTTGTTAGTATCTGCATATCCGACTTGGTTGGCCAACATCATCCCAGTGCCAAAAAAGGATGGTAGAATCCGGGTGTGTGTGGACTTCTGGGATTTGAACAGAGCTAGTCCGAAGGACGACTTTTCTTTGCCGCACATTGATGAGCTAGTGGACTTCACTGCGGGTCATGCATTGTTATCCTTCATAGACGGGTTTTTCAGGTATAAGTAGATTCTGATGGCGCCCGAGAATAGAGAGAAAATCACATTTACTACGCCGTGAGGTATCTACTGATATCGAGTTATGCCATTTGGGCTGAAGAATGCCAGGGCTACCTATCAAAGGGCCGCAACCACTATTCTGCACGACATGATGTACAAAGAGGTCGAGGTGTACGTAGACGACATGATTGTCAAGTCCAAAGAAAGAGAGGGTCAGTACACCGCCTTGAAGAAATTCTTTCAACGGATCAGAGAATACAGATTGAGGTTGAATCTGTAGAAGTGTACTTTTGGCGTAACAGCAGGGAAAATGCTGGGCTTTTTGATCACATAGAGGGCCATCGAAGTAGATCCTTCCAAAATCAAGTCTATCCTAGAAATGCCACCACTACAGACTGAAAAGAAGGTGCGAGGCTTTCTAGGTAAAGTGCAATTCATAAGACGATTTATTTCCAAATTAACCTTGAGTTATGAACCAGATTTTGGTCTGTTGAAGAAAGGAAAGTAATTCCAATGGGATGATCGATGTCAATTCGTTTTTACGCAAATTAAGCAGTACCTTCAGAATCCGCCTGTGTTATTGCCACCAGAGCCGGGGAAGCCTTTGATTCTATATTTGTCAGTAAGAGACACGACTATGGGATGCATGCTTGCTCAGGAATCTGAGGATAGAGTGAAGAAAGCCATCTACTACTTGAGCAAGAAAATGCTAGATTATGAGACCCGCTATACTTCGGTGGAGAAAGCTTGCCTAGACTTGGTATGGACTACCAGGAAGTTGAGGCACTACTTGTTAACTCACTCCGTAATTCTGGTTTCAAGATTAGATCCCATCAAATATCTCTTTGAGAAACCAACTCTTACGGGCATGCTAGCCCATTGGTTGCTTCTCCTCTCTGAATTTCATCACAAGTATGTTACCCGCAAGTCGGTCAAGGGGAGAGCTGTAGTGGAGTTCCTAGCAGATCACCCAGTAGAAAAGAGATGAAGCGGTGGAACACCTGTTCCCAGGTGAAGCCATTCTGCAAGTCGAGGAAGAGACTTGGACAATGTACTTTGATGGAGCATCCAATCAATACGATTATGGGATAGGTGTGTTGCTGATACCACCCGATGACTCCTATATACCTTTAGCCTTCAAACTCTGGTTCAAGGTATCCAATAATGAAGTAGAATATGAGGCATGTATCGTTGGTTTAGAAGCCACCCTGGAACGAGGGGCAAAAAGATTAGATGTTATCGGGGATTCGAACCTAGTTGTGTCTCAAGCAAATGGAGACTAGAAAGTTAAAGAAGAAAAGATAAAGGTTTATCACCAGACCCTGGACGTTCTGATTCCTAGGTTTGAAAAGCTGACATTCACGCATCTACTGAGAGAAAACAATAGGTTCGCTGACGCTTTAACAACTCTATCTTCTATAGTAAACATCCCACTCAGAGTTCGGATGCGTCCGATTATCATTGAGCAGAGATACATGCCGACCTATGAAACTATCATCGCAATAGATGAAGCTAAAGACAAAAACCCTTGGTACTACGATATTTGGAACTTCTTGGAAAAAGAGATTTATCCACCAGAAGCAAATGCCAAAGACAAAAGGGGAATACGGCGAATAGCCGTCCAATTTATCATCTACGGAGGTAAACTGTACAGAAGGGGTCATCTAGGAATGCACAAGTTGTTTATTGAAGAAGAAGAATCAAAGCACCTGATCGAGGCCATCCATGGAGGAGAGTGCGGAGCGCACATGAACGGAGTGATGTTAGCCTGAAAAATTCTCTAGCAAGGTTACTGCTGGTCCACTATGGTGGAGGATTGTATTAGTTTTGTTCGGCGATGCCACAAATGTCAAATTCATGCTAATCGCATGAATATCCCGCCGTTAAAACTGTACAATATGACTTCACCAAGGCCTTTCTTGGTCCGGGGAATTGACGTCATCGGCGTAGTCACACCAAAAGGGTTGAATGGGCATGAATACATTCTGGTGGCAATTGATTACTTTACAAAGTGGATGGAAGCTCAGTTCTACATAGTGCTGAAAGCATCGCATGTGGCCAAGTTCATCCGGAATAACATCATTTGCCGATATGGAGTCCCAAACGAGATCATATCAGATAATGGCTCCCACTTCAAGAAAGAAGTGATAGACTTGTTAAAGAAATGCAATGTGGCTTTTCATAAGTCATCTACATATAGGCCGCAAACCAACAGAGCTGTTGAGGTCGCCAACAAGAACATCAAGAATATTTTATAGAAGATGGTTGAGACCTACAGGGACTAGCCAGATAAATTGTCATTCCCACTCAGGGGCTATAGAACTTCAATCTAGACATCTGCAGGGGTAACTCCTTATTCTCTTGTCTATGGGATGGAAGTTGTTCTACTAATTGAAATAGAAGTCTCATCGCTGCAAGTTATGACCGAGTGTCAGATAGCAGAGGCGGACTGGCAACAAAGCAGATTCGAAGAGCTAATGTTGTTTGATGAGAGAAGGCTAAAAGCATTGTATCACGTTCAGGGCTATCAACGCAGAATTGCTAGGGCTTTTAACAAAAAGGTTAAGTCCTGGAATCTCAGAGAGGGAGATATGGTGCTAAAAGACAACCGAGCTCCTATTCATGACCCTAGGGGCAAGTTCAGACCCAATTCGACTAGTCCTTACATCATCAAAACCCTCTGGTCGAGTGGAGTTATTATTCTCATAGACCTGGATGGCCTGGAATTTTTTTAACCGATCAATATGGACAAATTGAAAAAGTACTATCCTTGAGAGGCTCGCTAGGCTGAAAACCTGGAAGGGCGACCTAGGCAAAAGTTAGAGCATGAAAAATTAGAAATAAAGAAAAACTGAGCTCGCAAGGTTGAAAACCCTAAAGGGCAGTCTTGGCAAAAGTTAGAGCGCAAAAGGAGACAGTTAATACTTGAGTGAACCTGAATTGAACTACGTAAGGTCTGATTCCCATCTTCGGGATACGTAGCCAATTTCATTCTGAAGTTCGGCCGTAAACACCTCTAATTCAACTGTCTTGTCCATGTGTTTGATCAGGTCATCTTTGTCTGATCTTTACCTGAGGGTTCGGTTGTGATCTTCATTCTGAGAGAAAAGCTGGTTACAATGCTGAGCAGTGGTGTTCAATCAAGGGGCAATTTATGATCTTTTGATTCGGGGTTATACATCTTAAGGATTGATTCCGTGCGTGTCAAGTGGTGATCCTTTTTGAAAATGGTTTTGAAAAGTTTTAATAAAAGTTGATTTTGTTCAAATTTTACCTTTTACAACTTAGACCATTTTTGGACTAAAAAGAAAATTTTTAGTGCTCACAACTTTAATTTCATTGATTTCAACTTAAAGTTCTCTAACTCTCTGATACAAATCAAAGTTGTTTTTATTACATTCCAAAAAATTGAAAAGAAAGGTTAAAGCAATAAACGAGGGGTATAGATGAGTCAGGTGCTCCTGCGTCCTCCACCTGTACTTGTGGAAGCTTTTGAAGCCAAAGTGGGCCCAATTTGTGCCTCATCCTCGAGCCAAGTCAAGCATTCACCAGAAAGGGCGCAACTAAAAACTAAGGGCAGGGGCTAGATGCTCTCTTGTCCTCCAAGCAGTGAGGTACCTAGTCGAGTGTGAACCATGGATGGAGAATGAAACTAGGTACTCTACCCCCTCCTCTGGACGGGTCTGATCATGCCCAAATTGACATTTGAATCAGAAAGGAAATTATAACACACAACGCGTAAGACCGATCAATTGTATGCCAGGCTGCTGAGCCATGTTATAACTCATCTCGATCAGGTTAAGCCAGGGGCAACACCAAGCTATGTCAACAGCAGACCTGCTACACATCCAGTGGCACCACCATCCCTCATTCAGGAAATCCACTAGACGGTGGCGGAAGAAATAGCCTTGAGTTGAGTACTCAGGGTAAGAGTCCACTACCTTCAGCTTATCCATAACCCACACTTGGGAAGGGATCAAAGAAAAGAGAGATTAAAGAATATAGAGATGTATGTTGAGAGAAAAGTGAGAAAAGGGCTTTGAGAGAAAAATAAAGCATGAGTACCGAGCGATATGAGAAACACATTTGAGAAAGGGTGGGAAATAATACCTGAAGAAGTAGTGGGCTCCCCGCGAATTTGGTAGTCTCCCGCCGATGAAAGGCGTCTAAGCCCATCAAAGTCTCGGCCAGCACCAAGCTAATGCAAGTCTTGTCTTCTTTCAGACCTTGGGCCACTTTGATCAATCGAATGCTGGACTCGCCGAAACTAGGGGCAAGAAGGAAATGAACAAGCACACATAAGCAGAGGGCATGTTGTCAAAATCCTCGCCCGAGAAGGTCGCCCCTGTCACCGATGTCAAAAAATCGATGAATCAAACTGGGAATGCCTAACTCTCCGTTGTGGGCCAGAGATCGAGCCTCGTGTAGAGTGAGCCCACACATCCGTCCTAATGCTTGGGCGTGGCCAAATGAGGCTGAGGTATGATTTCCTTATCGCGCCAGGATTCCATTAGTGCCTGAAATTCTTCAATTGTCGGGCATATTTCTTGACCCCCAAAGCTAAAGACATGTGTAATCGGGTTCTAGTATCGTGCCACGGCATGAAGGAACAGAATACAAAGTGGAGTACGGCTTAGCGAAAAAAGTACATTTATGCCGAAACCCTGAAAATTTATCTTTTTCAAGCCGTCTAAAGTCGCTATCCAATTTGAGAGCTTTTCGGCAAAAAATGGCTCCATTTGAGAAGAAATTGGAGCTGAAATGAAGTTCTGGAGAAGAATTCACGAAGCTCAACCTTTTGTAGAAGATAAGGCAGTGAGTGAAAGCTAGCTGTCAATAATTTGGAGGCACTTCACATTGATGGTCGGTAGATGACCGGCAGGCCGCATTGGTGGCCGGCAGGCTGCTTTGGTGGCCGGCATATGGTCGGCAGGCTCTATCTCTGGCCGGCAGCCTTTTTTCCAGGCCGGTTGCACACCTATCTTCTGGGCAATGCTGAAAACATGTGTTTTTGTCTTGATCTTTGAGTGTTTTAAGGTCTTGTTTTGAGTCTTTTTGGTTTTAACAAGTTTGTTTATTTGTATTTGAGTTGTTTTTACTATGTTTATCGAGTTGTTTTTGTTTATCAAGTTGTTTTGCTTATCGAGTTGTATGTTGTATTTTCGTTTGTTGGTCGGCTCATTACCCGATTAAGAATATCATTTCAATCAAGCGCATACTTGGCCAATTCAATTCCATGTCCATTTCATGCAAATATGGTGCTCATGATGTAAAAATAACAACACTTTTTATAAAAAAAAACTGTGAGGTTTTATTCTGATCATGGTTTTTACAAAGAAGAGTACAAGTTTCAAAGAAAAATAAAACCTATCTAAAGCTATACATCTGCTAATGCTACCAAACAAAAAGAAACTAAGCAAAAAATTAAAAATCAGCGCCTGTCGCCTCAGGCCTGAGAGGCCCTCTTTGTCCTCTTCCTCGGAAGAGAGGACTCTGAGGCACTATGTCCATCAGTGCCACTGTCTGAATCAGTCTCTGAGCCAGAACCAGAGCCGGCATCGTCTCCGCTCTTTGCCCCAGAACCTACCTCAACATCGTCACCTCTATTCTCGGAACCTGAGCCAGCACTATTGTCTTCACTCTCGGACGACTCAGAATGCCGACTCACTGCCTCTTCAGAGTCACTGGTCTCAATATCCACATCACTTAAGATGGGCTCTAGAGGACTGCTCTGGCCTCGAGTGCCTCTATCCCTCTCTTTCCTCCCTGCTACTAGAGGGAGTACTGCCAGTGCTGGTGCTGCTGTCATTGTCGGAACCATTGGTATAGGTGGGATCTGAAAAAGACAATTGTCAACATATCAGTTATAGTTTGTGTATTAGATACAAGCATAGCATGCATAATAAGTGGTATGCGGAAGTCTGATGTAGTATGAGTACAGTGTGTGAATGTAGTGTATCAGATATAGTGTGTTAGATACAGTAGACTACAGTTGGAATGCCAGCGTATCAGTGGAAATTTGATAGCATGAAGTGCAAACTAAGGAAATTACCGGGATGCTGTGGAGACCGAGCAACGTCTCCCTCTTCTATACCATGCTCATCAAGGAGGCTATCAGCTCAAGAGCGCTCCCTGTGTACTCTATCGATGCCTGCAAATGCATTTGGATGATCAATATCTGCAATAAATATATCTGAAATGAAATACGGAATGCAAATGGTAAAATGTAGTCCATACCTGGGATGGGCCTCGAACTCTAACTAGCTCGTGACCAGCCGTTGCAGGCTCAATCGGGATCTGGTAAGCCATCCCAATATACTGCCAGCATGTCAGCACAATAGGAAGCTCTGGCCAGCCGGTGCCCTGCCTTGCCGGGGGAGCCCCTCTAACACGGGCCTTGGTTGCCCTATGCACCTCTCTCGTTGCAGGAACCCTCGCCCCCTCGCCTCCACGAGCGCCTGTCACTGGTGGCATGAGATGGGTCTGAATAAAGGTCGCGTAGTCGCCCTCTGCTCTGAAATAATCAGTATCCAAGCCTACCATAAACTGAGTAACTGCATTAACAGATAGGCTGTACTGATCTCATAGACTCTGGTGTTGCCATCGAGATGATAGGGTCTGGCAAGACCACCGTCTATCGAACGAACCGTTCACTCAGAAATCAAGCCCGGCAAAGTAGGCCCTCAAGTAGAATGCAGAAATGAGAAGTAGCCCAGGCCCCGGTATACTAGGCTCGTATCCTAGCCGGCATCATGGCCCAACGCTGCCACATGATCGGCAAACAGAGAGTGTACAAATTGTTAGTTGCTGTCAGTTGCTAAAATGTGAATCAAAACAGTTATAAAGCAGAAATGACTGTGTTTTGGGTTATCTCGTAGACGGCCACTGTGTTGAAGTAGTGGCGAAAGAATGCAAAGGACTTGCGGCTCCGACGCTGACATCTGCCATCATATCGCCTCAAGTAGGAAACTACCAGAGGGAGCTCCTCCATGGCTCTGGGGCAAGTGTTCGGAAATAAGCATAAACCCAGAGCAACAAGAAAGGTGCAGTAATATGTGAGCACAATGCATGAACAGATATAGAAAATACAAAGCAGAAAGCATACAGCATGAATAGATATAGAAAGTGCAAAGCAGAAAGCACAGGGTATGAACAGATGCAGAAAGTGCAAAGCAGAAAGCACAGGTGTTGAACAAATATAAAGCAGAAAATGTAAAGTGCAAAGAGAGAACTGAAATGCATATCTCCCAGGCTCACCAGAAGCCTCCGATCAACTCTCCCCTCAGGCAAGAGGTAGAGCTCATGTAGCTGTACAGAGTGGCGAGGCCAGCTCCGCCCTAATCATAGAAGCGAACCCAAGAAAGGGTCACTAGGGCGCTCAACAGATATAAGCCCACTGTCAAGACCCAAACCCACCCCTATTGTTTTAGCATCATAACCGACCAGTAATCCTTGGATTACTAAAGGCCTCTCATCAAAATAACATATAATTAGGGACTGCGGAAGCAAATATATAAAGTATACATAATCCGTCGAGCTGTGAAGACATACATGTGAGAGATAATCCTACACTTTTATAAACATACGAGTGACGTCAAAAGATATAGTATTTACACGTCACTCTATATACATTTAAGCAGAAAACTTATCCATAATTCAAAAGAAACAAAGTCTTATACATTCACAAAAAAAAAAAAAAAATGTAGTCACTAAACTTCACTTAATTTGGAACCTCCTCGAGAGGCACAAAGGCTGGCTGACAAAAACTGAGACGCTAGGTCCTCAACTCTAAACCTGGTCAAGCGCCTAATCACCTACATACATAATATAAATAGTGAGCGGGAGCACAGTGAATAATAACAGAGTAAAGAGTCTAAATGAATGAACTCCAAACCAGATTCAAAAATTAGAATTCAGATTCATGAACAGATTCATATACATATTCATATTCATATTCTTGTTCAAATTACATACAAAAAATAGAGTTCATGCTTGATCATACGTGGTACATCCATTAGCGCTAACAGAGCAGATATAGAACAGATGTAGAACAGATGGTGGTTATAAGTAATCAGTTCCATAAAGGAACCTTTGGATCCAGGTAACAGATGACAGATATGCTGACCTCCATGATGGAGCCTCTGGTATGGGTAACAGACTGCAGACATATTAAGTTCCATGATGGAACCTCCGATACCGGGTAGCAACTAACAAATATCACATGATGCTAAGGATGTCATGAATGCATTGTCAAAAATCGAACAATCATTGATTGTATAGAACATAACATTTTAGAAAACAGATCTTATTTCATCATACAGAAAATAAATAAAGTGGAACATAGATTTACTAGGTTCTTACTCACAGATGGCTCCGAGTACAAACAGACAAAGCAGACTAATCAAACGGTTTATGGCACATGACTTACATAAACACATAACGAGAACACATTTGAAACACACGTTGGACTATACTTAACTCATTACATTCTGTTCTTAGTGTGTTTCTACATTTTACCCTTATAATTATGTCTTAATCTTGGACTAGGAATGCCTAGGATGCAATGAAGATGCAAAAATGCATTTGGAAACACCTGGTCAAAAATGCTAGAAATAGGGGTCCCGCTCGAGCGCAACTTCTTTCGCTCGAGCAGACATACACAGTGTGATGGGCCGCTCGAGCGTAACTTCCTTCACTCCAGCAGTCTGCAAACTTTGAAAAAGTACTGGTTGGGTGATTTTTACTCTCAACGGTCGCTCGAGCGTTAGACTCAGGTCCTCACTCGAGCGCAACTCTTGTCACTCGAGCAGTCTGCAAAAACATGAAACTTCTGGGAGCTTGCATTTCACACTCAAGAGGACTGGTCGCTCGAGCGGAGATGCAAAAGCAAAGGTGGCTGCTCGAGCACAAGATCTGTCGCTCAAGCGGAGAGGTCAAATTCTGGAATTTCCAGATTTGCCTCTAAGCTTCCAAATTCAACTTCAAAGTTACAAAACTCATCCTTTTGGACCAAACACTTGAGAAAACACATTTAAACTTGGAAAACATTGAAAATTCAAGATCATTTCATGAAATCAAGGCCCAAAAGCATGCCTAATTGACCAAAATCCTAGCTTGAAATATACAAAACATGCCATGTATGCAATGGTTTGACTCCAAAGCTTCCAAAACTTAATTAAGTGATATAAATTGATGCAACACAAGATGAATTCTCAAAACACATGTAGGATGAGTACATGCAAGTTGAAATTCTTTGAGATCAACCTCCAAACTTCATGAATTACACATACATATGGAAATTCTTTGATTTCAAACTCAAGATGCTATGATATATGCATGCATGTATGGAATGACTTAACTTTCTTCAATTCTAGCTCAAATCCCTTATGAATTCACCTCACTCACTTGTTTCCATGCATTAATCAATTATATTACAAAGCCAAAGACTAGAATTCTTACCTAGAGTCTTAATTGCACAAGTGTAGAAGTTCACCTCTTAATTCTCCAATTATTCCTAGCTTTGATCTCAACTCCTTCCTTCTCTTACTCTCCCTCACATTTTGTTTGTGTGAATAGACTCAAAAATGTGTAAAACCAAAAGAGCTAATGCACAAACTAGCCTTATATAGGTTGGATTAGAGAGTTTAATTAATTAAGCTTACCACTAATCAAATTAGTACAATTTATTCTACTTAATTCGTTCCGAATCAAATTTTAGTTAAACCTACCATAAATTTCTAAAAATCCCAATTAACACATAAATCAAGTCAATTTCTGAATCGGATGCCAATAAGGCCTTCAATTCGCAAACCGAAACGAAAACATAAACAGATCTTCCTACATTAAATAGATATAAACACAAATAAGGCAACATATGATGCAAAATTTGACTTTAATCACATATTAGACATAATTAAGCATGGATTAACGTTAATCATGGATCGGGGTTGTTACAGTTTTTCCCCCTTAAAGAGTTTGGTCCTCCAAGCTCGAGTTACCTTTGTTTTAGAAGAATACTGGATTCAAAGGAAACAATTCAGGGTATCTTCTCATTATATCTTCCTCTGTTTCCTAGGTTGCATAGGTTCCTCTGTGGTTTTGCCAATCAACTTTTACCAACGGTATTTCCTTGTTCCTTAGCTTTTTAATTTAGCGGTTAACGATCTGTATTGGCCTCTCTTCGTACGTATAATCATCCTTCAGAAGCACATGAGTCAGTTCTATCACATGGAACGGATCTCGTAAGTAATTTCAAAGCATTGAGACATGAAAAATGTTGTGCATATGCTCCATCGTCGGAGGTAAGGCTACTCGATATGTTACTGAATTGATCTTCTCAAGAATTTCATATGGCCCAACATATCTTGGTACCAACTTGCCTCTCACCCCAAATCACTTCTATCCTTTCATTGGAGTCACTTTTATGAACACATGATCCCCGACTTCGTATTCTCTATCTCACCTTCGGATATCTGCATAACTCTTTTGGCGGCTTTGTGAAGTTTTTAACCTCTGTTGAATCAATTTCACATTTTCAGTTGTTTCTTATACCAGTCCCGGTCCCAACAAAGGTCTGTCACCTACTTCGACCCAACAAATTGGAGAACGACATTTCCTACCGTACAGAGCTTCATAAAGAGCCATTCTAGTACTTGAATGATAGTTGTTGTTATACACAAATTCGGCCAGAGGAAGGTAAGTCTCCCAATTACCTTGAAAGTCTAACACACACATCCATAACATGTCCTCCAAGGTTTGAATGGTCCGTTCAAATTGGCTATCTGTCTGTGGGTGATAAGCACTGCTTAATCTCAATTCAGCCCTCAAAGCTTTTGCAAACTTTGCCAGAATCTCAAAGTAAACTTGGCGTCTCTGTCAGATACTATGGACAACGGAACTCCATGTAATTTCACAACCTCATTGACATACAAATTAGCCAACTTATCCACATTATACAAAGATTTGACAGGCAGAAAATGGATAGATTTAGTTAAACAATCAACAATGATCCAGATAGAATCCATATCTCGGGAGGAGCGAGGCAATCCTATAATGAAGTCCATGGTAATGTGCTCCCATTTCCATTTCGGTATTGGAAGTGGCTGTAATAAACCAGCGGGTCGTTGATGTTCGGCTTTAACTTGTTGGCAGTGTAAACATCTAACCACAAAATCTGCAATACACTTTTTCATTCTTGGCCACCAGGAATTCTGTTTCAAGTCGTGATACATTTTCGTATTTCCCAGATGCATAGCAAATTTCGAGTTGTGAGCTTCAGTCATGATGCGTTTCCTCAAGTCAAAACAGTCCGGCACACAAAGGCGATTCTGAAATTTCAACACATCATTGTCAAGCACAAATCCCAGTTTCAATTTTGATTCAATCTCATCAACAATTTTCCTCATAAACTCATCTTCGCATAATTTCCCTTTAATCTCTTCAATGATTGCAGGCTGAGCAGAAATGGCAGCTAAGATGCCGCCCTGTTCACGTAACACAACTTCAATCTCATCCTTCTCTAAGTCATATAACAACTCTCTCTAGCCGGTGAGCAAACATGACAAATTCTTAATAGATTTTTGGCTCAATGCATCTACAATGGTATTTGCCTTCCCTGGATGATATAGAATTTGTAAATCATAGTCTTTGATCAATTCTAGCCACCTTCTCTGTCTCATGTTCAGTTCTTTTTAGGTAAAGAAGTATTTTAAACTTTTGTGATCGGTATATACTTCACAGGTTACAGCATACAAATAGTGTCGCTAAATTTTTAAGGCAAACACTACAGCTACTAGTTCAAAGTCATGTGTCGGATAGTTCTTTTTATGTGGTCAGAGTTGCCGAGAAGCATAAGCAATCACCTTACCATTTTGCATTAATACACAACCCAACCCTTTGTAGTATGCATCACTGTAAATCTGAAATCCATCAATGCCATTGGCCAGGGTTAAAATCGGTGCAGTCACGAATCTAGTTTTCAACTCTTGGAAGGCAGACTCTCTTTGGTCGTTCCAATCAAATGAGACATTTTTCTGGGTTAACTGAGTCAATGGCATAGCAAGTTTTGAGAAGTCTTTCACAAATCTTTTGTAGTAACCTGCAAGTCCCAGGAAACTTCTAACACATTTGTCAGTTTAGGCCAGTCCACAATAGCTTCAATTTTCTGAGGGTCAACGGAGATGTCGTCCTTGTTAATTATATATCCCAAAAATGCCACACTGTCAACTCTTGGAAGGCAAACTCTCTTTGGTCGTTCCAATCAAATGAGACATTTTTCTGGGTTAACTGAGTCAATGGCATAGCAAGTTTTGAGAAGTCTTTCACAAATCTTTTGTAGTAACCTGCAAGTCCCAGAAAACTTCTAACTTCTAACACATTTGTTAGTTTAGGCCAGTCCACAATAGCTTCAATTTTCTGAGGGTCAACGGAGATGTCGTCCTTGTTAATTATATATCCCAAAAATGCCACACTATCAAGCCAGAATTCACATTTGGATAATTTTGCATATAATTTCCTTTCTCTCAAAATCTGTAAGGCAGTTCGCAAATGGTTCTCATGTTCTTCCTTGCTTCTGGAGTAAATCGGTATATCATCAATAAAGACAACAATAAATTCACCCAGAAATTGTTTGAGCACCCTATTCATTAAATCCATGAACGCTGCAGGCGCATTAGTTACCCCAAATGGCATTACCAAAAATTCATAGTACCCATATCTAGTTCTGAATGCAGTCTTCTCTACATCTTCTGCCTTAACTTTCAATTGATGGTACCCAGATCTAAGGTTAATTTTAGAAAATACTTGGGCTCCCTGGAGTTGGTCGAACAGATCATCTATTCAGGGTAGTGGGTATTTGTTCTTCACGGTTACTTTATTCAATTCACGATAGTCTATACATAACCTCAAAGACCCGTCATTTTTCTTAACAAACAAAACTGGAGCACCCCAAGGTGAAGTGCTCGGGCGGATGAATTTCTTGTCTAACAATTCTTGAAGTTGGGTTTTCAATTCGTTCAATTCTGATGTTGACATTCTGTAAGGGGTCTTAGAACTTGGTTGCGTTCCCGGTGTCACTTTAATAGTGAACTCAATTTTCCTATCAACTAAGTCTCTAGGCAAGTCATTTGGAAACACATCAGAAAATTCACAATCAACGGGAACAGTTTCCACATTAGTACCAACAGATGATGCAGCCAACACATAACACAAGTAGCCCCTACAACCTTTTCTCAACAATTTCCTGGCTTTCATAAATGAAATCAAGTATGGTAGAGGAACTAACCCATTTCCAGTAAAAATAAATTTAGGCATACCTGGTGGTCTAAACACAACAGATTTACTTGCACAGTCAATGGTGGCACAGTATTTAGTCAACCAGTCCATACCCAGAATACAATCAAAATGATCAATGCTCAAGGGCAACAAGTCAACATACAGTGTCATATCACCAATCATAATATCACATGCCGGATAAACATAAGCACATATCATAGAACCTCCAGACGGTGTAGATACAGATAGTAAACAGTTCATAGGTTCTAATGGTCTAGTTAGTTTCTGAGAAAATGAATATGACACAAATGAATAGGTAGAACCAGAATCTATCAGCACATATGCATTTTGGGCACAGATGGAAATTATACCTGACACCACAGCTTCAATGTTCTGCACATCACCAGGTACTAAGGCAAATACTCGACCTTGTCTCAGAGTTTCCTTCCCAGTATTAGCTCTTGCATTTGTTTTAGCTCTTGCATTTGTTTTAGCTGTAGAAGCAGATCCAGCTGAACTTGCTGTAGGGCAGTTGGCATTATTAGACCCAAGCAGGCAATCTTTCACTATATGACCTATCTTGCCACATCAGAAACAAGCACCCGATGCTCGGTAACACACGCCCCTATGCCTCCTTCCATAATCAGGGCAAACTGGAATAGACCCACTACTCTGACTTGAGCTACTTGTAGACCCCGTGTTCTGCTTTTTACTCACATAAGAACGCCCATTTTTTAAACCATACCCAGACCTTTTTCCTCTACATTCTATTGTTATTGTTGGGGCCTTAGTTTGTTTTATAGCGGCTAGGGTAGCTTTAGCCATTAAGGATCTGTCAAGGACTTCTACGTATGTTGGTAACTTCAATACACCTACTCGATCGAATATGTCTAAATCCAATCCTCCTTCAAATTTGTGGGCTTTCTTATGGTCCGTATCCACCATGTGAAGAGCAAAATGAGCTAATTCAGTAAACTTGGCCTCATATTCGGCCACTAACATCCTGCTTTGTTTGAGTTCTTGGAATTCTGACACTTTTCGGTCTCTGAAGCATTGGGGAAAGTATTTGTTGTAGAATATCTCATTAAATTGAGCCCATGTCATGTCCCCATTACTGTGTCGGACCAACAGCCACCATCTCCGGGCTTCATCCTTTAGAGTGTAGGTATCCAAGAGTACTTTCTGAGTTGCGGAGCAAGGGAATACTTCAAATAACTTTTCCATTTCTAGCAACCAGGTTTCTGCTTTTAATGGTTCAATGCCACCCAAGAAGGTCGGCAGTTTCATTTTCATAAATTTCTAAGTCAAATTGATGATGTCACTATTGTCCAGTTCAACTAGTGTTGGTGGAGGCGGGAGAGGTAATTAAGGTTATTGTCTCAATTGCTGCGTTGTGGCTTTAGTCAAAGCCGCAAGCATCTGTTCCATTCTGTTCATTCGGGCCTCGAAAGATTCACTTATATCATTTCCCTTGCATTCTCTATTTTGCTACAGAGAGACAAGGTAACAATAACCATAGAAATAATCTTGTTCATTTCTTTCAAAAAAAAATTTATATTAATTTAGATTCAAATTCAATTTTCACATGTATAAAGATTAGCACATATTTGCACATGCAGATGAAATGTCCCTAATTCTTTTCTAGGACATCCTATAGCTCACATGGAGTTGTGTGTGCGGTATAACTCGTGCTCTGATACCACTCTGTTATGGCCCAAACCCGTCCGTATAGGTTTTGCGCCGTAACCAGCCAGTAATCCTTGGATTACCAAAGGCCTCTCATCAAAATAACATATAATTAGGAGCTGCAAAAGCAAATATATAAAGTATACATAGTCCATCGAGCTGTGAAGACATACATGGGATAGATAATCTTACACTTTTATAAACATAAGAGTGACGTCAAAAGACACAGTATTTGCACGTCACTCCATATACATATAAGCAGAAAACTTATCCGTAATTCAAAATAAACAAAGTCTTATACATTCACCAAAAAAAAAAAAAAAACACATAGCTTATGATTGTGCCCTGATATGGAGTGAAGGGCACACTGCTGTGGGGTTTGAGGCTTATGATCTACCAAGGAAGGGACTGGAGGATGTGATGATTGCTCTAATGATTTTGTTGGCTATGTATTGATCTGTTGCTGTGGGGCTATTGATTTTCACTACAACTCCCAAGACCGTGGCTTATGGTTACTGATCGTGCTAGCTTCATGTGACTTTGTTGTGATTTCTCATGGGGTAGATTTTTTCCTCTATCACGACTTTGGTTAAGTGGCTTGGATGTCACGGTTGTAAGGAGTGGGACGTTTATTAGATTCCATACGTTTATCTACAATAGAGACTGGGAGTTTATGGGGTTGGTTATCATCTTTGATTGGGCTTGAGGGTTGTTACTTTGTGAGTGTATCTGTTGTGTTTATAAGCATTGTGGTATTTTTGTATCTTTGCCCATATATCCACCTCAAGTTCCCATCTATTATCTCTGATGGTAAGGGTTACTTGGGGACAAAAAGGATATATGGGCAGAGTTGGGTTTTGGTGTTTTCAGTTGTTATTGTTTATCCTCCCCTTCCTTGGGGGGTGCAGTGCCTATTTAAGTTGGTTATGTACATTTTTTTATTTGTTGTTGGGCAAGCCTGGGGTATGCCCCTTGTAAACTTGTAAATTTCATTGTCTTTATTTTATGACTTACTTACCCAAAAAAAAAAACTTGACTTCATCTAGAACCTCCTCGGGAGGCACAATGGCTGGCTAACAAAAACACAGACGCCAGGTCCTCAACTCTGAGCATGGTCACATGCCTGATCACCACATATATAATATAAATAGTGATCGGGAGCCCAGTAAATAATAACAGAGTAAAGAGTTTGAATGAATGAAGTCCAAACCAGATTCAAAAATTAGAATTCAGATTCATGAACAGATTCATATACATATTCATATTCATATTCTTGTTCAAATTACATACAGAAAATAGAGTTCATGCTTGATCATACGTAGTACATCCATTAGCGCTAACAGAGCAGATGCAGAACAGATGGTGGTTATGTGTAACTAGTTCCATAAAGGAACCTCCGGATCCAGGTAACAGATGACAGATATACTGAGCTCCATGATGGAGCCTCCGGTACGGGTAACAAAGTGCAACATATTAAGTTCCATAATAGAACCTCCGATACCGGGTAATAGCTAACAGCTATCACATGATACTAAGGATGCCACGAATACATTATCAAAAATCGAACAATCATTCATTGTATAGAACATAACATTTTAGAAAACAGATCTTATTTCATCATACAGAAAATAAATAAAGTGGAACATAGCTTTACTAAGTTCTTACTCATAGATGGCTTCGGGTGTAAACAAATAGAGCAGACTAATCAAACGCTTTACGGCACGTGACCTACATCAACACATAACGAGAACACATTTGAAACACACATTGGAATATACTTAACTCATTACGTTCGATTCTTAGTGTGTTTCTACATTTTACCCTCATTATTATGTTTTAATCTTGGCCTAGGAATGCCTAGGATGCAATGAGGATGCAAAAATGCATTTGGAAACACCTAGTCAAAAATGCTGGAAATAGGGGTCCCACTCAAGTGCAACTTCCTTCGCTCGAGCGGACATGCAAAGTGTGATGGGCCACTCGAGCGCAACTTCCTTCGCTCGAGCGGCCTGCAAACTTTGAAAAAGTACTAGTTGGGTGATTTTCACGCTCGACGGTCGCTCGAGCATGAGACTCAGGTTCTCGCTAGAGCGCAACTCTTGTCGCTCAAGCGGTCTGCAAAAACATGAAACTTCTGGGAGCTTGCATTTCACGCTCGAGCGGACTTTTGGTCGCTCGAGTAGAGATGCAAAAACGAAGGCCCAAAAGCATGCCTAATTAACCAAAATCCCAGCTTGAAATATACAAAACATGCCATGTATGCAATGGTTTGACTCCAAAGCTTCCAAAACTTAATTAAGTGATATAAATTGATGCAACACAAGATGAATTCTCAAAACACACGTAGGATAAGTACATGCAAGTTGAAATTCTTTGTGATCAACCTCCAAACTTCATGAATTACACATACATATGGAAATTCTTTGATTTCAAACTCAAGATGCTATGATATATGCATGCATGTATGGAATGACTTAACTTTCTTCAATTCTAGCTCAAATCCCTTATGAATTCACCTCACTCACTTGTTTCCATGCATTAATCAATTATATTACAAAGCCAAAGACTAGAATTCTTACCTAGAGTCTTAATTGCACAAGTGTAGAAGTTCACCTCTCAATTCTCTTCAATTCTTCAATTATTCCTAGCTTTGATCTCAACTCCTTCCTTCTCTTACTCTCCCTTACATTTTGTTTATGTGAATAGACTCAAAAATGTGTAAAACCAAAAGAGCTAATGCACAAACTAGCCTTATATAGGTTGGATTAGAGAGTTTAATTAACTAAGCTTATCACTAATCAAATGAGTACAATTTATTCTACTTAATTTGTTCTGAATCAAATTTCAGTTAAACCTACCATAAAATTCTAAAAATCCCAATTAACACATAAATCAAGTCAATTTCTAAATTGGATGCCGATAAGGCCTTCAATTCGCAAACCGAAATGAAAACATGAACAGATCTTCCTACATTAAACAAATATAAACACAAATAAGGCAACATATGATGCAAAATTTCACTTTAATCACATATTAGGCATAATTAAGCATGGATTAACGTTAATCATTGGTCGAGGTTGTTATACCCACGGTGTTCCACCTGTTCGAAAATAAGGTGGTACCGAGGACAAACATCAAAAAGCCTTTAGCGTACAAATGAATCAGATTAACGCAGTGATGAAAGTGCAGTCAGATGAAAGGCAGTGTAAGAAATCCAATTAAAGGAAAGGCAAGAATGCATGAAAACATAGTTCATACCTCAGTGGCCCTCGATGAAAGGTGGGAGGCCGGCTCCCTCAGCAAGAGGTCCTCTGGTGCGCCTAAAGCAAAATCGCTGAACCGTCTGATGCCTCCGGTTGGCAAGATATGTGTCTAGGGATGGTACCTCGCTGGATCAAAAGGTTGTACCCTCAATGGTAGTGGCTCCAGCTCAATCTCATGCTCAAACTCCACTTCGAGGTCAGCTTCAATACCCTGAGTCGCCTCACCAGCCTCGGCAACGATCGGCTCCTCCACTTCAACAATAGGTGGGAATATAGGTGGAACCTTCAGAAGGGCCCCGTCATATGGTGAATCATCTGCCATCTGGAAAATGGGTGGAAAGTAGGTGAACAGTGAAGAAAAATGGAGAAAATAGGGTAAACTTAGAAAAAGTCAACCCTAGGAGAGAGAAAATGGGAGAAAAAGTCAAAGCTAGGAAAAGTTCACGAAACTCGAGAGAAACCCGAGGGGAACAAGCCTAGAAGGGTGGAAATCCAAGAAAAAGTGTCTAAATCAAATTTTAATCAGTTCAAAAGGAAGAGAATCAAGAGGGTTTAGCAAATAAAGTTTGCGTGGGGAGTTGGAAAACGCGTAAAAAGCTCGGATCTAGAAAGAGAAAGTTTCTAGAGAGAGAGAGGGAAGAATTTCGGCCTTGGAGAAGTGAGGATATGAGCCCTTGTCATCTATACTTAAAGATCCCAGAGTGAAATCCCCAAATTGCCCTGAACTACCATCGGTGGCCGGCAGGTGGCCGGCATGCCACACTGGTGGCAGGCAAGACATTCTCATGGACGGCAGATGGTCGGCAACCACCTCATGCGGCCGGCAGGTGGCTGGTAGCCTTCCTTTGTGTCCTGATGTTGTTTTATGTCTTTGTTTCCCAAGAAGTGTAAAGAAGGTTCATTGATTGGGTTCAGATTGCTTCAAAGGAGGCTCAAAACTGTGTTTTGGCGCACGAGGTTCATCATTTGTCAACATGAACGAGGTGTATCCTTTTTAAACGTATTTCGATTCCTCCAAGAGGTAAATTGAAAAGTCCCATCAAATGTCGCTTCTATTCGTTTTATGCCTTCGTTCTCTTTTCGTTCCCTTTTGTTGCATAGAATATGCATTTCACATATACTTATGCCACATGCGCATCTTGCATCAGTTATGATTCACGCATAGAATATGCTCTTGCTCTATTATGCTTTTGTTTCTTGCATAGAATATGACTTCAATTAATTTGTTCACTTTGTGCACCTATCGCAATTGTTCACTTTGTGCATCTATCCCACTTGATTACTTTGTGCATCTATTGCACTTGTTCACTTTGTGCATCTATTGCACTTGTTCACTTTGTGTATCTATCGCACTTGTTCACTTTGTACATCTATCGCATTTGTTCATTTTAGCTATGCTCACTAAGTAAAGCTTTCATTAACAGGCAAACGATATTGGTTTGAGCTCTTGAAGGGTGTGTTGTCTTGGTTTTGTTGCTTGAATTGTTTCTTCTCTTCAAAAGGTATAAGGCTTTGCCTATTTGCTTGCTTTCTCTACTCTTTTTCTTGCAATTTTCCAATTGTTTTTGGGCTGTAAAACTTCTGTATTTTTTGGGCTGAAACTTGGATTTTAAGGCCATTGAAGGTTGAGAGGTGTTCCACCCTTTTTTGTACCTTGCTTTGAAGGCCTTTCCCTTTGTGTTTCCCACCCTCTTGCTAGCTTTTTCTAAGCTTTTAAACACTAATTTTTAGAGCTTTTTCAGTGGCAAAAATCATGTTTTGAAGTCCAAATTTGAACGGGTTAGCCTCTCCTCTTTGTGTCTTGATTACTAGCCTAGTTTGTGCCATGTTTTAGCATGTTAATCTACCTATTTGTAGCTCAATTCCATCATGTTTTAGGACTGTATTAGACCTATTTTAGCACTTTTTTTGGTTGATAGTTGCATCTGAGCTTTGTTTTGTATTCTTATAGTGTAATTGTCCTCATGAGTTTGGTGTTTTAGGCCTTAGACACCATCTTATTTTAGTTGATAGCATTTCTTTATGCTTTTCTCACTCATTTTCAGTACTAATAATCTCTGTAACCTCCCTCCTTTCTTGGCTTTTTGTTTTGCTTTGAAAGTGGTTCAAACAACTTGTTTGTTGAAAGCACGAGATTGAGATGTCATGCTTAATGGTTTAATCCCTTTGGCGTTCATTACCAACGGTATGATGTCTCTTTCATGCCTAAGACAACACTTGGTTTGAGCCTTCTTTCCATTTAGAGGACTTATACTCACCATTGGACTTAATGAATTAAAGGATGGTTGGTAATTTAAAATGGAGTAATTAAAACTTGGAATTAAAATGGTGCAAGATAATAACTTGGTTGTGTTCAATCAGACGATAATTGAATACATGGAAGCTTGGGCCATTTCATACTCATTAGTGATGAAAGTTTCCAAGGTCACCACTTCCCTTGATCTTTTATGAAAGGGAGGAGGTTTATAGTCTTATTTTGTTGCATTTATTAAACTTGCACACTTGGGTTCGCAAGCCATCATGCAATGAAATTGCTTGAGTTGGTGTTTGTGGCTTAAGTTCACTACTCCTTTGATTTGCTCATGAAAATGATGTGTGAGTTGTGCAAACAAACCCTTGAAAATACCCTGTGCATGCTCTGTTTATCGTCTATTGCAGCAAGATGAACTGGGCAACAGTGGCCGGTAGACCACTTTCCATGGCCGGCAATCCTCATCACTGATGCAAAATTCAATAGTGTGTCTTTGAGGCAAAGCAGAGTTACTCTGGAAGTGGGCAAAGGTGTATGTGTTCTATTGTGCAACAGAGGCTCTCTGGAAGCAAAACAGTGGCTTTTTAGATGGAAACCAAGTATGCGCATGAACATCCCTCGCTTCCCGAGGCGGAGTAGTTATCTTAATATTTAATTGTTTAACTTATTTACTTCTTTTAATTGCACTTGTGTTGTAATTATTTAATTAGTTAAAGTGGTTAACTAGTTGTGATGTTATAAATATTTTAGTTAACTAGAATAGTTAGTTAATTCATATGGTGCTGTAATAATTAGTTAAGTAGTTTAGCTAATTTCATTTTGGTTTGTAATAATTAGCTTAGCTTAGCTTAGCTTAATTAGCTAGTCAACTAGTTAGTTCATTCGGTCTCTCCTTCGTAAGAGCAAAATGTTATAGTAATGTGTATGTCTTCTAACCCCCACGTCTTTCTCCTTTTTATTTACTAGCGTATGATGGTTAGTTTAGGGACATCATGTTTTGTTTAGCATAATCCATGTTTGCATCCATTTGTATTGCATGCACTGAGGCTCGGTTCATTATTCTAATTGCATTATTAGCTTAAATACTTCGTTGAATACGTGCTTAGACCGCATGCTATTTCATCGATTCATATGCCATATTAATAGCCGAGCCTATTAGTTGCATTATTGTATGTGTTGCATTAGTCATATTGCATAGTTAGGAATCATGCATTTTTCTAACTCGTTTCACTTTTGGCTTGGAGTACTAGGTGAGCCTTTACTTGCTTTAGCATAATTACCTGTGTGTGATTGTTGCCATGTCTAGCATGCTTGCCATGAGGTTAAGTGCCTAAATGATAAACTGTTTGAATGCATGTGGATGAAGGCTATTTGCTTGAATTGGAATAATTTGAGTAATGTTCATATGCGATCACTTTTTCAAGTGGCACATATTTCGAAATAATTTTCAAAACAAACATGAATCGAAATGTTCCAATGCTTGCAAAGTTAGTCTATACTTGTGTGTGTGCGATCACATAGTAATACTAGCCTAATAAACCAGAATAAGAGCATATAATGTTGATAAAAAATCATATCATGATTAGTAGAGGCCGATCTTTGATCGGACGAGCGGGGGTGCTCAATTCATGACCTTCCCCTCTTGTACCTAAGTTCCCGAGCCAAGACAATCTTGGTGATGACGAACACGTGGCCTTTGGCACGAGTCATGGGTTTCCTAAATTTCTCCAAAATAAAAAATATTTAGGTGGCTACTCTGTATCTGGCAAAGCAGTCCATTTTTGACAATTTGATTCAAAATCGATTTTTCAAAAGATTTGTCGGATTTATACTCTTTGGTGTTTATCAATTTCACATTGCACTTGTGAGATTAGATTCAGAACCGCAGGAGTATGAATTGTAGGGCTTATTTCGCCTTCCGAAAGGGGGCACAGAAAAGTCGAGCTACAGTTTTTAGTGACACTGTTGGGGAATTTAAAGAACTTGACTTGAAATTCATGATATGAACTTTTATCTACACTTATATGTTTATTTGCATTGCATTTGCATTGGTGCGCTTAAGTCACTGTGTTTGCCATATGCTATTCCTGGACGATTTGCCAGAGGCTCGCCTAAAAGGCTTGTCAAAAGGCTGACCAGTCACAGGCTTTGCCACGATGGGAACACAACCCTTGGATCTGGACTACTACTACCGTTTGATCCTCCTTTCACTTCTCAGTGTTAGGCGTGAGAGGTATATTAGGTAGTCTTACTGAGGTACCTTTTTGACCATTTGGCCTAGTTGCATATCGAAATCCGTAGAGACTGTTCCAAATTAGGACATGATGCTCACCCGAATATAGGATTGCGTGAAACCACATTGTTTGAATAGTGAACCCTAGTTCCTGACGAAACTAGGACATGGTAACCCTACCCCCTCGTAGGGGTGTTTTGGTTATCACTTAACTGCTATGTGCTTTACAGTGAAACTATACAAGAACGTGCGTATCAGTTGCAAGTTGGGTATCAGTTTTGGGGACCGAATTCAGTATTGAGTGCAGTTCTACAGCTTTGATTACATCTGTGTGTTGTTAACATCTGAGCTGAGGTGTTGTACGGTTAGTGATTACTGCTTTCTTTTTGCTTTATTTCTTTTTGCTAAGTAGTATAACACCATAGCTTCGGACAGTTCAGTTATCTCCCAAGCACTCCGGACCGATGTCAGAAGGCTTTACAGAGCTGGAGATCTCATTAGGGGACAGCCCGTGTTTACTTCGCTCCCGCTGGTTACTAAACAAATGAGAGTAAGGCAGAGTTCACCGGTTCAATTTTTACAACAGTCACCCCTCATTTCACCTGCATCTAGTCAAGCTCAGTCTTCTACATCTAGTCCAGTACGAGATCACTCCCCAATTTCAATGGCACAGTATCCCCCGGTCAGTATGGAGGACTTGATTCACCACCTTCAGTAAACAGTTGAAACCATGCAGCATGACGCTGCTCATCAGGCCGAGGTCATAGCACATCAGGCTGAGGTAATAAACAGGCTACAATAACAACAACCACAGCCAGTAGTAGCTTCTGCATCTCATACACCTCCTACGGGTATCCCAGTACCCGGAGCCACTGCCCATGCTGAAAATCAGGGCAATCCGACAGAGCCGATCCCACCACAAACCTCCAAAGCACCTGTGTATCAAATCAAGGCTCCATTTGAGTTTGAGGTTGACCCGACTATACTTAAGGTCAATAAAATAGAGAAGCTCTTCAAGAGGGCACAGGGTGTTAACTCTATCCTCGATATAGAAGACAGATATACTGACTTTGCAGTGACATTGCCAGACCAGTTCAAAATGCTACACATCGATCAATTTGATGGTTCCAAAGACTCCATGGTTCATCTTCGGCTGTTTTCAGACATCTTGCGGCCGATGGGTCTGACCAGATTACAGAAACTCTCTCTTTTTGGTCGAACCCTATCAGGAATAGCAGCTATCTGGTATATGAAGCTAGAAGATTCTGTGAAGCAGAGTTGGAAGGAAATGGCTGAGGCCTTTATAGCACAATACTCATACAACACGCAAATCGAGGTCATAACTCGTGATCTTGAGGCAACGCTTCAGGAGCCGAAGGAGGGCTTTTTAGAATTTGTAACAAAGTAGAGGGCCAAAGCCTCAATGATGACTACATGGCCTTCCGAGAAAGATCAAATAAGGATGGTAGTCCGCAATCTGCACGGGATGTTGTTGCAGAAGATGATTATCCTACCTTTGTTCACATTCACCGAGCTCTATGAGATGGGTGTTCAGATTGAAGATGCCATAAAACAGGGGTTGATTACTGATAAGAAAGAGCAGGCCAAGAGGCCTTTTGTGTGTAGTTCCAATGCAGCCACCAGTGGTAGCACAGTTACGCAGCCTTCGGATGTAAACGTTGTCACCACCACAACCAAGACCACCAATCCCTTTGCTAATACAACACCATAAACGTCAACCAACCCTGCCCGATCCCAAAGGACCTTTACCCCACTCTACATGCCTTTATCTCAAGCCATGAAGGTGTTGATTAAAAAGGAGCACCTCAAGCCATTAGAGCCTCGCCCATTATCTGATCATCTCCTACCTAAACACAATCCAGCCAAATACTGCGCATTTCACCAGTGGCACAGTCACGACACCGACTAATGCTTCAGGCTGCATCATGAGATTCAAGACCTCATTGACAATAAGGTGATTGCACCACCCTAAAAAACAAATGTGACTACAAACCCTCTCCCGACCCATAATCAAGTTCCCAAACCTCACAATCTAAACCTAATCCATACATTGGCCATCCCCTATGACCCTAGTGTATATATTACCCCTTCCCACCTATCTAGACCGATGGTGTTCATTCCAGAAAGCACAGATTTGTGCATGATGGACACGTCTGCACTTCAACCTAAACCTGTGATGGTGACAGTTGCAATACAACGGAGGCAGGCCTTTAAGGAGAGTACGAGCTCGTTGCCTGGGTGCTCTGAGGACTTGTCTGAGGGGGAGTATGATCCAAGCTGCTACATTATGCCAATTGATCAAGTCAAGCCAGAAGTGGTGTTGTCAATTGTAGTGGAGGTCAATGTGGTTAGAGAGGATGGCCCGAGCCAAGGTTTAGATGATCTAGCGGAACTTGAGGAGGACTTAGACAACCTGCAGTTCTTTGACGAACAAGGTCAAGGGGAAGTGCAGATTGACTGGTTCGATTTGAATGGATCAGTGGACAACTCTGGGTGGTTGAGTAATGAACCAGACAGAAAGGAAGGAATCGAAACAAAATCGGAGGAAAAGAAAGTAGGAATTGCTGTAGTGGCCAAAATGGCTGATGAAAAGGGGAAACTACCGGAGAACACAGGCGTGAACAATTTACTTCAGGAACTGGGCACTGTGAGTACTGTGGACACAGAACAGGAAGCTGCGCTGAAGCGGTTTACACAAGAGAGAGTTGAAGACAACCAGAAAGCTGTAATGACCCAACATCCTGCAGGGGATGCTTGTGAGGTGAAAGTGATACAAACGGAGCCAGAAAACTGTTTGTCAGCTGCCGGAGGTGTATGGTAGGAGGATGACGATCTACTTTTGGCTTACACTGACGAAAACTACGATGAGTGCCTTCCAGACAACACATGGTACGCAGAAGAGATAGACCACATGACAAGGAGTGGGCGATATTTCAAGCCACCACACTTAGACCAAGCTGAAGCATTTGGGAAAGACAGAGAGGTTGAGAAACGGATAGAGAAGCAACTGGAAAAAGAGGCAGTGTTGAAGCAACTAAAGAAAATCCAAGCCGACATCTCAATCTGGGGTCTTCTTATGGCCTCTCCTGTGCATCGACAAGCTGTACTATCAGTAATGGACAAAGCTAAGCTGTCCATTGACACTACCCCTGAACAGCTTATGGGATTGGTCTTCCCAGATGGTGTCAAGCCAACCCTAACCTTTTCTGATAAAAAACTGCCGCCGGAAGGCTCAGCTCACAACAAACCCCCGTACATATCAGTTGAATGCAGAGAAAAATGGGTACCAGTGGTGTTGGTCGACACTGGTTCAGCTATCAACGTCTGTCCTTCGAGCACAGCTTATGCCATCGGCCTTAGACCGTCAAACTTTGTGCCCATCGCCTAAGTGATTCGGGTATATGATAATACAAGCAGGGAGGTTATGGGCACAGTACAAATCAAAATCCAGGTAAGCCCAGCTCAGCAGGATGTCGAGTTCCATGTCCTGGATGTCCCGGCCACCTTCAACTTACTGTTAGGGAGACCATGGTTGTATCTGGTGAAAACAGTCTCCTCTACCCTCCATCAAATGCTGAAATATCCTCACGGGAAAGGAGTGGCGATTGTTTTTGAGAATTCGTCTATCCATCCTCCACCAAAGGTAAATACATCGGTGTTGGAGATCGTTCATGGCAAGGAGGATGTGTTCCTTTTAGGGTTTATGCTGGCTGACGCCCGAGTAGTGCAAACCATCTTCACTGCTGATGAGGGCATGTATGTCAGCGCCCAATCAATCTATGTAATGAACAAACTGTAGTATGTGCCAGGAATGGGACTTAGAAGAAGTCGCCGGAAAGGCATCACAGCATTCGCCCATGTGCCGCATAATCCACATACCTTTGGTCTAGGTTATGTACCCACCAAAGAGGATTGGGTAAGGAAAAGATAAGAGATGGTAGGCGGAGCCAGAGATAAGTAGGCCGGGAAACACTGTGAGCTCATTCACAAGCCAATCCGGGGAACGCTGAATGGCCACTCTGTTCAGGAGGGAGAAGACTTCCCCTTTTGCTATTTTCCTGAGCCCTAGATGAATTCTGCGAAGCAGCGTGTTCTTGGCTTCGAAATCTTCTTCGACCTGTAGTTACAAGATAATGATGCCGAGAAAAAGACTAAACCAAGTGCTAAAGCTGAAAAGAGCATGGAAAGTGACTCGGACAATAGCGAGCTTGGAGTAGGGGCAGCACTGGCATGTCTCCTTACAGATCCTCCGGCTGACTCAGAGAGCTTGGGGGTTAACCTTATAATCTCCAAAATCGGGGACCAACCGGGTGTGAACCCATCTAGTAGCATTTTGGATGCATCTGAAGCACCATCTCTCATCTCGCAGCTGGAGGAGGGCTACCTGTCTAGTTCCAAGTTAGGTAATGAGCCAGAATCTGATTCCACAGAGTCTGTGGAGTCAGAATCAGATTCCAATTCTTCTGAGTCCGAGTCTAGTATTCCTAGAGGTGATAACCCGGATGCCAAGGTCTTGTCCAAGTCCTCTTTTTCTTTTGCTTTTGAGTTGGTTGTAACTGAAGAGCTGGACCTTATGAATGAGAACGCTGCTGATTTTGAGTATTTCTCTATGCCGCTTGTTTATTGCATTGACCAAGATTTTCAGAATTTTAATAAAAACAAAGAGGAAGGAATTCCTCTGGTTTTGAAAAACTTGATTAATCAAGAGGAAGAGAGGTTTGCCAAACCCTGCGCTGATTAAATCATTGTTGTTAATGTGGGTACTGAGAAAGATCCGCGTCTGGTCCAGATCGGGTCCACGTTGTCTTCCGAGAAGCACGAGCGCTTACTCGTTTTATTAAAAGATTTCAAAGATGTTTTCACATGGCCCTACGAAGACATGCCTGGAATCGATCTTGAAATTGTACAGCATCGAATCCCTCTTGACCCTGAGGCCCGACCCGTCAAGCAGAAGTTGCACAGAATCCATCTGGATTGGGCGCTAAAAATCAAGGAGGAGGTCACCAAGCAAATCAAGGAAGGTTTCTTGTTAGTATCTGAATATCCAACTTGGTTGGCCAACATCGTCCCAGTGCCAAAAAGGGATGGTAGAATCCAGGTGTGTGTGGACTTCTGGGATTTGAATAGAGCCAGTCCGAAGGACGACTTTCCTTTACCGCACATTGATGAGCTAGTGGACTTCACTGCGGGTCATGCATTGTTATCCTTCATAGACGGGTTTTTCGGGTATAAGCAGATTCTGATGGCGCCCGAGAACAGAGAGAAAATCGCGTTTACTACGCCGTGAGGTATCTACTGTTATCGAGTTACGCCATTTGGGCTGAAGAATGCCGAGGCTACCTATCAAAGGGCTACAACCACTATTTTGCACGACATGATGCACAAAGAGGTCGAGGTGTACGTGGACGACATGATTGTCAAGTCCAAAGAAAGAGAGGGCCACTACACCGCCTTGAAGAAATTCTTTCAACGGATTAGAGAATACAAATTGAGGTTGAATCTGCAGAAGTGTACTTTTGGCGTAACAGCAGGGAAAATCCTGGGCTTTTTTATCACAGAGGGGGGCATCAAAGTAGATCCTTCCAAAATCAAGGTCATCCTAGAAATGCCACCACCAAGGACTGAAAAGGAGATGCGAGGCTTTCTAGGTAAAATGTAATTCATAAGACGGTTTATTTCCAAATTAACCTTGACTTGTGAACCACTTTTTGGTCTCTTAAAGAAAGGATAGAAATTTCGATGGAATGATCGATGGCAATTCGCTTTTGAGCAAATTAAGCAGTACCTTCAGAATCCACCTGTGTTATCCCCGCTAGAGCTGGGGAAGCCTTTGATTCTACATTTGTCAGTAACAGACACGACAATGGGATGCATGATTGCTCAAGAATCTGAGGATAGGGTGGAGAAAGCTGTCTACTACTTGAGCAAGAAAATGCTAGATTATGAGACCCGCTATACTCCGATGGAGAAAGCTTGCCTAGCCTTGGTATAGGCTACCAAGAAGTTGAGGCACTACTTGTTAATTCACTCCGTAATTCTGGTTTCGAGATTAGATCCAATCAAATATCTCTTTGACAAACCAACGCTTACAGGTAGGCTAGCCCGTTGGTTGTTTCTCCTCTCTGAATTTGATCACAAGTATGTTACCCGCAAGTCGGTCAAGGGGAGAGCAGTAGTGGAGTTCTTGGCAGATCACCCAATAGAAAGAAATGAAGTGGTGGAATACCTGTTCCCAGATGAAGCCATTCTGCAAGTCGAGGAAGAGACTTGGACAATGTACTTTGATAGAGCGTCTAATCAATACGGTTATGGGATAGGTGTGTTGCTGATAGCACTCGATGACTCCCATATACCTTTAGCCTTCAACCTATGGTTCAAGGTATCCAATAATGAAGCGGAATATGAGGCATGTATCGCTGGTTTAGAAGCCGCCCTGGAACTAGGGGTAAAAAGATTGGATGTTATCGAGGATTCGTCTCAAGCAAATGGAGACTAGAAGGTCAAAGAAGAAAAGATGAAGGTTTATCACCAGACCCTGGACACTCTGATTCCTAGATTTGAAAAGCCAACATTCACACATCTACTGAGAGAGAACAATAGGTTCGCTGACGCTTTAACAACTCTATCTTCTATGGTAGACATCCCACTCGGAGTCCGGATGTGTCCGATTGTCATTGAACAAACATACACGCCGGCCTATAAAACTAGAGCCGCAATAGATGAAGCGCAAGACAAAAACCCTTGGTACTGTGATATTTGGAACTTCTTGGAAAAGGAGATTTATCTACCGGGGGCAAACGCCAAAGACAAAAGGGAAATATGGCAAATAGGCGTCCAATTTATCATCTACAGAGGTAAACTATACAAAAGGGGTCATTTGGAAATGCACAAGTTGTGTGTTGAAAAAGAAGAATCAAAGCGCCTGATGGAGGCCATCCATGGAGGAGAGTGCAGAGCGCACATAAATGGAGTGATGTTAGCTCGGAAAATTCTCAAGCAAGGTTACTACTGGTCCACTATGGAGGAGGATTGTGTTAGTTTTGTTCGGCGATGCCACAAATGCCAAATTCATGCTAATCGCATGAATATCCTGCCGTCAAAACTATACAACATGACTTCACCAAGGCCTTTCTCGGTCTGGGGAATCGACATCATCGGCGCAGTCACACCAAAAGGGTTGAATGGATATGAATACATTCTGGTGGTAATTGATTACTTTACAAAGTGGGTGGAAGCTTAGTCCTACGTAGTGCTGAAAGCATCGTATGTGGCCAAGTTCATCCGGAATAACATCATTTGCTGATATGAAGTCCCAAACGAGATCATATCAGATAATGGCTCCCACTTCAAGAAAGAAGTGATAAACTTGTTAGAGAAATACAATGTGGCTTTTCATAAGTCATCTACATATAGGCCGTAAACCAACGAAGCTATTGAGGCCGCCAACAAGAACATCAAGAATATTTTGCAAAAGATGGTTGAGACCTACAGGGACTAGCCAGATAAATTGTCATTCGTACTCTGGGGCTATAGAACTTCAATCCGGACATCTACAGGGGCAACTCCTTATTCTCTTGTCTATGGGATGGAAGTTGTTCTACTAATTGAAAAAAAAGTCCCATCACTGCGAGTTATGGCCGAGTGTCAAATAGCAGAGGCGGACTGGCAATAGAGCAGATTCGAAGAGCTGATGTTGTTTGATGAAAGAAGGCTGAAAGCATTGTATCACGTTCAGGGCTATCAACGCAGAATTGCTAGGGCTTTTAACAAGAAGGTTAAGTCCCAGAATCTCAGAGAGGGAGATATGGTGCTGAAAGACAACCGAGCTCCAATTCATGACCCTAGGGACAAGTTCAGACCCAATTGGACTAGTCCTTATATCATCAAAACAATCTGGTCGGTATTCTCATAGACCTGGATGGCCTGGAATTTTCCCAACCGATCAACATGGACAAGTTGAAAAAATACTATCCCTGAGAGGCTCGCTAGGCTGAAAACCCAAAAGGGCGACCTATGCAAAAGTTAGAGCATGAAAAATTAGAAATAAAAAAAACTGAGCTCGCAAGGTTAAAAACCCTAAAGGGCGGCCTTGGCAAATGTTAGAGCGCAAAAGGAGAGAGTTAATACTCGAGTGAACCTGAACTGAACTACGTAAGGCCTGATTCCCATCTTCGGGATACGTAGGCAACTTCATCTTGAAGTTCGGTCGTAAATACCTCCAATTCAACTGTCCTGCCCATGTGTCTGATTAGGTCATCTTTGTTTGTTCTTCACCTGAGGGTTCGGTTGTGATCTTCATTCTGAGAGAAGAGCTGGTTACAATGCTGAGCAGTGGTGTTCAATCAAGGGGCAATTTATGATCTTTTGATTCGGAGTTGTACATCTTGAGGATTGATTCCGTTCGTGCCAAGTGATGATCCTTTTCGAAAATCATTTTGAAAAGTTTAATAAAAGTTGATTTTGTTCAAATTTTACTTTTTACAACTTAGACCATTTTTGGACCAAAAAGAAAATTTTCAGTGCTCACAACTTTAATTTTAGTGATTTCAACTTAAAGTTCTCCAACTCTCTGATACAAATCAAAGTTGCTTTTATTACATTCAAAAAACTTGAAAATAAAGGTTAAAGAAATAAACTAGGGGCATAGATGACTCAGGTGCTCCTACGTCCTCCACCTGTACTTGTGGAAGCTTTTGAAGCCAAAGTGGGCCCGGTTTGTGCCTCATCCTCGATCTAAGTCAAGCATTCACCAGAAAGGGCGCAATTGAAACTAGGGGCAGGGGCCAGAAGCTCTCTCGTCCTCCAAGCAGTGAGGTACCTAGCCAAGTGTGAACCACATATGGGGAATGAAACCGGGTACTCTACCCCCTCCTCTAAGCAGGTCTGATCATGCCCAAACTGACGTCTGAACCGGAAATGGAAGTAGAACACACAGTGCGTAAGGCCGATCAATTGTATGCCAGGCTGCTAAGCCATGCTGTAACTCATCTCAGTTAGGTTAAGCCAGGGACAACGCCAAGCTATGTTAGTAGCAGACCTGTTGCACATCCAGTGGCGCCACCATCCCTCATTCGGGAAATCCACTAGAAATAGCCTCTAGCTGAGTACACAGGGCAAGAGTCCACTACCTTCAGCTTATCCATAAGCCACACCTAGGAAGGGATTAAAGAAAAGAGAGTTTAAAGAATAAAGAGATGTATGTTGAGAGAAAAGTGCGAAAAGGGCTTTAAGAGAAAAATAGAGCATGAGTGCCGAGCGATGTGAGAAACACATATGAGAAAGGGTGGGAAGCAATACCTGAAGAAGTAGTGGGCTCCCCATTAATCTGGTAGTCTTCTGTCGATGAAAGGTGTCTAAGCCCATCAAAGTCTCAGCCATCGCCAAGCTAATGTAACTCTTACCTTTTTTCAAACCTTTGGCCACTCCGATCAATCAAATGTTGGACCCGCCAAAACTAGGGGCAAGAAGGAAATGAGCAAGCATACATAAGCAGAGGGCATGTTGCCGAAATCCTCACCAGAGAAGGTCGCCTCTATCACTGATGTCAGAAAATCGATGGATCAAATTGGGAATGTCTAGCTCTCCATGATAGGCCAAAGATCGAGCCTCGTGCAGAATGAGCCCACACATCCATCCCAATGCTTGGGCGTGGCCAAAACGGGGCTGACGTATGATTTTCTCATCGCGCCGGGATTCCAATAGTGCCTGAAATTCTTCAATTGTTGGGCAAATTTCTTGACCCCTTTAGCTAAAGACATTTGTAATCGGGGTCCAGCATCGTGCCATGGCATGAAGGAATAGAATACGAAGTGGAGTACGGCTCAGCGAAAAAAGTGCATTTATGCCAAAACCCCAAAAATTTACCTTTTCCGAGCTGTCTAAAGTCGTTAGCCAATTTGAGAGCTTTTCGGCAAAAAATGGCTCCTTTTCTGAAGAAATTGCAGCTAAAATGAAGTTCTGGGAAGAATTCACAAAGCTCAACCTTTTGTAAAAGATAATGCAGTAAGTGGAAGCCAGCTAACAATCTGGAGGCACTTTACATTAATGGGCGGCAGGTGGCTGGCAGGCTGCATTGGTGGCCGGCAACCACCTCTTGTGGCCGGCATATGGCCAACAGGCTCTATCTCTGGCCGACAGCCTTCTTTTCAGGCCTACTACCCACTTGTCTGCTCGGCAATGCTGAAAACAGGTGTTTTTGTCTTGATCTTTGAGTGTTTTAAGGTCTTGTTTTGAGTCTTTTTGGTTTTAGCAAGTTTGTTTATTTGTATTTGAGTTGTTTTTGCTTTGTTTATCGAGTTATATGTTGTATTTTTCTTTGTTGGTCGGTTCATTACCCGATTAAGAACATCGTTTCAATCAAACGCGTAGTTGGCCAATTCGATTTCATGTACATTTCATGCAAATATGGTGCTCATGATGCAAAAATAACAACACTTTTTATAAAAACTGCAAGGTTTTATTCCGATCATGGTTTTTACAAAGAGGATTACAAGTTTCAAAGAACAATAAAACCTATCTGAAGCTATACATCTGCTAATGCTACCAAACAAAAAGAAACTAAGAAAAAAATCAAAAATCAGCACTGGTCACCTCAGGCCTAAGAGGCCCTCTTCGCCCTCTTCCTTAGAGGAAAGGACTCTGGCGCACTATCTCCATCAACGCCGCTGTCTGAATCAGTCTCTGAGCCAAAACCAGAGCCTACATCGTCTCTGCACTCTGCCCCAGAACCTGCCTCGGCATCATCACCTCCATTCTCGGAACCCGAGCTGGCACCATTGTCTCCATTCTCGGATGACTCAAAATGCCGACTCACTACCTCCTCAGAGTCACTGGTCTCAGCATCCTCATCACTTAAGATGGGCTCTGGAGGACTGCTCCAGCCTCAGGTGCCTCTATCCCTCTCTCTCGTCCCTACTACTAGAGGGGGTACTACTGGTGCTAGTGCTGGTGCTGGTGCTACTGTCACTGCTGGAGCCATTGGTATAGGTGGGATCTAAAAAAGACAGTTGTCAACATATCAGTTACAGTTTATGTATCAGATACAAGCATAGTACGCAGAATAAGTGGTATGCGGAAGTCCGATGCAGTATGAGTACAGTGTGTGAATATAGTGTATCAGATATAGTGTGTCAGATGCAGTAGATTACAGTTGGAATGCCAGTGTATCAGTGGAAATTTGATAGCATGAAATGCAAACTAAGGAAATTACCGGGATGCCGTGGAGACCGAGCAGCGTCTCCCTCCTCTATACCATGCCCATCAAAGAGGCTATCAGCTCGAGAGCGCTCTCTGTGTACTCATTCGATGCCTGCAAATGCATTTGGATGATCAATATCTACAATAAATATATCTAAAATGAAATACGGAATGCAAATGGTAAAGTGTAGTCCATACCTGGGATGGGCCTCGAACTCCAACTAGCTCGTGACCAGCCACTGCAGGCTCAATCAGGATCTGGTAAGCCACCCCAGTATGCGCCCAGCATGTTAGCGCGATAGGAAGCTCTAGCCAGCCGGTGCCCTGCTTTGCCAGGGAAGCCCCTCTAGCACGGGCCTTTGTTGCCCTACGCACCTCTCTCGCTACAGAAGCCCTCGCTCTCTTGCCTCCACGAGCGCCTGTCAGAGGTGGCATAAAATAGGTCTGAATGAAGGTCACGTAGTCGCTCTCTGCTCTAAAATAATCAGCATCCAAGCCCACCATAAACTGAGTAACTGCATCAACGGATAGGCTGTCTATTGATCTCATAGACTCTGGCGGTGCCATCAGGACGATTGGGTCCGGCAAGCCCACAGTCAGTCGAACGAACCGCTCACTCAGAAACCAGGCTCGGCAGATTGGGCCCTCAAGTAGAATGCGGAAATGAGAAGTGGCCCAAGGCCAGGTGTACTGGTCCCGTATCCCAGCCGGCATCATGGCCCAAGGCTGCCACATGATCTATAAACAGAGAGTGTACAGATTGTTAGTTGCTGTCAGTTGTTAAAATGTGAATCAAAACAGTTGTAAAGCAGAAATGACTGTGTTTTGGGTTACCTCGTGGGCGGCCACTGTGTAGAAGTAGTGGTGAAAGAATGCGAAGGACTCGCGGCTCTGACGCTGACATCTGCCATCATATCGCCTTGAGTAGGAGATTGCCAGAGGAAGCTCCTCCATAGGCTCTGGGGCAAGAGCTGGGAAATAAGCATAAACCCACAGCTGCAAGGAAGGTACAGTAATATGTGAGCACAATACATGAACAGATATAGAAAATGTAAAGCAGAAAGCATACAACATTAATGGATATAAAAAGTGCAAAGCAGAAAGCATAGGGCATGAAAAGATGCAGAAAGTGCAAAGCAAAAAGCACAGGTGTTGAACAAATATAAAGCAGAAAATGTAAAGTGCAAAGAGAGAACTAAAATGCATACCTCCCAGGCTCGCCAGTAGCCTCCGATCAACTCTCCCCTCAGGCGGGAGGTAGAGCTCATGTAATTTTACAGAGTGGCGGAGCCAGCTCTGTCCCAATCATTGAAGTGAACCTGGGGAAGGGTCACCAGGGCGCTCAACAGATATAAGCCCACTATCACGACCCAAACCTGCCCCTATAGGTTTAGCGTCGTAACCGACCAGTAATCCTTAGATTACCAAATGCCTCTCATCAAAATAACATATAATTAGAGGCTACGAAAGCAAATATATAAAGTATACATAGTCCACAGATAATCCTACACTTTTATAAACAAACGAGTGACGTCAAAAGATACAATATTTGCACGTCACTCCATATACATATAAGCAGAAAATATATTCGTAATTCAAAAGAAACAAAGTCTTATACATTCACAAAAAAAAAAAAAAAAAAAAAAAAAAAAAAAAAAAAAACGTAGCCACCAAACTTGACTTAATCTGGAACATCCTCGGGAGGCACAAAGGCTGGCTGAGAAAAATTGAGACGCCAGGTCCTCAACTCTGAGCCTGGTCATGTGCCTGATCACCTGCATACATAATATAATTAATGAGCGGAAGCCTAGTGAATAATAACAGAGTAAAGAGTTTGAATGAATGAAGTCCAAACCAAATTCAGAAATTAGAATTTAGATTCATGAACAAATTCATATACATATTCATATTCATATTCTTGTTCAAATTACATACAGAAAACAGAGTTCATGCTTGATCATACGTGGTACATCCATTAGTGCTAACAGAGCAGATACAGAACAGATGTAGAACAGATGGTGGTTATGAGTAACCAGTTTCATAAAGGAACCTCTGGATCCGGGTAACAGATGATAGATATGCTGAACTCCATGATAGAGCCTTTGGTATGGGTAACAGAGTACAGACATATTAAGTTCCATGATGGAACCTCCGATACTGGGTAACAGCTAACAGATATCACATGATGCTAAGAATGCCACGAATACATTGCCAAAAATCAGACAATCATTCATTGTACAGAACATAACATTTCAGAAAATAGATCTTATTTCATCATACAAAAAATAAATAAAGTGGAACATAGCTTTACTAAGTTATTACTCACAGATGGCTCCGAGTGCAAACAGACATAGCACACTAATCAAACGGTTTACGGCACGTGACCTACATCAACACATAACGAGAACACATTTGAAACACATGTTGGAATATACTTAACTCATTACGTTCTTATCTTAGTGTGTTTCTACATTTTTCCCTCATTATTATGTCTTAATCTTAGCCTAGGAATGCCTAGGATGCAATGAGGATGCAAAAATGCATTTGGAAACACTTGGTCAAAAATCCTGGAAATAGGGAGCGAACATGCAAAGTGTGATGGGCCGCTCGAGTGCAACTTCCTTCGCTCGAACGGTCTACAAACTTTAAAAAGTACTGGTCGGGTGATTTTCACGCTCGACAGACACTCGACGGTCGCTCGAGTGTGAGACTCAGGTCCTCGCTCGAGCGCAACTCTTGTCACTCGAGCAGTCTGCGAAAACATGAAACTTCTGGGAGCTTGCATTTCACGCTCAAGCAGACTTCTAGTCGCTCAAGCGGAGATGCAAAAACAAAGGTGGCCGCTCGAGCACAAGATCTGTTGCTCGAGCGAAGAGATCGAATTCTGGAATTTCCAGATTCGCCTCTAAGCTTCCAAATTCAACTTCAAAGCTACAAAACTCATCCTTTTGGACCAAACACTTGAGAAAACACATTTAAACTTGGAAAACATTGAAAATTCAAGATCATTTCATGAAATCAAGGCCCAAAAGCATACCCAATTGACCAAAATCCCAACTTGAAATATACAAAACATGCCATGTATGTCGCATGCGCGTCTTGCATCAGTTATGATTCAAACATAGAATATGCTCTTGCTCTATTATGCTTTTGTTTCTTGCATAGAATATGCCTTCAATTAACTTGTTCACTTTGTGCATCTATCGCACTTGTTCACTTTGTGCATCTATCGCATTTGTTCATTTTAGCTATGGCCACTAAGTAAAGATTTCACTAATAGGCAAACGATATTATATGTACAGTTCATTCAAAGGAATTCTAGGCATTCATGTCTCAGTATGAGAACCTACACGGCTTTGCAGGTGAGATTGTTCGTGCATCTATCACACACCCCTCTATGGTTTTATCTCGGGACATGCAAAACGCGACCCCGAGCGGTTTTTCTTGTTTCTCAAGACGCATGAAGCGCGGCACTGGGTGTGTTGTATCTCAGGACACATGAAGCCCGACCCTGGGCGGGTTGTATCTTAGGATGCGTGACACACGGTCCTAGGTGGGTTTTATCTCGGGACGTGTGAAACACGACCCAGTTTTCTTGTATCTCAAGATGAGTGACGCGCAGCCCAGGACGAGTTTTATTTCGAGACATGTGAAACACGACCCGGAGTGATTTTCTTGTATCTCAGGACGCGTGACGTGCGGCCCTGGGTAGGTTGTATCTCGGGACGTGCAAAACACGACCTTGAGGGGTTTTCTTGTATCTCAGGATGCGTGACACGTGGCCCTGGGCGGGTTGTACCTCGGGACGTGCGAAACACGACCCTGAGCTATTTTCTTATATCTCACGATGCATGAAGCGCAGCCCTAGGCAGGTTATATCTCGGGACGTGCGAAGCGCGAACCTGAACGATTTCTCTTATATCTCAGGACGCGTGTAGTGCGGCCCTGGGTGGGTGGTATCTCGAAAAGTGTGAAGCGTGAGCCTGAGCGATTTCTTTTGTATCTCAGGACGCATGAAGCGCGATCCTGGGTGGGTGGTATCTCGGGACGTGCGAAACGCGAGCCCGAGCGGTTTCTTTTATATCTCAAGATGCGTGAAGCGCGGCCCTGGGCAGGTTGTATCTCGGGACGTGCGAAGTGCGAGCCTGAGCGGTTTCTCTTGTTTCTCGGGGCATGTGAAACCCGGACCCGAGAGGTCTTCCTTGTTTCTCAGGATGTGTGAAACGCGACCTTGAGCGATTTTTGTTCCTTTTTTCTCAAGTCGCGTGCAACGCGATCCTGAGCAATTTTTGTTCTTCAGTTTCTCGAGGCGCATGAAACGTGACCCCAAGCGGTTTTTGTTCTCAGTTTCTCAAGATGCGTGAAATGTAACCCTGAACGGTGTTTTCTTTTCTCGTCTCGCGTTTTGACATGGTCGGCGCGTGTTTTAGTTCTTTTTACATGGAACCGGTGTCGATTTATCTTGAAGCTACTCATTCATATGTTGTTATCTTGCTTATCGCACTTGTTATTGCTTATTGCATCATCTCATATGATCATACGTTTTCAAAATAGACGGCTTCGCGTATCGTGTGAGTCCAACTTTCAAACTTAGATTGTGCATATCATTTGCATTTTGCCCCAGAACTACGCTGGTTTGATTCCTTGCAAAGGGATACGTAGGCAGCCTGCGAGCGCAACCATTTATTTATGTCTTGATTGTTTGTCCAAGTCTTACGGCCTTGTCAAAATGGGTCGTCTTCGGGCTTTGACATTCACTCACGTCCTTTCATGACTCTGAGTTCTGTCAAAGATGGGCAATTGTAAACATCCCATTTTTGACGCCCCTTACAATTTAGACGTCATCGCATGCACACCCGATGATGTGTTTATGTGCTCACCAAGTGCTCGAAGTCCTCAGCGGAATGCCACAACTTCGAGTCTTTCAAACCCTATACCCCTGTTGCCTCATTCTTGGACTAAGACTTGGTTCTTCAAGCCTGTGGCTTCTGGTGGCCTGTCGGCCACCTTTTTGGACAGCCAGCCATCACTTTTTGGTTGCCAACCACTGATGTGGTCTGCCGGCCGCCAGTTTCTTTTGTAGATATTTTGTGACAGTTATGCCAGCTATTTGCACAGATGCATGTATCTTCACCCACATGTAGGGCTGGATGTTCTTGAGGAGAATTCATGTTTTCTATATATAGAAGGCCTCTCTCTCATATTTTAAGGTTGGAAACATTTTAGAACAAAATTTTTTCTCTCTCTCTAGCAAATCACTACACTTTTGCCTACAAATCCTTAGCCTTTGCCTATACACCTTTAACCAAATCTTCTCATCTTTGAGCTGAGATACTTTTAAGCTTGGTTTGAGCTCTTGAAAGGTATATTGTCTTGGTTTTGTTGCTTGAATTGCTTCTTCTCTTCAAGAGGTATAAGGTTTTGCCTATTTGCTTGCTTTCTCTACTCTTTTTCTTGCAATTTTTTAACTATTTTTGGGCTGTAAAACTTCTGTATTTTTTGGGCTGAAACTTGGGTTTTAAGGCCATTGAAGGTTGAGGGGTGTTCCACCCTTCTTTGTACCTTGCTTTGAAGGCCTTTCCCCTTGTGTTTCCCACCCTCTTACTATCTTTTTCTAAACTTTTAAACACTGATTCTCAGAGCTTTTTCAGTGGCCAAAATCATATTTTGAAGTCCAAATTCGGAGGGGTTAGCCTCCCCTCCTTGTGTCTTGCTTACTAGCCTAGTTTGTGCTATGTTTTAGCATGTTAATCTAGCTATTTGTAGCTCAATTCCAACATGTTTTAGGATTGTGTTAGACCTGTTTTAGCACTTTTTTTGGTTGATAGTTGCATTTGAGCTTTGTTTTGCACGCTTATAGTGTAATTGTCCTTATGAGTTTTGTGTTTTAGGCCTTAGACACCATCTTATTTGAGTTGATAGCATTTATTTATGCTTTTCTCACTCATTTCCAGCACTAATAATCTCTACAACCTCCCTTCTTTCTTGGCTTTTTGTTTTGCTTTGAAAGTGGATCAAACAACTTGTTTGTTGAAAGCATGAGATTGAGATGTCATGCTTAATGGTTTAATCCCTTTGGGGTTCATTACCAACAGTATGATGTCTCTTTCATGTCTAAGACAACACTTGGTTTGAGCCTTCTTTCCATTTATAGGACTTAAACTCACCATTGGACTTAATGAATTAAAGGATGGTTGGTAATTTAAAATGGAGTAATTAAAACTTGGAATTAAAATGGTGCAAGATAATAACTTGGTTGTGTTCGATGGGACGTTAATTGAACACATGGAAGCTTGGGCCATTTCATACTCATTAGTGATGAAATGATTCAAGTTTCCAAGGTCACCACTTCCCTTGATCTTTCATGAAAAGGAGGAGGTTTAGAGTCTTATTTTGTTGCATTTATTGAACTTGCACACTTGGGTTCACAAGCCATCATGCAATGAAATTGCTTGAGTTGGTGGTTTGTGGCTTGTGGCTTAAGTTCACTACTCATTTGATTTGCTCATGAAAATGAGGGGTGAGTTGTGCAAACAAACCCTTGAAAATACCCTGTGCATGCTCTGTTTGTCCTCAATTGTAGCAAGGTGAACTGGGCAGCAGTGGTCGGTGGGCCACTTTCCATGGCCAGCAGGTGGCCGGCAGTCCTCATCACTAGCCGGCCGGCCACTGATACAAAATTCAGCAGTGTGTCTTTAAGGCAAAGCAGAGTTATTTTGGAAGTGGGCAAAAGTGCATGTGTTCTATTATGCAACAGAGGCTCTCCAGAAGCAAAATAGTGGCTTTTCGGGTGGAAATCGAGTATATGCATGAACATCCTTCACTTTTCGAGGCGAAGTAGTTAGCTTAATATTTAATTGTTTAGCTTACTTTCTTCTTTTAATTGCACTTGTGTTGTAATTATTTAATTAGTTAAAGTAGTTAACTAGTTGTGATGTTGTAAATATTTTAGTTAACTAGAATAGTTAGTTAATTCATATGGTGTTGTAATAATCAGTTAAGTACTTTAGCTAATTTCATTTTGATTTGTAATAATTAGCTTAGCTTAGCTAGCTTAATTAGCTAGTCAGCTAGTTAGTTCATTCAGTCTCTCCTTCATGAGAGCGAAATGTTGTAATAATGTGTATGTCTTCCAACCCCATGTCTTTCTCCTTTTTATTTACTAGTTTATGATGGTTATTTTAGGGACATCCTGTTTTGTTTAGCATAATCCATGTTTGCATCCATTTGTATTACATGCACCGAGACTCGGTCCATCATTCTAACTACATTGTTAACTTTAATACTTCTTTGAATACGTGCTTAGACCGCATGCTATTTCATTAATTCATATGTCGTATTAATAGTCGAGCCTATTAGTTGCATTACTATATGTGTTGCTGTAGACACCCCATTTTTGACCGTCCTCAAGACTTGGACGTCATCGTTTGAACACTCGATGATCACCCTTGTTCGTGTTCGTTTTGAGTTCTCAGAGGTCTCGGCCACGCGCCTCGCCTCAAGATCTCTCAACTTGACTGTTTTGTGCTTGGTTGTGGACCAAACACTTGTATTTCTATTTTTAAGGGAAAAGGATGGCTTGTTGGCTATCCCCTCAACCCACTGGCCAAGGCATGATGCCACCGACCCTTTTTCTTGCCATCGACCAAAGGTTGTGGCCGGTCGGCACCTTTGTTGGTCGGTCGGCCAACTTTGTTGGTCAATCGGCCATTTCTGATGGTCGAGCCCTTTCCATCTGCTTTTGGCAGATATTTTATGCCAGCTGTCACAGCTGGCATCCACATTACACCCCCTCCATACAGTGTATGGAGGGATTTGCTCCCTTGTGTTAGCTTCCCCAAAAAGCTTAGGAATTGAATTCCTATAAGAGGGGAGGCCCTCCTCCCTCCTCAGAGGTTCTGAAATTTAGGGTTAGGAGTTATATATCTATCTATCTCTATATCTCCCTCTCTTTTGATTTGTGTGTGTAATAGTGTTCAAAATGGTGTTTTGTTCATATTTTTGCACTAAGGCACCTAGTGTTACACTTTCCTTTAGTTACTGAGGTGCTAAAGAGTTATTTTCAGAGTTTTTGAGTTGGTTTTGATCAAAAGAAGGTGATGGAGTTGGTGCTCTTGAAGTGTTCTTCAAGGGTGAGAAACTACTCATTTATTCCTCATTTTTGCTTAAGCTTTTAGCCTATCTTACATCTGTTTTTAAGCTTAACTTATAACTGGTAAAAGTTCTATTTTTAAGTGGTTCAAATAGTTGTTCAAGATCACTTTTGTGTTTGGGGTATTTTACCACCTCTTAGGCCTTGTTTGGCCTCATTTTTGTGCCTTTTTTGTGAGCTTCGGGACCACCTTGTATTGGCCTTCTCACCACTGAAATCCCTAGAAAGAGAGGGCCATCCCCTCTCCTTGTTGTCTCCAATACTTGTCATATTTGCCTCACATGTGAGCACCTTTGTTAAGTTCATGTTGGCCATGTCTTAGTTGGTATTTGTGGTTATTTTTTTGTCATATGCCACTGTTTTTGCCTATCTTGGTCATGCCATGCTTGGTTTATGCACTCGTAGTGTAAATTTTGCAAACTAGTCTTGTATGTTTCATGTTTGAGCATGTCCTCCTAGCTCTTGTTGACGTCATTTCAGTGAGTTTTTGGTGTTGTTTTAGCATGCCATGACTCTGTTTTGGGCGGGTTTAGTTGGCTCTTACATGCTTCATATACTTGTTTTGCAATCCCCTCATTTGCCTCAACGTGCACCTCGTGTTTAGACCACCATGCTCACATGTTTTGGCTTAACTTTGAGAAGTTTTTAGCTTTATTTTGACATGTTTGAGGTCTGATTTTGGTTGTCTCGGTCATCCATGACTTGCTTTATATAGCCACCATGTATTCTAGCTCATAGGCTTCGGGTGTCCAAGCTTTTAGCATGCTTTACTTGGGCCTTTTCAGTGGTTTGACATCACTTGTCATGTTATTTCAGTCTATATAGTATGCTCAAATACTTGCATTTGTCACCTATTCCATGCTTTGGATAGTTTGTGTCTTATGCTTCTCGAATGGATCATTGCATATGCTTCCATGCTTAGGCCATTTGGATGCCATCTAAGTGTGTTTTTGGCCTTGTCTTGACCTGCATTGGGACTATTTTGAGTCCCTTTGACCCTTTGGGACTTGCCTCGTATGGCCATGGTTTGCCCCTTTTGGTTAGCCTTAGGCCTTGAACCTTCTTGCATGCTTTGCTTGCTTTATTTGGTTGATTTGGCATCATTCCTCACATATTTTCAGAGCTTAATGCATTGTCATATTCTCATATTTATCACATCTTGCTCATGCTCGAGGATTGTGCATGGTTGCCTAAGTGTTGGACCACTCACATGTGCATGATTGTTTTGCATTTTCATGCCTCCAATTCTTGACTTTGGCCACTGATTTGGGCCTATTTGAGAGCTACCCATATTGGGTTAAGTCTATCGTTTGCATGTTGTTGCATGTTTCCCTTGCATGTTGTTACATACTTGGCCTATTAATATGTTGTTGCATGCTTGAGTGGTAGTGCATTTGGCATGCATTCTTTCGGTTTTACGTTGCTTAACATGTTGTTACATGTTTGCCTCACATGTTGTTACATGATTGAATGAAGTCACATGCTTGTTTGCATGCTTGTCTTTGCATATTGTTATATGTTAATTGTCTTGTGTAACATTGTTGCTTGTATGCTCATTTTGCACTGGTATGCTCGCATGTTTAGGTTGCATAGTATCGAGCATGCATCCCTTGCCTCTTGATCAATCATGATAGAGGCTTGGGGCCCCATATGTGTTTATATGCATTTCATTTAACATTGAAGTTGCACACTTGGCCTCTTTGGCCATCATGCATCGAAATGCGTGATTGGTGGCCTGAGGGTCGAGCACCATGCTCCTTTGAGTCTTAGACATGATAAGGAGGGTGGTGGTGCGAACATTGCTTTGAAAATGCATTGCCATGCCCTGTCTGTCCTCTGCTACAGCAAAACAGGGTTCTGTAGGAAGAGATGGTCGGTCGACCATCTTCAGCGCCTGCCGGCCATGAATTTCTGGCCGATATTGCCACAAGTGGTCGATGACCAGTTCCCCTTTGCCGGTGGCCTTGACTCCTGGTCGGTGATATCCCAGGTGATTCAAAAGCATCTTTGGGACTTGCAAAGTTTTCAGAGGAGCAAAACAGTGTGAACAGAGGCAGCATGAGCATGGTGATGGATTTACAAGCAGAGCCGAGTGTGCATGCATTCATCCCTCTTCCCGAGGCCTCTTTACTGCTTTCTTAGCTTAAATAATTCATTTAATTAATTAAGTACTGTGTAATATTTAATTAGCTTGTTAGTTGATTAATTTGTATTATTCTTTCGACCCCTCCCTCGAGAGGGCGCAATTGTGTAATAAGCGTGCGTGTGTGCGATGCATGTCTTCTAACCCCCACTTATTTCTCCCTTTTATTTAACCGCTTATGATGGTTAGTTTTAGGGCATATTTGATTTAGCATACCTTATGCTATGCATGTTTGCATTCATTCATTTGTATTGCATGCACCGGGCTCGGCGCATCATACTAAGTTGCATAGTATTTCAATTCCAACTTGAATACGTGTATCGAGTTGTCGCATTTCACATGCCATTCTTAGATTAGCCGAGCTTATTCAGTTTGCATTTTGAATGCGTTGCATTAGCCATCTTAACATGAACTAGGATCATGCATTGATTACTAACTAGTTTCTGTTTTGGCTTGGAGTACTCGGTGAGTGTTTATGCTTTAGCATCCTTGCATGTGTGTGAGTGACTGCCATGATAGCATGCTTGCCATGAGGCTATGTGCTTATGTGATATAACTACCTGAATGCCTGTGGGTGAAGGTTGGATTGCTTGAATTGGAACAATTCATTGAATTCCATGTTTTAGCCTACTTGCGAGTAGCAAACTTCGAACCGTTTTCAAACAAACGGATATGCGATGCTTTGTTCCAAATTAGGCGATCTAGTCTATACTTGTGTGTTGTGCGCATCACATAGTAAATTCTAGCTAATTAACCGAAATAAGAACGCATGTGTTTCCAAAAACAAGATATCATGTTTAGTACAGGCCGATCTTCGGATCGGGCGAGCGGGGGTGCTCATAGATGACCTTCCCCAATCGTACCCAAGTTCCCGAGCTGAGGCAACTTTGGTGATGATGAACACGTAGCCTTAGGCACGAGTCAGGGTTTCCTAAATTTTTCCAAAATAAAATATTTAGGTGGCGACTCTGTATCTGGCAAAGCAGTCCATGTTTGGCACTTCTTTGTTAAAAATCAGTTTTTCGAAACGATTTGCCGGATTTGGACTCTTTAGTGATTTATCGGTCTTGCATTGTACTTTGCGAGACTAGATTCAGAACCGTGACATTTGAGTCCTAACTGTAGAACCAAAGTCCCCCAGGGCGCGTCTACAGTTTCTGGCGACTCCGCTGGGGAGTTAGAGAACTTGACTCGAACTCATGATATTTTGTTTTGATTACACTTATGTGTTTTTTTGCATTGCATTTGCATTGGTGCGCCTAGGACACCATGTTTGCCATCTGTTATTCCTGAACGGTTTGCCGAAGGCTTGCTTTGAGGAGCGTGCCATAAGGTTGACCGGTTATGGACTCTGCCATGATGGGAACACAAACCCCAATTTTTTACCGAGACACCCTTTTTGACCATTCGACCTAGTACATATTCAGAATCCGTAGTGACTATTCCAAACTAGGACAGGTTGCTCACCCGATTATAGGTTGTTTGAAACCGCTGCGTGCGTAGTGAAACCCTAGCTCCTGACAAAATAGGACAGGGAAACCCTCCCCATCCATAGGGGTGTTTTGGCTCTTATTTGCTTGATTATGTGCTTTCAGAGTTGGCCTCTACAAGAATGCACGTATCAGTTTGCAAGTTTGGGCATCAGGCCTACAGGCACCAGTATTTTGAGAATCAGTTATATCTGCGGGTATCAGATTCAGTTTTCGGCCAGTGAATTTGGGAACAGTGATCAGTGGTCGAATACAGTTATTCAGCTATGCTTGTGTCTGTTCTGGTGAAATTGGGCTGAGATGCTGCCTGTTTTCTCTTTCACGGGGAGAGTTTCAGAGATTTAGTTCAGAATAGCCAGTATTCTCCTTTGTTGAGGCAAGACCAGTCAAGGCTTACCGATCCATCTGATCCGTGGGTCACCGGTTACATCATCTCCGTTCAGTTCAGCGGACTTATGATGACACAAAATTCAGAGGAAATTGTGGTCATGGCAGAGGCACTAAACTAGGAAACCACTTTGCAGAATGAGACTGATGTCGAAATGCAACGTCCACCCAGGTCACCTGCTGCGCACCCGATCTGGGTGCCCCTGTTGTTTCAAGCTCGTGAGCCCACCACATTTGAGTTTATGGGAATGATTGGCGACCTCCAGAGGTCTGTGGCTGACCTCGCCTACAGAATGTCGACTTCGCCACCAACCACATCGTATGCCGAGAACTTCATGCCGCAGGAGCCCCTGCTATTGGGGTGAATTGTAATTGAGCTCAGCCAACCTGAAGCTATCTCAAGCTCCGGCAATGATATGTCGGCGACAACGGGGCTTCATACTGAAGTAGCTACCCAAACCGTTCACCAAGCTGAGGCTAGTGGAAAGAACAAAATGAAGGTGGACGCAGATCCCTATGAACAACTCCAGCAAGCTGTTGAGGCTCTGAAAGCCGGCGGGTTGAATAAGCAACAAGTACTCGCAGTTGTGGCTAAGACTACGTATGACATTTTCCCTGCTCAGACCGAGAGCAGTTCAAGCCAAAGGGAAAATCGGGATAGGGACTGTCGTACCAGAACAGTTCCTTCCAATCCTAACCCTGCACCTGGAAAAGATCAGAGAGCCAAGGCAGTACCTGCTGATCCTTTTGCTAGTACGTCCAATAAAGGTCCACAGACTTCCAAGTATCCGCCTCGAGGGTGCAAGGTCTTTCATGCCCTCTACATGCCTTTGTCCAAGGCTCCTCGAATCCTCACAGAAAAAGGTCATCTCAAGCCTCTTGAGCCTCGGCCTCTCCCAAGTAATCTCCCTCTCTCACATGATACTACCCAATACTGTGCCTACCATCAACAGACCAGTCACACCACCGACAACTGCTTCCGTCTTCGCCATGAAGTGCAGGATCTGTTTGACAATGAGGTCATCCTCCCACCTACCTCAACAAAGTCTGTCACCGCTGAACTGTTGGACTTCGAGGATAGTACAAGTATGTGATCAGGGCTTGGTCCACTTGGGGGCGATGCTCGGTTTATTTCAGATGTGGCACTTGGCATGCACTATTTTGGGCATTTGCGAATGCGATTTTTTTTTATACTTTCTGACTTAGGTGTTGAGTCAGTTCTGTGGTTCTGTTTTGAGTTTGTCTCTTTGTTTTGAGTCAGTTGTCTTGTTGTACTGAGTCAATCCTGTTTTGTTGGAGTCGAGTGATTTCGGGGGTGTTACCTCAGACATCACTTGCTTGTTTTGTGTTTGTCTTTTCATTTTCTTTTGAGTCTGTTTCTGCCGTGGAGCCAGTTACACCAATAGATTTGAATGAACAGCAGTGATTTTCACACTCTTGTGTTTGCTTCTGCCTTGTGCTAGTTGTGCCAGAAGTTCTGAATGAGACGGCAGTATTTGACTAAAAACTGTGTCTTTTTTGTGCTTTGAAATCATTGCATTGACTTAAGTTTTTCAAAACTTTTCAAACGCTGTGATGAAAATGAAGATGAAGGAATTCCTCGGGATTTGCAAAAATTTGATCAATTGAGAGAAAGAAAGGCACGCTAAGCCTTTAATGAATGAGATCATGCTTGCTGATGTGAGTACTGAGAAGGATCCTGGCTTGATTCAGATTGGTTCTGCACTGTCTTCAGCGCGAACGACTAGTCGCTTTCTTAAAAGATTTCAAAAAAATGTTTTGCGCGGTCTTGCGAAGACCTGTGTGGAATCACTCTTGAGGTTGTGCAGCTTAGGATCACTCTCAGCCCCGAGACACGACCCCTCACTTTCAAACTTTGAACTTGAATTCTGAATGTTCAACGGTCAAAAACAATGTGAGGCCTGTGTGGCCAGATTTGAAGCAGCCCTTGAACTAGAGGCAAAAATGTCAGATGCACTCAAAGAGTCAAAGACGAAGATCGGCAAGAATGCCAAATCCCAGAAGGGAAGAAAGAAGAAAGTTTTGTTGAAGAACAACCGAGTTCCTATCCACAACACTAGGGGCAAATTCAGCCCCCATTTGATAGACTTCTACATCATCAGCGAACAGCAACCATTCTCCTGGATTCGGATGGCTTCGAGACCCTAAAACCATTTGTCATGGACAAAGCTACACTTTTACCCTTGAGAGGCTCGCTGGGCTGAAAATCCGGAAGGGCGACCCAGGCAAAAGTTAGAGCAAATAAAAAAAAAAAAAAGAGAAAAAGAAAAGTTTGAAAAAAAAAAGAAAAAAAAGAAAAGAAATGAAAAATTTTGAAAAGAAAGGGAAAAAAAAGAAAAGAAAAGAAAAACAAAGCTCGCAAGGTTGAAAACCCAGAAGGGCGGCCTTGGCAAAAGTTAGAGCGCAAAAGGAGAGGTTAATACCCGAGTGTACCTTACCCCGAACTACGTAAGGCTTGATTCCCATCTTTGGGATACGTAGGCAACTTTATTCTGAAGTCTAGCCGTAAAACACTTCAAATTTGACTGTGTCGATGTGATGGTTCTGGTCATCTTTGTCTTCTCTGTATCTGAGAATTTGGTTGTAATTGTCACTGTGAGGACTGGTTGCCACGTGCTGTGGTGCTATTCAGACTAGGGGCAACTTTCCGTTGCCATGCAGAACTGCGGTGCTATTCAGACAAGGGGCAACTTTCCGTTACCATGCAGTGCCATTTAGACAAGGAGCGATTTTTCATTGTTATGAATCTGAGGTTGTGCATCTCAAGAGTAAGTTCCGCGCTCGTTGAGCGATGGCCGTTTACAAAAACAGTTTTTGAGAATTTTTACTGAGGTTGACTAATTTCTCTCAAAAAATTATTCCATTTTCCAAGACAGGACCATTTTCTTGGACCCAAAAACGAAAAAATTTCAGTGCTCAGAACCTAACTTGCATGATTTTGAATCAAAAAAGTTGAACAAGCTTGTTAATCAAACTCTTACATTGATCAAAATTGTTTTAGTAGAAAACCAAAAAAAAAATGGTCAAAATGATGAACTAGGGGCACAGTTAAGTCAAGTGTTCTATCTTTTCCCCATTATCAACGTTCTTGCCAGAAAGGGCGCCATATTCGCCAAAAAGGGCATGACTGAGGTTAACAACAAAAGGCTGAAAGCTCTGAACCCACGATTTCCCGTTCATCCATCAACCACCCAGGGGAGGGATAAAAAAATGAGAGATTAAAGAACAGAGAGGTGTGCGTTGAGAGAAAAAGTGAGAAAAGGCTTTTTCAGAAAAATAAAGATTGAGTACCAGAGTGATGTAAGAATCACAAATGAGAAAGGGTGGGAAGCAATACCCGGAGAAACTGGCTCCTCGTGACCAGGAGGTCTCTTCCCTTTGTAACACGTCTGTGTGCCGTGTCTTTTGTTGTTTTGTTCATCTCTTGTTTTGAGTCATCTCGAGTGTTTCTCGATACGTTTAGGTTGTTTGCCTTTTGTTTTTCTTTGTTGAGTCGTAGTGCGCTGTGTTCAATCATACACTCGATACGTGGTCAAAAACTTACCTCTCAATTTCAAAATAAAATCGCTTTGTGCTCAGAGTGCTGTGCCATTCTTCACATTTGTACAAAACAGGATTCGTTCTTTCATAAAACTGTAGGGTTTAACCCAAGTCACGTGAGAACAGTAGAACCAGGACCTATCTGAAGTTATAGATTCCAGACTGCGATGCAAAAGAACAGAGGAAGGATTCGGAGCATCTGGATTTGTTTCGACTCCTGCAGATTCCGTCTTTGCATCCCGTGTGTTCAAACTAAACAGAATGCTGTGTTATGGGCCGTGAGTTCAGAATGAGTGGTATTCAGAATGGGCTGTGTATTCAGAATCGGCAGTGTCCCGCATAAGCCGTGTGTTCAAAATAAACAGAGTACTGTGTTACGGGCTGTGTTCAGAATGAGCAGTCTATGTGTTGAACATGTTGGGAACTTGTGATTGGTTCCACTTCCAATGCCTTCCGGTGTTGATTCTGCGAAGTCACACCTGGTGTTACTTCAATTTGCTTATCGAGTTGTTACTTATTTGCTTATTGAGTTGTTACTCATTTGCTTATCGAATTGTTGCTCATTTGCTTATCGAATTGTTGCTCTGTCTATCGAGTTGTTGCTCATTCGTTTATCGGGTTGTTACTCATTTGTTTATCAAGATTGTCGCAATTTTGTTTATCGAGTTGTTGCTCATTTGATTACCAAGTTGTCGCAATTTTGTCTATCGAGTTGTTGCTCATTTGATTACCAAGTTGTCGCAATTTTGTTTATCGAGTTGTTGCTCTTTGCTTATCGAGTTGTAAATTTGTCAAGGTCTTATTGTTGCTTATTGAGTTGATTTGTTTGTTATGTTGGTTCACTACCTAACCTGGTAATACATGCATGTTCAATTTCCATTCGATTACATTGTTATGTAATATGATGCGATGCGATGCGATACGATGTACAAATGCAACACTTTTTCAAACAAAGAGCTTGTTTCATTCCATCATCTTTTCAAATACATAGTTTAGAGAAAGTAAAACCTGCCTCAGGCAGTACAATGTGCTCAATCTACCAGCAAAAAGAGGATAAAGCAAAAAAAAAGAGCAAAGCAACAAAATGTCTGAACAAAGCAAGAAAAAGAAGAAAAGTAGCAATAGTCTAGATCAATGTCAACTAGTCTCAGGCATGAGAGTCTGTCCTCGTCCTCTTCCTGGACAAAGGTCCAAGAGCATCGTCGTCGGCTCCACCATCTGAGCCCGAGCCCGAGTCGTCTCCAGTCTCATCCTCAGACGACTCTGCCTTTGCCTCTGTCTCGGACTCATCATCATCTGGAATCGGTGCTCGTGAGCTGCTCCCAACATGAGTGCACCCCGCTTTGGTGCGGGGGGCTACTGTGGTCCCTCGCCCTACTCCCCCTCCTCTTCGGGCAGACGCAGATGGTCCTACTGGAGCACCCCCTGCAGCCGATATCTGGAATGAGGCCTGAAAAGGACAAATGGTAAATACATCAGTTATACTACGCAAAGTAGAGTATGAATACAGAATGCAGTGTATGAGTACAGGGTATGAATACTGTGAGCAGTATATCAGTACAGAATACAGTGACCGAGTGCAACGTATGAATGCCGTGAGCAATGCTGTGAGCAATCCGTGGGTTACACTGTATCAAAGCCGTGAGGGCCGTGTATCAAGTGCCATGTTGACAGTGCGATGCATCAGATTATATGTGAAACAAATTATGCACAGTTTGAGATTGTGGTTGAAAGAGCTTACCGGGATACTGTAAATAGCCAGCAGGTCGAGGCTCCGCTGTGGCATCCCCATCACGAAGGCGGTCAACTCCAGAGACTGGCGAGTGTACTCAGCAGAAACCTACAAAAATGTTAGAAGCATCAGTATTCTGCGGAATATCAAAAGAAATGAAATGAAATGACTGTACAGGATGCAAAGTGCAGTAATACATACTGGAGGCAAACCGTGGAATCCGACTAGCTCGTGATCAGCCGGAGAGGGAGCGATGGGGATCTGGTAAGTCTCTCCACCCTGCCCTCGGCATGTCATCATAGTAGGCAGCTCGGGCCACCCAGCTCTCTGCCCTCTCCGGGGCCCACTCATACCTCGAGCCTGAGGTGCCCGCGATGCTCCTGCTCTCGCAGCTGGCACCGATGGTTTCCCTCTCTCAACTCGGCTGGCACCGGTCAGAGGCCGCATGATATAGGTCTGGACGAACTCTGCATAGTCGCCCTCGTCTACAAAGCGCTCATGGCTCCAGCCGATAGTGTAATCTGCCATCTCCGCCAAAGTATACCTCTCAGTGTCCCTCGCATGAGTAGGAGGAGGTGCTGGAACCGGCTGCACTGGCATGCCCAAAGTCTGCCGCAAGAAGCGCTCCCCAAAGTACCAGGCACGGCAAACTGGGCCCTCTAACAAGACTCTGAATCGGGCAGTCTCCTGAGCGCCGGCATACCGCTCCCGAACCGCGATGGGCAACGAAGCCCACGGCTGCTAGGTGATCTGCAAATGGCAGGATATACAGTTTGTTATCTATTATTTAAAGTACATTGCAAAGCAAAGCCAATAAACTGAAATGTTTGACATACCTCGGCTGTGGTGATGGTGTCAAAATAGCGGTGGAAGAACATGAAGGGCTCCCGCGGCCTCCGCTCGCATCTCACGTCAAAACGGTGGGAAAATGAGACCATAGGGTGCATCTCCTTGTCTGGTACTGGGGCAAGCCTAGGAAAGTAGGCATATACCCACAACTACAGAACATAACAGAGCAGACATGAGCAGGCTTATCAAATAAAGCAGTATACAGATAAAAAGCAGAAATCAGAGAACAGTGTGCAGTGTATTGTGCAATGTGTGCAATGTGTTGTACAGTGTGTGCAATGTACAGTCAGTGTAAAACAGATTGCGTGTGCGCAGTGTGTGTGGTGTACAGATAATGAAAGGCAGAATTGAAAAGACAAGAAGGGAATGTGTACCTCCCAGGCTCGCCAATAGCCTCCAAGTAACTGCCCGCTGCGGCAGGACGATGAGCTCATATAACCATAGAAAGTGGCCAAGCCAGCACCACCTCATTCATAAAGGCGGATCCGCATCACGTCCACAAGCGCGCTCAGCAGATAGAGGGCGACGGTGTTCGCCCGGTCGGCGAAAAGCGTGGTCCCTAGCAGAAACATGATAAAACCGCGGGCGTACTGCTCCTCCTCCTCCCGGGTAGTAGGCGCTTGGATCCGAAAGTGGTCCTCGAACCACGAATACCTCACAAACCCTGGCCGGGCAAGAGGTGGCCGAGTGCCTAGCAAGTATACCTGAGCGGCGTCCCACTCCTCCATATCAGCATCAAAGGGGATCGGATCACCCCCTACCCCGATGCCAATGAGCATCGAGAAATCAAAGGGAGTCATTGTCATCTCCCCAGTGGCAGAAAGGTGGAAGGAGTTGGTGGTATCCCACCACCTCTCCACCAAGGCAGCAAGAAGAGGCCTGCTCGCAGTGTGGCGCGAGAGTCCCATGCAAAAGGTACCAAAACCAGCCTGGTCAACGATCCGGTGGACTGCGTCGGGCAACTCCATATACCATCCTCGGGCCATGACGTTTCCATACCCTCGGAAGGCATAGGAATCTCCCTGTGATAAAAAAAAAAAAAACAACAATAATAAACAACAATTGCGAACCAATGTCAGAAGTACAATGTGTGAAAACGTGCAGAATCGAGAAAATGCAGTGTGTGTGCATATGTTGGAATGCCTTCAGAATTCGGAGAAAATACAGTGTGTGTGCATATGTTGGAATGCCTTCAGAATTCGGAGAAAATACAGCGTGTGTGCATGTGTTTGAATGCCTTCAGAATTTGAGAAAATGCAGTGTGTGTGCCTATGTTTGAATACGCTCAGAATTGATGAATATGCAGTGTGCGTGCATGTGTTTAAGTTTAAACAAATAACGGGTGTGGGTGTGCTCACAGTGAACTATAGCATGTGGTATATCGGTGTATCCGGGCCAAATAGTTAAAGAACATAATCGACTATTGCAGTTAGGTATTCTACGTTGCGGAAAATGAAACAGGCAAGAGTGTACCTCAGAAGCGCCATAGGACAGATGTGACTCTGGCTCGTGCAGCAGAAGCTCCAATGGCACGCATCGCTCATAGCTCCTGAAGTGACGGAAGCTGTCAGAAGGAAGCACGTGTATCGCCGACCTGTAGGTCGCCGGATCGAACGGCCGGATGTGAAGAGGTAGGAGCTCGGCCTCAGGGTCCATATCCAACTCCAGGGGAGCCCCACCGCCTGGAATATCGTCTGCCATCTCAAGAATAGTGTGAAAATGGCCGAAAGTGTGAAAACCGGGCAAGAATGTGAAAAGTCAACCCCGAGAGGGTGGAAAATGGGCGGAAAGGTCAGAGGGTGGAAAATGGCACGAAAGCCGAGGAAAACTTGGAGAAAACAAACCCCAAGTGGTGGAAACCAAGAAAAATTCACCGAAACCAAGATTTGTTCGGTTCAAAGTGTGCGAAACGGGGAGGGTTTCGCGAATCGAACGATGAAAAGGACCCAAAAACCAAGGAAAAGCACGGATTGAAGGTGGAGAAATCACCTAGAGAGAAGGGGGGAGGGTTTTCGAGCTTGGACAAGTGAGAAAATAAGGGTTTGAAGCCTCATATTTAAAGACCCATGGCCAATTGACAAAACTGCCCCGACACAGCCATTGTTGGCCGGTCGGCCACTTTTTTAGCCGGCCGGCTAAATATTTGGCCGATGGCTCAGTTTTGTGGCCGATGGATGGCCGGTGGCCTCTCCTGGTGGTCAATGCACCTTCTTCACCCTTTTCTGGGTCAGCTATGATGTTTGGGACCTCCATTCCTCAAGGAAGTGCAAGAAAGTGCATTTTTAGAACTCAACCAGCCTCCGTTTTGACCTCGAACCGTGTCAACCGTGTGCGATGCTCGGTACGCACAAGGTGTATCCTTTTTCATATCCTTTTGTATCTTGCGAAAGTCGGAAACTGCTTTGATGACGTTGCGTTACAATGTTTTGTCTTGCTTTTGATAATTACGTGATCCTTGTAGTGGTCTGCACATCTCTTATGCGTTGTAGCGCACACCCGTCGTGCATCGTCATGCACACCTCATTTGCATTGTCATACATCTCCATGTCGTGCATCGTCATGCACACCTCATTTGCATTGTCATGCATGTTCCTTATCGCGCATCGTCATGCGCACCTCATTTGCATTGACATGCATTTCCTTATCATGCATTGTCATGCATATCTCCCATGCATTGTCATGCGTTTCCTTATCATGCATATCTCTCATGCATTGTCATGCACTTCCTTATCATGCATTGTCATGCATATCTCTCATGCATTGTCATGCACTTCCTTATCATGCATTGTCATGCATTTCCTTATCATGCATTGTCATGCATATCTCTCATGCATTGTCATGCATTTCCTCATCATGCATTGTCATGCATTTCCTTATCATGCATTGTCATGCATATCTCTCTTGCATTGTCATGTATTTCCTTATCATGCATTGTCATGCATGTCTCTTCTGCATTATCATGCAATTCAGTATATGCATTGTCATGCATTTTCCTACCTCGCATTGTCATACACGTTTCATTTGCATTGTATTGCTATACACATTGCTTGCGTTAATTGCGCATGCTTTACTTACATGTGTATATATATTTTCAGGTGGTTACACATTGTACACATTTCCGCGTGTGCTTTACTTACATGTGTTCATACCTTGTTTGCTTTACACATTGCATGCGTTTCCACGTGTGCTTTACTTATATGTGTTCATGCATTTTCCAAGAGGTTACACATTGCTTGCGTTATTGCGCATGCTTTACTTACATGTGTTCATTCCTGCTATACACATTGCCTGCGTTAATTGCGCATGCTTTACTTACATGTGTACATATATTTTCAGGTGGTTACACATTGTACACGTTTCCGTGTGTGCTTTACTTACATGTGTTCATACCTTGCTTGCTTTACACATTGCATGTATTTCCGCGTGTGCTTTACTTATATGTGTTCATGCATTTTCCAGGAGGTTACACATTGCTTGCGTTATTGCGCATGCTTTACTTACATGTGTTCATTCCTGCTATACACATTGCCTGCGTTAATTGTGCATGCTTTACTTACATGTGTATATATATTTTCAGGTGGTTACACATTGTACACGTTTCCGCTTGTGCTTTACTTACATGTGTTCATACCTTGCTTGCTTTACACATTACATGCGTTTCCGCGTGTGCTTTACTTACATGTGTTCATTCCTGCTATACACATTGTATGCGTTGTCACATGTACTTTAGTTATATGTGTTCAAGTTTCTTATTATACACATTGTATGCGTTGTCGCGTGTACTTTACTTATATGTGTTCAAGTTCCTTTTATTTCACACATTGTACACGTTGTCACGTGTGCTTTACTTACATGTGTTCAAGTTCCTTTTATTTCACACATTGTACACGTTGTCACGTTGTGCTTTCCTTACATGTGTTCAAGTTTCTTTTCACACATTATACACGTTGCCGCGTGTGCTTTACTTACATGTGTTCAAGTTTCTTTTCACACATTATACACGTTGTTGTGTGTACTTTACTTACATGTGTCCATAATTATCTTCACCTTCACACATTGTATGCGTTGTCGCATGTGCTTTACTTATATGTGTTTGGGCCTACCTAGCATTGTTATGCTTGTTTCAAATCGCATTGTTATGTGTCCTACTCGGCTTGCATTGTCGCGCATGCCCTCCTTGCATTGTTTTGCGTCCAATTCGCATTGTTATGCGTCGTCCTTAAGTTGCATTGTCTTGCACACTTAGCCTGTGTTGTCTCGCACATCACTTGCATTGTTATGCACACTTCACCTGCGTTGTCATGCACTTTTCACTTGTATTGCTATGCATGTTTTCTAACGATGTTGTACATGTTAAGTTTTCTTTCTTTTTCAGGCACGATATTGTGTGTACGGTTCATTTGAAGCTGGCACGACCAGACGAACCGCACAGGTAATGGATTCTCCGCGTGAGACGTAGCGAGAATTAAATAATTCTCTTACATCCTTTCTGCATTGTAATGTAGTTTGGTTTTTGGCTTGCTTAAAACTGTTGCATGTTATGCTTCGTTACAGCTTTCTTTGCATGATCATAAGTTATGCTCGGCTTTGTGCATTGTTCTTGCATCTTGCCCCTGCCTACGGGCACATACTTTTGTTATCTTGTATGCTTGTCTAAGTCTTCGGCCTTGTCAAAAATGGGTCGTCTTTGGGCTTTGACATTCACTCACGTCATTGTTATGACTTTCGAGTTCTGCCAAAGAGGAGCAACTGTAGACACCCCATTTTTGACCGTTCTCAAGACTTGGACGTCATCGTTTGAACACTCGATGATCACCCTTGTTCGTATTCGTTTTGAGTTCTCAGAGGTCTCGGCCGTGCGCCTCGCCTCAAGATCTCTCAACTTGACTGTTTTGTGCTTGGTTGTGGACCAAACACTTGTATTTCTATTTTTAAGGGAAGAGAGTGGCTTGTTGGCTATCCCCTCAACCCACCGGCCAAGGCATGATGCCACTGGCCCTTTTTTCTTGCCATCGGCCAAAGGTTGTGGCCGGTCGGCACCTTTGTTGGTCGGTCGGCCACCTTTGTTGGTCGATCGGCCATTTCTGCTGGTCGACCCCTTTCCATCTGCTTTTGGCAGATATTTTATGCCAGCTATCACAGCTGGCATCCATATTACACCCCCTCCATACACGTGTATGGAGGGATTTGCTCCCTTGTGTTAGCTTCTCCAAGAAGCTTAGGAATTGAATTCCTATAAGAGGGGAGGCCCTCCTCCCTACTCAGAGGTTCTGAAATTTAGGGTTAGGAGTTATATATCTATCTATCTTTATATCTCCCTCTCTTTTGATTTGTGTGTGTAATAGTGTTCTAAAAGGTGTTTTGTTCATATTTTTGCACTAAGGCACCTAGTGTTACACTTTCCTTTAGTTACTGAGGTGCTAAAGAGTTATTTTCAGAGTTTTTGAGTTGGTTTTGATCAAAAGAAGGTGATGGAGTTGGTGCTCTTGAAGTGTTCTTCAAGGGTGAGAAACTACTCATTTATTCCTTATTTTTTGCTTAAGCTTTTAGCCTATCTTACATCTGTTTTTAAGCTTAACTTATAACTGGTAAAAGTTCTATTTTTAAGTGGTTAAAATAGTTGTTTAAGATCACTTTTGTGTTTGGGGTATTTTACCCCCTCTTAGGCCTTGTTTGGCCTCATTTTTGTGCCTTTTTTGTGAGCTTCGGGACTACCTTGTATTGGCCTTCTCACCACTGAAATCCCTGGATTTCAGTGGTGGGGATGGTGTTTTGAGGTCCTAAGAAGGAGAGGGCCATCCCCTCTCCTTGTTGTCTCCAATACTTGTCATATTTGCCTCACATGTGAGCACCTTTGTTAAGTTCATGTTGGCCATGTCTTAGCTGGTATTTGTGGTTATTTTTCTATCATATGCCACTGTTTTTGCCTATCTTGGTCATGCCATGCTTGGTTTATGCACTCGTAGTGTAAATTTCGCAAACTAGTCTTGTATGCTTCATGTTTGAGCATGTCCTCCTAGCTCTTGTTGACCTCATTTCAGTGAGTTTTTGGTGTTGTTTTAGCATGCCATGACTCTGTTTTGGGCGGGTTTAGTTGGCTCTTACATACTTCATATACTTGTTTTACAATCCCCTCATTTGCCTCAACGTGCACTTCGTGTTTAGACCACCATGCTCACATGTTTTGGCTTAACTTTGAGAAGTTTTTAGCTTTATTTTGACATGTTTGAGGTCTGATTTTGGTTGTCTCGGTCATCCATGACTTGCTTTGTATAGCCACCATGTATTCTAGCTCATAGGCTTCGGGTGTCCAAGCTTTTAGCATGCTTTACTTGGGCCTTTTCAGTGGTTTGACATCACTTGTCATGTTATTTCAGTCTATATAGTATGCTCAAATACTTGCATTTGTCACCTATTCCATGCTTTGGATAGTTTGTGTCTTATGCTTCTCGAATGGATCATTGCGTATGCTTCCATGCTCAGGCCATTTGGATGCCATCTGAGTGTGTTTTTGGCCTTGTCTTGACCTGCATTGGGACTATTTTGAGTCCCTTTGACCCTTTGGGACTTGCCTCGTATGGCCATGGTTTGCCCCTTTTGGTTAGCCTTAGGCCTTGAACTTTCTTGCATGCTTTGCTTGCTTTATTTGGTTGATTTGGCATCATTCCTCACATATTTTCAGAGCTTAATGCATTGTCATATTCTCATATTTATCACATCTTGCTCATGCTCGAGGATTGTGCATGGTTGCCTAAGTGTTGGACCACTCACATGTGCATGATTGTTTTGCATTTTCATGCCTCCAATTCTTGACTTTGGCCACTGATTTTGGCCTATTTGAGAGCTGCCCATATTGGTTTAAGTCCATCGTTTTGCATGTTGTTGCATGCTTGCCTTGCATGTTGTTACATACTTGGCCTATTAATATGTTGTTGCATGCTTGAGTGGTAGTGCATTTGGCATGCATTCTTTCGGTTTTACGTTGCTTAACATGTTGTTACATGTTTGCCTCACATGTTGTTACATGATTGAATAAAGTCACATGCTTGTTTGCATGCTTGTCTTTGCATGTTGTTATATGTTAATTGTCTTGTGTAACATTGTTGCTTGTATGCTCATTTTGCACTGGTATGCTAGCATGTTTAGGTTGCATAGCATCGAGCATGCATCCCTTGCCTCTTGATCAATCATGATAGAGGCTTGGGGCCCCATATGTGTTTATATGCATTTCATTTAACATTGAAGTTGCACACTTGGCCTCTTTGGCCATCATGCATCGAAATGCGTGATTGGTGGCCCGAGGGTCGAGCACCATGCTCCTTTGAGTCTTAGACATGATAAGGAGGGTGGTGGTGCGAACATTGCTTTGAAAATGCATTGCCATGCCCTGTCTGTCCTTTGCTACAGCAAAACAGGGTTCTGTAGGAAGAGATGGTCGGTCGACCATCTTCAGCGCTGGCCGGCCATGAATTTCTGGCCGATATTGCCACAAGTGGTCGATGACCAGTTCCCCTTTGTCGATGGTCTTGACTCCTGGTCGGTGATATCCCAGGTGATTCAGAAGCATCTTTGGGACTTGCAAAGTTTTTAGAGGAGCAAAACAGTGTGAACAGAGGCAGCATGAGCATGGTGATGGATTTCTGAGCAGAGCTGAGCGTGCATGCATTCATCCCTCTTCCCGAGGCCTCTTTACTGCTTTCTTAGCTTAAATAATTCATTTAATTAATTAAGTACTGTATAATATTTAATTAGCTTGTTAGTTGATTAATTTGTATTATTCTTTCGGCCCCTCCCTCGAGAGGGCGAAATTGTGTAATAAGCGTGCGTGTGTGCGATGCATGTCTTCCAACCCCCACTTCTTTCTACCTTTTATTTAACCGCTTATGATGGTTAGTTTTAGGACGTATTTGATTTAGCATACCTTATGCTATGCATGTTTGCATTCATTCATTTGTATTGCATGCACCGGGCTCGGCGCATCATGCTAAGTTGCATAGTATTTCAATTCCAACTTGAATACGTGTATCGAGTTGTCGCATTTCACATGCCATTCTTAGATTAGCCGAGCTTATTCAGTTTGCATTTTGAATGCGTTGCATTAGCCATCTTAACATGAACTAGGATCATGCATTGATTACTAACTAGTTTCTGTTTTGGTTTGGAATACTCGGTGAGTGTTTATGCTTTAGCATCCTTACATGTGTGTGAGTGACTGCCATGATAGCATGCTTGCCATGAGGCTATGTGCTTATGTGATATAACTACCTGAATGCCTGTGGGTGAAGGTTGGATTGCTTGAATTGGAACAATTCATTGAAATCCATGTTTTAGCCTACTTACAAGTAGCAAACTTCAAACCGTTTTCAAACAAACGAATATGCGATGCTTTGTTCCAAATTAGGCGATCTAATCTATACTTGTCTGTTGTGCGCATCACATAGTAAATTCTAGCTAATTAACCGGAATAAGAATGCATGTGTTTTCAAAAACAAGATATCATGTTTAGTACAGGCCGATCTTCGGATCGGGCAAGCGGGGGTGCTCATAGATGACCTTCCCCAATTGTACCCAAGTTCCCGAGCCGAGGCAACTTTGGTGATGACGGACACGTAGCCTTAGGCACGAGTCAGGGTTTCCTAAATTTTTCCAAAATAAAATATTTAAGTGGCGACTCTGTATCTGGCAAAGCAGTCCATGTTTGGCACTTCTTTCTTAAAAATCAGTTTTCTGAAACGATTTGCCAGATTTGGACTCTTTGGTGATTTATCAGTCTTGCATTGCACTTTGCAAGACTAGATTCAGAACCATGACATTTGAGTCCAAACTGTAGAACCAAAGTCCCCCAGGGCGCGTCTACAGTTGCATTAGTCATATTGCATAGTTAGGAATCATGCATTTTTCTAACTCGTTTCTCTTTTGGCTTGGAGTACTAAGTGAACCTTTACTTGCTTTAGCATAATTGCATGTGTGTGATTGTTGCCATGTCTAGCATGTTTGCCATGAGACTAAGTGCTTGAATTGGAATAATTGTTTGAATAATTGTTTGCCATGATAAACTGTTTGAATGCCTGTGGATGAAGGCTATTTGCTTGAATTGGAATAATTTGAGTAATGTTCATATGCGATCACTTTTCAAGTGGCACATATTTCGAAATAATTTTCAAAACAAACATGAATCGAAATGTTCCAATTCTTGCAAAGTTAGTCTATACTTGTGTGTGTGCGCATCACATAGTAATACTAGCCTAATAAACCGAAATAAGAGTATATGTTGATAAAAAATCATATCATGATTAGTAGAGGCCGATCTTTGATTGGGCGAGTGGGGGTGCTCAATTCATGACCTTCCCCTCTCGTACCTAAGTTCTCGAACCGAGACAATCTTGGTGATGACAGACACATGGCCTTTGGCATGAGTCATGGGTTTTCTAAATTTCCTCAAAACAAAAAATATTTAGGTGGCGACTCTGTATCTGGCAAAGCAGTTCATTTTTGGCAATTTGATTCAAAATCGATTTTTCAAAAGATTTGTCGGATTTGGACTCTTTGGTGTTTATCAATTTCACATTGCACTTGTGAGATTAGATTCAGAACCGTGAGAGTCCGAACTGTAGGGCTTATTTCGCCTTCCGAAAGGGGGCGCGGAAAAGTCGAGCTACAGCTGCCATCTCTTGAAGTTCACCCTAGCAAATTTGTCTAGGCGCTCATTGTGACTAAGCGGTCCTCCCGGAACAGCCGGAGTAACACCAGGGTTGACCACAGAGGTCACAGTTGGGGTCGGCAAGCCAGTTGCCCCGGGGTTTAGATCCCCACCAACATTAACAATAGCAGCATCATTGGTGACAGTTGTCATTTCTGGAAAATACAACAGAATATCACTTTCTATGTTTTCAAAAATTAAACTTAACCTTTAGAAAATCTCACAGTTGGAAATTTAATTCAAAAACTAGTCTCACCACTTACTCCTAGTCCGTGATAAACGATTTCAAGAATTAAATTTTCCAAGGGATGAACTAGGTTAAAATAAACCAGTTCCAAACTTACAAGCAATTAGAATAAAATTGCTAATAATTACAAGCAATATAAAAAATTGCTACAACAAAGATAAGCCCAAAAAAAAAAATGCTTCTAATATGTCAAGCAAACAACCTTGCTTAAAAAATTGGCAAGTAACCACTACTAAATCTCAAGCAAAATTGCTTAAATAATATAATCTAAATAATTCTTTTCCACGCTTAGATATTCCTGTAAAAAAGTTAGCAAAAAAACCAAAACAAAAATATAAACCAAATAATTTAGGCAGAAAGTAAATATAATAAATTAATTGAAACCATCTAGCAAACTAATTAATAAGAAAATTAACTAATCAATTAACATGCTAAGATGAGTTACAAAAATAAAATTATTACAAAAGTGACAAAACCTTATACCTCCTAAATAATTAAACTTGTAGCCATAAGTTACATATCAATTTAATTGACAATAATTGATAAATTAAATTAATATTCAAGAGTTACATATCAATTTATACAAAACAATAATCATGTAATCTTATAACTCACTTTAAAATAAATTAAATTAATATGCAAGAGTTACAAAATAAAACTAAAACTTCAAAATTAAATTCAACTTTAAAATAAAATTTATAACTCCAAATTAAATTACAACTTTAAAATAAAATTTAATAGTCATAACTCCAAATAAATAAATTTAATTCAAAAAATTTAATTCACCCAATTAAATTACACAATAGTCATGTACATAAATTTAGACAAGTTACAAAACTCTATAACTCCAAAACCTTAAATTAAAAAATAATAGGCTAAGTTACATAGAATTTAAATTACAATAAACATGTAATAAACTTTTAAATTATTCTAACAATTAACATGCAAATAAGTCTATAGTAATTAACATGTAAATAATTCTAGAATAAAAAGCATGAAAATTTGATTTAAATCTAGAAAATAAAAACATGTGAATTAATCTAGTATGTAATCATATATGCAACAGTAACTAGCAGCATGTAATTCCTCATTTTTTATTTTATTTTTTTATTTTTTTTAAATATTGTAGGCATGCCTCAAAAAAAGGTGTGAAGGAGAAGGAATTCAAATGCAAACATTAGACAAATCATGTACATCTTCCAATACACAGACACCAAACCAAAATTGTGGCAAAGGTTTATTCTAACATAGAGAAACGTGTGGTTTATAAAAATAGACCAAAACAAAACTAATCATGAAAACAGTGGGTTTATCTATTTTCTACAAACCAACAGTAAGCCTATTTCTATAATCAATACACAACTATGCAAATATCAATGTAACATCTAGCAACCTTGAAAAGAAAAAAAAACGGTGGACTAATTTTCCAAAAATTACCGATACTGAAAATATGCAAAGTAGGTACATAAAAATATTTTCTTTTTGTTTAAATACAAACCGTGGGTACACCAATTTATGTAGTAGACTAAATTTGACTTTCAAGCAATAATAACATGGCAGCATATACAATCAAGAATATGTTTGGCACACCAAATATATAGAATTGAAAGAAATTGAAACACACTGACAATAACATAGCAGCAAGTATAAATATTAATTATGATTAAACTGGATACTATCATGTGAATCTATTTGACCACTTTCATGGGAAAATATAAAGATCTGTTTTAAGCTTGTTATCTAAATTGTGAAATTAAATACATAGATTCACGAATACATCAAAATTGTATACCAAAAATACATGCTAAGAATTACAACTAAATTATAACAGAAATACCAAATAGATTAAAATGGTAAAGAAAGCAAACCGAAACCTGGATGATAGCAGTTTCCTTAAAATAGATTTTCGCTGCCTCACGGGTCGAGTGCTTGAGGAATTCCGGCTTTTGTCTCCAGGATAAAATAGTAAAAAACCAACTACAGCAGAAGCACTCTTTGTCTAGCTTAGCGAACAAAACCCGTGGCAACATTCTCTCACTGTAGGAATTTTCTGGCAAACTGACTTATAAAATGGAAGCAAAATTTCTGTGTTGAGACTAGGCAGGAGGGTCTCAATTTATACATGTATAGGGGAGAGTGGAGGAGCCTCTTGCCTTTATGGCTGATCACTAATGCACCATTAACCTCTACAATATTGTAGGAGTTACAAACATATTATACACACTAATCCCACTACCTCTTTCATGCAGCTAACTTCATGAGGCAATTTCTCATTTAATTCTCAATGTTTTTTGCCATTCTTTTTGTGATGTAAAAATCTTATTGCAAAGTATCTAGACCCACTTGGACCCAACACAATAGATGATTGGGGTCCACTTTAATGTTTAATTAAAGTCTCCAAAAACCCATTTTTTCCAACAAGTTTCACAAATCTTTCCCTTTTTCCTTTCCAAATCTCTTCCGAAATCCTCCAACAAACACAACGTTAAGGTATAATGTACCCCTTGAAGTTTATTTTTCAATTTAGCACTGATTGATAATTCTAATATGAGTTTGTCGAAATCGCTTAAATTGAAAAAGAATGAGCTAACAATCGCAGTCAATAAGAATGACAACCGCAGTAGACAAGTATTGCACCGGTCATCTGGGTGATCGCCTGAGAGGTCAACCGACAAGCACAAATTCGAGTTTTCAAGCAAACTCAAATTTGAGTTACCAATCATTTTTCTTTTCAATTATACTAACCTCTTTTGAGATTACAAAATCCTCCCATGAAATTTTTTAAAATGACAAAAATTAAGGGAAATAGTTTTTTATTACAAATTGCCTTTCTATTATTTTATCCTAAAAAATATTGACATCACTAGATAATTTAATTATATTTTTAATTTCATCCTTTAAAATTGTGTTCAATTACAAAGAAATAAATAAAATATAATTTTCTTTATTGCTTTTTGCTATGCCTACAATTATTGATTGTATATATGCACCTTCTTTATTCAAAACCCCTAGCATCGTAAATATATATATATATATATATTGACATCATTAAATATTTTAATTATATTTCTAATTTTATCCTTTAAAATTGTGTCCAATTACAAAGAAATAAAAAAATACCACAAGAGCAGGATTCACAACCCAATCTCGTGGTATTAAGGTAAAAATATAATTTTATCTTCATTTTGTAAAAATAACAAAATCACATTTTATATAATGAGAATTTTTACATAATTTCATGAATTTAATCCTAACTAACTAATACCAGAACATTAGTAAAGAAACAAACACAATTTATCTTACATTTATAACAGCAAATAATAATTTTCTTCTTTCAAAATTCTATGTACAATGACACTTCTAAGCACTACAAGAAACCCACTCAAGAAGGGGGAAAAGAATTGCATTATGACAATGAACTTCTGCCTCTTTATAAGATTTCCTTCTCAGATTTGAAATCTTTTCATGATCAAAACACAGTTGTCATCTGGGTCTTATTCGAAAAACTCTATTGTGCCATATTGAGTGAAGAATCATATGAAAGATATCATACTTCACAGGCCTAGTATGCCAAAGAAAATGTCGTTGTACCTTCTTAACACTCTGATGCATCTCAAGATACCTCTTCTCTGGGATTGAGAGGAGTATATTCTTCAAATTTGGGATTTCCTTCTCCAGGACAAAAACAGCAAAGGATTCCCAGTTCAAAATCTCAAACAACGGGGGTACAAAATTATCAGATATAATCACTGGAACACACTCATAGAAGATGGATTCCACCACTCGGGGACTGCTGACTTCATAACCTTTTGGACATATGCAGTACTTGCTACTCTTCATGTATTGGACATAGTTCATTTGACCCTTCACTCTGCGCATTCGACCAACAATTTTCATGTCAGGATCTTTGTTCCAATACTGCAACAAAATAGGACGGAGATAACCATGCATCCTTCCAGCAAAGAAAGCAAGGATTTGTCGTTGGGGAGGAGGATGGCCTCCAAGTTCTTTCAGGGGATTTTGAGATGAGCGCACGTTAGATGCTGGAAGAGACACATCCTTGCCAAATTTGAAGCCTTCTTTGATATTAGCATTGCAAAGAGCTCTTATGCAATGAGCCATATGTTGCTTGGTTTCGTATGGAGCCTGGCGGGGAAACAATGTTTAATATTGGCAAATCTGCAAATCAACATCTAAACAATACGTATACATTTTATTTTTCCTAGCATTTGAACTTGCTAAATCCATCACTGGCAACGACATGGTCACAAAACATAGCGCAGGATTACATGAACGTAAAAATAGCATGATCACAGAACAAGGCAGCATTACATGAACATAAACCAAGTATATTCCTACATTTTGAAATGAAGCTCTACCTGTAAAGACAGACTTGCTCTAGTGGTATGAAGAACAAACTATTTCGAACAGTATATAAATTAGAAGGGAATACTAAAAAATATGTTTGGAGATAGCCCCTTAGCTACAATTAGAATCTTGGAAAGCACTAGGCAAAAGGAAAGGAAAAAGAATGCTTTAAAACAGCCTTTATTTTTAATATTTTCAATAATTTTCCTTTATTTTTTCCAGGTGGAACGTATCATAAGTACCGTTATAGGATGTAAATCAAAAGGAAATGTACAGAGTAGTACCCAGTCATGGCAAGCAACAAGAAAATGATCAGCTCCATCAGTTCTGTTCCAGAAATTGTATCTTGCCACAATCACGTCGAGGTAGTTCTTCAGATACTGAACCAGGTTCTCGTAACTGTCAGAATTAGGTTCGTATAAGGTCACCTCAAGCATTCGAGAACTGAAAGGTAGATAAAATAGGTGGGCTTTTGTTGGGTTTGTAGTAACAAATTGTTTGCTTGCTTGCAACTGCTTCATGAACCAACCCTCAGCACCGTATACTCCCTTGAGCACTGGCTCATGGAAAATGGGTCTCTCTCCCTCCTTGTAGATGTAAACCTTGAGCATCTGTTCCATTAACTCATAACTCCTGCAAATTTGATGATTTTGAAAAAACTTGATTGCCTATCAAACATGAAAGATCCTCTTTTTATAATGAAAATGGACACAAGCAATTAAAACCTTCAATAATACAACCTCCTTAAGGAGCTGAACCTCAGCTCATCTATAAAAGTTCCAAGTGCAGAAACCTTCTTAATAGAAGATTAAAGAACTTCCCCCCACCCTATGTTACCCTAGAGTTTATATTGACGATACTAAAATTAATTCTTATAAAGAAAATTCCCAAACTTGACAAAGCATCTCCAAAACCTAAACAAAGCCTTGTTGAAATTCTCACAACCATATATCGTTTTATTCCAAAAATAATTCATTTAAATCCTAAGCGGTATATGAATAGAGGATTGCAATATCAATGGCCAACATGACTAAATGCACTGTCCTCTTCTGACATATATGAGTCCAAATATGCAAAAGAGAGGGGATTATTGTTCCTGCCATTTTGACTGTGAAAATAGTTCATCCTTATATATTAAGATAGTAGTATCATAACCCTTGAGCTGTTTGTTTTTGTTATTTCTGTCCACCAATCAAAAAAGAGAAATTTTTTGCATTTCAAAGACACTTGTTTATCATATTTTCACAAATAAGCTTTCACCATCTTAAACTGATCACACAAATAAAAACTTGGATGTGGTGGTATTGGGTAAATGGGCATGTTTGGGTGAATGTAATGCATGTTAGAGGCCGTGAGCTTCTAACATAGCCATCAACAATGCTTGGATCATACATGTCACAAAAGGAATAATCTTGCTCAACGTGCTTACTTTTTAAACATGGAAACATTCCGATAGAGGGGAGCATAAAGTGCAGTATCATTTTCAATGACAGGTTCATTTTCAATCTGTAGTTTTGCATTCAGTAAATCCTGGTCAACTGCAGAAGACCATCGCGGTTTCTGTAAAGGAATCAGGAAAAAAAATTAAGTTAAAAAAGCCTCCTATACAGTGAACTCAATCTTCTCTAACCAATTTGAAATAGAAGAGATGCACATACCATTGACAAAGATGAAGCCCGACTCTGAAGCAACAAATCATTCATCTCAGATATTGATACCACTGTTGTTGTTGGCCTCTCGGACGTTTCATTCACAGCTGGAACAATAGTCTTGGAAGAACTATTATCAATTTGCAATTCCCCAGATTTTTCATCCCTGGGAAGTGTATTGCCTATGTCTTTTTCCACTGAAGATGTGTTGGGATAAACAGACATCATGGGACTTTGTGAATTCGTATCCACACTTGTTTGAGTGTCTGAGTTGGGTAATGAAATTATTGGTGATAAAGCAATTGAAGGGGTTGCTCGAGTGACAATGCCTAACGAAGAATTATCTGCAATTGCTATGTCCACTGTTGAATTGTGGCTAAGCTCTATAGAATCATTCTTGGTCATGTTAACAACACTATGAGAAGTATCTGTTTCAGTAGAGTTTGACCCATTAAAAGATTTCATATTACCAAATATTTTGGGGTTAGCAGATGAATTTCCGGTTGAGAAGGTTCCATTTCCCAATACTAGGGGCTTTCTGAAAGAATATATAGACACTAACACACTGTTATACGGAAATTCGAAGTGCTGCACTATTAGAACGACGGCGAACATCATCCCAATTAGCCACACAAGTCTCCTGGCTTCCACCGGGCATAAATATCGTAATTCATGACCCATATCTAGATTAATTAGTGGGCAAAACTCTGTTGACCTCTACTACCCCTGCAGAGTTTCCAAATCCAAAAATCCAATCTCTAGTTTTCAGAAAATGTAAAGATTATTTCATCTGGTTCTCAAATACAGTGGAAAGAAACTAACAAATAGAAATTCATAAGACATGGATTATTAGTTCAGCTATCAGTGTCATGTGCAAATTCAAACTTCTAGGAACACTCGGTTCTCTCAACAGCCATAAAAATTAAATCATAAATAGATTGTCAATGGAAAACTCAAAATCAGGAATGGGTAAGAACAACTTACTTAGTCATGAATACTATTACTAAACACATATTTTCTAACAAAGCAAAAACAAAAAGACAGTTAGTTCTCAGACTACACAACAGGAATATGAATATTCAAATGCTACCGATTGATAACGAATTGAAATCAACTGAAAAACACAGATAAACTGCTAGTGACGACGATGATTCTTCAACTATGAGAGAGAGAGAGAGAGAGAGAGTGAAGGGGAAACGTAAAGAAAACACACAGATCTCAACTTCTTTGCTGTGAGGAGCTTCTTGAGATTTCCAAGCATTCTTTGCTGCCTTTCTTACAAAGTACGTTTGTTTTAGAAAGTCGAGGAACTCAGAACAACTTTACCAAATTACCAAAAATTGACGCAAATACCCTTCAGTTAATATATATATATATATATAATAAATAAATAAACAAGTCGTATCAAAATAAATTTTAAATTTTTATGAATCTTAAGTTTTTTATTTATTTCAATCCAAACGATTTGTCTATTTTACTTAACTACAATTGGTGAAGAAAATTAATATTTTACTCATTAAATTAATTAAATGGGCATTTTAGATATCTTATGTTTAATAATTAAAATATTTATTTTTTGTCAGTTTTACCCAACAAAATAGGTAAATAGTATAGACTGAAAATAAGTTAAAAAAAAATTTAAATTGATAAAATTAAAAATTTATTTATTTTGTTACCAGGCTAAAACATTAGAGTTTTTTTTTTATTTTTTATTTTTATATATAGTTCTCTTGTTTTATGTATTTATTTTTATTTGTTTCTGATTCAGCAAATCTAAAGGTTTTTTTTTTTTTTTTTTTTTCTCTTTTATCTCATCAGATAAAAAGGAAAGAAATCAGGGCATTTAATTTAGTGATGGTTAAATACATATCTATATGTTTGTTTAGATTAATTATATTCACCTATATTTGAAAAAATTACAGTTAATTTTATATTTTTGAAATAATTATAGTAGCCTCTCATTTAGAAGGATTAAAACGCTCAGAACTAATGTTAACAGTAATTAGACACTAAAATAAATATATATTTTAATTAAAAAAATATAATATTATTTTTTTTATTCATATAATTAATAAATTACTGATAAAAAAATGCTTAAACGTTATATGAATTAAAATCTTAAAAAAAAAAGTATAATTATGTCAAAATTGTAAGACTCACTTTATTTTCTTCAAAATTCAGAAAAGATAAGTGTAATAAAGATCAGATATATGACAAACAATATATGAAATGATATACAAATAGCAAGAAAAATAAAGAAAAGTTGACCTTTGATTAGAGGCACAATTTCGTTGTCATAAAACTGTTATTGTCTCTTCATACGAAGGCAGCTCCAACATTCAACCCAAATCACTGTCATGTTTTCCACCATTCGCGCATATGAAGAGGTGACTATGATGAAAATTACCCAAAACAATACATGAAAGTAAGAAAATCAAAAATGGGAGAGAGAGATAAAATCTGTGCTATTTTCTGGTGTAGAAAAAGTGAGATCTCATGGCCTCTGTTCGTGAAAAGCCACATCTCTTGGTTAAGGGCTGATTCTCATCAAATAAAACTCTTGGCCAAAACAGAAGCATTTGACTTATAACCATTAAGAATAAAATATTAGAAATAAATAAACAAAGAAAATATTTTTGAAAATAACACCGTCTATAATTTATTTAGCCTGAATTTGCTTAAAGAGTCTTTTTTTGGGGACAAGTCTCTCGTGCATGTAGTAGCGGAGTCAAGAAATTAACTTAGAAGGACAATTAATTACAATTTCTTATTAAAAAAAATCATAATCAACATTAAGATAATAATAATTTTTGAGCTAAATTTAAGCATAAAAAATTAAATATTCATTATTAATACCAACAAATCAAAATTTTATAATAGTGTGGAATGACTCGATACAGAATAGTGCTGTAAGTTTGTAATTTTAGCCTAAAAAATTTTGAATCAAAATTTCTAATTTTAAAAAATAAAAACACATCATTTTACAGCACAAATTATTATAAAATTTGTTTAATTTTTATTTGATAGAAAAGTATTAGAGAGGTGATGTTACTTATGAATCATGTGTTTTGAATGAAAATTATTAACCAGTCTTAAAGTACCATATGACGTTATTTATGTAATACTCACAACATGAGAGGCCACAACTATCACTAAGTGATTTGTTATTGTCTCATAACTATCTGAAAATGATGAGTTTATTACATCTAATTCATAAGATTTCCCACTATACTATTGGTTTAAATTACTATATAAACAATATCACATAATACTTTTAAAGTATCGAATAATTACGTGTTGTGAGCAATACAAAAAAATTCTTAACCAAGGAATATGTTAAAATAAAAGAAAATACATTTTACAAATGACCAAAAACAAACCCAAAAATACATAAAATCAAAATTGAGGGGGCACGTCACCCCGGCCTTTTTTGGCTCCGTTTCTGGCCAACAAAGCATTATTTATTTATTTATTGTTTATTCTTTGCCTTTTTTAATTTATTAATTCAATAAACATAAATAAATTTGAAACTATTTTCTAAAAAATATTCTTTTTATTTATTTAATTTTTTTATTGAGAATTCAAAAAATAAGAGAGAGATAAAGGGGTGTTTTAGAAAGTGCATTTCTTGCCCTTTTTTCAGCTTACTTTTGTCTTTAGTGATTTTTTTTTAAAAAAAATTCAAAAAGCTTAAAGTTTCTTGATTCAAGTCAACAAGATGAACTGAAAATTTATAATTTTTTTAAATAAATTCAAAAAAAAAAATCAGAAAAGACAAAAATAAGCCCAAAAAAATAATCTTTTTTGAATTATTTTACTTTTTTTGGCTTATTTTAGTCTTTCATGATTTTTTTAAAAAAAAAAATTGGAAAAATATATTTTTTATATTCGTCATGATACAGTTCAAAAAAGTAAAAAAATTTGATACGATTTTGAAAAAAAATCACTAAAGACAAAAAAATTCAAAAAAAAAGAGTAAGGTAGCGTTTGGTAGAATTTTTTAAATATGATTTGAGAATAAGAATTCTATTTTGAGTTTGTGAGTTTTGAAATTATGATTTGAGTGTAGAAAATTTATTTGGTAAATGAGTTTTGAAAATAATTTTGAAAAAAGTTTTGAATTGAGTGGAAATTTTTTGATGTAACATATGATGTCTGATACAAAAACTTACAATTCATAATCAAACACACAACTCAAAAATCTATGAAAAGGTCAAAAAAAATTTAAAATTTTCAAAAATATTGTTTTATTAAAAATATAATAAAAAAAAGTGTCAATTGCAAAAACAAAAACAAAAAATTGCACTGTTCAGGTCAACCGATCAGTCAACCAACCGGACAACCGAATAGACATCCGGAGGGACAACCGGTAGGCCAAATTTCAAAATTTAAAAACCCACCTAGAATGAGTTTTCCAAAGGAGGGGTGGAATTAATTTTCCAAATATCATACTAAAATACAGGGGTAGAATTATAATTCCAAAACCTTTCTAAACACAGCTTAAATTTTTTTTTTTCCTTCCAAAATGGGCCAAAGTAAAAGATTAGTAAACCCTATTTAGTTCGTCCAACGGACTTCACGCGTCTTTCTCAGCCCTATGAACCCGCTGTCGAAGTCCGTTCATTTCCTGGGGACTTACCTGGATCCAACCCGAAATGCATCTAGAACCCAAACAAACCACGTCGTCTTCTGGGTCAATTGAGATTTCTATTTGATTCCCTTATTTTCAAAATTTAAACCCAAGTTGCTGACCACCAATCTCAGTACAACAGTCATTGTTACAGATTGGTTACAACTGGGATTTTCCTTTGTTGTTAAAGAAAAATGTTTGAGGGCCCTAATTTATGTGGCTCAAATGGTTTAAAATTGTCAAAACGACGTCGTTTTGGCAATTTTGATGGTGTTTTGTACTCAAAACGACATCATTTTGGTAAATTCGAGCAATTTGAGCCACAGAAATTAGGACTCTCTACCATTGTTGTAAAGAAACAGAAAAACAAAAAAACAAAAATTTAGATACTATATTTAAAAGTCATTTATAACCTTTGGATTCGGATGAAGAAAAATTTCAACTATATTGATCTATACTTATTATATATTAAGTAAAATGGAGTTTTTAACTCAAACCTTGTGGGAGTTCTAATCTCCCAATCTAAATTTCCTGATTTTTTTATTTAAAAAAAAAAAAAAAAACTTAGCATTTATTAACTTCTTCCAACTCCCAAGTCTTACCATCATAATAACACTTTAATACATTAAGAACAAGTATAAAAAAAATTCTTTGAAATCCAACACATATGAATTTCTTGAAAAGTCCCGACACATATGATTATTATCCCTCATAATAACACTGTAATGCATTAAGAACAAGCATAAAAAAAATTTATTTAAAAGTCCAACACATATGATTATTATCAAAATATTAAACTTTAATATAATATAATAAAAAAAAAGATATTTAATTCCTTGAAAAGTCCAACACATATGATTATAATCAAAATATTAAACTTTAATATAATATAAAAAAAGGAAAAAAAGAAGACATTTAAAAAAAAAAATATTTAAAAATCACAATTCACATATATAGATAATTATAAACACAATCCGTGCTTAGTACGAGTGATATGCTAGTATTATATTATACCAAATGTGTGTATTTACGTTAAATGCAGTGAGAGGGACGATATGAGAGTCAATAGTGTCTACTAAAGCCAAATCAAATTAGAGACTATCAAATGATCCTAGTCACCATCAGAGGCCTTATACACACACTCTCACCCACTATTCTGAAAAGGAAATGAATTTGGAAAATTGGGGTTATTCCCTTGTTTGTAATAATTAGGGGTGTTTTGGGAAGATGGTTATAATCAGCTTTTTGGTGAAAAGTTGATTATAAGCAGATTATAATCAACTTTTCTGTGAGAGAAGAGGAGATAAAAAATCTAAAAATCAAATTTTTATCAAGTTCCCAAAAGAGCCCTTAAAATGGGGGTTAAAAAAACAAAGTACTTATTATCGTGATTGATCTTATTTATCCTGCAATTATTATTCATTTGATGCCAATTTTTGGCACATAGTGGTGGTGCTAAATACTTGTGCGTATGATTCCAATTAGAGCTCATTTAAGATTTGATAGTGTGATCCCCACTAAGTTATTATTTGCCTCACATTTTATTTTATTTTTTGTCAATTGTGTCATATTAATTATGGTCTATTAATTGAAATCATAAATTATTTTCAAAAAATAATCTTAATCACATTTATTTTTATTGTTATTATTTTTATCGACAGACATGTTAACATAGCATGACAGATGTGTTAAGGATGTGGTTTGATGACATGTTAAATGGATGGCCAGAAAGTTAGCAATTGCAGCAATTTTAAAGTTAGTTGCTGAGATTAAGGTGCCAAGATCAAATCAAGTACCAAATTTGCAAAATAGTCCTTATCAAACATATAATATGGATAATGTTGAGGAAATCATGGGCTTGTTGAGGAAATTGTGAGTTTAGATTATCTCTTTTTCTCATGTGTTGAGTTTATAAATAGGCCAAGTGAAATATAAAGAGAAAAAAATCATCATCAACCACTCACAAATTACATAATCATTTTATTATCTAAATTTATTTAATGTCCAATGCTGGTTAAGGATATGTGTATAGAGTTCATGGAACCTATAATGTATAGATGTTAGATAAAATAATATTCGTAAATGTAATTGCGAACGTATTTACATTTATAATTTCGAATATTTTGTCTCACATTTATATATTCTATGCTCTGTTTCTATGATCTCTCTAATGTTTATAATGCTTGTGCATTTTGTCTCACATTTATAATGCTTGTGCTTTGTGTTCATCGATGATCTCTCTAATGTTTGTCTAAGCTGTTCTTCAAGATTGCTTCATGTTGGTCACCTGCTCATCGATTTTTGATTAATTGCTAAAATTACTCTTGTTTGATAATATTTACAGTTTATTATTATTATTATTTTCTTGATAAAAGAAATAATAAAAAAATAAAACATGATTGATATGTACGTATGTTAAAAACTTGTTTTGAAAAATAAGTGAAAAGGAATTACTAAAAATTAATAGTTCTGACTGAATGTGGTATTGAAAGGTATTTTCAAGTGATTATGCAGTTAGTGATTGCCAGAGATGGCTCCCAATTAGAGACGGTGACCAAAGGTCTTCAGTGATAGTGATCGAAAGAACTAGTTGGCGGTAGCTGAGGTGGAAGAAAGCCAAACGTAGTGGTGGTGATGGACGGTGTGAAATAAAATTTAACATTTTCTATGTACTAAAGTATGTGAAACATATACATGTGGGGGTACTCTCACTTTAATAACTAATTTTTGGGGTTGAGTTTTACTTAAAACTGTACACTATGTTGTGGGACTTCCCTTCCCGTGCTGCTAGCCGAAGAGAGAAAAGAGTGCGAATTTGTATTCAAAACAAGTTTAAATAAATTTTTTGTTACAAAAATTTATTAAATTTAGAAAATAATTTATTATTTTGGAAATGAAAATAGACACTAAATGAGTTTTTGTTTACAATTTTTTAAATTTTATAAACATAAATAAAAAATTGGGAAATTCTATAATATACACTTTGAAAAGGAATGTATCATATGTCTAGTTACAATTTTTTGTGATTTTTAGTTGTGACTTATTGTGATATTATTAACTTAAACATGACTCATTGTGGTTGTTATTTAATTAAGAATAAATGAATATTTGGTTATGCCACAACTGACATTTGGTTATGACTCATTATAGTTTTGGTCATAACTCATTGTAAAGTTAGTTATAACTTAATTATGATATATTGTGATCGTTATTTTAATTATAACCAAAAAAGTCATTGGTTATTTCTTATTAAAATCTTTTTAGTTATAATCGAAAACAAAATAAGGGAGCTGCTACTTCACTTTACTCTGGTGGTGTTTGGGAAGCCACTTCCCAAATTTTTTATCTCATTTTTTTCACTAAAAGACAAAAGTTTTACAAAACCAAAAAAAACATATCCAAACAAAATATCACATCCAACCCCATAATCATTTCATTTTTTCTCTCACAAACATCACATCCAACCACATAAAAACCCAACTATCTTCCCAAATATTAAAAAAAATTTATCTCATAAAAACCTACATCTCCTAAAATCTACATAAAAACTCACTTCCCAAACACCTACTCTAAATGCACTATCTTCTTTGTCTTTAATATACATAGAAAAGAGTGTATTTGGAGTAAAATACAGTGAGAATAGTAACTATGTATGATAAGGACAAAGAATGGAGTGTATTTGGAGTAAAGTGGAATAGGAATAATGGCTCTCCAAAATAATATCAAAATTACAAATTATCATAACTGAGACCATTTTCAATCTAAACTCGTATCTTTCATCAAATTTAAATTTAATAAAAATGTGGTGAAAACAGTATTCCAATCGCTTCACCAAATTGATATCAAATGAAGGGAGCTATACTTTGTTTATCAAATAAAGGAAGCGTTTAAACTTTCATTAAATCTCGCAGGTGACCAGCCAGATAATCGAGTGGACGACTAAATTGGGAAAGATTTGATGAAAATTTACACAAGTCTAGATGACTGGTTAGATGACCGACCGGATTTGATGAAATGATTAGAGCGCATCGTATCAGATCAAATTTTTATTCAAATTTAATGTAAAATTTGAGTAAACACCCAAAATAAATAAAAATATATTGTTTTAAAAAATTATCTAATTTATTAAAACCCAAACAGACTCAAATTTATCTGACAAATTTTTTTTTTTTTTTTTCCATTCCATCCTCATGGCACCCTCATCGAGGAGTTTTGATTCTGCCGTTGATAAGATAAGATCTCATCTAACACACCAACCAACACATGATAAATGTAGGCTGGTATTACCAAAATATAATAATAATAATAATGTAGGCCAGTGAAATTAATTGCATTGGGAATATCCCACATTGCCCAATCTATTCATTTGTCCCCGATACTGCCAAAGTGGCTCTGCCAATCTGTCATCACTTGTTTTGTTTATTTGTCAAATTTATGCAATTTTTTTTAATATACAAAATGATGATGCTCTTCCACAACTCGTCATCTCTGCTTCCACATAAATGCTTAGTCTTAGCACCGTTGCTTACCTATACGTCATTTTTACAAGACTCTGGTTTTGTGTTCATAGTTGTACAGTTTATAACTGTTACAAATTTCTAATATTATGAGGGAGATAGATAGATAGAGTGAGAGAGAGAGAGATGGCCATTTCTAGTTATGCATTCCAAGTGAACTGTTGTGTGCAAAAGCCTTCCATCTCACACAGATTTGATCACTTCAAGACTTCATTGTCCTCTTCTTTCAAGGTATACTCATCTCTCTCTCTCTCTCTCTAATGATCTGTGATGGGTCTGAGTCCAAACTTAACCATGCAAAACAAAAGCAATTTCTACAAATTACTTTCACCATTACTTATCTAGTTTGTTTTCATTATTTGCAGCCATTCTTCAGAGATTTTCCTGAATTTACCACGAAAATCGACATTGCTGAAACTGCCAAGAACACTTCTGTCAGATTAATTGATGCCTTTGTTGATTTGGTGTTCGAATTCAACGACCAGCCATTGCTCCCATCTCAGGTACCTACAGAAATAATTTTATAATACACATTTATTTTGGTAATCTTTGTTGGTTTATATGTTAATTTATGTACATACAAATTTAGCAGAGTAACTTTGCTCCAGTTGAAGAGATAGGAGAAGCAGTTCATGTTACCGCCATTGAAGGGAGAATTCCACATGATTTTCCTAAGGGTGTTTACATAAGAAATGGTAAATGTTCAAATTTTCAATATGATCATATTCACGTCGCAATTAAACCACTTGTCAAGAAAATTTATCAAGAAATCTGTTCAGAATTGGATTATGCATCGTCCTAATTGAGTTGGATTAGCATATTTGAGTGTCCTTAATATCTAATATAGAGTAATTCTCTAAGTTGTCATCAACTGTTTGAAGTTTATGCGAGAGAACTCCTTGATGGGGACAAGGATTAATTCAAAAGGACTATGTTAACAATGAGACAGCATGCAAGACAGCAAGAATGCACTGAAAAAAACCAAAGGATGAAACGTCAACGATAAATATAAGACAAAGAAGGTAAATAGGAAATTTGGTGAGTAGAATGAACAATCGATATGGCTAATTTAGAGCATTTTCAACCCATTGGGTATATCATGCTTGTTAGTTAAAATGCTTAGTATAACTTATTTTTTTTAACTCCAATGCACTAGGCATATAATTAGGCATTTTAGCTCAACTCATATTCACTAGCTACATGTAAGTAGCCTTCAAGACTAGGCAAAATATATTTAATCATTAGGATCATTTCCCTTCATCTTTGTTGCTGATGTAGCATTTTATAAAATTCATAGTATTTAGATGAATACCTAAAATAAAGAGCATGGTTGGAGTAGAAACATGAAATAGTTGATAGGCAAAATAAAATATATACTTTATAGTAATGTTTAGATAGGTAAAATGCCTATTACCATTGGAGATGCTATAAGATACTGATGTTTAGAAATCCAAACCAGCCTGCAACAAACTCCACCAATGGCATTAGATAGAAGACTTCATTTAACATTAACGTTGTATTTGGTTGGAGGATTTAGGAAATAATTTAGAATGAAAAGAGAAAAGGGAGGTAAAATGTAAATAAAATAAATTTATATTTTATTTAGTTTTACACACCTTTTCTTTTTCACTTTTCAAATCCCTTCTTAAATCCTTCAACCAATGATTGAATTACACTTGCGAAAACACAGTCTGCTGTGTAGGGGCAAAGTCAAGAATTTAGTTGAAGGGTAAACACTAATACAAATTAGAGTAATGCTATAGACCACTAATTTGCCATTACTAACCCCACCACTAGTGAGGTGGAAATTGAAAAAAAAAAAAATCAAGACACAAATACACTGTGGCAGTGGGTGGGACCCACTGCTACATTATTAGAGCCACCACTAATTAGTGGTCTAAGGCATTTTCCTACAAAGTATTAGGTTATATCAATTTTTAAAATAAAATAAAACAATTATCAATATTTCAGAGCTACTCCAATATCATATATATCACTGTAATAAAAAATTTGTCTTCATAGTTTTTTTAGATTTAATTGTGAATTAAATAAAGATTCAATCACTAATTAATAGTTGGTTGAGTTTGTTGAAAAAAAAAAAAAGAGGAAAATTTTAGAAGATATATATAATTTTAGAAAGAAAAAATAAAAAAACGTTTTCAAAAGATTTCTTAAAAATTGAGGAGCTGCCCCTGCTGGTCCCTTCCTGACTCTATACCCGTTGCTATGTAATATATCTTTCCTTCTTCATATCCCGCTTTGAATGAGAGTCTATTCTGTTTGGTTTCAGTTTTTAAAATTCATTTTTCAAAAAATTTTATTTTTTCATTTTTCGTATTTTTTTTTTTTTGTTTTCATTGATTTTTTTAATATTTTAAGTAATTTTTTTAATTTTTAGACGCTCCTAACATAAATACACTTAAAAAGTATAATATTTGTGAAAAAAAATCTTTAAAAAATTCACTAAATATCAAAAATATAAAAAAATACAAAAATTCAGTACATTTTTCATATTTTTATATATTTATTAATTTTTTAAAATATTTTTTCACAAATATTTTACTATTTAAATATATCTAAGTAAGATGTATCTAGAAAAGTAAAAAAATTACAGTACTTAAAATTTTAAAAATATTTACTAAAACAAAAAAATATGAGAAAAAAAAAATTAATTTTTAAAAAATTGAAACCATTGATCCGTAGTATATATTGTTCTCTCCATATCCTGCTTTGATGAGAGGGGGTCACTTTTTTTATTTTATTTTATTTAAATATTTAACAATCACAGCATCCTATTGTTATCAGTTAAGAATTAATAATATATATTGAAAATTTGGCAATACATACAGTGGTGACTATAGAGAAAAAAAGGTTTAGTGGGTTCAAATAAATAATTAAGCTTGGTAAGAATTGTGCTCATAAGTGAGAGGTGCATGTGGTTTGAATAAAAAATATCAAATAAAAAAAAAGTGTTGTCAACTAAGCTAGTCTAATTAATTGATCATTGGTATATATATAATATATATTAAAAAGTATGAATATATATATATATATATATATGAATGTATAATTGTGAGAAAAGATTATTAAAATTATATATATTTTTTTGCATTATTTGAACCTTTATCAACACCCATTGGATGATTGTTGTAAAAATCTTCTCCTCATAATAATATTATGATTATCCAATTTTATATTTTATTTTATTTATCATCACTGTAATGGTAATATATACAAATAGTGAAGTTTATTAAATTAATACAATATTAAGACATGAAATATAATTTTAAACATCTACTCACATACATCTACTCAATTATAATAAAATATCAAATCATCTCAAACTTCCATACTCCAAAATTATTTCCAAAATACATATACTTCCAAACAAACCAAAAAAATTTCTAATTCTCTCCCCAAAATCTTTTTTGAAAATTTATCTCTTAAAATCAAACCAAACACACCCAATATATATACAAACGTTATATATTTTTTGAGGTTTGTTTACTTTCTCTTAGGTTGTGTTTGATTTATGGATTTAGGAAAGAATTTGAAAAAAGAAAGAGAAAATATGTATGAAATTTAGTAAAATATAAGTATATTTATTCATATTTCACTTATATTTTTTCTTTCTTCCTCCAAATTCCTCTCCAAATCTTTGAACCAAACACACAACCTTATAAACTAAAGGACATAAAGAAGAGTTCTCTCTTCCCATTTTCAAATTCCTTTCAAAATTCTTAAACCAAACACACAACCTTATAAACTAAAGGACATCAAGAAAAGTTTGAAATGGGGGTTCAAATAGAAAAAATTGAGAGGGTTTAAAAGGGAAGAAACTTGCATGTCTCCTAACTGTATCATATATATATATATGAAGTTATTGTGGGTGCTTGGAAAGTTGTTAATTTATTAGGTTATTTTAGTTTTTGATTATTTTAGTAGATTAAAAATTTTGTGTTTGAGAAGATAATTGGATTTTTTTGTCTTTAGATGTGATGTTTGTGAGAAAAAAAATGAAATGATTATGGATTTGATCTAATATTTTATCTTATTGACTATTTTAACTTATTTTATTTTTTTATAAATTTTAGTCTAAAAGTCAAAAAAATAACCTTTGCCAAAAAATTCAGTGGGTTCGGCTGAAGCCTCTGGAATACACCTGCCGTCACCCGCGAACACACGTTAAAATGTCATTAATTTGTGCATGTTGTTTTATTGGAAGTGCAGGCCCAAACCCCCTATTTGGAGGATTTAAATCAACGAAGTCCATGTTTGGTAGATCAAGTCACATATGGGTTGAAGGAGAAGGAATGCTTCATGCTCTATATTTTAATGAAGATAGAGATGGCAAATGGACAGTCCTCTACAACAACAGCCATGTTCAAACAGAGACTTTCAAGTTAGAGAAACAAAGAAACAAACCATCCTTTCTTCCTGCTATCGAAGGCGATTCGCCAGCTATTTTGTCTGCTTATCTGCTTAATTTGGTATCGTTTTCATTTGTTCTCTCTTTTCTTTTTCCTGAAAGCACAAAAAAATTGTTTGGCATACTATTTTCTAGAGATTATTAAGAAAACAACCCACTTTTTGGATATATTAAAAAGTTGTTTTTGATTTTTCAAAATCTTATTTAAATAAAAATGGAAACGGTAAGTGTTTTCAAACTTTTTCATTTTTTCTTATTCCAACCAAAATACACAAAAACTGAAAATTCTAATTTATGCAGATGAGGTTTGGCAAAGTGAACAAAGACATCAGCAATACCAATGTGTTTGAGCATTCAGGCAAGTTCTATACAATTGCTGAGAACCACTTGCCTCAGGAAATTGACATCCTCACACTTGAAACTTTAGGCCATTGGGATGCCAATGGAGCTTGGAATCGACCATTCACAAGTCACCCGAAGGTACCTAATTCATTAACCGCCACAAAAATGTCATACCCACGATTTAATTTTATTTATTTATTTATTTTTTTTTTTTTGGTGCCATAGAAAGTTCCGGGTACAGGGGAGCTGGTTATGATAGGGGTTGATGCAGTGAAACCTTTCCTTGAACTCGGTATAATCTCAGGTATATTTTTTTGTGTTCTAGTTTTAGATTAATTCACATCTTAAACACATTGATCTAGAGCCCCTTTGTAAATCTGAATTTTTTTCCCCTCTTTATCAGCCGATGGAACGAAATTAGTTCATAAAGTTGATCTCAAATTCAATAGGACTAGCCTTTGCCATGATATAGGCATTACACAGAGGTAAATTACTGATCTAATACATATTTTCTTTTTCTTGGTCTCCAAACAACTAATAAATTCTCTCATTTTTTTGTTGTGCAGGTACAATGTGATCATGGATTTTCCTCTAACTGTAGACATAAACCGATTAATCAGTGGAGGCCCGTGAGTATTTGTTATTAAGATGCATGTCTAATGAAATTTAAAGTACAAAGTTGAAATTGTTCTCTAACCATGATCTGGAATGTCGTTATTCAGATTAATAAAATATGAAAAGGAAGGATATGCAAGAATTGGTGTCATGCCTCGTTATGGCGATGCAAATTCAATCAAGTGGTTTGAAGTGGAACCAAGTATCGTATTTCACATTATCAACTGTTTTGAGGATGGCGATGAGGTTGTGCTTTGGGCATGTAGAGCTCGGGGGTCAATTATTCCAGGGCCTGATCTAGGCTTGAACAAATTCGAGTGGTTCTCTAGGGGATTTAAACCCCTAAATTCAGCTGAAGAAAATAATGATAGTTCAGCACAAGATTCATTACTTTTTTCACGTTGTCATGAATGGAGACTGAACATGAAAACCGGAGAGGTTAAGGGAATGAATCTCACTGGAACCAAGTCCTCCATGGATTTTCCTATAATAAATGAAAATTTCACAGGTTTAAAAAATAAATATGGATATACCCAAGTTGTGGATTCCACTGCAAGCTCTACTTCAGGTAAATTTTTGTGAAAGAAACAGAGAAAATTATTTTTATGACTTCAATGGCTAACTATATAGCTGCGTATCAATTTTTAATTTAGGCATGGCTAAATTTGGGGGACTAGCTAAGCTATACCTTGAAGAATCAGAGCCCGGGTTTTCTTTGGTAGTTGCCTTCTTCATGTTCTTTTATCATCTTTTTTTTTTGATCTTTTGATTCTATTATCGATGCTTATGAATCTGATTTTCGACAACTTTGATTTTGTGAATCAGACAGAGAGATGTGAAGAGTTTATAAAGGTGGAGTATCATAAGTTTGAGGAAAACACTTTTTGTTCCGGGGCTGCATTTGTCCCTAAACATGAAGGAGGCAAAGAAGACGATGGTTGGATCATCACTTTTGTTCACAACGAACATACTGATACATCATTTGTAAGTAATTGTTAGTACAACATTAACTATATTCTAATTGGGAACTCTAATGTCATTCATTGATTTATGAAGATTTAGTATTTGCTCTATTGCAGGTCTATATAATTGATGCGAAGAAGTTTTGTAGTGAGCCAGTAGCCAAAATTACACTACCGAGTAGAGTGCCTTATGGTTTTCATGGAGCTTTCATGTCGATACCTTCGTGACATTAACAAGATATGAAAGATTTATGCAAACCATATATATATATATATTGATAGCGGTGTTAATCTTGCAAATATGTGTATATTGATTTGGGAAGATGTGGGTTGTTTTTCTTGTTGAGTGTGAAAGAAATCATGTAAAGGAGTTCAGATTTTCTAGTGGCAATAGTTCAATTTTTTGTATTTCACTTGGATGTATAGAGAAATTCACAAGCAACAAATGTTTACTTCAGGTTAATTTAAGTTGTTTCCAATTTATGGCCAAAAAACTCAATAATAAAATCATCTCCAAAGTGATATTTGTTTGTCATTTCACTATTTACTTTGGAAAACAAAATAAACCAGTCCATCCAATTCAAGAGTGCCCTTTTCTTATTCAATTTGTTGAGAATTTTAGAATTTTGAAATTAATGTGCATTAGTAGGGGTGGTGAAGGTAACGTGGTAGTTTTGAAAAACGTTTTTTATTTTTGAAGTAAAAATTAAAATTGTCCAAATAAAATTATTTCCATTGATAATATAAAACTTTTTATTTTTATTTTTATTTTTCATAGTACCAAACGTTAAAAAACATAAAAAATATTTTTCACAAAAATAAACAAAGCAAACCTTGCATCAGAATCATATAATTTTATCAAATTTTATTTTTTAAAAAATAAATAGATGACAATTATTATTTTTAAAAAAAATTATTTTATTTTATTAAATTTGTCTTGAAAAAACATAGACAAATATTGTTTTAAAAATAGTATTTTGTTATGTTAAAAATGAATTTATTTGGCTACATTAGAGCGTCTCACACTTACTCATATTTGGAATCAAATTTAAATTTGATGAAATACGTTTACTTTTTCTCCTCCAATCCTGACATCAAACCCATATCAAATTGGGAAAATCGGTTTAAGGTCCCTATCCAACTTTTAGTAATGGATTAGGTCCACAATGCGTTCTTTTGTAGCCTAAGGTCCCTCAATGTTATTTTAGAGTGTAAAATACTTGTCTTACCCTTATTTATAATATACGTTGTTTTGAATTTGGCAGCTAAAGATCATATTGATATTTTGTGGGAGATTACGTGAGGATGAACTTGACGATTCAAATTTTTGTGGAGATTTTCTAGGGTTTTTGTAGGTGTTGAAATCCTGTTCGTTGTTTGTAGGTGTTGAAATCTTGTATGAGTTGAAATCATGTTCGTTGTTTGTAGGTGTTGATTGATCGTGTAGGAGTTGAAATCTGGTTCATTGTGTTTGATTTGATTTCATGTGGAGTTGAATTAGATAATTTTTCAATTTTTGATTTGATTTGATCGTATAGGTGTTGAATTAGGTTTTTGTTTTTTGTTTTGATCAATGTGAGAGAGACGAACTCAGTGTAGTTGTTTTTGATTTTTTAAGTTAATTTTTCATTATCTGTTATTGATAAATTTTCGATGGAGTTGATTTTGATTTTTGTAGTTGCTTTTTCATTCTCTGTCAACATGCTTATGAGTTACTTTTTGGTGCTCTGTTTTTCTGGGTTTTTGTGCTCTGTTTTTTGTTCACTTTGCATTTTTTGTGTAGTGCAGAGAAAATTGCAGATTTGTTACTATAGAATGAAAACATAAAATTGCAGAGAAAATTGAAGGTTTGTTACTATAAAATTGCAGGTTTGTTACTATAGAATGAAAACATAAAATTGCAGAGAAAATTGAAGGTTTGTTACTATAAAATTGCAGGTTTGTAGTGCAGAGAAAAGTGCAGAGAAAATTGCATTTTTGTGTAGTGCAGAGAAAATTGCAGGTTTTTTTGTTCACAGAGACTTTTGGTTTCTTTTTCGGGGTTTGTGGGGTAGTGCAGAGAAAATTGCAGGTTTGTAGTGCAGAGAAAATTGCATTTTTTGTGTAGTGCAGAGAAAATTGCAAGTTTTTTGTTCACATAGACTTTTGGTTTCTTTTTCGAGGTTTGTGGAGTTGTGCTGCTTCTGCGCTTTGCCATTGCTATAGAATGAAAACATAAACATTAAATCCCAGAGAAAATTACAAGGTAGCAATGATTACACAACAGAGAAAATTAAAAGGTAGCAACATAAACATGACCGAAAAAATTACACAACAGAGAAATTTTGAGGAAATGGAGCATTGAACAAAATAAACATGCCAGAGAAAATTAGACACAAGACATAAACATAATGTGTCCAGAGAAAATTATAAATGCTGCCAGAGAAAATTAGACACACAAGTAAGAAAAGTAATTTGGCCAGAGAAAATTATAAATGCCAGAGAAAATTAGACACACCAATAGAGTAGTAAGCCACAGATAATTTGCTTGAGAAAATAATGAAGAAACATAAACATGCCAGATAAAATTACACAATAGAGAAACACAAATGTAGCAAGCCAGAGAAATTTACAAAAACAAGAACACAAGAAGCTTCAATAAGAAGCCCCAAATACACATAAAGCAGTTCAATTTTGACAGTTGGAAGGAAAGCAACCCATCATTAGTTGGAAGCAAAGAAATTCTGGACTTCCAAAGAATTTCTCTAGATTCAACCCAGAGAAAATTCAAATTTCTCTGGTCCAGAATTTCTCTGGAACGATAAAACTCTGATTTGATCAATTTGTCTTTGGTTTTGCTGCTGCTGATTCAATCACAATTTCCTGCACAAACAAATTAATAGTTCTTCTATGAGTTTGTGATAGATTTTCTTTAAACTTAATGCTATGAATTTCTCTGGGTTGAATCCAGAGAAAATTCAAATTTCTCTGGATCACTTTAAGCCTTCCTCTACTGCTGCCTCTTCCTCAAGCTTCTTTTTCCAATATTCTTCAAGTAGGGGTCCAAATATTGTTTTTCCAGAAACAACTCCAATTCTACTAAACCCAATTCTACTAAACCCAAACAACTCCAATTGAAGTAGGGGTCCAAATATTGCTTTTCCAGAAACAACTTCAAGTGCAGAGAAAATTGCATTTTTTGTGTAGTGCAGAGAAAATTGTAGGTTTTTTGTTCACAGAGACTTTTGGTTTCTTTTTCGGGGTTTGTGGGGTAGTGCAGAGAAAATTGCAGGTTTGTTACTATAAATTTGCAAGTTTGTAGTGCAGAGAAAAGTGCAGAGAAAATTACATTTTTTGTGTAGTGCAGAGACAATTGCAGGTTTTTTGTTCACAGAGACTTTTGGTTTCTTTTTCGGGGTTTGTGGGGTAGTGCAGAGAAAATTGCAAGTTTGTTACTATAAAATTGCAGGTTTGTAGTGCAGAGAAAAGTGCAGAGAAAATTGCATTTTTTGTGTAGTGCAGAGAAAATTGCAGGTTTTTTTGTTCACAGAGACTTTTGGTTTCTTTTTCGGGGTTTGTGGAGTTGTGCTGCTTCTGCGCTTTGCCATTTCTATAGAATGAAAACATAAACATTAAATCCCAGAGAAAATTACAAGGTAGCAATGATTACACAACAGAGAAAATTACAAGGTAGCAACATAAACATATTAATAGTTCTTCTATGAGTTTGTGATAGATTTTCTTTAAACTTAATGCTATGAATTTCTCTGGGTTGAATCCAGAGAAAATTCAAATTTCTCTGGATCACTTTAAGCCTTCCTCTACTGCTGCCTCTTCCTCAAGCTTCTTTTTCCAATATTCTTCAAGTAGGGGTCCAAATATTGCGTTTCCAGAAACAACTCCAATTCTACTAAACCCAAAAAATCAAAAGACGTTATATTCAACACTCAGAGAAATTTTGAACCTGAAGATGTTATATTCAACACTGGATATATATATATATGTGCTGACATTGTATATATATATATATGTATGTATCATATATATATATATATGTTTGCAACCATAGATAAGATAACTAAGAGTGACTGTTTGATTATGGTTGTAAATGGTCTTAATTGATTAATTATCATATATATACTAGTCAAGACAGTAAGCAACAGATTGTATATATATATGTATGTATCATATATATATATACATCTATCAACTCCACTCCACTATGTTTGTTTACCCAGCAGTGATGAAGACGCAACTAGATGACGACGAACAGTGAATATGAGTCAAAGAAATTTGATTTGAATCAATGGAGACCAATTCTCTAAGTGATTGTTGATGATGAAACCCTAATGTCAATTGTGAAGTTGATTTTGAAACCCTAATGTGAGTTGTGGAACTTGGTGTCAGAGAAATTCGATCGGAAGGAATGGAGAGAGTTTTCTCAGTCGTTTGAGTTGAAGGGTATTTTGGTCCAAAAAATTGATAAAATGTGCGGGTATTTTGGTTAGGGACCTGAGGCAGTATTACATTTTTTAATGTCCTTTATTTAGAAAATTGTTATTATTAGGGAGCTTAAAAAAAAAACCCCTACCAAATTAGGAAAAAAGCAAAAGTTTCATCAAATCAAGAGAGGCTTCCTTCTGCGTTCATCAAAATTTTGGAAAGAGCTATTGCGTTTCACTGTACACTGAACGACCAGCGACAATCAGTCACTTGCAAAATTGCCCATTGCTTTGCCCATTGTCAGTCGACCGTCCGAACATCCTTTGGTCATTCTCGTGATTTATCGATTGTTTGATGAAAATTAAAAATTTAACTTTAGAACGCTTGATATTATATGAAGTTTTTAACTCAAATATTTACTCAAATTTAATGGGAAAAAAAAATCATTGGATAAGTTTTTAACTCAAATATTTACTCAAATTTGATGAAAAAAAAAATAATAATAATCATTGGATATGCTGTTATGGACTCTATATGATTATTCATAAACATTATCAAGAATTCTATTCCAAATAAAAATATAATTAAGATTTAATTAAGTGTTTTAATAATTTATATATGTAAACTAATTTGAATCAATATTTCACTGTGACACTACCTTATCTCTAGTCTGAGATCGAATTAAAAAGTATTATTAAACTTGTGGAGATTTATTATGGGTCTCGTTTCGATAATCTGAACCGTTTAATATGTAGAACTCGTCAAGTAATATATATTTATAAAAAGTCACATTGATTGGATATCAATAATTACATAATCAAATTAATTTTGTATAAAAAAAATAGACGATAAAAAATTAAATAATTAATCAAAAATTAATCCGATAAAATAATTATCAATAACTAATTAAATTAACTTTTTATAAATATATAATGCTCAACGAGTTTTACGTATTGTGCCTGTTTGGTGCAGCTTAAAAGCTGCTTATTTCAGCTTTCAGCTTAATTTAAGTTATTTTGATGTGTTTGGTTTAACTTATAACTTTTTGGAAGTCAGAAATCAGCTTATTCTTTGAGTGGGACAGGAGATACTTAATTTATAAGTCAAAAATCTACTTATGTTCATAATTATAAGTTATAAGCTGTTTAAGCATAAGTGACATTGAACCGTTCGAATTATCCGTGTGAGCCCCCACGGTCCCAATATCACCCTCTCAGTCCCAGATCGGACTGGAGGGAAGCCAGGGCCTTTAACTTTCATTTCTCTTTCATATTTTCCCCCTTCTCATTATCTGCAAAACACAATCACCACCATCTCCCTCCGTCCCCCGCCGCCACAACCATCACGGCGGAACCACCTCTCTTCTCCCGCCGGCCACACCGGAGGAGGAGACCAGCTTCTTCTTCCACCGCCTCTTCAGCCTCCACTAGGTTTGTAAATTTTTCACAACATCAGTATATGCTCTGCTTTGCTTTTCCATTCCTCTCTCTCTCTCTCTCTCCCCATATATATATATATATATATATACTAGTAAAGGCTTTTGATGAGGGAGCTGGAAACAAAAATGTTGAAAAAGCAATATGAATTTTAATAAAATAAATTTTAAAGTGTTTGAGTTTAATAAATTTATTTCAAAATCTCTCACATTTGATACAAACTCAACAAAAATTTATTCGCGGTTAATCAAATTGAAAATTTGGAGGACTGCCAGATTTGGAAATACAAGCATGACATATGTAATGGAGTAATGGCTATGAAATATGAATGCAAATTTATAACTATTTTAAATTAACAAAAGATCATTACACTTACAGTAACTTGGATGATATAATGGAATAGAGAGATCACAATCCTCTTGGTCCATATAAATTATTTTTGGAAATCTAAATTAAAATGAAAAAAAAAAAAAACGGAAACTGGGAGTCTTCATATATGTATATATAGGTGAGTGCAAATCCTAGTTTTTTGTAATTTGATTATTTTTATCACTGACTGTTTTTAGTGTTTTTCAAAAAATAGGTTCTGAAAACTATACTTGTTCTCTTGTTATGATAAACACGGGAAATTGTGTTAAATTCTTCCATTTTGTAGGTTTATATAGTTGATGTGAAGAATTTTGGAAGTCAGTCAGTTGCCAAAATAGCACTGCCACAGAGGGTGCCATATGGTTTTCATGCTACTTTCATATCATTAATGCCCAATCAACCTTAGCAGCTGCGCTTTGTTTTGATGATTCACAAGCATCAAAATTTGTCAAATATTGCAACCTGATCTTCGATCTTTGATCAAGGGAAAAGTAAGTGTGGTTATCCCATGAATGATGTTTCTTTCTTTCTTTTATTTTTTGTGATTTCTTTATGCGGGCTGTATTGTTCCAAAATTGTGCAATCTCTGTCCTCTTCTGTGGTAGTATCTAAATGCTCTTGATAAACATAATCCATGTGCATTGTTGATATGGGTTTTTTGCCAAGATTGTGAGGGTATCTCAATTAGCCCTTTTTTTGAGAATTTGCAAATCTTGACTCCTGATCTTGCTGGAATGTTTTTTTATTTTATTTTTTTATTACCGTTATATTTCTCCTAGGTCCTTAATTTGATGTTTGTGATTGGTTTTGTGTTTGAAAGAATATGAAGTGGTAGTAAAAATTGGTCATATGTTATAGCTAGCTAGCTAGCTTTGGAAAATATTTCACTTCACACCTAAAATTGACTTTTTTATTTGGTAAATAACAATTTCATCAAAATAAACACAAAAAATATATTATGATTATAAAATTAGCACAGTTTGTTTGGACTTTAATTAGCAATTAGTTACCGGAATCTATTTCCTTGCTGCTTGATGGGTTTGGAAAAATGTTAATTGGGAGGTAGCTCTAGTTGTTTTTTAACTTACTCTGTTATGGCCTTTTCCATTTTATAGCTTAAATATTTGAGACATAGACAGCCTGAGGTGTCCATTTGGACATGGAGACATAACTTTAGTTGTTTTCCAACCCACCCATTTTTCATTATTATTATTATTGTTGTTGTCGTTGTCGTTGTTGTTGGCTTTATATTATTATTAGTATTTCTGATTAAGACATGCAAGGAGATTCAAATAAGAATCATCCTCTAAACAAGACATTCAAACGGGTATGTCAATTAGACCTATAAAACTGTAAAATACAATTTACAAACATATAGAAAGGCCATGAATCTCAAGAACAGAGTTTCAAGAAACAATGGTAAAATAACAATATGAAATGCAACATGGCCCTCAACGCCAAAACCTTGCCAATTAGGAATGAGAACATGTTGCGACACAGAAAGTCACAGAACATATATAAAGGTAGGTGTGGGCCCCACACCTGCATATCTATTCTGTGACTTTTTTCTATAATTTATTTGTCTGTAGCAACATGTTGGTGTTGTGTGGAGAGTTTCTAGAAAATTTAACCGCACTAAGGTTGATAATGGTAATGAATATTGAGAACAAGAACTAGAATAATCACAAATCTTTTTTTTGATCGACTAGAATAATCGCTATTCGATATAGAGAATATAGAGAAAATCAAACAAGATACCGAGATTTACATGGTTCAGCGTAAGCTTACGTCCATGGGCAATCCCACAACACAAGCAATAATTTTCACTATAATAAAGAACGAATACTCAAAGAGCTACCGTGGTTTATCACTTAATCTCTCACCAAAACTTAGTTTGTATTTCAACAACCAACTAATATGAGATATACAACTTATATTTATAGTGCGAGAGCCTTTGGAGGTCTTAGAGACCAATTCGAGGTGTTTACAATCAATAAACCAACTTATATATCACAAAATCGGTGTCTTCTACTCGAACCCAAACCATCTCGCTTGAGCGTGAACAAAATGAAACATTTTGGAGTAGCCCTGCTCTAGTGCGCTTTGAGCCCACTCGAGTGTGGTTCTTTTTCCAGAATTCCCAATGTGTCCTTTGTTGCATAAAAAGGCTTGTACTCTAATGTTTCAGAGACTTGTACTCAACATTGTTTAGTCTTGCAAACCTTGTTGATGTAGAACGCTCAAGTCCAACTCCAATACAACTTTTGGACTGGACTCTGTGGTAAGTGTACTAAATAAAATTTGCTTTCTCACAGGAGTTACCAATTTGGATCTATCTTTCAAGCAGTTTTTTTTTACCAAAACACTCGAATATGACATTGCCAATTAATTATTAGGATAGACAAAGACATCTAAAGAAGAAACAAGGAAATCAGACATGCATTACTAGGCTCTTCAGACATATAAAAACTTGCCATCCATAGCAAGACCTTCAACATGAACTTCATCTCGTTGACAATATTACACACAATCAAGATTTCCAAGAACTTCATCATTTACGATTGTTCGTCGTAATTCTTTTCTTGTTCTTCCATGTTGAAGCCCAATACACATCCACCAATCCCCATGTCCCCAAGGTACAGCAATCGCGCGTTGCAATCATCTGTTGCATCCTCTCAATTATTTTCTCCATAACATTTCTCATAGTTGTCTATTCAAAGTTCTGCCACACAGCCATGCCCACACCTCACAGCAACCTTGGTGAACTTGTGATCGGATCAAGGTCTAGATTTTCTGGGATTGATAAAGCAGTGATTGAATCACTCCCATTTTTCCGGTTTTCTTCGCTTAAGGGATCAAAACAAGGCCTAGAGTGTGTAGTCTGTTTATCAGAATTTGAGGATACCGAAGTTCTTCAGTTGTTGCCAAAGTGCGGGCATGCTTTTCATGTGAATTGCATTGATAACTGGCTAGAAAGCCACTCTAGCTGTCCTCTTTGCCTTTACAAGTTTGATGAAGTGGAGCTCATGAATTGCACATATACAAATAGTCTTAGATACACCCGAAATCCTTCAAATCTATTAGAGGATCCAAATCTTGAGTTCTTTGTTCAAAGATCATCATCAAGATTAGGGCTGCAAACGAGCCGAGCCGAGCTTTGCTGGGCTCGAGCTCGGCTCGTTAAGTTATCGAGCTCGTTTATTGAGCTCGAGCTCGGCTCGATAAGGGACTGGGCTCGAGCTCGGCTCGGCTCGGCTCGTTAATTTTTATCGAACTCGAGCTCGGCTCGATAAATTTTTTTTAATATTATTTATATTATTTAAATATAAATATTTAAATAAAAAATATTATTTATATTATTTAATATATAAAAAATGCATTTATATTATTATTTATATATATATTTATATATTTTTAATATATAAATAATGTATTTATATATATTTATATATTATTTAATATATAAATAATGTATTTATTATATAACTTAATTAAAAATAAACGAGCCGAGCCTACCGAGCCGAACACATGCGAGCTCGAGCTCGGCTCGTTAACGAAACGAGCCCAATAATCGAGCTCGAGCTCGAGCTCGGCTCGTTTACTAAACGAGCCGAGCCGAGCCCTTACCGAGCCGAGCCGAGCCGAGCCTGTTCACGAACAGCTCGGTTCATTTGCAGCCCTAATCAAGATTCAACCTGGGAAGCAGTTTTCGAAAATTTGAAAAACCCAAGAAAGACCTTTTGGTTCAAGAAGGTGACATTCAAAAACTCTTCCATAAGTTCAAGCACGAGATCATTATTTCTGACATTATTTACAAGAGGCGGTGGTGCGATCTCAACTTCTCAGACTTGACATTCTTGAATTCCGAGATGATTAGTATCATGTCCAGTGAGAGATTCTCTCCTTTGAATAATCTGACTAGTACTAGATTCAATCATGCGTTTTCCATGAATGAACATGTCATGAAGATTAAGGAGGACTTGGAGATGAAGAGGTTTTATGAGTCTAAGTTTTGGTAAAATGAATAATAGTAGTTCATTTGCATTTTCAAGTTCAAGTTTTCCTTCTACTTCTAACAATGAAGGAAACCAAAGTACAATTTCAAGACTATTGAGTCGAGGCGAGAAGAGATCAATGTTGGAGATTACAAACCTTTCGAGGTTCAGAGAGTTCAGTGTAAGGAATAGGAGTGGGGAATCTGAGAGTTCAGAGAGAATGAGGGCGATTTGGCTGCCCATAGCGAGGCGAACGGTTCAATGGTTTGCAGGGAGATAGAGAAGTTTAGAGGGATCAGAGAGTGAAAGACAACCATCATATGCGTGAATTTGATGGAAAGGTTTCCAATTTTTCTGAATGTTTTTTTGCTGTTGAAGCTCTACAATTGATTGGTTGTGCTTTTACAATTGCATGATTCAAGAAGTGTTTTTGAGATCACAGCCGTTACAGGAAATGATCTTCATATGTATAAATTATAGTGAAATGGCTTTGCCTTGTTACAAATTGTAGGTACAAGAGGTCCAGCCTTGCCACGTGGTGTCGCCACAATGTAGCCACGACATTTCTTGGGTGGCTGCACCTCCACAACTTTGGCACCACGTGTCCACATTACATGACAACTCATATGTGGCCCACTTGTGTTGTGTCTCGGCACCTAGGTTCCTCAAGCCAAGCCTAGTATACCACTCTCGGATTGCTCGCTCGCCCAATTCCAGAACCCAATCACCAGTAGCCCCACTAAACACGCTTTGACCTCCAAGACTAAAGTGGCTAGGAGCAGGCCCTAGTTACCCCACTCAGGACCACTAGCGGAAGCAAGCATTCAATGTTTCGTTTGGGCATTTGCTTACTCCCCCTCTGAAGCAAAGCATGCTTGGACCAAGTTTAGAGAGATGGGGGGAGCTTGACCAAGACATGTGATACCTCAATTGTTATGGTGTGTATCCTTGCTCTTCCGGCATATATAGCTCCTTACTATCACCCTCTCTATCTCATAAGGCTATCTTGGCCTTTTCCTCTCCCACTTCCGGTGTGTTTATCATCTTCTCAGTAAGGACAACTTTCAGCTGGCTCCCCCACTACAACCCACAAAATTTTCCATCATATTGCCAAATGCAAAAGATGTCAAACTTATTCATTGTAGTCATTATCGGACTTTTGTTTTGTCTTTCAATGTTTGCACTCTCTTCAAAGTGTTTTGACTTGATAAAATACAAGATCTGCACTAAAAGCTAAACATATGCGCTGATCAAAAAATAAATAAAAATAAAAGCTAAACATATGCAGCAAAAAAAACCTCCTTGCAAATGCTGGTTCTAGCAAGTTTTTTGAAAATGCTCCAAGTGGTAACCAAATGGTTCTAGTTCTGAGAATCTTACCCATCCATGGATTATACTATTTATATTGTTACCAATGACATTGATACAAATTGTCAATTTCTACAAAATTACTACACTTAATTAAAATAATTATAAAAAGAACCGAGTAGAAGAATTAATAATAGTAGAGCTGTAATTCACATAACCAAACTTTAGACCACATGCGCCTTAAACATAACCCAACTTTAAGCATTTGTGCATCATAATAGCCTTGCCTTCTAGATTGTAATAAATACTTCATTTTGTTGTCATTTATTTGGCTTGAATTTTGCTTTTAAGTCAGTGTCGTGCACTTCGGTTGACACTTCCAAGGTCCCGGTTTGATCGAGGTGGACTGGTTCAAGCGTTGGGCTAGTGCCACACACGGCTGTTGCTTCTTCCGCAAAGGCAGCGTGTGAGGTGTACCAAATACAAACTTTTTAAGGGATGGTTTGGGGTAATCTAAATAAGTACACTTTTTGACTTTTTATGAAATATGGGTTAGATATGGGTTGGATTTGAAGTGATGTGTTAGAGAAGTGATGTGACTTAAATAAGATGATGTGACTTAAATAGAATAATGACTTTTTAACTTTTTGGTTTTTTTAGATCATGCCAAACAAGGCCTAAATATTACATAAATAATTGAGGCTACACATAACAACAAAAAATATCAATTTCTTGAGTTTTTTGGTGCTTAGCTTATTAATTATACTATTAATACTACTAGGTATGCCAAACTTCGAAACTGATTAATATTGCTCAACAAATCTTTATATGCGATCTACCTTTGAACATGACCCCTTATCTTTTTTTTACTTTTCTTTTTTTCCCCTTTCTTTGTCTTAAGTTGAATCAATGGACAAAGTAGAGTCAGGCGATTTATTAAACTTTGTTTATCATTTCGTGTGTCGCTTACTAATTTAATGGGTCTCATGATTTATGTCCCTTACAAATATAATGATAACATTGATAAGCAAAATATAATAAAAAAGACAAATACTGACAAGTATTCCTAGGTCATTGTTTAATATTAGGATTAGAATGAAAAAGAACCTTGAAAATTGGTGAAAAGGTTAAAAATAGTGATTTGATTTCAATAAAAAAATTAGTATGAATCTAGTTAAATAGTCCTTAAATGAGATTATATGTTATTGATAAAATATAAGAAATTATCATTGAAGGAGCAAGAGAGGTAGCAGTGTTCCATTAAATCTAGTTCTAACTTTATTGAATGTGCCCAACTGCTATGTTTGCATTTCTTTGTTTTTTTTCTTGGATATAGAAATATATATATCAAACAACCATTAGTTACGGAGATTCCATAATGTGTCCAACCATAATAAGCAGACGTTCAAGTTGATAGTTATTGCTTTGCTATAGCTAACTAGCACCAGTGAGGCCCTTTTCTTCCTTTTTTACCTAGCCACCAAACAGCCTCACCAGAAAATAACATGTATGTATGTACCACACATATATAATAAATATGATTTTTTTTTATTTTTTACACATCACTTGGATTATAAGATGACGAAATGATAAAGTGTTTGGATCGACATTGGCAGATTATATATGAAATACTCTTGTTTGATTTGAAATAACCCAACAACAATCAAAATTCATTGGTTTACCACAATCTAAGACGCTTTTCAAACAGATTACAGCATTATGTTTTTGCTATTAGTTTGTGTAGTAATTTTTGTGTTGGTTGTCGTTTGTTTTAACATGTTTCTTTTTAGTCTTTATAATCCAAATTTATGCTTAACTCAAATTCGTTTTTATAATTTTTCAGATTTTTTTAAACTTGATTAGCAATGGATTGTCCTTTCATTGTTTCGCTTTAAGATTGCTCTATTATTATAAATTCAAATCTAAGCTTCTGAACTATTTGATGATTAATGATATTTCATTGAGAAATAATTATTTTATTTGAGTTTTGTTGTTTGTTCTTGTTGCAACTCTTCATTCTTTTTTTTAATAGCGGCCACATGTAAATCCTGAATACATGCAATTACCCATCAGTTGCATTTATCAAATCAATTCAAGCGCATCAGCAGAAAGAATCACATATCACAAACACTCTCTTGAGCGTGCTGACACAAAAGATTTGTTAAATGCAGGCCATTATTATCATTATTATTATTTTGAGGAGGGACCATTATTGAAAGCATGAAAGACTGCACTTTCCTTCTAGAATTGATCATCACAGTACCCATTTTTCTGTGTCCTAAATTTGAGAGCAGGTCCATTGTTCTTCATACATGGTGCATAATTAACCTACATTTTAGGTCTCTTTCTTGGCATATACCTCAGATTTATACCAACTATCCTACTCAAATATACTTATTTTCTAGTTGAGTTTATGTAGCAATTTTCTTGAGATTCATAATATTAGGGAAGAAAAATCTTCTATTATTTATGATATATCAGTTGAAATTTTTTTATATTTGGAACTGTATAAATGAATTAGTTTTTGGGCTTTGGAGGGTTCTAATTTGCAACCATGTTCTACTTTTTCTCTTCCAAATGCTGAAATTATTATTATTATTATTATTTTTAAACATGTAAAAATTTTGGATGAAAAATTAATCAATGTGTAGATGTGGGCATCTGAAACTCCATATAAGTTGGTCCCTCTTAATGCCCTAGATTAATTACACACTTAACAAGATGATGGTCACTGACAGCTATGTAGGCATCTTTCAGTTATACCTGTAATTAATGTACTCTCTCAAATGCTGAAATTATTATTATTATTATTATTATGAAAAATGATTGGTGGCCCTAAAAAACTGTGGCTCAAATGGCTCAAATTTCCTTTTTTGGAAAATTTTGTTTTTTTTTTCTTTTTTTTTTTTGCCTTGTTTTTTTTTTTTATTTCCTTATAAGGAAATTTCGGGGCATTCGAGCCCCGAAATCTCGGGCCCTCAATCAGTCCTGTATTATTATTATTATTATTATTATTTTTAAACATGTAAAAATTTTGGATGAAAAATTAATCAATGTGTGCATGTGGGCATCTGAAACTCCATATAAGTTGGTAACTCTTAATGCCCTAGATTAATTACACACTTAGCCTCGTTTGGGAACATGTTTTTTTAATAATTTTTTGATTTTTTGACTAAAATATGATGTAAAAAAAACTAGTATGTTTGGGATGATTTTTTGACTTTTTACGAAAGATGTTCAAAAAGTAGAGAGAAAATGGAATCTTTGACTTTTTGATATAGGTTGTTGGTTTTTTAGTTTTTTTAGTAACTTTTTAGCTTTTTGGCTAAAAAAATCACTTGCCAAACGAGGCCTTAATAAGATGGTCACTGACAGCTATGTAGGCATCTTTCAGTTACACCTGTAATTAATGTACCAGCCGTGCTGGGAACCCCCTGCACCCCCAACCCCACGTGGAGGCTGCACAAGACTTGAAAAAAAAAAAAAATTTTTTTTTGACCAATCAGACCCCACTGGGGGTAATGGGGGTCACCCCCAGTGGGGGTTTGATGCATTTTCCTTAATGTACCCACCATGTTGAAAATATTAGTATCAAATAGAGAAATATTATGATAGCGTTTGATAGAGTTTTCTAAATATGATTTGAGAATAAAGTTGTATTTTGAGTTTGTGAATTTAGAAATTATGATTTAAGTGTAGAAAATTTATTTGGTTATGAGTTTTGAAAAGAGTTTTAAATTGAGTTTTGAGTTGAGTGTTAAATTGAGTTTTGAATGTTTGATGTGACATGTGAAATAAGAAAATTTGTTTGATTTTTCAAAGCTTAATTTAAATTATTATAATTCATAACCAAATACTACGCAAAACTCCATTGAAAATTCTAATCAATATTCATAACCAATTTTTTTTTAAAATTCAATTAAAAAAATTAATTATTAACAAAAAATAACATTAATTAATTTTTTCAATTAAAAATATTATGAAGGAAATATTTTTTTTTTCAAAATAAATATTCAATTATTGATTTAAGATAACTTTTAGACCATGTTTGTTTGGGTGGACATGAGTTTGAGATTTGATTAATAGTCCAATAAAATTATTAATACAAGTATGGACTAACAATTCATTCAAATATGGTATCTCACATATGATGGACTATTCAATTCCACAGAGGGGGTGAGATATAAATTGGAGGACTAAGCCAAAGTCTGGACTATTTGTCATTCCTCATAGTCATACCTCAATCCAAACATAAGATAGGACACACAATTTAAAGAGATTCGTAGTCCTAGGACTATTAGTCATGAGAATGCTAATTTAACCTAATCCAGTTCCCCCAAACAAACATGACCTTATTGTATATTTGGTTTGAATTATTATTTTTAAATATTATTTATTTAAAATATAAAAAACATATATTATTTTTGTTAAAAAAGTCAAGCAAATTTCTTTTCTTTTTTTCCTTCCAAATAACAGGTGCCATTTGCACCCAAAAAAAAAAAAAAAAAAAACACTACTCCGGACATATGGGGAGATGTCTAGGAGGACAACCAGGTAGACCAAAAGCGCTGTTTTCAACATTCAAAATTCAAAAACTTACTGTGTTGCTAAGCAGGTTTTCAAATGAGTTTTGAAATATGACTTTGAATCAATTTTGGAAAACTTAAATTAAACAATATGTTGAAAATAACTCCGGAATTAAGATTCTAGAACTATACCAAACACAATCTACATATCTCGTACATAGATATTTATGATTAGTTCTCTTGTTTAAGATAATTATTAAGAAATTAGATTGGCTATATAAAAGTCTGAAATAAACAGGTGATATATAATTGTTCTCAATAGAATATATTCTCAATCAGCATGGTATTCTTGTTCCTAAATTACTAGTCCATTTGTCTTACAAAAATGATTCGGATCCCCTCCAAATGTTGACCCCCACGACCCCCTTGGCCTGTGATTGGCCAAATTTATTTATTTATTTATTTTTATTTTTTTTTGTCTCTTCCTCCAATCACCAACCCCCACGTGTGTGGGGGTGGTGGAGATTGGTGATTGAGGGGATCTCAATCACTTCTCGAGTAATACTCCTTCTCACATGATCATGTCTCGTGATTTTTATATCTTGTTTTTCGCACTGCAACGTATGAATGATTAAGAGTGCATTAAAAACAAAGAGACAGATTCTGAGATACAAAAATCCAAGCATCATCCATAATGCCCTCAATCTCCCTCATATTCTTGAACTCCTTTGAAGTCTTGAACGTAAAAATATTATCAATATAATTAAATTCATAAAAAAAATATTTAAAAAAAAAAAAAAAACTTTATTTAGCATTTCCTAATCTTTCAAAGTACTTACCCATTTTGGAACATCAAATTGGAAGGGTATCTCATCACATTATTAAAAGTTCTTAGCTGTAAATCCCTACTATTTATTTGTGCATTTTCTCATTCTCTTTTTTTTTTTTTTTTGTGTGTGTGCGCGCGTTTTCTCATTCTCTTTTTTTTTTTTTTTGTGTGTGTGCGCGCGCGGGGGTTGAAAATGAACACACTTGTTTTGGATTGAAATGATTGGTATAATGATATACTTTTATATATTATATTTGATTTATCATATAAATTATCAGTATTACTTTTAATTTGTCCCTCCACTTACGTCTATTTCTAATGTAGTTGACAACTTGCATGAGAAATCAAATATAATATAAAAATTTGATTATTATAATATTATTATTGTTATTTATTTATTGAATTAATACTTGTCATGACTTGGGGCCTTCAAATATGGTGCCAGAAACACGACTTCTATAAGCCCTTATTATGTTCATGATTTGTACATTAATATAATGTCAACAATATCTTCTAGCAATATAGCTTAATAATTTGTCAAAAAAGGAATTATTATTTGGTGAGCACCGTTGTATAGATTGATTAGACACATACAAAAAAAATTATAATGACTAATAAGCTTGTTGATACAACTCCTTTATCTTATATGGATAATATTAAGGACTCAAAACCTGTACCCAAAAAAAAATTGTTAGAAAATTTAATAGTTATCCACATTCATTCAAGATGTGAACTCTATTATACAAGATTTGAATTAGAGCCTCACAAGATATTTTATTTAGTATATTTTTGGGTATGAACTTTGTACACATTTTTACTTTGTCTGTATCCTTTACTCTTTACTCAATTTATATCCTGTACTCTCACAAGTCACAAAGCTTATTAATATAACTCATTTAATCTTTTATATCTATATCCCATACTCCTCCTCTTCCTCCTCCCTCCCACTCTCTCTCTCCACCATGGAGCACTATGGCAAGAGAAGTCTATGCAGCTTCATAGATGAAGAGAGGAAAGCCATACAATCACCAACTCACCTCTCCTTCAAAACCCTCCAAGAAATGTCTGAACAAGACATCCATTTCAGCCCTACAAGGCCTTCCACACCCTCAACAACTGCCTCAATGTACTCACTCATGCCACCACCTAGCCCAGACTCACCCTGGACTCTCTCCCCTCTGCAAACCCCCTCCCCCTCCCTCCTCCACCACTGCATCGCTTCCCTCCACCGCCATGACGGCAACATCTACTCCATTGCCGCCTCCCGTGGCCTCGTCTTCACCGGCTCCACCAGCAGCCGCATCCGTGTCTGGCGGCAGCCGGACTGCATGGAGAGAGGCTACCTCAAGTCAAGCTCCGGTGAAGTCCGAGCCATGTTAGCTTATGGAAACATGCTCTTCACCTCACACAAAGACTACAAGGTTAGAGTATGGAATATCACTACTTCAGAGAGTTTTAGGTCAAAAAAAGTCCGAACCCTACCTAGAAAAAGCTCATTTCTATTGTTTCCTAGGGTTAATAGAAACCAACACAAGGACTGTGTCTCTTGCATGGCTTATTACCATGCAGAGGGACTTCTATACACCGGGTCATGGGACAAAACTGTCAAGGTTTGGAGGATATCGGACGGTCGAGCTGTGGACTCGTTTGTGGCTCATGATGACAATGTCAATGCAATTGTGGTGAATCAAGAAGATGGGTGTGTATTCACTTGTTCATCTGATGGTTCAGTGAGGATTTGGAGGAGAGTATATGGACAGAGCTCTCATACTCTCACCATGACACTCAAGTTCCAACCGTCACCGGTCAATGCCTTGGCATTAGGCACCTCACTCACCTCTTGCTTTCTTTACTCGGGATCCGCAGATGGGTTCATAAATTTTTGGGAAAAAGAGAAGTTATCCAGTAGGTTCAACCACGGAGGGTTCTTACAAGGTCATCGTTTCGCAGTCCTTTGCTTGGTGGCGATCGAGAAGTTGATTTTTAGTGGGTCTGAGGACACGACGATTAGGGTTTGGAGGAGGGAGGAAGGCAGTTGCTTCCATGAGTGTCTTGCCGTGTTGGATGCTCATAGAGGGCCAGTGAGGTGTTTGGCTGCATCTTTGGAGATAGAGAAAGTGGCGATGGGGTTATTGGTGTACAGTGCAAGTTTGGATCAAACATTTAAGGTTTGGAGGATTAAGATTTTGCCTGATGAGAGGAAGATTTGCTCTGACGGCGGAATGGACCACAGTGATTTGAAGATGAAGATCATGGAGTATGAGATGAGTCCTGTGTTGTCTCCTTCATGGGTAGAGAAGAAGATTCAAGGTAGTCATCCTTTTCACTAGATTGAAAAAAATAAATAAATAAATAAATGCATGTATTGTAGAGTCCACACCGAATTGGTAGCAATATAGATTTGTCTTACCACTGGTAAACTTGTAATCATATGTATTCAAATGCTGCCTATGCTATATACATAATCATTTGAATAATGGGTAACTCAAAACCTATCTATTTCAATTTTCATCATAATGTACAAATGGATTTTTTTTTTTTTTTTTTTTTTTTTGTTTCTTTAATTATTTTTTAATTGAGAACTGATCTAGGCCAAGTCATTTGGAACTATCTAAGGAGGGAACACTTGGGATACATACGACCTATTATTAACCTCACATATCAGGTGAAATAGATTATTATAATTTGAACTTAAGATCTCCAAAATAGAACTTGAGTGATTTACCATTAGAATTGACCATCATGAATATGTTGAAATGGATGTCTACACACAAGCACACATACATTAACCGGAATTTTCACACAGCACTGAGTGATCAAGAGTTCAAATATCTCATTTCCCAAATAAAGACATTCGATGTACCAAAATAATATACACACACAAATATATATATATATATATAGTGTGTGTGTATATATATGACGGGTAAGAAATAATTTAATCATTGAGTTTGCTAGTTTTCATAGTTATCCCTTGGCTAGAAGATGCAGCTATTGATGAAATTGCACACAATTAGGAGATTGCTGGTAGTGGTCATCAATATAGGAGGGTGGTGGCCATGTTAAATTGGAAGTACTAGAGATAGCAAAACAATTACCACCATCACTATCCAACACCATACTCTCTGAAAGACTCATTTATAATATTAGGCGTCACATTACCACACCATGCATGGCCTGAGCTACTCCAACCATGGAACATTGAATACCATTAAAAAAAAAAAATGGTAGAAGTATTGCCCTAATATTATATAGAGGAAAGAATCTTCTATGCAAATAATAAGAAATTATGTAGTGTCAAATATTGAAATATTAAAAAAAAAAACATATAATTATATATATTTTTAATTTTTTTAAATGATCAATGCATGGTTCAAAAAAATCAATAAATTGAATTGAATCATTAATGCTGTGTTTGGTTGGGAGATTTGAGGAGAGATTTGGAAAGGAAAATAAAAAGGGTAAATGAAATATGAAAAAAATATACTTATATTTTATTTAATCTCATACATTTTTTTTTTTTTAAATTCCTTCTTAAATCTTTCGACCAAACACAACATAACGATTGATCCAATCCTTGTGGTTACATGAGTGCATTGTCTGTGTCATGAAGAAAGCAGGCCGACTCTACCAAAAGAATGATCCAATCCTTGTTGGGTCACATGATGCTCCGCATCACTCATAAATAGACAACCAAGCAATCTATTAGTGAGTCTCGTCACTTCATAAGCCTTACTAGCTTGTTCATAGGCTTCATCAACTGGGACCACTTGACATTATTAGTATGGAAAAAATGAAAAAGAGGCTTGAAAATTTAAGATAGGCCGCAAGAAGTTTCACTAATTGCACTTTTTTTTTTGTTTTCTTTTTTGTGGTGCCCATAAAATGCAAAATGGGTTGTCTTTTGTTAAAATTGACAAGTACTAAGCCTTCGTTTGGCAAGAACTTTTTTGGGTTTTTTTGGCTATTTTAGCCACAAAAGACAAAATAGGCTTTTTTAGCCACAAAAAACAAAACATCACATCTAACCCATAATCATTACACTCCTCTCTCACAAAAAAAGTCAAAAAAGCCAAAAAGCCAAAAAGCCCTTTCCAAACCAAACTTTTAAGCCCAGGCTAAAAAAGCCAAAAAAACCAAAAAGCCAAAAAGCCAAAAAGCCAACCCACTTCCCAAACGGAAGCTAAATTGGCCCTGGTAGTGAGATGACCTCTTTTTAAAAGTTGAAAGTGGCCCTGGTACAAAGTTGTTTTGGGCCAAAACTAAAGCGGCCCAAAAGTGCTATATGGCCCAAATGATGAAATCCGATTGCCCAACTAATTAACATTAATACTGTGTTTGGTTAGGAGATTTGAGTAGGGATTTACAAAAAAAATAGAAAAGGTAAGTGAAATACGAATAAAATATACCTATATTTTACCTAATTTCACCCATATTTTCCTTTTCTCTTTCTAAATCTTTTTTTAAATCCCCAACCAAAACACATTGTAACGGGTGGTTTCGATTTAGTGGCCAGTCAAAATCAATTACTAAGCCTCTGTTTGGGAAGTGGGTTGGCTTTTTGGCTTTTTTGACTATTTTAACCTGGGCTAAAAAGCTTGGTTTGGAAAGAGCTTTTTGACTTTTTGGCTTTTTTAACTTTTTTTGTGAGAGAATAGTGTAATGATTATGGGTTGGATGTGATGTTTTGTTTGTTGTAACTAAAATAACCTATTTTGTCTTTTGTGACTATTTTAGCCACAAACCAACTTACCAAAGTATCAACTCGATGTTGTTTGATTAATTGATGGGTTATAGTCTAATCGCAACCAAACCGACCATTCAGCAAAAATTAGTCATGTTAGGCTGGGATTCAGGTTCGTATTAAAACTCATTAGGCTGTTTACAAAAGATGTTTTTCTTCTAAACAAATAAAGCATAACAATACCCATTTAATATAATAAAATTACTATCACAACACACCCAGCTTTGAGAGGCAGAGAGAGAGAGAGAGAGAGAGAGTAAATACCAATCAAGTCTCCATCATCAGGAAACTTACAATAAAAAAGAGGCAATAAACACAGAGTACCATACATCAAAGCCAAAGGCAACACTACATAATGACATTATGAACACTTGGCACAACCCTAGAAAGTTTCATCCTCTCTTGGAAGTGGAACATGAGACCTAATAATGAAGAAATTCTCATAGATTAATCCAGCAAGCCCACCACCGATGAGCGGTCCGACCCAGTAAACCCAGTGATCAGTCCAGTTTCCACTCACCAAGGCTGGCCCAAAAGACCTTGCTGGGTTCATGGAAGCACCTGAGAAAGGCCCACCGGCCATGATGTTGGCCCCAACTACAAGCCCAACTAGTAGTGGACCTAGCCCATCAAGAAAGCCCTTCTTTGGGTCCACACAAAGGGCATATACTGAGAACAACAACGAGAATGTCAAGATAATCTCCATTATCACTCCTTGGGAGTAGTCCATTCCACTGGCTAGTGTATGTACAGGTGTAGTCTGCAAACATTAAAATAAAAAATTTTAAAAAAAAACCTAATTAGGAACAGGACTAAAATAATTATAAATATGTCTTTTCTGCGTAAAAAAACACCACCAAGGATCCTCTAGAGTTTTTTTGTTTTCCTAAAGTTTTCTAAAGTGGTGTGTTGTATGGTTGAGATTTAATGTTAAAAAAATTGATGTGACTTGTCATTAAATCTCAACCATACAACACACCACTTTAGGAAACTTTAAGAAAAAAAAAACTTTCCTCAAAAAACACGGCAAAAGTTACACCTTAGAAAAATTCTCATATTTTTATAATTATTTGACTTACCAATCCTCCAGTAAGATACTTAAGTAGAGCACAAGCAGCTGCAGAGGCTAAGAGTTGATCGATCCAGTAGAGGATCGACCTGAATACGGTGATGTGACCACCAACACAGAGGCCGAGCGTCACCGCCGGGTTAAGATGACCGCCGGAGATACGGAAACCAGCCGATATCATCACCGCAACCACAAGTGCATGAGCCATGGCCACGAAAAACAGGCCTACTAAAGAATCTCCACCTAGCTTATCTGTTCAAAAAAAAAAGCAAAACAATTTTCATAGCCAACCTAAAAAGTATAATCCCTAAACATTGTTGTAATGTTGTACATAAATAAAATTTTCATTTAATTTTTTAATCACTAGACACAAAGTGGTGGGTTTGTATCTATTGATATGAAAAGAAAAAAAAAAACTCAGTCACGAAACTCTTACTAACATAGGAACTGAATTCTGAAGGGTAATAACATAACATGTCTGCAATTTTATCCCAACGCAATCTAAAGTTGAAGTCTCCATAATTATCATTACAATATTCCAGAAAAATGATTTGTAAGTCGAAATTCAAGTTAGAGAGTGGTAGCACACTCTTAGTCCAAACCAAATATACTATCAACTGATCTTGGCTTGAATTTTGGTTTAAAAATCAACAATCATTTTCTCCTTAAAAAAAATACTTAAATAAAAATTGTATGGTATGGAATGAATTACCGGCAGCCATGGCGGAACCAACGCCGGCAAACACAAATAGGAAAGTGCAAATGAACTCAACAATGAGGGCATGGATGCAGTCAATCTGTGTGGCCTCTCGGCCGGTTCCTAACGCGATCTTCACCATTTATGAGTCTAGCTGATCGGAAAACCGATCACCGGAGGTTTTCTACTCTCAAAAAAAGGGGAAAAGCCCAGAAGATTGCGTTTGGTTTGCTTTTGGTTTGGCTTGTTGTGATATCGGGCCATTTATATATTGTTACAAAGTGAAGTGAGGTGGATGGCCTGGCATGTTATGGTGCCAAAAAATTATTGTAATGGTGCAATGACCAAGGTACCCGTTGACTTGAACTGTAATTTTTAGTTTGCCATTTTTGAAATGGAAATTAATGTTGTGGAATTTAGGACATTATTGTTTTTGGTTTTTTTTTCGTTATTGATGAAAAATAAGGAGGGCACTTAGTGACTCATTTAGACCTGTTTTTATTGTATTTAAAATTTTGCAGTTTGTTTTTGGTGTTCTCAAAATGCAACAAATTCTCTCTAGTTCGTGGTCTTAAATTGAGAGTGTTGTTGGGCTTCTGTAGGTTCATTGCGGGATCCATTGTGATAACTGAATAGTTTATTTTTAGAATTCTTTGAATAGATTATTTATGCAAAAAATTAAGTTGATAAGATAATTATAACTACATAATCAGATCATATTTGGCTTCAAAATAATGAGTTATATTCTTATCATCTATTTTTAGAAGAGAAATGTGATATGATTATATAGGTATAGTTATTTAATTAATTTAATTTTTATATGAATGATTTTTCAAAAAGACTTAATAAAAAAAGAATGAATCAAATCATCAAGATGAGCTCACGACAAGCCTAGAGAGATCTAACAATATCCTCCAATTAGAAAATTCCATCATTTTTTTTAAAAACATGACCAATCAAAAGTTTGGACTTAGAATTTTCTTTTTATATTTATCAAATGACAATGGGCAATTGGTCTTTGAATATTCCCCTGGTTTAGAAGGCCCTTTCACACTGTCACTAGGCACTAGTAAGCTTCACACTAACATGGTTTCTATAGTTGTTGGACATCATTATCATTTGGCCACAAACTAAAACTATATAAACTACACCAAATTTTAGTATTTATTTAGTATTGCTTTAGCAATTTTTTTAATGAAAAATCAAGTGTTGTGTTTAATCATATACACCGCACTTTCTTTTTTTAACTGTTTATTTTTAACAATTAGCATGTAAGGCCTCGTTTGGCAAGAGGCTATTTTAGCCAAAAAGTCAAAAAATTACTAAAAAAGTCAAAAAGCCAACAATCCATACCAAAAAGTCAAAGATTCCCTTTTCTCTCTACTTTTTGCACATCTTTTCGTAAAAAGTCAAAAAGTCATCCCAAACATACTAGTTTTTTTTACATCACATTTTAGCCAAATAGCCAAAAAATTACTAAATTAACCTGTTCCCAAACGAGGCCTAAGTGAAAGAAAAAGTTATATTTATATTATACCATAATAATATAAACTTGAATATAAATATCACGTTCTCACCTCAATAAAAAAAATGTCTAATCTATAGGTCAACCACTCCGTCTCATACACATTGCTCTTTTAGATCTCATCTCAAAATAATTGAAGAAAAAAATAGAAAAAAAATTAAAAGACTAATGATGTATTTGGTTAAGAAATTTGTGGAGGGATTTGGAAAGGAAAAGGGAAAAGGTGTGTGAAACTAGGTGAAATGTAAGTATATTTTATTCACATTTCACCTAACTTTTCTCTTTCTCTCTCCAAATCCTTCCTCAAATCTCCAAACCAAACCCAACGTAAAAGTTTTTTTTTTTTTTTCGAACAGGACTAAAAATTGAGTTGCTATATTGATTAGATAAAATGTCATATTCCAATGAGTATGTTTAGTGGGTGTGGCATCTGGTGTCATCTTCTTCTTTATTAAAAAATTTATATCCATCTGTTTTGGTAACTTTTTCATGTTCAATTTGACATTGACCTCCTTTAAAAAGTTGATTATTTTAATTTTTGTCTATTTTAATAGATTAAAATATTTGTATTTAGAAAGAAAGTTTGATTTTTTTTTTGTAATTAGATGTGATATTTATGAGAAAAAAATGAAATAATTATGAGTTTAATGCGACATTTTGTCTTATTAACTATTTTAGTCTATTTTGACTTCGTTTTGAAAGTGGGTTGGCTTTTTGACTTTTTTAGGGTTAAAAACCTCATTTGGTTGAACTTTTAGACTTTTTTGACTTCTTATTGACTTTTTAGTCTATTTTATCTTCTTGTGATTATTTTAGTCAAAAAACCTTCAAATCCAACATGCCAAACAAGGACTTTATCTTTTTATGAATTTTAATAAAAAAAAAATCAATTTTTGACTTCCCAAATACCAGTGGTGGTTCTGCTATCAATTGAAAACCTATGCTTCCATTGACTTAGGCTTAAAGTAAAGAACACTACTTTATTGCTCCAATAATTCACTGAATATACATTAAACATGGTACTAATCAAAATATTTATTGATAACTAAATGGGCTAAAGACCCATTGTGTTTTCATTGGGGACAATTCTTCTGTCCAATCTATTCACAAATTGGATCATGTTGTTTGAGGTTGTAAGGTCTATAACAGGTTTTATTTTAAAAATATAGTTTTGTCTATTTTTTTAAAGTTTTGGTCTATAAATCAGTCATAAAAAAAATTAAATCAATCTAATAAGTATAGAATAATATTTTATTGTTTTATTATATACTTAAAACTATATATGTCATCTATATTTTTGTAAAAAAATAAATATGATTTAATGATAGATAAAAATTTTAGATTAGAAGTCTTCTCCTTCATTAATATGAAGAAAAAAATGGTAAAATAGGAAGAGGTATTTTTATACATTTCTAAATATGTTACATGAAATTTAATTCATTGAAACGAGAATGGTTTGTCAGCCCCCTTAAACCGGCCAGTTGTAAAAACCGGCCTATTTATTGAAAACCGGTGAACCCACCGGTTAAACCGGTGAACTGGTCGACCCGGACACGGGTTGATTGAACCGGTCCGGAGTTTTTTTTTTTTTTTTTTTCAGTTTTCTTTTTTTTTTTTATTTTCTTTCTTTCTTTTCTTTCTTTCTTATTATATATATATATATATTATATAATAAAAATTTAATTGGAAACTCTCTTTTAAGGGTCTCCTCTTGTGAGGAATTCCATTGAGAGCTTGAAATTATTGTGAAAGAGCTTCTATCTATTTATAAGAAAAAAATTCTTCCAAAAAAAACTCAAGAAATCTATGTGGGATTCAATCAAATTCATTGGAGGGAAACTTAAAATTTTGATATCCCTCCAAAAATTTTGCTCTTCTTTCAATCAAAGTATTTGAATTAAAATCATATGGAGGGAAGGGAATATTGAATATTTGATTTCTTCTTCCAAAATTAAAATTAATAATATTTCTAAATATATTTTTATATTTTTTAATAAAAAAAGTATTAAGAGAAATATTTAAGATTATTAAAATTTTTAATTTATAATTTTATTACTTATATTTTTATTTAAATATAATTTTAATATATTTATGACGTCACGGTTCGATTCCGATTCAACCCAACGGTTGAACCGGTGACCCGTCCACCCGATCATTTTTCCGGTTCATTCACCGGTCCGGTTTTTAAAACATTGGAAACGAGAATGGAATAGAATGATGGTATTTAATAGGAAGAGATATTTTTACACATTTCTAAATATGTTAGATGGTATTTAATTCATTGAAATGAGATTGGAATGATGTAAAATGAATGAACCATACTATGTTATTTATTTTCAAACAATTTTTACACATTTAAAAGATTTTTTTTCCTGTTTATTGGGATTAATGACTGCCACTTGGATTGTCATTATAGTTTTCCTAAATTAAAATGCCAATTAATTAACAGTTACCAAGTGAAGTTCCCTTGCTGATATGATAAAAAATTAGATTAAAGCCAACATTTTATTCACAATAATGATGCCTCTCCCACCTGCCTGCCCAGTTTCTCCTTCTCTTTCGTTTGGGAAGTTTAGTTTTGGACGTTTTTGGCTAAAATAATCACAAAAAAATAAAATACATTTTTTAGTATAATAAGATAAAACATTATATTTAACCCATAATCATTACATTGTGGGTGTTTGGCAAGTTGCTATTTTAGCCTCCGTTTGGGAAGCCAAAAAGCCAGGCTTTTTGGCTATTTTAGCCACAAAAGACAAAATAGGCTTTTTTAGCCACAAAAAACAAAATATCACATCCAACCCATAATCATTACACTCCTCTCTCACAAAAAAAGTCAAAAAGCCAAAAAGCCCTTCCCAAACCAAACTTTTAAGCCCAGGCTAAAATAGCCAAAAAAAGCCAAAAAGCCAACCCACTTCCCAAACGGATTAGTAGGTTATTTCAGTAGGCTAAAATTTTTGTATTTGGGAAGATGATAAGATTTTTTTTTATAGTTGGATGTGATGTTTATGAGAGAAAAAATGAAATGATTATGAGTTTGATGTGATATTTTGTCTTATTGACTATTTTAACCTATTTTGTCTTTTAGTGTTATTTTAGTAAAAAAAGCTAAAAAGCCTTCTTCCCAAACACTTTCAATTATTTCTCTCACAAAAAAGTTAAAAAAAACTAAAAAAGTCAAATGACCTTTTCAAACGAGGTTTTTTTAGCCTCAAGCTAAAATTTTTAAAAATGTCAAAAAGTCAAAAAGTCAACCCACGTTTCAAACAAATTTTCATTTTTTTAAATATTTTTTTTTCAAAAAAAAATGATAATAATAATCCATATTATCATCATTTTCAAATAGAAAATGTTAATGACCACTCAATGGCAATCATTGTTAGTTTTGCTTTATGTGTAAAAAAAAAAAAGTATATAAAATAACTACAATTAAATTTTAATAATTTTAATATTATATTTTACCTTAACAACAATTCAATAAAATTATTTTTAACATGATTTTTTTTAAGTAGGGTTAATTACACTAAGGGGCCATTTGGGAACATTATAAAAAAGTCAAAAGTCAGTTTTTAACCTATTTTGGATCACATCATCTCTCACATAAAAAAACTAAAAAAGTCAAAAAATTAACTTTTAACCATCTTCCCAGAACACCCCAAAGACAATCTCACTTTACCCCTATGAACCGAAACATTTTAACCTTTTCAATTATAAAAATGTATAACTTTTTTTTTATATTTAACTTTTGAAATAGATGTATTTGTACAATTTTTTAACTTGAAAAGTTCAATATATTTAGATTCATAGATGAAAATAATAAAGTAATATTTATTAATAATTAAAGAGACCTTAGCAAATTAACCATTTTAAATATAGGGTAAATTACAAATATACCTTTTGAGGTTTGTTCAAAATATAAATTACTCCTGTAGTTTAGAAAATTACAAATACTTTCCTATTATAATTTTTTATTTAACAGAATTAATTGAAAAAGTAAAATTTCTAATTGTTCACCTATATAATAATAAAATTATCTAAATTATTAATTAAAATAAAATTTTAATATTATTAAAAACTGTTAATTAATTTGATAATTTATTAATAAAAAGATTTATTTATTATGAAATTAAAAATCTTAAGAAACATAATATAATTTTTAAAATTATAAAAAATAATTTATAATTTAAACAAACTCTAATAAATATATTTGTAATTTATCCATATATATATATATATATATTCCAACCACAGGCCACCTCAAAAGCTGTATTATGAAGCAACGGTGGCCCATGAAGTTCCATCATTCATGTGACAGACAGCACATATATGCTTTTAATATGTATACATGACAACACAAATGACATTTTTTTTTAGCTCTAGGTGATAGGGTTGGAGTTTAAAAAAATCAAATAAAATAGATATAATTGATGGCATGATGGCATGGGCTTATAAATCCTTCACATGGTAAGAATAACATTCTTATCAGTATTAGAATTACTAATCTAATTTAGTATTCGTTTGACAATTATTTTTTTTAATTGATTTTTTTGACTTTTTTTATTCATTTGATATTTTTAATTGGCTTTTTTGGCTTTGGAATAGTGAATTTTTTTTTTTTTTTTTTTGTCTTTTTGTGATTTTTGACTTTTTGTAATTTTTTGATTTTTTTTGTCCTTTTGTAATTTTTTAGCCCAACACAAAAACCAAACAACCCCCTAGCTTTTGTATTATCAGAATTATAGAATTACTAATCTAATTTAACTTTCGTTTGGAATGTGAATTAATTTTTTGACTTTTTAACTTTTTAATTATTTTAGTCTAAGACTAAAAAGTCTCGTTTAGAATGAATTTTTTTACTTTTGTGAGAAAAATGAAATAATTATAATTTAAATATGACATTTTGTCTTATTAATTTTTTAACCTATTTTGTCTTTTTGTGACTATTTTAGCCCAAACTATTTATGCCAAACGAAGCCTTAATGAAATTAAACGGGAAAATACTACTTTGTTATCACTTTATTTTATTTATTTATTTTTTTGGATGAATTTCGCTGACGACAATTTCTAATGTTGATAAATTTATAATTTCAAAACACATTTTATATATCTCAAAATAATTTCATACATTGTAATACAATGCTTACTCAAATTTTCAATTCTAAAAATAGTCCAATGGATTTCGCTTTTTTAATATTTTCATTTATTTATTTATTTATTTATTTATGTAGGCATCCTAATCAACTTATCTGAACCAAATTAAGTTATTATAGTTTAAACAAACCTTTCAAAATAGAATTTATTCTATACAATTCATAACCTCAAAAATTATTAATGAAAAGAATCAAACTTAAAACTTGAAAGAAACAGACCTTTAAATCTCAAGCCACATCAAAAAAAAAATTTACTAATGAGAGGAGTCAACCCTAAAACTTAAAGATGCAGACCTCCAAATCTCAAATCTTGTAAAAAATATTTACTATGAGAGGAGTTAAACGACAGTTAAAAAAAAGCATACTTCCAAAACTCGTGCCAGATCCGTGAAACCTTGGGTTTTGATTCAAACTTTGTAATTAATCACTTTAGACCATATGAGTGAAGCCCATCTTGGCATTGATAAAGGTGGGCTGACGCAATGCTTTGTCACTTTGCTCCATATGGCTCCACTTTGCTCACCATAGTCCTTTATCTTGTGAGAAGCTGGTAAAAAATCAATTTTTTATTTTTTATTTATTTTTAATCACATTATTTCCTACCTAACTTATCTATAAAAAGATAAAATAAACTAAAAAAATTAAAAAGTTAAATATACTTTCGCACCCTATGGATCAATCAATAACATTTGTTGGGTTTGGCAACTAACCAAAAAAACACATTTTTTTTTTCTTTTGAATATTATATTTTTTAAATTTGTGTCAAAGATTTTATTTTTTGTGTATCTAGTGTAGAATGATCTAAAAACATCACCAATTTATTTTCACTTTTATTTTTAATGAATTTTTTTTCATTTTTTTTTTATAACTTATTTGGTCCATGTAGTCGAGTAGACTCTAAAACGCAAAGTTTTTTAAATTTTTTTGAAAAACGTTCATTAAAAATGAACTCCAGTTCCACTAAATTTTCTCATTAGAAAAGAGATAGTGTAGAGTTTAAACACTGGTTGTAGTAGAATCATAACTCAATCCCACATTGTTCATAATCTCATTATAAAAGAGATAGTATAAAATTTCAACATTGGTAGTAGCAAAATCATAAACCCCTCGCACATTGTTTAAAAACGACCCATAATGTTTAAATAAATGATATAATTGAGACATCTAATAATTGCTGAGGTGAGTGGCGTTAACTGGTGACTTAAGCGAGTGCACCAAGGTGATTGGATGATGGTAAAGTTGAAAGGTGGGTTCGACGCTTAAACTCTGGGTAGACCAGTGAACGTGTTCGTTTTGGCTAGCCCAAGGGTTTTTTTTTACATGTATACAATAAAAAATTAATATTGTGATGACCAGGGATGGATTTTTTTCATGTATAAAATAAATAAATTAATATTGTTATGATTAAGGGATCCCCGAAATTTGAAAATCTAAATATACTTTCCTATCCTTTGGATCTATCCTTGGTGATGATGTTTAACATAAAAATAATGGTTTTTTTCTATTTATCAATAAAATTTGGTGGGTTTTGGCAACCAACTAAAAACTCTATCTTTTTTTTTCTTTTTTTTTTTTTGAATGTTATTTTTTTTTTTAATTTGCCTCTAAAATTTTACATTTTTTGTGTATCTAGTGTAGAATGATCTAAAAACATCACCAACTTATTTTCACTTTTTTTTTTAGTCAATTATTTTCCATTTTAATTTTATAACTTATTTGGTCTATACAATCGAGTAGATACTAAAATGCAAAGTTTTTAAAAAAAATTGAAAAAACTTTAGTAAAAATGAAACAAAAAAAAAAAGAAAAAATTCAAAATACTTACCCCAGTTCTACTAAATTTTCTTTACGAAAAATTACAATTCAATAGTATTTTCAAAAAACAATTACAAATTTTTTAACTTACCACTTTGATCTGATTTTTTTTTTCTACACTAGCATTACTACATACCTTTAAAATAATTCAAAATATATTCCAAGCACAATAAGCATTTAAAAGCTTTGACAAGAGAGGATTTGGTGATGGTGGCGGCGGATCGTGGTTACGAGAGAGAAAAAAACATGATCTCATTAGAAAATAGATAGTGTAAAGTTTAAACACTGGTTGTAGAAGAATCGTAAATGTGACAACCCTCACCTCTGATTAGTGTTAAAGTGTGATTGAGCATGATAAGTAATTGATTAGAATGAAATCTTAATCTGTTTGCATGAGTGTGTTGCTTTAATTGCATTTCTATCTGTTTGTCATTTAATGATCTGTTCATGTTTTGACTTCGAATGGCAAATTGAAGACCTTATCGGCGATCGAATCAGAAATTGATTAGTTTAATATGCTAATTAGGATTTATAGAATTTTATGGTAGGTTTAATTAAAACTTGATTTCGAATGGTTGAATTAGATTAAATAATGTTAAACTAATTGAACCTAAGTAATTACACTTTTGCCATTAGTGGGCATTTTCTAGGCCATTGGTTTGATTTCATGTTTGGCATCATTCTTCATCTCATTTCCTAGACCAAAATCGTGAGAAAGAGGGAGAGTAGGAGAAAATTGATTTCATCAAGAATTGGCTTGGAAAATTTGAGGAATTGAGGAGAATTTACAAAATTGAGCTAGCATACTTGGAATTCAAGACCTAAAGTAGGAAATTCACCCTCTTAATTATGAATTTGAGTTGTCACATGCATGGTTCATAGTAAATTAGTGATTTGAGTCAAGAATTAATTTAAAGTGTTGTTTTGAGAGTGATTTCATGCATGCATGTCCATATCATAAAATTTTGAGGTTGATTTCATGAAATCCATACATTCATATTCATATTTTAGTTGTGGTCTATGAACTCACCATAATTTTGAGCTCAATCTTGCATTTGATCATGTTTTGGAGCATTGGAATTCATAAGAACTCATGCATGCTATGTTCTTGCATTGTTCTTCAAGTTTTCTTGAAATTGGTGTTCAATTGGCTTACCTTTGGGCTTGATTTTACAAAATGATCTTCAAAACATGTTGTAGTATGAGTTTCCAAGTGTTTTCCAGAAAATTGGCCCAAAAGGTTGAGTTTTGATAAGTTTAATTCTTGGTTTGAGCTTTGGAGGCAAATCTGGAAAACCTAGATTTTGGCTTCCTCGCTCAAGCGAAGGAATCCACGCTCGAGTGAGCACCTTTGTTTTCTGAATTCCGCTCGAGCGACGGAATGCTGGCTCGAGCGTAGATTGCAAGCTCTCAGGTTTTTGTGGACGCAGAAGCACGCTCGAGCGACGAGACCTGCGCTCGAGCGAAGGACTGTGTCTCACGCTCGAGCGAGCATCGAGCGAAGAATTTCAGAAACCAGTACTTTTGGCATTTTTACAGATCGCTCAAGTGAGGGAGTCTACGCTCGAGCGACCCCTCTGTTTTGGTAAACTCTCTCGAGCAAAGAAAGCCACGCTCGAGCGAGACCCCTGTTTTTAGCAAATTTTGAAAAGTGTTTTAATGTGCATTTTTACATCCTCATTCCATCCTAGGCATTCCTAGGCCAAGCTTAAGGCATCTTAATGAGGATAATGTTATAGAACCACACCAAGTCAAGTTAAGGGGCTAAGTTGTTAATCCCAAGTGTATAACTTAGTGTGTGTGTGTGTTCATTCTACAACTGTGTAGGGTTGGCACCCGAGGACGCTGACTAACTTGCCTATAGCCCAGTACTCTGTGAGTAACAATGTTGTAAAGATATGTTCAATTATAATTATTTTCTGAATGATCGACTGTACTGCTTTCTGAAGTAACATCGTTTACTGAATAAATGTTTGTCCTATTTTATGAACTGTACTCGTGGCATCCATAGCAACTTACTGTTACTGTTACTGTTACTGCTACTGCTACTGTTACAAAGATCTCTATCAGTTCCAATGATTTGAACTACTACTGTTTACTGTTTTGATGGCCATCAACTGACTGTTCGGTCTATGAAGACCTACTGTACTATTTTGCTATTGGACGCACCACGTATGACTGTCATGATTTCTAAATGACTGATATGGCATGAAATATGAGCCACTGATTGAATAACTATACAAACGACGGTTTTAACTAATGAAAGGACATTCATTCTTAATCCCTTTACGCATTTGTTATTTACTGGGCTTTAGCTCACTGTTTATATTTATATGTAGGTGTCCAAGCACCAGACCGAAGCTAGGAGCGTCAAGTTAAGCTCTCGTTTTGTCGATCCAACCATTGTGCCTCACTTCGAGGTTCCGAGTTCATTCAAGCTAAGGCTGTTTTGGGGTGTTCTGGATTCACCATTTTGTCTCTGTTTTGTATTGATTGAATAATACTTGACTGTACAGTTATGGTGAAGGGATTTGGTCCCTAACCTGGATGTTTTGTGTATTTGATGTATGTATATATGTTTTGGTTATGAATGTGGCGTGTTCATAAAAGTCTTTTTGCATTTAGATTTTCACAGCTCATTGGACATCTTTTTATTTACTATTTGGCTTCCGCCAGTCCCTTTGTGACAACCCTCACCTCTGATTAGTGCTAATCTCTGATTGAGCATGATAAGTAATTGAACAGACTAAAATTATGAACTGAACGCATGAGTATGTTGCTTGATTGCATTTTCTATCTGTTTGTCATAAATTGATCTGTTCATGTTTTAATTTCAAACTGCAAATTGAAGGCCTTATCGGCGGCCAAATCAGAAATTGATTGGTATTTTGTGTTAATTAGAATTTATGTGATTTTATGGTGGATTTAATTGAAATGTGATTTGGTATGATTAAATTAGAGTTATTTACGTTAAAGTACATTAGTTTGACTTAATTGCATTTTTGCTATACTAGTGGGCCATTTTGTCAAAAATATTGTTTAGAGCTTAGTTGCATCATTCTTCATCCTTTCCTCTAGAGGCCAAAACTGACAAGAAAGAGAGAGAGTTAGGAGAAAATTTGAGTTCATCACATTTACCTTGGAGAACTAGAAGAAATTGAAGGAAATTTATATATTTGAGCTTCCATACCTAGAATTGAAGACCTAAGGTAGGAGAATCATCTTCTTGAACTTGAATTCTAGTTGTATCTTGCATGGTCCATGAGCCATTAGTGATCTAAGTCTAGAATTGGTTTTAAATTGTTGGATTGAGGCTTAATTCATGCATGCATGTCCTTATATTGAAGTCTTGAGGTTGTTTTCATGGAAATTCCTACATGCATGTTTATATTTTGGTTGAAGTCCATGGATTCATCATGTTTTTCCATCAAATTGCCAATTTAATCTTGATTTGAAGTGTTGGATTTTAAAGGAGATTATGCATGTTGTGTTTGAGCTTTGTTCTTGAAGTTTATTTGAACATGGTGTTCAATTGACTCACCCTTGGGCTTTGATTTTACAAATTGATCTTCAAAACATGTTATATTATGGGTTTAAAGTGTTTTTCCAGAAAATGGGCCCAAGAGGTTGAGTTTTGAGGTGTTTAATGCTTGGTTTGAACTTGGGAGGCAAATCTGGAAATTCCAGATTTTGGCTTCCTCGCTCGAGCGAAGGATTCCACGCTCGAGCGACCATCGTTTGCTCAGAGCCCTGCTCGAGCGAAGGAATGATGGCTCAAGCGTAAATTGCAAGCTCTCAGGTTTTTGGTGCACGTAGACGCACGCTCGAGCGAAAGAACCTACGCTCGAGCGAGGACTGTGTCTCACGCTCGAGCGGGCGTCGAGCGGAGATTTTCAACATCCAGTACTTTTTGCATTTTTATAGACCGCTCGAGCGAGTAAGTCCACGCTCGAGCGACCCCACTGTTTTAACAAGCTCGCTCAAGCGAAGAAAGCCACGCTCGAACGAGACCCCTGTTTTCTGAAAATTTTGAAAAGTGTTTTAAAGTACATCTTTGCATCCTCATTTCATCCTAGGCATTCCTAGGCCTAGTTTAAGGCATCTTAATGAGGATATTGATGTAGAACCACACCGAGTCAAAATAGGGACTAAGTTGTTGATTCCCAAGTGTGTAACTTAGTGTGTGTTCATTCTGTAACTGTGTAGGGTTGGCATCCGAAGACGCTCTTTAGCTACTATTAGCCCAGTGCTCTGTGAGTAACAATGTTGTAAAGATATGTTCAATTATGAATATCTTCTGAATGATCAACTGTTCTGTTTACTAAAATTTTGAAAGAGCATTGGTTAAAAATTTTGAAAGAGCATTGGTTAAAAATTAAGCCCAGTGCTCTTTCAAAATTTTGTGTTCATTAAGTCCTTGTTACACCCGTAAGCTTAAATCCATTACAATAGTAATAAAAAAAATTTCTTAGGAAACAATAAAAGATATGACATTTTTTTTTATAAACTCACCCTTATCTGATACCTCCCTGCCCTATTCCTTCTCCCTAGTCACCAACACGGAATCCCAAAACAAACTAGTCTAAAAAAAAAGAAGTTAATTATCATTTCAAACACAATTTTTTTAACCAGGTTAAAATAACAAAAAAGTCAATTAAAATAACCAAACTCCCATTACAAAAAATGATCCCAACACAATATAGCTTATAATTCAAATCCCATCTTGAAGGGGGGAAGACTAGCTATTATCTTTGAGAGTCTTTACATTTATGAAGAGATAAATGAAAAGTTGTATGATGGTAAGCCTGACTTTATTGTGTAATTATATGCCCACTTACTTAGAAGGGGATACATATATATTCCAGTTATTAAAATGACACATTAAGCATTAAGTATTGTATGGACAGCTCCATTTAGATTTTTTTTTTGAATAAAAGATATGACACTCCCTATTTATGTTTGGGCATTTCTTCCCTTTTAACTGTAGAATTTATGTTTGTGTAATATATTGACAGAAATTTCTGTTATACCTACGTGGTGTATGTAAATTAAATGTATAATTAAAATAAATAATAAAATAAAATAATTTAAAAAAGAATTATATAAATTAAATTTCGAATTAATTGCTTACAGTAACTTTAAACGTTGAGACTTGTGTTGGACACAATCTTCTTAAAGTAGATTTCGCTATCACTCTGGTATTTCGAGATTTACCGGCATCCACTTCCCAGGATGCAACGACTAACACTTGATTTGCAGCATTACAAAATCAAATCTGGTGAGCCAAAACTTTGTTGTGACTCTCTCTTTTTCTTCCTAAAAATAAATACAGAAAACAAGAAGATGAAAAGGGAAGAAGAAAGATGAAAATTTTTATGAAATGAATTGCTGGATAGCAGGCTTTATATAGGATAAAAGGTGGCTTTTCCTAGGATAAAAGGTGGCTTTTCCAAACAGGTTGGGCCAGATAAGCCCAATCTCACACTGGCACCAAAGCTTAGCTTGCCTGGACGGACGGCGACGCGTGCGATTTTTGTTTTGGGTCTAATGGAGTTAGCATACTTTATCCATAACCTTACCCTTCCACAAACTTGGGTATCCCTTGAGGCCCATCCCAATCACCTACGCCCAGGGGCGGAGGGAAGGAAGGACGAGGGGGGTCACGTGCCCCCCCTCAGTTTTGAGATTTTTTTTTTTTTTTTTTTTTTTAAATATCTTGTTGTCATATATAAAATGTATATATATATATATTTTTTTGTTAACATGTTTTTTGGTTAAGGATTTATTGTATTGTTCACAACAAGTAGTTATTTGATACTTTGAGAGCACTATTTGGTATTATTTATGTAATAGTTTAAACCAATAGTCCAGCGAAAAATCTTATAGATTGGATATAATGAACTCATTATTTTCAACCATCTGACAGACTGCTTAGTGTGATTTGTGATTTCTCATGCTTTGAGCATCACGTAGGCAATGTTATATGGTATTCTAAGACTGTTTAATAATTTTCATTTGAAACACATCATTTATAAGCAATATCATCTCTTTAATATTTTTCTATCAAATAAAAATTAAATAGATTTAATAATAATTTGTGCTATAAACGATGTGTTTTTATTTTCTAAAATTAAGAATTTTGATCCATAATTTTGTATTAAAATTACAAACTTATATCACTATCCCGCACCGAACCATTCTACACTATTATAGAATTTTAATTTGTTCCTATTAATAATAAATATGTAATTTTTTATGCTTAAATTTACCTCATAAAATTATTATTATCTTAATATTCATCAAGATTTTTTTAAAATGAAATATTATAATTAATAGCGCCCCCTCTAACTCAATTTTCTAGCTCCGCCACTGCCCACGCCCAAGTCCAGCCTACCCATACAGACATTGGCACGCGATTTTTGTTTTTGGTCCAATGGGTTTAGTACACTTTACCCATAACCTCACCATTCCACAAACTTAGATATCCCTTGGAACCCATCCCAAGTATCCCAAGTTAGAGTATATAAACCCATACAAATCCTTATGCCTTTATAATATGGACAAGCACATTTCACAAATGTGTAGGAAACTTACCTAAAGCTATTTCTATTAATCCGAAAATGCGTGTTGAATTCTCATTCATCCAGAAATAGTTTTGAGCAACCAAATACACGATATTATTCATTACGCGACATTAAACATGAACCCAATTAGTAACGTTAAAAATAACGTTTGGGTCCCATCTTAATTAATGTTCAAAGTTAGTAAAAAATAAAAAAATTTCAAAACCATTTTCCAACAATTTCTTACATAATTGAATGTATAATATAAAAATTTGTAAATTATGTCCTCCCAACACAAACCTATGATATAAATTCCATCAGAATACCATGAAAAAATCACAAAGAGTTTAATGAGAACCTTTGACTTGCAAATGCTCATAAAACTATCGTCTAGCAATTCACTGTACCATACATTATTGCGTCAATCTTGCTTCGATTTGATTTATATTTAATTCATGGAGTCTAAATCACAATGGATCTGCGTATTTAAATTTATATTTAGACTATTTTTTTAGTTTAAATTTCTCTACATCCTCTACCTTCATATGCACTGTTGACTTTCTCATAAGATCAATTGTATTAAACAAGATAATTAATTTATCTTTTTGTGATTTCTAAATTAAGAATTAATTTAATAATTAGATAAACCTCAAGACGTGACGTTTATAAGGTGAGAGGAAAAAAATACAAGATTGAATGTTATATAAATATTAGGAAATGCTACCAAAACCAAGGACAATCAAACTAATATTAATGCCTAAACTTTAATATAATATTTATTTTATGCACTATTTTCTTTATTTTCATTTAGATTAAATGCCGATAACCTCTCTCACTAAAGTTTTACTTACATGAATCAATTTTCAGTATTGTCACAGGAGAGTAAGTTAAAATAAAAAATAATTAATTAAAAAAATGAATAAAAGAAAAACAAGTTCAAAATATAACGAAATCACAAGTTAAAACGTTCTCTTAAAATCTTTTAGTCAATTTTATCATGTGATTCAAGAGATTTGTGAAAAAAAATTACGTAAATATGACACTACTGAAAAAAAGAATTGTTAAAATATGCCACTAGTTGATTTGATGGATCACTGTAGAATGACATGTGACGGAGATGCATCGGCTCAGTCAACGATAGAATCATTTTTATATTAGCCTTCGTTTCGAACTAACGTTTTTAGCTTATTTTTTTATCAGTCCTGCTAAATACCCCCATTGGGGGTCGACCCCCAGTGAGGTGGCGGGCTGTGATTCGTCAGTTTTTTTTTTTTTTTTTTTTTTTTTTTTTTACTTTCTGGCCAATCACCCACAGCCATGTGGGCTGGGGGTCGCCCCCAGCTGGGGGTCGCCCGCATTTTCCTTTTTTTATATTAGGACTTTTCAGTTTGGTTAGTTTCGTTTGGCTTGATTTTTTTAATTTTATAATTTTTATGAAAAAAAATTATAATGATTATGATTTAAATGTAATATTTTATCTCATTAGTTTATATAGTTAATTTTATCTTTTTATACTTTTTTAATCAAAAATGTAAAATCAAACAAAACTTTAGTATGGCTTTATTTGATAAATGAGTTGGCTCTTTAATTTTTTTTACTATTCGTATGGGTTAAAAAAAATTATTTAGGTTAGATTTTTTTAATTTTTGAATTTTTATGAAAAAAATAATAAAAATTTAAATGTGATATTTAATTTTATTAATTTTTTAATTTAATTTACTTTTTATAATTACTTTAATATTTTAACATTCCAACTCAACCAACCAAATGAGTAGGGTGTTTTGAAAAGTTGGTAAAGAACTAATGTTTTTTCCCCTCCTCTACTACTCTGTTTTTCCCCCTCTCCTGCCATCACCCATCCACCCTAGGAAACCCACGGGTTTTGATGTGGTTGAATTCAATGAAGAAAGAGTTTCGTTTGGATTTATGCGCAGCCTAGATATGTCATTTTGGGTTAATCACAATCGATATAAACTTCTCAATCAAAATCCATCCTCTATTTTTGTTGATTTTCAAAATGATTTACTTAGATGAGAGCATTTTAAAATTTTTCTATATGGCTGGCTGGGACAGAGAAAGGAAAGGGAGAGAGGGGATGGCGGTTGGTCCTTATAGCTGGGGAAGACAAAAGACGGTTCGGTGATGGTGGCGGACGATGGCGGCTACTACGGAAGAGAAGGAAATATAATCTCATTAGAAAAAATATAGTGTAAAGTTTAAATATTGGTAGTAGTAGAATCATAAATCTATCCCACATCGTTCATAATCTAATTAGAAAAGAGATAGTGTTAAATATTGGTAGTAGTATAATCATAAACTTATCCCACATCGTTTAAAAACAACGCATAATGCTTGAATATAATGGGTGATTGAGACATCTAATGGCACCAAAGTGGTTGGATGATGGTAAAGTTGATAGATGGTTTCAACGCTTGAACTCAAGCTAGACCAGCGAACCTGTAGGTTCTAGCTAGTTTAGTTGAACTTAGGCCAAAACGATTAAACCACTAGGTTCTAGCTAGCTTGGTTGAACTCAGGCTAGACCGAGTAAACCTCTAGGTTCAAGCTAGCTTAGTTGAACCCTATAGGTTGTGGCCAGCTTAGTTGAACTCAGGCTAGATCAGTGAACCTGTGAGTTGTGCCCAGCTTAGTTGAACTTAGGCTAGACAGTGAAGCTATAGGTTCTCTAGCTGTAGCTTTAGTTTAAGTCATTGGACAACCACTTCTTTTTTTTCTTTTTTTTTTTTTTGTAATAGAAAATAAAAAAAAATAATATTGTGATTATCAAGGATGGACTTTTATTTTTCATGTATAAAATAAATAAATTAGTATTGTTATGATCATGGATGGATATTGAAAATTTGAAAATCTAAATATGCTTTTGCACCCTGTGGATCAGTCCTTGGTGATGATTACAAAACATAAAAATGATGATTTTTTCCATTGCAATCAATATCATTTGGTGGGTTTGGAAACTAACCAAAGAAACTCTTTTTTTTTTCTTTTGAATATTATATTTTTTAAATTTGTGTCAAAGATTTTACATTTTTTGTGTATCTAGTATAGAATGATCTAAAAAAATCACCAACTTATTTTCACTTTTATTTTTAATGAATTTTTTTTCATTTTTTTATAACTTATTTGGTCCATTTAGTCGAGTAGACTCTAAAACGCAAAACTTTTTGAAATGTTTTGAAAAAAGTTCATTAAAAATGAACCCCAGTTCCACTAAATTTTCTCATTAGAAAAGAGATAGTATAGAGTTTAAACACTGGTTGTAGTAGAATCATAACTCAATCCCACATCGTTCATAATCTCATTGGAAAAGAGATAGTGTAAAATTTCAACATTGGTAGTAGCAAAATCGTAAACCCCTCGCACATTGTTTAAAAACAACCCATAATGTTTGAATATAAGGTGTGATTGAGACATCTAATAATTGCCAAGCTGAGTAGCATTAGTTGGTGACTTAAGCGAGTGCACCAAGGTGGTTGGATGACGGTAAAGTTGAAAGGTGGGTTCGACGCTTGAACTCTGGATAGACCAGTGAACGTGTTCGTTCTGGCTAACCCAAGGATTTTTTTTTTTTTAACATGTATACAATAAAAAATTAATATTGTGATGACCAAGGATGGATTTTTTTCATGTATAAAATAAATAAATTAATATTGTTATGATCAAGGATGGATCCCCGAAATTTGAAAATTTAAATATACTATCCCACCCTTTGAATCTATCCTTGGTGATGATGTTCAACACAAAAGTAATGGTTTTTTCTCTTTCAATCAATAAAATTTGGTGGGTTTTGGCAACCAACTAAAAACTCTATCTTTTTTTTTTTTTTCTTTTTTTTTTGAATGTTTTTTTTTTTTTTTTTTTGATTTGCCTCTAAAATTTTACATTTTTTGTGTATCTAGTGTAGAATGATCTAAAAACATCACCAATTTATTTTCACTTTTTTTTTAGTCAATTATTTTCCATTTTAATTTTATAACTTATTTGGTCTATGCAATCGAGTAGATGCTAAAATGTAAAGCTTTTAAAAAAAAATTGAAAAAACTTTAGTAAAAATGAAACCAAAAAAAAAAAAAATCCAAATACTTACCCTAGTTCCACTAAATTTTCTTTACGAAAAATTACAATTCAATAGTATTTAAAAAAAATAATTACAAATTTTTTAATTTACCACTCTGATCTGATTTTTTTTTTTTTTCTACACTTGCATTACTACATACCTTTAAAATAATTCAAAATAAATTCCAAGCACAATAAACATTTAAAAGCTTTGACAAGAGCGGATTTGGTGATGGTGGCGGTGGATGGTGGTTACAGGAGAGAAGGAAACATAATCTTATTAGAAAATAGATAGTGTAAAGTTTAAACACTGGTTGTAGAAGAATCGTAAATCCATCCCACATCGTTCATAATCTTATTAGAATAGAGATAGTATAAAATTTAAACGTTGGTAGTAGTAGAATCATAAACTCATCCCACATCATTTAAAAATAACGAATAATATTTGAATATAAGGTGTGATTGAGACATCTAATAATTGTCGAGCTAAGTAGCTTTAGCTTGTGACTCAAGCGAGGGCATTAAGATGGTTGGATGATGGTAAAGTTGAAAGATCGATTCGACACTTGAACTCAGGTTGGACCAGTGAACGTATATGTTCTGGCTAGCCCAAGGTTATTGAGCTACGTCACCGGACAACCACATTTTGTTTTTAAGATGATCAAAGATGGATGCCCAAAATTTGAAAATCTAAATATACTTTCGCATGTTGGGGATTCGTCCATGGTGATGACTATGCAACATAAAAATGATGGTTTTTCTATTTCAATCAATAAAATTTAGTGGGATTGGCAACTAACTAAAAAAACTATTTTTTTTTTTTTAATTTTTTTTGAATATTCTTTTATGTTATTTTTATATTTGCATCAAAAATTTTACATTTTTTTCTGTCTAGTGTAGAATGATTTAAAAACATCACCAACCAGATAGAACTCACCCAATGCTGAAACCTTAATTATTCTTGCATAACTCTTTTTTGGGGTAAGTGATATTTACAGTCACCATTTTGGGGGCATTATCATGAGCTGAAGAATACATGGGAATTACCCCGTCACTATTGATAAAGAAAACCAAAATTAGAAAAGAAAAATAAAAAAATGTGACTTTTTTAGATTTTTTGTTCCCTGATGCAATGCATTGTAAACAAAACAATATATTATAAGGCAATGAGAGAACTGTCATACCTGCTACACTATTGACAATAACTCTAGCAGTCTTTGACTGAACATCACAAACTTTATGCCTTTTGTGGTAACTCTTTGAGGAGCTCAAGTCCTTGTTACACCGGTGAACTTGGCAAACATGTGGTATGACAAGTTCAAAATGTGTCCCTTTCAAAATTTTATGTTCATTAAGTCCTTGTTACACCTATGAGCTTAAATCCATTTCAATAGTAATAAAAAAATTTCTAAGGAAACAATAAAAGATATGACATTTTGTTTTATAAACCCACCCTTATCTAATACCTCCCTACCCTACTCCTTCTCCCTAGTCACCAACATGGAATCCCAAAACAAACTAGGAAAAATCTTGTTTTTTCCCCTCCCTTACTCCTCTATTTTTTCCCCTCTTTTGTAACGCCCTCAAAATAAACCCATAAATCATGCATTCGCGACATCCATAAACATAAGAGAAACAAACATATTTCTATTCATCAGAGTATTTAGTCCAAAAGTATTACATGTTGACAACAAAAGTAAATGCCCTACGGGCTTACAACTTTCCAAGTCAACACTTGGTTACAAAAAAAGAGTACTAACTCTACACAAAATAAGCTCTTGGCTTGATATACATGTAATACAACAAAAACAACAAAAAGAGTCCAACAGCCTCAAGCCTTCCAAGCTACGTCCTTGGAGATGACATAATACCTGTACCTGAAAATGATGTCCCATATAGGGTGAGCCAACGCCCAGTAGAGATATGCTAAACATAATATGAGCAATAACTAAAACATTAGTATTTGATAAATGTTTAACTCACATAAATCAATTCATAATCCATTTCAATTACATGACAAATGTGTCCATGTTTCATTCCATTTTCCATTTCTTATCCAATTTCTCAATTCATAACTGAGGCTCAGAACCTGGCCAAACAATTTAAATGAGATTACATCTCATATCAACAGTACTTCCATTTCAATTGAGATAACAACTCAAATTAAACACTTCATACTTCACAATAAATACACATAATTGCTGTATCAATCTCAAATAAAACACTTTCGTACTTCATATATGATACACAGATTTGCTGTATCAATATTTCAATAGATACACATATTTGCTATATTGATGGAGTCTATCCCCTATCTCCTCCCAAACAATATCCGGTTTAGGAGTCCATCCCCTATCTTCCCCTAAACCGTGGAGTACATCTCCTATCTTCTCCCACACAATATAATGTATATAAAACACATATCATGTACATAATCAATCAATACATAAATTTGATGTATTATTCCAACCGTCATATTCGATGACATATTCAATTGATTAGTTTTAGTTCGCCTAATCATCATGCATTGTCTACAACAATCAAGACTATCCTCCACTGATAGCCCAAAGCAGTTATTTCTAAACAGATAATAAGTGCCTCAACAGATATATATATTCAACATTTTCAAAGTGAGCGATTAATAAATCCAACTCCACCATTCTATCTCATATTATGCAAATTTCATCATTTCCACCCCAATTTCGTATTTCCATAACCCTCCCAAATTAATTTTATCAATTAATTCATAACAAAAATTAGGGCTTTCCTCTCTCTTTCTCAACTTTGACCCAAATGCACCAATATCAACAACCAACAACAATACCATCACTTTAAGACTCAAAATACATATTTATGAGTCAAAATAACAAAACCCCTCTTTATACATTTAGAAACCCTAACACCCAAAATCACCCCACTTCAACATTAAATCAAAATGACTAAAAAATTTATGTCAAAGATCATATAAATAAGTAGTTATCCCTACCTCAAATTCGGAGCTCAAAGGAGTAGATGATGAAAACTCAAAGTGCTCCAAACACCAAAATTTTCGGATCAAAATGAAAAGCAAAACCAACTCCACACTTTTTGTAAAGGGACCAAGGTAGAAGATCAATAGATCTAGATGGTCTTGTAGAAAGAAGTTGAGATCTAGAGGGAGAGGCTCTCAAATTTGGGTTTTGAAAAGTAAGAGAGAGAAAAGGAGTTGAAAAAGTGATCCAAAAAATCGAACTTTGGACTGATATACTGCACTCCCCGCTTAAGCGTGGAAACCTCCGCTTGAGCGTCAGACACAGACTCACGTTCGAGCGTCAAAATGCCCGCTCGAGCGTCGGATGCACACTCACAGAAGTTTTGCAGGCGATGGTCCCCGCTCGAGCGTCAAACTCCCCGCTCGAGCAGAGGAACAAAATCAAAAGGTCACGCTCGAGCGTCAAAACTCCTGCTCGAGCATACGAAGACCTGTAGAGAAAAATACTGGGAGATGGAAATTCACGCTCGAGCGTCAAAACGCTCGCTCGAGTAAAGAAACAACAACAAAGGGCCCGCTCGAGCATCAAAAGCCCCGCTCGAGCGTGAGGGCCAAATTCTGGGCATCAACTTTTGGTTTCAAAGCACAACCAACCTGTTTCAAGCTGTCCAACAGAACCCAAGGCTCAACTACAAAGAGCAAAGGATGGAAATGAGAATGAGACAACAACACATCCACGGAACCGAGTCCCGAATACAATAAATAAAGAGAGGAAAAACCAGGATCGCTATATCTTCTGCCATCACCCATCCACCCTAGGAAACCCACCGGTTTTGATGTGGCTGATTTCAATCAAGAAAGAGTTTCGTTTGGATTTATACACAGCCCAGATATCAAATTTCGGGTTAATCACAATTAACATAAACTTCTCAATCAAAATCCATCCCCTATTTTTGTTGATTTCCAAAATGATTTACTAAAATGAGAGCATTTTAAAATTTTTCCATGTGGCTGGTTGGGATAGAGAAAGGAAACAGAGAGAGGGGATGGCAGTTGGCCCTTGTAGGTGGGGAAGACAAAAGACAGTTCGATGATGGTACCGGGCGATGGCGGCTACTACGGAAGAGAAGGAAACAAAATCTCATTAGAAAAAAGATAGTGTCAAGTTTAAATATTGGTAGTAGTAGAATCATAAATCTATCCCACATCGTTCATAATCTAATTAGAAAAGAGATAGTGTAAAGTTTAAATATTGGTAGTACTATAATCGTAAACTTATCCCACATCGTTTAAAAACAACGCATAATGTTTGAATATAATGGGTGATTGAGACATCTAATAATTGCCGAGCTAAGTAGCGTTAGCTTATGATTCAAGCGAGGGCACCAAAGTGATTGGATGATGGTAAAGTTGATAGATGGCTTCAATGCTTGAACTAAGGCTAGACCAGCGAACTTGTAGGTTCTAGCTAGCTTAGTTGAACTCAGGCTAAAACGATTAAACCACTAGGTTCTAGCTAGCTTGGTTGAACTCAGGCTAGACCGAGTAAATCTCTAGGTTCAAGCTAGCTTAGTTGAACCCTGTAGGTTGTGGCCAGCTTAGTTGAACTCAAGCTAGACCAGTGAACCTATGAGTTGTGCCCAGCTTAGTTGAACTTAGGCTAGATAGTGAACCTGTAGGTTCTCTGGCTATAGCTTTAGTTTAAGTCATTGGACAAGCAACTTTTTTTTTTTTTTGTAATAGAAAATAAAAAGTAATAATATTGTGATTATCAAGGATGGACTTTTATTTTTCATATATAAAATAAATAAATTAGGATTGTTATGATCATGGATGGATCTTGAAAATTTGAAAATCTAAACATACTTTCGCACCCTGTGGATCAGTCCTTGGTGATGATTACAAAACACAAAAATAATGATTTTTTCTATTTCAATTAATAACATTTGGTGGGTTTGGCAACTAACCAAAAAAACTCATTTTTTTTTTCTTTTGAATATTAGGGGTACTTACCAATTAGTCCTATTAACTAGACTTATTTTCCTACAGGTCCTAACTAATAAATTTAACACTATAAAAATAAGAAATTGATAAATTTATCACTATAAATTTATTCATAAAAACAAAGAGAGTGATAAATTTATCACTATAAATTTATTCATAAAAATAAAAGACTGATAAATTTATCTTTATCACTTAATAAATTTATCAATAGGACTTAATGGGTAATAAGTCTCAAAAGTAGGACCTATTGGTAGTTTACCCTGAATATTATATTTTTTAAATTTGTGTCAAAGATTTTACATTTTTTGTGTATCTAGTGTAGAATGATCTAAAAACATTACCAACTTATTTTCACTTTTATTTTTAATGAATTTTTTTTCATTTTTTTATAACTTATTTGGTCTATGTAGTCAAGTAGACTCTAAAATGGAAAGTTTTTTGAAATTTTTAGAAAAAAGTTCATTAAAAATGAACCCTAGTTCCACTAAATTTTCTTATTAGAAAAGAAATAGTGTAGAGTTTAAACACTGGTTGTAGTAGAATCATAACTCAATCCCACATCGTTCATGATCTCATTAGAAAAGAGATTGTGTAAAATTTCAACATTGGTAGTAGCAAAATCGTAAACCCCTCGCACATTGTTTAAAAACAACCCATAATGTTTGAATATAAAGTGTGATTGAGACATCTAACAATTGCCGAGCTGAGTAGCGTTAGTTGGTGACTTAAGCGAGTGCACCATGGTGGTTGGATGACGGTAAAGTTGAAAGGTGGGTTCGACGCTTGAACTTTGGGTAGACCAGTGAACGTATTCATTCTGGCTAGCCCGAGGGTTTTTTTTTTTTTTTTTTTACATGTATACAATAAAAAATTAATATTGTGATGACCAAGGATGGGTTTTTTTCATGTATAAAATAAATAAATTAATATTGTTATGATCAAGGATGGATCCTCGAAATTTGAAAATCTAAATATACTATCCCACCCTTTGGATCTATCCTTGGTAATGATGTTCAACATAAAAATAATGGTTTTTTCTATTTCAATCAATAAAATTTGGTGGGTTTTGGCAACCAACTAAAAACTCTATCTTTTTTTTTTCTTTTTCTTTTTTTGAATGTTATTTTTTTTTTTTTAATTTGCCTCCAAAATTTTACATTTTTTGTGTATCTAGTGTAGAATGATCTAAAAACATCACCAACTTATTTCACTTTTTTTTTAGTCAATTATTTTCCATTTTAATTTTATAACTTATTTGGTCTGTGCAATCGAGTAGATGCTAAAATGCAAAGTTTTTAAAAAAAATTTGAAAAAACTTTAGTAAAAATGAAAAAAAAAATAAAAAAATCCAAATACTTACCCCAATTCCACTAAATTTTCTTTACGAAAAATTACAATTCAATAGTATTTAAAAAAAATAATTACAAATTTTTTAATTTACCACTCTGATCTGATTTTTTTTTTCTACACTTGCATTACTACATACTTTTAAAATAATTGAAAATATATTCCAAGCACAATAAACATTTAAAAACTTTGACAAGAGAGGATTTGGTGATGGTGGCGGTGGATGGTGGTTACGGGAGAGAAGGAAACATGATCTCATTAGAAAATAGATAGTGTAAAGTTTAAACACTGGTTGTAGAAGAATCGTAAATCTATCCCACATCATTCATAATCTCATTAGAATAGAGATAGTATAAAATTTAAACGTTGGTAGTAGTAGAATCATAAAGGGAAATTTAGCTATAAACCCCTTTTACCTTCCTTTCATTGTTAAAAGGGCTAAGAAAAAAATTATAGTTTCTAAACACCCTCATAATTATAAAGTCTTGCATAAAGGACAAAATTTATTATTTAAATATTTTATAGGACTATTATACCCTCAATTTCTGCATATATAATTAGCTTCGTCATCAATTGTATCATAATCACCATAGTTGCATCTTCCAAGCTTCAGCAGAAGGTCGTCGACAAGCTGCCGCCATAGTCGCGTCTTCCAAGCTTCAACAGAAGGTCCTCTCTTCATCTTCATAATCAGCAACAATGAGACTTTGAGTATGTTGAAATTGAATGAGGATGTCGTTGGAGATTCGAAAGCTAGGGTTTCGGAGAAGATGGGGGAGATTCGGAGTGCGGTGGAAATGGCTCAATTGGAAGCGGAGAAGAAACATGATGAGGTTGTTGATGAGATGCTGGCGATGTTGAATGCGAAGGCTGAAGCTTCGAGATTGAAAGAAGTTGAACAGGAGGTTGGGAAGGATGTGGATGAGGAACAGTAGAATATATGTATATATATATATATATTTGTGTGTATGAGTGTTGTTGAACACATGTATTCTTTTTCATTGAGATGTGTGATTATTGATCGAGTTTTAGAAGTTTTTCGTTTCAATTAGATATGTGGATTTGTTGATTAATTTGTTTTGTTTTTGTTTGTTTGTTTTTTTTGAAGTTTTTTTCTTAATTAGATATGTTGATTTGTTGATTAATTTGTTTTTTTTTTTGTTTGTTTGTTTGTTTTTGATTTATTTTTGTTATTTTTTATCTAATTTCATTTGACAGAACCAGAGTAAAATTTTACTTTTATACAGAGTAAAATTTTACTTTTGTGTAGAGTCTAACATTTTACTAGTTTTTCAGAGTAAAATTTTACTTTTATACAGAGTAAAATTTTACTTTTAGTTTCAGAGTGTAACATTTTTTTCTTATTCAGAGTAAAATTTTACTTTATACAGAGTAAAATTTTACTTTCATACAGAGTAAAAATTTTACTTTTAGTTTCAGAATGTAAAATTTTACTTTTACACAGAGTAAAATTTTACTTTCATACAGAGTAAAATTTTACCCTGAAATATATAGTGAAGATGGCTTAATAGGAGAGCTGATAGATATGAGGGTAATATAGTAAAACAAACAAGTTTTAAAATATTAGGAGGTTTTGAAAGTACTTATATAATTCTTGTCCTTTTAAAAGACAAATTAGGTAGTGAGGGGGCTATCACCAAATCCCCCAATCATAAACTCATCCCACATCATTTAAAAATAACGAATAATATTTGAATATAAGATGTGATTGAGACATCTAATAATTGCCGAGCTGAGTAGCTTTGGCTTGTGACTCAAGCGAGGGCATTAAAATGGTTGGATGATGGTAAAGTTGAAAGATCAATTCGACACTTGAACTTAGGTTGGACCAGTGAACGTGTATGTTCTGGCTAGCCCAAGGTTGCTGAGTTACATCACCGGACAACCACATTTTCTTTTTAAGATGATCAAAGATGGATGCCCAAAATTTGAAAATCTAAATATACTTTCGCATGTTGGGGATCCATCCATGGTGATGACTATGCAACATAAAAATGATGGTTTTTCTATTTCAATCAATAAAATTTGGTGGGATTGGCAACTAACTAAAAAAACTATTTTTTTTTATTTTTTTATTTTTTTTTATATTTGCATAAAAAATTTTACATTTTTTTTTTTTCTGTCTAGTATAGAATGATTTAAAAACATCACCAACCAGATAGAACTCACCCAATGCTGAAACCTTAATTATTCTTGCATGACTCTTTTTTGGCGTAAGTGATATTTACAGTCACCATTTTGGGGGCATTATCACGAGCTGAAGAATACATGGGAATTGTCCCGTCACTATTGATGGAGAAAACCGAAATTAGAAAAAAAAATGTGACTTTTTTAGATTTTTTGTTCCCTAATGCAATGCATTGTAAACAAAACAATATATTATAAGGCAATGAGAGAACTGTCATACCTGCTACACTGTTGACAATAACTCTAGCAGTCTTTGACTGAACATCACAAATTTTATGCCTTTTGTGGTAACTCTTTGAGGTGCTCAAGTCCTTGTTACACCGGTGAACTTGGCAAACATGTGGTATAACAAGTTCAGAACATGTCCCTTTCAAAATTTTGTGTTCATTAAGTCCTTGTTACACCCGTGAGCTTAAATCCATTTCAATAGTAATAAAAAAAATTTCTTAGGAAACAATAAAAGATATGACATTTTGTTTTATAAATCCACCCTTATCTGATACCTCCATGCCCTATTCCTTCTCCCTAGTCACCAACACGGAATCCCAAAACAAATTAGGAAAAATCTTGTTTTTTCCCCTCCTTCACTCCTCTGTTTTTTCCCCTCTTCTGCCATCACCCATCCGCCCTAGGAAACCCACAGGTTTTGATGTGGTTGATTTCAATCAAGAAAGAGTTTCGTTTGGTTTTATGTGCAGCCCAAATATCTAATTTCGAGTTAATCACAATCAACATAAACTTCTCAATCAAAATCCATACCCTATTTTTGTTGATTTCCAAAATGATTTGCTAAGATGGGAGCATTTTAAAATTTTTCTATATGGCTGGCTGGGACAGAGAAAGGAAATGGAGAGAGGGGATGACAGTTGGTCCATGTAGGTGGGAAAGACAAAAGACGGTTCGATGATGGTGGCGGACGTTGGCGGCTACTACGGAAGAGAAGGAAACATAATCTTATTAGAAAAAAGATAGTGTAAAGTTTAAATATTGGTAGTAATAGAATCGTAAATCTATCCCACATTGATCATAATCTAATTAAAAAAGAGATAGTGTAAAGTTTAAATATTGGTAGTAGTATAATCGTAAACTTATCCCACATCGTTTAAAAATAACGCAGAATGTTTGAATATAATGGGTGATTGAGACATCTAATAATTGCCAAGCTAAGTAGCATTAGCTTATGACTCAAGGGAGGGCACCAAAGTGGTTGGATGATGGTAAAGTTGATAGATGGCTTCAACGCTTGAACTCAGGCTAGACCAGGGAACCTGTAGGTTCTAGCTAGCTTTGTTGAACTCAGGCTAAAACGATTAAACCACTAGGTTCTAGCTAGCTTGGTTGAACTCAGGCTAGACCGAGTAAACCTCTAGGTTCAAGCTAGCTTAGTTGAATCCTGTAGGTTGTGGCCAGCTTAGTTGAACTCAGGCTAGACCAATGAACCTGTGAGTCGTGCCCAGCTTTGTTGAACTTAGGCTAGACAGTGAACTTGTAGGTTCTCTGGCTATAGCTTTAATTTAAGTCAATGGACAACCACTTTTTTTTTCTTTTTTTTTTTTTGTAATAGAAAATAAAAAAAAATAATATTGTGATTATCAAGGATGGACTTTTATTTTTCATGTATAAAATAAATAAATTAGTATTGTTATGATCATGGATAGATCTTGAAAATTTGAAAATCTAAATATACTTTCGCATCTTGTGGATCAGTCCTTGGTGATGATTACAAAATATAAAAATGATGATTTTTTCTATTTCAATCAATAACATTTGGTGGGTTTGCCAACTAACCAAAAAAACCCTTTTTTTTTTTTCTTTTGAATATTATATTTTTTAAATTTGTGTCAAAGATTTTACATTTTTTGTGTATCTAGTGTAGAATGATCTAAAAACATCACCAACTTATTTTCACTTTTATTTTTAATGAATTTTTTTTCATTTTTTTATAACTTATTTGGTCCATTTAGTCGAGTAGACTCTAAAACGCAAAGCTTTTTGAAATGTTTTGAAAAAAGTTCATTAAAAATGAACCCCAGTTCAACTAAATTTTCTCATTAGAAAAGAGACAATGTAGAGTTTAAACACTGGTTGTAGTAGAATCATAACTCAATCCCACATCGTTCATAATCTCATTAGAAAAGAGATAGTATAAAATTTTCACATTGGTAGTAGCAAAATCGTAAAACCCTCGACATTGTTTAAAAACAACCCATAATGTTTGAATATAAGGTGTGATGAGACATCTAATAATTGCTGAGTTGAGTAGCATTAGCTGGTGACTTAAGCGAGTGCACCAAGGTGGTTTGATGACGGTAAAGTTGAAACGTGGGTTCGACGCTTGGATTCTAGGTAGACCAGTGAACATGTTCGTTCTGGCTAGCCCACGGGTTTTTTTTTTTTTTAACATGTATATAATAAAAAATTAATATTGTGATGACCAAGGATGGATTTTTTTTCATGTATAAAATAAATAAATTAATATTGTTATGATCAAGGATGGATCCCCGAAATTTGAAAATCTAAATATACTTTCCCACCTTTTGGATCTATCCTTGGTGATGATGTTCAACATAAAAATAATGGTTTTTTCTATTTCAATAAATAAAATTTGGTGGGTTTTGGCAACCAACTAAAAACTCTATCGTTTTTTTTTTCTTTTTTTTTTTTTTGAATGTTATATTTTTTTAATTTGCCTCTAAAATTTTACATTTTTTGTGTATCTAGCGTAGAATGATCTAAAAACATCACCAACTTATTTTCATTTTTATTTAGTCAATTATTTTCCATTTTAATTTTATAACTTATTTGGTCTATGCAATCGAGTAGATGCTAAAATGCAAAGTTTTTAAAAAAAAATTTGAAAAAACTTTAGTAAAAATGAAACAAAAAAAAAAATCCAAATACTTGCCCCAGCTCTACTAAATTTTCTTTACGAAAAATTACAATTCAATAGTATTTTCAAAAAATAATTACAAAATTTTTAATTTACCACTCTGTTTTGATTTTTTTTTTCCTACACTTGCATTACTACATACCTTTAAAATAATTCAAAATAAATTCCAAGCACAATAAACATTTAAAAGCTTTGAGAAGAGCGGATTTGGTGATGATGGCGGTGGATGGTGGTTACGAGAGAGAAGGAAACATAATCTCATTAGAAAATAGATAGTGTCAAGTTTAAACACTGGTTGTAGAAGAATCGTAAATCCATCCCACATCGTTCATAATCTTATTAGAATAGAGATAGTATAAAATTTAAACGTTGGTAGTAGTAGAATCATAAACTCATCCCACATCATTTAAAAATAACGCATAATATTTGAATATAAGGGGTGATTGAGACATCTAATAATTGCTGAGCTAAGTAGTGTTAGCTTGTGACTCCAGCGAGGGCACCAAAGTGGTTGGATGATGGTAAAGTTGATAGATGGCTTCAACGCTTGAACTTAGGCTAGCCTAGCAAACCTGTAGATTCTAGCTAGCTTAGTTGAACTCAGGCTAAAACGACTAAACCACTAGGTACTAGCTAGCTTGGTTCAACTCAGGCTAGACCGAGTAAACCTCTAGGTTCTAGCTAGCTTAGTTGAACCCTATAGGTTGTGGCTAGCTCAGTTGAACTCAGGCTAGACCAGTGAACCTGTGAGTTGTGCCCAGCTTAGTTGAACTTAGGCTAGACAGTGAACCTGTAGGTTCTCTGGCTATAGCTTTAGTTTAAGTCATTGGACAACCACATTTTTTTTTTAAATAGAAAATAAAAAAATAAATATTGTGATTATCAAGGATGGACTTTTATTTTTCATGTATAAAATAAATAAATTAGTATTGTTATGATCATGGATGGATCTTGAAAATTTGAAAATCTATTTCCTAGTTTGTTTTGGGATTTCGTGTTGGTGACTAGGGAGAAGGAGTAGGGCAGGGAGGTTGCAGATAAGGGTAGGTTTATAAAACAAAATGTCATATCTTTTATTGTTTCCTAAGAAATTTTTTTTATTACTATTGAAATGGATTTAAGCTCAAGGGTGTAACAAGGACTTAATGAACACAAAATTTTGAAAGGAACACGTTCTGAACTTGTCATACCACATGTTTGCCAAGTTCGCCAGTGTAACAAGGACTTAAGCTCCTCAAAGACTTACCACAAAAGGCATAAAGTTTGTGATGTTCAGTCAAAGACTGCTAGAGTTATTTCTCAACAGTGTAGCAGGTATGACAGTTCTCTCATTGCCTTATAATATATTGTTTTGTTTACAATGCATTGCATTAGGGAACAAAAAATCTAAAAAAGTGGCATTTTTTTTTTTTTTCTAATTTCGGTTTTCTCCATCAATAGTGACGGGGCAATTCCCATGTATTCTTCAGCTCATGATAATGCCCCCAAAATGGTGACTGTAAATATCACTTACCCCAAAAAAGAGTCATGCAAGAATAATTAAGGTTTCAGTATTGGGTGAGTTCTATCTAGTTGGTGATGTTTTTAAATCATTCTATACTAGACAGAAAAAAATGTAAAATTTTTGATGCAAATATAAAAATAAAATAAAAAAATAGTTTTTTTAGTTAGTTGCCAATCCCACCAAATTTTATTGATTGAAATAGAAAAACCATCATTTTTATGTTGCATAGTCATCACCAAGGACGGATCCCCAACGTGCGAAAGTATATTTAGATTTTCAAATTTTGGGCATCCATCTTTGACCATCTTAAAAAGAAAATGTGGTTGTCCGGTGACGTAACTCAGCAACTTTGGGCTAGTCAGAACATACACGTTCACTGGTCCAACCTGAGTTCAAGTGTCGAATCCATCTTTCAACTTTACCATCTTCTAACCACTTTGATGCCCTCGCTTGAGTCACAAGCTAAAGCTACTTAGCTCGGCAATTATTAGATGTCTCAATCACACCTTATATTCAAATATTATGCATTATTTTTAAATGATGTGGGATGAGTTTATGATTCTACTACTACCAACGTTTAAATTTCATACTATCTCTATTCTAATGAGATTATGAACGATGTGGGATGGATTTACGATTCTTCTACAACCAGTGTTTAAACTTTACACTATCTATTTTCTAATGAGATTATGTTTCCTTCTCTCTCGTAACCACAATCGACCGCCACCATCACCAAATCCTCTCTTGTCAAAGCTTTTAAATGCTTAATGGGCTTGGAATATATTTTGAATTATTTTAAAGGTATGTAGTAATGCTAGTGTAGAAAAAAAAAATCAGATCAGAGTGGTAAGTTAAAAATTTGTAATTGTTTTTTAAAAATACTATTGAATTGTAATTTTTGGTAAAGAAAATTTAGAAGAATTGGGTTAAGTATTTGGAATTTTTTCTTTTTTTTGTTTCATTTTTACTAAAGTTTTTTCAAATTTTTTTTAAAAACTTTGCATTTTAGCATCTACTTGATTGCATAGACCAAATAAATTATAAAATTAAATGGAAAATAATTGACTAAAAAAAAAGTGAAAATATGTTGGTGATGTTTTTAGATCATTCTACATTAGATACATAAAAAATGTAAAATTTTAGAGGCAAATTAAAAAAAAAAAATAACATTCTAAAAAAAAAAAAAAGAAAAAAAAAAAAGATAGAGTTTTTAGTTGGTTGCCAAAATCCACCAAATTTTATTGATTGAAATAGAAAAAACTATTATTTTTATGTTGAACATCATCACCAAGGATAGATCTAAAAGGTGGGAAAGTATATTTAGATTTTCAAATTTCGGGATCCATCCTTGATCATAACAATATTAATTTATTTATTTTATACATGAAAAAAATCCATCCTTGGTCATCACAATATTAATTTTTTATTGTATACATGTTAAAAAAAACCCTTGGGCTAGTCAGAACGAACACGTTCACTGGTCTACCCAGAGGTCAAGCGTCGAACCCACCTTTCAACTTTACCATCATCCAACCACCTTGGTGCACTCGCTTAAGTCACCAGCTAATGCTACTCAGCTCGGCAATTATTAGATGTCTCAATCATACCATTTATTCAAACATTATGGGTCGTTTTTAAACAATGTGCGAGGAGTTTATGATTTTGGTACTACCAATGTTGAAATTTTACACTATCTCTTTTCTAATGAGATTATGAACGATGTGGGATTGAGTTATGATTCTACTACAACTAGTGTTTAAACTCTATACTATCTCTTTTCTAATGAGAAAATTTAGTGGAACTGGATTCATTTTTAATGAACTTTTTTCAAAAAATGTCAAAAAACTTTGCGTTTTAGAGTCTACTCGACTACATGGACCAAATAAGTTATAAGAAAAATGAAAAATAATTCATTAAAAATAAAAGTGAAAATAAGTTGGTGATATTTTTAGATCAATCTACACTAGATACCCGAAAAATGTAAAATCTTTGGCACAAATTTAAAAAACATAATATTCAAAAGAAAAAAAAAAAGTGTTTTTTTGGTTAGTTATCAAACCCAACAAATGTTATTCATTTAAATAGAAAAAATCATCATTTTTATGTTTTGTAATTATCACCAAGGACTGATCCATAGGGTGCGAAAGTATATTTAGATTTTCAAATTTTCAAGATCCATCCATGATCATAACAATACTAATTTATTTATTTTATACATGAAAAATAAAAGTCCATCCTTGATAATCGCAATATTATTTTTTTTATTTTCTATTACAAAAAAAAAAAAAAAAGAAGTGGTTGTCCAATGACTTAAACTAAAGCTATAGCCAGAGAACCTACAGGTTCACTGTCTAGCCTAAGTTCAACTAAGCTGGGCACAACTCACAAGTTCACTGGTCTAGCCTGAGTTCAACTAAGCTGGCCACAACCTACAGGGTTCAACTAAGCTAGCTAAAACCTAGAGGTTTACTCGGTCTAGCCTAAGTTCAACCAAGCTAGCTAGAACCTAGTGGTTTAATCGTTTTAGCCTGAGTTCAGCTAAGCTAGCTAGAACCTACAGGTTCGCTGGTCTAGCCTGAGTTCAAGCGTTGAAGCCATCTATCAACTTTACCATCATCCAATCATTTTGGTGCCCTTGCTTGAGTCATAAGCTAACGGTACTTAGCTCGGCAATTTTTAGATGTCTCAATCACCCTTTATATTCAAAATTATGCGTTATTTTTCAGTGATGTGGGATGAGTTTATGATTCTACTACTACCAACGTTTAAATTTTATACTATCTCTATTCTAATGAGATTATGAACGATGTGGGGTGGATTTACGATTCTTCTACAACCAGTGTTTAAACTTTACACTATCTATTTTCTAATGAGATTATATTTCCTTCTCTCCCGTAATCACCATCCACTGCCACCATCACAAAATCTTTTCGTGTCAAAGCTTTTAAATGTTTATTGTGCTTGGAATATATTTTGAATTATTTTAAAGGTATGTAGTAATGCAAGTGTAGAAAAAAAAAATCAGATCAGAGTGGTAAATTAAAAAATTTGTAATTATTTTTTGAAAATACAATTGAATTGTAATTTTTTGTAAAGAAAATTTAGTAGAACTGGGGTAAGTATTTGGATTTTTTTTTTTTCATTTTTATTAAAGTTTTTTCAATTTTTTTTAAAAAACTTTGCATTTTAGCATCTACTCGATTGCAAAGACAAAATAAGTTATAAAATTAAAATGGAAAATAATTGACTAAAAAAAAATGAAAATAAGTTGGTGATGTTTTTAGATCATTCTACACTAGATACACAAAAAAATGTAAAATTTTAGAGGCAAATTAAAAAAAAAAATAACATTTCAAAAAAAAAAAAGAAAAAAAAAGAAAGAGAGAGTTTTTAGTTGTTTGCCAAAGCCCACCAAATTTTATTGATTGAAATAGAAAAAACCGTTATTTTTATGTTGAACATCATCAAGGATAGATCTAAAAGGTGGGAAAGTATATTTAGATTTTCAAATTTCGGGATCCATCCTTGATCATAACAATATTAATTTATTTATTTTATACATGAAAAAAATCCATCCTTGGTCATCACAATATTAATTTTTTCTTGTATACATGTAAAAAAAAAAAAACCCCTTGGGCTAGCCAGAACGAACACGTTCACTAGTCTACCCAGAGTTCAAGCGTCGAACCCACCTTTCAACTTTACCGTCATCCAATCACCTTGGTGCACTCGCTTAAGTCACCAGCTAACGTTATTCAGCTCGGCAATTATTAGATGTCTCAATCATATCTTATATTCAAACATTATGGGTTGTTTTTAAACAATGTGCGAGGGGTTTACAATTTTGCTACTACCAATGTTGAAATTTTACACTATCTCTTTTCTAATGAGATTATGAACGATGTGGGATTGAGTTATGATTCTACTACAACCAGTGTTTAAACTCTACACTATTTCTTTTCTAATGGGAAAATTTAGTGGAACTAGGGTTCATTTTTAATGAACTTTTTTCTAAAAATTTCAAAAAACTTTGCGTTTTAGAGTCTACTCGACTACATGGACCAAATAAGTTATAAAAAAAATGAGTTGACACAAATTTAAAAGTTAAAATAAGTTGGTGATGTTTTTAGATCATTCTACACTATATACACAAAAAATGTAAAATCTTTGACACAAATTTAAAAAATATAATATTCAAAAGAAAAAAAAAATGACTTTTTTTGGTTAGTTGCCAAACCCACCAAATGTTATTGTTTGAAATAGAAGAAGTCATCATTTTTATGTTTTGTAATCATCACTAAGGACTGATCCACAAGGTGCGAAAGTATATTTAGATTTCCAAATTTTCAAGATCCATCCATGATCATAATAATACTAATTTATTTATTTTATACATGAAAAATAAAAGTCCATCCTTGATAATCACAATATTATTTTTTTTTATTTTCTATTACAAAAAAAAAAAAAAAAAAAAAAGAAGTGGTTGTCCAATGACTTAAACTAAAGCTATAGCCAGAGAACCTACAGGTTCACTGCCTAGCCTAAGTTCAACAAAGCTAGGCACAACTCACAGGTTCACTGGTCTAGTCTAAGTTCAACTAAGCTGGCCACAACCTACAGGGTTCAACTAGGCTAGCTTGAACCTAGAGGTTTACTCGGTCCAGCCTGAGTTCAACTAAGCTAGCTAGAACCTAGTAGTTTAATCGTTTTAGCCTGAGTTTAACTAAGCTAGTTAGAACCTACAAGTTCGCTGGTCTAGCCTAAGTTCAAGGGTTGAAGACATCTATCAACTTTACCATCATCCAACCACTTTGGTGCCCTCGCTTGAGTCATAAGCTAACACTACTTAGCTCGGCAATTATTAGATGTCTCAATCACCCATTATATTCAAACATTATGCGTTGTTTTTAAATGATGTGGGATAAGTTTACGATTATACTACTACCAATATTTAAACTTTACATTATCTCTTTTCTAATTAGATTATGAACGATGTGGGATAGATTTACGATTCTGCTACTACCAATATTTAAACTTGACACTATCTTTTTTCTAATGAGATTATGTTTACTTCTCTTCCGTAGTAGCCGCCATCGTCCGCCACCATCACCGAACTGTCTTTTGTCTTCCCCACCTACAAGGACAAACTGCTATCCCCTCTCTCCCTTTCCTTTCTCTGTCCCAGCCAGCCACATAGAAAAATTTAAAAATGCTCTTATCTTAGTAAATCATTTTAGAAATCAACAAAAACAGGGGATGGATTTTGATTGAGAAGTTTATGTTGATTGTGATTAACTCGAAATTTGATATTTGGGCTGCGTATAAATCCAAACGAAACTCTTTCTTGATTGAAATCAACCACATCAAAACCCGTGGGTTTCCTAGGGTGTATGGGTGATGGCAGAAGAGGGGAAAAAATAGAGGAGTAAAGGAGGGGAAAAAACAAGATTTTTCCTAGTTTGTTTTGGGATTCCGTGTTGGTGACCAGGGAGAAAGAGTAGGGCAGGGAGGTATCAGATAAAGGTGGGTTTATAAAACAAAATGTCATATCTTTTATTGTTTCCTAAGAAATTTTTTTTATTACTATTGAAATGGATTTAAGCTCATGGGTGTAACAAGGACTTAATGAACACAAAATTTTGAAAGGGACACGTTCTGAACTTGTCATACCACATGTTTGCCAAGTTCACCGGTGTAACAAGGACTTGAGCTCCTCAAAGAGTTACCACAAAAGGCATAAAGTTTGTGATGTTCAGTCAAAGACTGTTAGAGTTATTGTCAACAGTGTAGCAGGTATGACAGTTCTCTCATTGCCTTATAATATATTGTTTTGTTTACAATGCATTGCATTAGGGAACAAAAAATCTAAAAAAGTCACATTTTTTTTTTCTAATTTCGGTTTTCTCCATCAATAGTGACGGGGCAATCCCCATGTATTCTTCAGCTCGTGATAATGCCCCCAAAATGGTGACTGTAAATACCACTTACCCCAAAAAAGAGTCATGCAAGAATAATTAAGGTTTCAGCATTGGGTGAGTTCTATCTGGTTGGTGATGTTTTTAAATCACTCTACACTAGACAGAAAAAAATAAAAAAATTTTGATGCAAATTTCGGTAAAAAAAGTATAAAAAAATATTCAAAAAAAAAAAAGTTTTTTTAGTTAGTTGCCAATCCCACCAAATTTTATTGATTGAAATAGAAAAACCATCATTTTTATGTTGCATAGTCATCACCATGGACGAATCCCCAACATGAGAAAGTATATTTAGATTTTCAAATTTTGGCCATCCATCTTTGATCATCTTAAAAAGAAAATGTGGTTGTCCGGTGATGTAACTCAACAACCTTGGGCTAACCAGAACATATATGTTCGCTGGTCCAACCTGAGTTCAAGTGTCGAATCGATCTTTCAACTTTACCATCATCTAACCATTTTAATACCCTCGCATGAGTCACAAGCTAAAGCTACTTAGCTCGGCAATTATTGGATGTCTCAATCAGACCTTATATTCAAATATTATTCATTATTTTTAAATGATGTGAGATGAGTTTATGATTCTACTACTACCAACGTTTAAATTTTATACTATCTCTATTCTAATAAGATTATGAACGATGTGGAATGGATTTACGATTCTTCTACAACCAGTGTTTAAACTTTACACTATCTATTTTCTAATGAGATCATGTTTCCTTCTCTCCCGTAACCACCATCCACCGCCACCATCACCAAATCCTCTCTTGTCAAAGCTTTTAAATGTTTATTGTGCTTGGAATATATTTTGAATTATTTTAAAGGTATGTAGTAATGCAAGTGTAGAAAAAAAAAAAATCAGATCAGAGTGGTAAATTAAAAAATTTGTAATTTTTTTAAAAAAATACTATTGAATTGTAATTTTTCGTAAAGAAAATTTAGTGGAACTGGGGTAAGTACTTGGATTTTTTTTTTTTTTTTTTTTCATTTTTACTAAAGCTTTTTCAAATTTTTTTGTAAAACTTTGCATTTTAGCATCTACTCGATTGCATAGACCAAATAAGTTATAAAATTAAAATGGAAAATAATTGACTAAAAAAAAAGTGAAAATAAGTTTGTGATGTTTTTAGATCATTCTACATTAGATACACAAAAAATGTAAAATTTTAGAGGCAAATCAAAAAAAAAAAAATAACATTCAAAAAAAAAAAAAGATAAAGTTTTTAGTTGGTTGCCAAAACCCACCAAATTTTATTGATTGAAATAGAAAAAACCATTATTTTTATGTTGAACATAATCACCAAGGATAGATCCAAAGAGTGGGATAGTATATTTAGATTTTCAAATTTCGGGGACCCATCCTTGATCATAACAATATTAATTTATTTATTTTATACATGAAAAAAATCCATCCTTGGTCATCACAATATTAATTTTTTATTGTATACATGTAAAAAAAAAAAAACCCTTGGGCTAGCCAAAGTGAACACGTTCACTGGTCTACCCAGAGTTGAAGCATCGAACCCACCTTTCAACTTTACCGTCATCCAACCACCATGGTGCACTCGCTTAAGTCACCAGCTAACGCTACTCAGCTCGGCAATTATTAGATGTCTCAATCACACCTTATATTCAAACAATATGGGTTGTTTTTAAACAATGTGCGAGGGGTTTACGATTTTGCTACTACCAATGTTGAAATTTTATACTATCTCTTTTCCAATGAGATTATGAATTCCAATGAGATTATGAACGATGTGGGATTGAGTTATGATTCTACTACAACCAGTGTTTAAACTCTACACTATCTCTTTTCTAATGAGAAAATTTAGTGGAACTGGGGTTCATTTTTAATGAACTTTTTTCAAAACATTTCAAAAAGCTTTGCGTTTTAGAGTCTACTCGACTAAATGGACCAAATAAGTTATAAAAAAATGAAAAAAACTTCATTAAAAATAAAAGTGAAAATAAGTTGGTGATTTTTTTAGATCATTCTACACTAGATACACAAAAAATGTAAAATCTTTGACACAAATTTTAAAAATATAATATTCAAAAGAAAAAAAAAAAGAGTTTCTTTGGTTAGTTTCCAAACCCACCAAATGATATTGATTGAAATAGAAAAAATCATCATTTTTATGTTTTGTAATCATCACCAAGGACTGATCCACAGGGTGCAAAAGCATATTTAGATTTTCAAATTTTCAATATCCATCCATGATCATAACAATACTAATTTATTTATTTTATACATGAAAAATAAAAGTCCATCCTTGATAATCACAATATTATTTTTTTTTATTTTCTATTACAAAAAAAGAAAAAGAAAAAAAAGAAGTGGTTGTCCAATGACTTAAACTAAAGCTACAACTAGAGAACCTATAGGTTCACTGTCTAGCCTAAGTTCAACTAAGCTGGGCACAACTCACAGGTTCACTGGTCTAGCCTGAGTTCAACTAAGCTGGCCACAACCTACAGGGTTCAACTAAGCTAGCTTGAACCTAGAGGTTTACTCGGTCTAGCCTGAGTTCAACCAAGCTAGCTAGAACCTAGTGGTTTAATCGTTTTGGCCTAAGTTCAACTAAGCTAGCTAGAACCTACAGGTTCGCTGGTCTAGCTTGAGTTCAAGCGTTGAAACCATCTATCAACTTTACCATCATCCAACCACTTTGGTGCCATTAGATGTCTCAATCACCCATTATATTCAAGCATTATGCGTTGTTTTTAAACGATGTGGGATAAGTTTATGATTATACTACTACCAATATTTAACACTATCTCTTTTCTAATTAGATTATGAACGATGTGGGATAGATTTATGATTCTACTACTACCAATATTTAAACTTTACACTATATTTTTTCTAATGAGATTATATTTCCTTCTCTTCCGTAGTAGCCGCCATCGTCCGCCACCATCACCGAACCGTCTTTTGTCTTCCCCAGCTATAAGGACCAACCGCCATCCCCTCTCTCCCTTTCCTTTCTCTGTCCCAGCCAGCCATATAGAAAAATTTTAAAATGCTCTCATCTAAGTAAATCATTTTGAAAATCAACAAAAATAGAGGATGGATTTTGATTGAGAAGTTTATATTGATTGTGATTAACCCAAAATGACATATCTAGGCTGCGCATAAATCCAGACGAAACTCTTTCTTCATTGAATTCAACCACATCAAAACCCGTGGGTTTCCTAGGGTGGATGGGTGATGGCAGGAGAGGGGAAAAAACAGAGTAGTAGAGGAGGGGAAACAACATTAGTTCTTTACCAACTTTTCAAAACACCCTACTCATTTGGTTGGTTGAGTTGGAATGTTAAAATATTAAAGTAATTATAAAAAGTAAATTAAATTAAAAAATTAATAAAATTAAATATCACATTTAAATTATTATTATTTTTTTCATAAAAATTCAAAAATTTAAAAAATCTGACCTAAATAATTTTTTTTAACCCATACGAATAGTAAAAAAAATTAAAGAGCCAACTCATTTATCAAATAAAGCCATACTAAAGTTTTGTTTGATTTTAGATTTTTGATTAAAAAAGTATAAAAAGGTAAAATTAACTATATAAACTAATGAGATAAAATATTACATTTAAATCATAATCATTATAATTTTTTTTCATAAAAATTATAAAATTAAAAAAATCAAGCCAAACGAAACTAACCAAACTAAAAAGTCCTAATATAAAAAAAGGAAAATGCGGGCGACCCCCAGCGACCCCCAGCCCACGTGGCTGTGGGTGATTGGCCAGAAAGTAAAAAAAAAAAAAGAAAATTGACGAATCACAGCCCGCCACCTCACTGGGGGTCGACCCCCAGTGGGGGTATTTAGCAGGACTGATAAAAAAATAAGCTAAAAACGTTAGTGCGAAACGAAGGCTAATATAAAAATGATTCTATCGTTGACTGAGCCGATGCATCTCCGTCACATGTCATTCTACAGTGATCCATCAAATCAACTAGTGGCATATTTTAACAATTCTTTTTTTCAGCAGTGTCATATTTACGTAATTTTTTTTCACAAATCTCTTGAATCACATGATAAAATTGACTAAAAGATTTTAAGAGAACGTTTTAACTTGTGATTTCGTTATATTTTGAACTTGTTTTTCTTTTATTCATTTTTTTAGTTAATTATTTTTTATTTTAACTTACTCTCCTGTGACAATACTGAAAATTGATTCATGTAAGTAAAACTTTAGTGAGAGAGGTTATCGGCATTTAATCTAAATGAAAATAAAGAAAATAGTGCATAAAATAAATATTATATTAAAGTTTAGGCATTAATATTAGTTTGATTGTCCTTGGTTTTGGTAGCATTTCCTAATATTTATATAACATTCAATCTTGTATTTTTTTCCTCTCACCTTATAAACGTCACGTCTTGAGGTTTATCTAATTATTAAATTAATTCTTAGCTTAGAAATTACAAAAAGATAAATTAATTATCTTGTTTAATACAATTGACCTTACAGGAAAGTCAACGGTGCATATGAAGGTAGAGGATGTAGAGAAATTTAAACTAAAAAAATAGTCTAAATATAAATTTAAATACGTAGATCCATTGTGATTTAGACTCCATGAATTAAATATAAATCAAATCGAAACAAGATTGGTGCAATAATGTATGGTACAGTAAATTGCTAGACAATAGTTTTATGAGCATTTGCAAGTCAAAGGTTCTCATTAAACTCTTTGTGATTTTTTCATGGTGTTCTGATGGAATTTATATCATAGGTTTGTGTTGGGAGGACCTAATTTACAAATTTTTATATTATACATTCAATTATGTAAGAAATTGTTGGAAAATGGTTTTGAAATTTTTTTATTTTTTACTAACTTTGACCATTAATTAAGATGAGACCCAAACGTTATTTTTAACGTTACTAATTGGGTTCACGTTTAATGTCGCGTAGTGAATAATATCATGTATTTGGTTGGTCAAAACCATTTCTGGATGAATGAGAATTCAACGCGCATTTTCGGATTCGTAGAAATGGCTTTAGGTGGGTTTCCTACATATTTATAAAATGTGCTTGTCCCACATTGAAAAGGGTTAAGGATTTGTATAGATTTGATTTATATACTCTAATTTGGGATACTTGGGATGGGCCCCAAGGAATATCCAAATTTGTGAAAGGGCGAGGTTATGGGTAAAGTGTATTAAACCCATTGGACCAAAAACAAAAATCGTGTGCCACCGTCTGTCTGGGTACTGAACTTGGGCGTGGATGATTGGGATGGGCCCCAAGGGATACTCAAGTTTGGGGAAGGGTGAGGTTATGGGTAAAGTGTGCCTAAACCCATTGGACTCAAAACAAAAATCGCGCGCATCGCCGTCTGTCCGTTCGGGCGAGCTGGGTTTAGGCGTGAGTGTGAGGCTAGGATTGTCCAGCCCAACCTATTCGGAAAAGCCACCTTTTATCCTATATAAAGTTTGCCATCTAGTAATTCATTTTATGAAATTTTCGTCTTTCTTCTTCCCTTTCCATCTTCTTGTTTTCTATATTTATTTTTAGAAAGAAAAAGAGAGAGTCACAGCAGAGTTTTGATTCGCCAGATTTGATTTTATAGTGCTACAAATCAAGTGTTAGTCGTTGCATCTTGGGAAGTAGACGCCGGTAAATCTCGAAACACCGAAGCGATGGCGAAATTTACTTTAAGAAGATTGTGTCCAACACAAGTCTCGACGTTTAAAGTTTCTATAAGCAATTGATTCAAAATTTAATTTATATAATTATTTTTTGAATTATTTTATTTTATTATTTATTTTAATTATATATTTAATTTACACACACCCATGTAGATATAACAAAAATTTCTATTAATATATTACACAAACATAAATTCTACAGTTAAAAGGGAAGAGATGCCGAAACATAAATAGGGAGTGTCATATCTTTTATTAAAAAAAAAATAAATCTAAATGAACCTGTCCATACAATGCTTAAGGGTAAAACTTTTTAGCACTAAAAACTTTAGCACTAAAGCCCCGAAATTTCCAGTTTTGGTTTTTTTTTTTTTTTTTTTTTTGCCTTGACTGTTTTTCTTTTTTTCCATTTTAGGCAATTTCGGGGCATTAGTGCCCCTATATTCGGGGCACCAATCATGTTTGAATACTTAATGCTTAATGTGTCATTTCAATAATTAGATCACTAAAAGTGATACTCTAAACTAGTACTAATGAGTTGGCATCTATTTAAAAAAATATAAAAAATAGGCACAACAGCACTGTGGCAGTGGGTGGGACCTACTACCACATTATTAGTCCCACCCACTGCCACATCATTAGTGATAAAACTAATTAGTGCTCTCACTTATTCTTCAACCCGAAGATATATGTGTCCCCTTCTAAGTCAGTGGGCATATAATTACATAATAAAGTCAGGCTTACCATCATATAACTTTTCATTTATCTCTTCATAAATGTAAAGACTCTCAATGATAATAGCTAGTCTTCCACCCTTCAAGATGGGATTTGAATTATAGGCTATATTGTGTTGGGATCATTTTTTTGTAATATTGATCAACATTGGGCTTGTTTGGGAGTTTGGTTCGACTTTTTTTTTTTTTTATTAATCTGGCTAAAAAAAATTATGTTTGGAATGATAATTAACTCTTTTTTTTTTTTTTTGTAATTAATTTGATAGTTGTAAGAAGAAAAAAAATAAAATGATTATGATTTATATATAACATTTTATCTTATTAATTATTTTAATATATTTTGTATTTATTAACTATTTTAACTAAAACTCAACTTCCCAAATACCCCAATTCTCTCTCTTTCTTTTTTCTCTCATTCATTTCATTAGGGAGGGATGGTTGAAGTTGAAAGTTGACAGGGTGAAAATTGTTAGTGTCATATCATTTTGAATTCATGTAAAAATCTCCTTAACGCTAACCTTATCAGTTTAATTAGGGTGGCGTTAATGTCCCGCATAGAAAGTATAAAATCACGCACATTTATTATGCAGTAGCTTGAAATGACACTCTTACACTCCTATTACATCAACTATAATTTGACTATTCATTCTTCACACAATTTTCCTAAACTGCTCTTTTGTGTGACTTTTTGTTTGCCCAACTATCTAGAATTTTTATCATTCACTTTTCCTTTCATCTCATTTTGACATGACAACATAACCATTTAAAATAAAAAAAATCAAAACTCATCCAATTATTTTGAAGTATCCAACCTTGGTAAAAAATCATGGTATGAAAATATATATGGTAATAATATACAAACAAAAGCTTTATATATATTTTTTATACAAAATGAAATGATTTGTTGTTGTTGTTTTCTTTTTATTTAAAACACTCACCATTGTTCTCATATGTATGGACTTTTTATTTGTAAATCACTTGCTAAATATACATTGACAAAGAAAATTTTAAAATTAAAAAAAAAAAAAAAAATCAATGTTAGGAGATTAACAATACTAGCAAGGAAATTTGCACACCAAAAAAGTATTCTAATAAGTGTTTTGAACATAAATTGTATAATATGTATATATTCAAACTTAACGTGATGTGAGTCATACTAAAAATAAATTTGGTTCACATATTGCATACCCTTGCATTGAGAAAATTTTTTATTGTATACATGTAAAAAAAAAAAAAAACCCTTGGGCTACCCAGAATGAACACGTTCACTAGTCTATCGAGAGTTCAAGCGTCGAACCCACCTTTCAACTTTACCGTCATCCAACCACCTTGGTGCACTTGCTTAAGTCACCAGCTAACGCTACTCAGCTCGGCAATTATTAGATGTCTCAATCACATCTTATATTCAAATATTATGGGTTGTTTCTAAACAATGTGCAAGGGGTTTATGATTTTGCTACTACCAATATTGAAATTTTATACTATCTCTTTTCTAATGAGATTATGAACGATGTGAGATTGAGTTATGATTCTACTACAACCAGTGTTTAAACTCTACACTATCTCTTTTCTAATGAGAAAATTTAGTGGAACCGGGGTTCATTTTTAATGAACTTTTTTCAAAAAATTTCAAAAAACTTTGCGTTTTAGAGTCTACTCGACTACATTGACCAAATAAGTTATAAAAAAATGAAAAACAATTCATTAAAAATAAAAGTAAAAATAAGTTGATGATGTTTTTAGATCATTCTACACTAGATACACAAAAAATGTAAAATCTTTGACACAAATTTAAAAAATATAATATTCAAAAGAAAAAAAAAAAAAAAAAAGAGTTTTTTTGGTTAGTTGCCAAACCCACCAAATGTTATTGATTAAAATAGAAAAAATCATCATTTTTATGTTTTGTAATCATCACCAAGGATTGATCCACAGGGTGCGAAAGTATATTTAGATTTTCAAATTTTCAAGATCCATCCATGATCATAACAATACTAATTTATTTATTTTATACATGAAAAATAAAAGTCCATCATTGATAATCACAATATTATTTTTTTTTATTTTCTATTATAAAAAAAAAAAAAAAAAGTGGCTGTCCAATGACTTAAACTAAAGCTATAGCCAGAGAACCTACAGGTTCACTGTCTAGCCTAAGTTCAACTAAGCTGGGCACAACTCACAAGTTCACTGGTCTAGCCTAAGTTCAACTAAGCTGGCCACAACCTACAGGGTTCAACTAAGCTAGCTTGAACCTAGAGGTTTACTCGGTCTAGCCTGAGTTCAACCAAGCTAGCTAGAATCTAGTGGTTTAATCGTTTTAGCCTGAGTTCAACAAAGCTAGCTAGAACCTACAGGTTCGCTGGTCTAGCCTGAGTTCAAGCATTGAAGCCATCTATCAACTTTACCATCATCCAACCACTTTGGTGCCCTCGCTTGAGTCATAAGCTAACGCTACTTAGCTCGGCAATTATTAGATATCTCAATCACCCATTATATTCAAATATTATGCGTTGTTTTTAAACGATGTGGGACAAGTTTACAATTATAGTACTACCAATATTTAAACTTTACACTATCTCTTTTCTAATTAGATTATGAATGATGTGGGATACATTTATGATTTTAATACTACCAATATTTAAACTTGACATTATCTTTTTTCTAATGAGATTATGTTTCCTTATCTTCCGTAGTAGCTGCCATCGTCCGCCACCATCACCGAACCATCTTTTGTCTTCCCCAGCTACAAGGACCAACCGCCATCTCCTCTCTCCCTTTCCTTTCTCTGTCCTAGCCAGCCATATAGAAAATTTAAAAATGCTCTCATCTAAGTAAATCATTTTGGAAATCAACAAAAATAGAGGATGGATTTTGATTAAGAAGTTTATATTGATTGTGATTAACCCAAAATGACATATTTGGGCTGCGCATAAATCCAAACGAAACTGTTTCTTCATTGAATTCAACCACATCAAAACCCATGGGTTTCCTAGGGTGGATGGGCGATGGCAGCAGATGAGAAAAAACATTAGTTTTTTACCAACTTTTCAAAACACCCTACTCATTTGGTTGGTTGAGTTGGAAGGTTAAAATATTAAAGTAATTATAAAAAATAAATTAAATTAAAAAATTAATAAAATTAAATATCACATTTATTTTATTATTTTTTTTTATAAAAATTCAAAAATTAAAAAAATCTAACCTAAATAATTTTTTTTAACCCATACGAATAGTAAAAAAAATTAAAGAGCCAACTCATTTATCAAACAAAGCCATATAAAGTTTTGTTTGATTTTAGATTTTTGATTAAAAAAATATAAAAAGGTAAAATTAACTACATAAACTAATGAGATAAAATATCACATTTAAATTATAATCATTATACTATTTTTCTCATAAAAATTAAAAAACTAAAAAAATCAAGCCAAATGAAACTGAAAAAACCAAATTGAAAACGTCCTAATATAAAAAAAATAAGCTAAAAACGTTAGTGCGAAACGAAGGCTAATATAAAAATGCTTCTACCGTTGACTGAGCCGATGCATCTCCGTCACATGTCATTCTACAGTGATCCATCAAATCAACTAGTGGCATATTTTAATAATTCTTTTTTCAGCAAGTGTCATATTTACGTATTTTTTTTCCACAAATCTCTTGAATCACATGATAAAATTGAATAACAAATTTTAAGAGAACGTTTTACCTTGTGATTTCGTTATACAAATTTTTATATTACACATTCAATTATGTAAGAAATTGTTGGAAAATGGTTTTGAAATTTTTTTATTTTTTACTAATTTTGAACATTAATTAAGATGGGACTCAAGCGTTATTTTTAACGTTACTAATTGGGTTCATGTTTAATGTCGCGTAATGAATAATATCGTGTATTGGTTGCTCAAAACTATTTCTGGATGAATGAAAATTCAACGCGCGTTTTCGGATTCGTGAAAATAGCTTTAGGTGATTTCTTACACATTTGTGAAATGTGCTTGTCCCACATTGGAAAGGCTTAAGGATTTGTATAGATTTGATTTATATACTCTAACTTGGGATACTTGGGATGGACCCCAAGGAATATTCAAATTTGTGAAAGGGCAAGATTATGGGTAAAGTGTATTAAACCCATTGGACTAAAAACAAAAATCGTGTGCCACCATTTGTCTGGGGACTGGACTTAGGCGTGGATGATTGGGATGGGCCCCAAGGGATACCCAAGTTTGAGGAAGGGTGAAGTTATGGGTAAAGTGTGCCTAAACCCATTGGACCCAAAACAAAAATCGCGCGCATCGCCGTTTGTCCGTTCGGGTGAGCTGGGTTTAGGCGTAAGTGTGAGGTTGGGATTGTCTAGCCCAACCTATTCGGAAAAGCCACCTTTTATCCTATATAAAGTTTGCCATCTAGCAATTCATTTCATGAAATTTTCGTCTTTCTTCTTCCCTTTCCATCTTCTTGTTTTCTGTATTTATTTTTAGAAAGAAAAAGAGAGAGTTATAGCAAAGATTGGTTCGCCAAATTTGATTTTGTAGTGCTACAAATTAAGTGTTAGTCGTTGCATTTTGGGAAGTAGACGCCGGTAAATCTCGAAACACCGAAGCGATGGCGAAATCTACTTTAAGAAGATTGTGTCCAACACAAGTCTCGACGTTTAAAGTTTCTGTAAGCAATTAATTCAAAATTTAATTTATATAATTATTTTTTGAATTATTTTATTTTATTATTTATTTTAATTATATATGTAATTTACACAAACCACTGTAAGGTATGACATAAATTTCTATTAATATATTACACAAACATAAATTCTACAGTTAAAAGGAAAGAAATGCCGAAACATAAATAGGGAGCGTCATATCTTTTATTAAAAATAAATAAATTTAAATGAACCTGTCCATACAATACTTAATGCTTAATGTGTCATTTCAATAACTAAAATCAGCAATGATAGAGATCACTAGAAGTAGTGCTCTAAACAAACACTAATGAGTTGACATCTATTTAAAAAAATAAAAAAATAAAAAAAATAGGCACAACAGCACTGTGGCAGTGGGTGGGACCCACTGTCACATCATTAATGATAGCATTAATTAATGCTCTTACTCATTTTCCAACTCATTTTCCAACTGGAATATATATGTATCCCCTTCTAAGTCAGTGGGCATATAATTACATAATAAAGTCAGGCTTACCATCATATAATTTTTCATTTATCTCTTCATAAATGTAAAGACTCTCAATGATAATAGCTAGTCTTTCCCCCTTCAAGATGGGATTTGAATTATAGGCTATATTGTGTTGGGATCATTTTTTGTAATATTGATCAACATTGGGCTTGTTTGGGATCTGGCTAAAAAAAAATGTTTGGAATGATAATTAACTTTTTTTTTTTGGTAGTTAATTTGATAGTTGTAAGAAAAAAAATAAAATGATTATGATTTATGTATAACATTTTATCTTATTAATTATTTTAATATATTTTGTATTTATTAACTATTTTAACTAAAACTCAACTTCCCAAATACCCCAATTCTCTCTCTTTCTTTTTTCTCTCATTCATTTCATTAGGGAGGGATGGTTGAAGTTGAAAGTTGACAGGATGAAAATTGTTAGTGTCATATCATTTTGAATTCATGTAAAAATCTTCTTAACGCTAACCTTATCAGTTTAATTAGGATGGCGTTAATGTCCCGCATAGAAAGTATAGAACCACGCACATTTATTATGCAGTAGCTTGAAATGACACTCTTATACTCCTATTACATCAACTATAATTTAACTATTCATTCTTCACACAATTTTCCTAAACTGCTCTTTTGTGTGACTTTTTGTTTGCCCAACTGCCCAGAATTTTTATCATTCACTTTTCCTTTTATCTCATTTTGACATGACAACATAACCATTTAAAATAATAAAAAAAACAAAACTCATCCAATTATTTTGAAGTGTCCAACCTTGGTAAAAAATCATGGTATGAAAAATATATATGGTAATAATATACAAACAAAAGCTTTATATATATATTTTTTATACAAAATGAAATGATTTGTTGTTGTTGTTTTCTTTTTATTTAAAACACTCACCATTGTTCTCATATGTATGGACTTTTTATTTGTAAATCACTTGCTAAATATACATTGACAAAGAAAATTTTAAAATTAAAAAAAAAAAAAAATCAGTGTTAGGAGATTAACAATACTAGCAAGGAAATTTGTACACCAAAAAAGTATTCTAATAAGTGTTTTGAACATAAATTGTATTATATGTATACATTGAAACTTAACGTGATGTGAGTCATACTCAAATAAATTTGGTTCACATATTGCATACCCTTGCATTGAGAAAAATTCTCGGACAGTATCAAGGAGCTCTTCACAAGATTGAAATTTCCAACCAATATTTCCAAGTATCTCATTTTGCCCATTTTCTTCCCTTCCCTGACTTTGTATGTTTATTCCATCTTGTTTAATTTGATCACTTAACCTTTCATTGACACACTCAATTGATTGTTCAATATTTATGATTCTTCCTTACAAGATCTACATTATAAAGAAATACACAACCAATTTGTCACATATTCATGTTATAAAATTGATTAAAAATAATTCTATGAATAAATAATTAAAAATTCAACTATTTACGATATGTTTGGTTTATTATAATGAAATGAAAAAGATAATGATCATCAATATTCATTCTTATGTTCGGTTAACTAAAAAAAAAAATAGAAAATACATTATTATATAAATGAAATCATCATTCACGGTTGAAAGGAAATAGTCACTTCATAAGGATGCTAAAGAATGATAATTCCATTTCAATCCACCTTCCTTTTATTTAACCAAACACTACCTTAGAGTTAAAAGGTAAGCTCAAATTAATGTTTTTTTTTTTAAAATAAAAAAAAATCATTTTATTGTTAATCATCTCATGAACCCAAAAAAAAAATCGTAAATCATGTAAGCCTAAAAATTATATAGTTCATTTGTATATCTTCATAGAAAATTCTAAAACTCACATAAAATAAATAATAATAATAAACTAAATCAATTCTAAATATTTAAATACAAATAGATAGTAGAGTATATATACCTAAGAGGTGAGAAAGAGAACAATTTTTTTGAGTTAGAAAATGATTGTCACGTCAAATTGGGATGAAAAGAAAAGTGAATGACTAATAGAAATTTTGGATAGTTGGGCAAACAAAAAGTCACACAAATTGACAGTTTAGGAAAATTGTGTGAAGAATGAATATTCAAATTATAACTAATGTCATAGGAGGATAAGAGTATCATTTCAAACTACTGCACATGCGTGGCTCCATACTTTCCATGCGTGGCATTAGCGCTACATGTTTAATTATTTGTATTACCTTAAGGTTGTTTTGACAACCTTTCAAAATAGTCACACAAAAAATTCAAAAATTCAAAAAATTAGTAACTAAAATAACTAGGTACCAACTCAATCTATTTATCAATTAAGTAGGGCCTGTACGATATAATTAACATGCATGACTCATTTGTTAGGTATAAAACCTTTTTGAATCCATTAACAAGAACAAACATATTTGGGCCAACAATTTTAATCCTTGTAAAATTGGGCCTAAAATTGGGCTGGCCCAGTCTCAGAAAAAGGGGTCTTGTGAGAGGATAATCCATGTATGAGAGGATAACAGAGGACACGGTCGAGAGAGAGAGAGAGAAAATGGCGAGGATTCAAGTAGGGGCTTGCTCATCGGCACCATTGTCCCCTTCACTAGGACCTTCTCTCTCATTGTCTTCTTCTTCTTCTTGTTCTTCTTCTTCTTCTCGTCTCCATCTTCCTGTGTCTCGTGATTATAGCGCTTCTCGAAGACTCGCTCTCTTTCACCTCACCACTGGTACATATTCAATCCCTAATTTTTCCTTTCACTCTGTACATTATTATTATTGTTATTATACAGTGTGCTTATTATGTCTATGCATATATACATACAACACAACGCAACGCATCTTTGTGCGATATTGAGATTGGATAATATGGAAAATGAAAAATTGGAGTGATCTAATTTGGCTGTTTTTAGTTTGGAAACAAATTAAAAACTTGAATTAAGCCAAATCAACCGCATAGTTTTATATGTTAAGCTTTTAAATGTGGCATAAATTCATGTACGGGCGAGCCTATTGACTTGTTTATTTGGAGTCCAATTCCAATTTAGTAGAGTGGCACGTGGCTATTTATTTGTCTTACCATTGAGTGGTCAGGATTAAAACACTCTACATTAAATAAATAACTTTCTTTTTCACCCTAGATGAACCCATTTTTCAGTCAGTCTAGTTATTTTTGGCTAAGCAGAAACTTGACATAGATAGATAGATGCCGACAAGACAGGCGATTTGTTAAGAAACAGAAGCAGAAACAGACTATCCTTGGTGTTGGTTGGTAGGTTGATTTTGTTTTGGTGACTTTTTTGATCTCTCATTTGTCTCAAACAAATTGCTGGTCCTTTCTCTATTAGGATCCAACACTTTTGTTGTCAATAATGACTTGTCAAATCAAATCTTATTGGTAAACCAAGATTTGGCCTATCATGAATACTTAGATGCTTCTCAAATTTTAGCTTCATGATTGTGAGTTGTTTCTCCACATGTGTAAATTTTTGAAGGATGAAAAGATGAGGAAAAGAAAATCACAGATTTGGGTTTGTATTTTAAAAAAAGAAAAAGAAAAAGAAAGATTCAGTGAAAATTTCAAAAAGTTAATGGAGTGAGGTTTTGCTGCCAGCCAAAAAAAATTGAGGTTGAAACTTGAAAGGATGCATTTAGACTCAAAATTAGATCTTTTTAATATGTTAAAATCCTATCCAATGGATGGATTGCGACGCCACGTGTTGCACTATTAGATAAGATTGGAGGATCCTCTTATTCAAGTAGAGTTGGAGAGGAGCCGGACTCATTTATTTGTTTTTTTCCCCCCTTAATTTAGAAATCTTTGTCAAGAGTGTTTGTTGTAGTTATTGGGCAGAAATATCTTAAATAAGCTTAAAAAAGTGATTATCTTCTGCTGGAGAGGGTACTTTTAGCTTTTGTTATTTTACTACGAATTTTCAGTTTTAAAAAATTTACGCCAAACATGCCTTTAAAAATGTGTATATACTTATGCATAATAGAGTCCGGGCCTTGACTTAATGGTGAGGTTGCTCTATTGTAACTTGGGGGTCACTTGTGCAAACTACAGAAACAGACTCCTTGCATGTGGAGCCAAGGTTGCGTTCGTGTGGCTCTCCCTGACCTTTTATAATTTACACATAATACATACATGTACACTTTTATATGGAAACACACATGCACTGACAGGCCAAAGTATTGGTGTAGGGAAATGTGGGAGAGGAAATGAAATCATAATATTGAAGTTTGGATTAGGGCCCCAAGGGAGACAGAATGTTTAGTCAAAGGAGCTTAATGGAACCATGTAAATTAGCTTAGTTGGTTTTCACTTTCCTTTTGTGAAGTCAATTTTTTCTTCTTCTTTTTTTTTTTTTTCTCTTTTCTCTCAACTTAGCGTTTTCTTCACTCAAACAAAGCCTCTTTAGTAATATTTCACAGAAAATTAATCTTTTTGGTCCCAGTATTTACTTGCGGGAACCTTGGTCAGCCCTAATTTTATACAATTTGTTGATTAAGCAAACTTGAAGAGAGCCATGAATGGGAAGCCTAATTGTTAATGCTATAGTGTGGTATTATTCCAAAAACACGTGCCTCCAATTTTTACCAGCAGCATGTTTTTCTGGTTAAATCTGAATGTCAAGGGGATTGCCAATGGGAAGGTTCCTACTACTCTATTGCTTATCTCTTTTCTTCCTCGGAAATGGTGCTTTGTTGCTGCTCCTATTTTTTAGAGGTGTGTTGCTTTCCAAGGTTAATAGCTTTGACACTAGTTCCTTTTTTTGGCCTTTTAACTTTCGAATTAAAAATTTTCTAGAGCCAAAGATTCACTTTAAAAAGAATCCAATTTTCTCCAAATGTTTTTACTACTATAGTTTTGTCTTCTTTTTAATTGGTGATCCAGCTATCCCTCTGTCACCGTTATTTGATGTAAAAGCTTCTACATTGCTAAGATCCGAGGGGACCATTATAGAGGCCAGTACAGCAGCAAATATGGCACAACCAAGTACTTTTGTCACCGAGGAGAATGCATTCAAGTGGGTCAAAAATGACAAGAGAAGAATGCTTCATGTTGTTTATTGTGTTGGGGATTTGGATAAGACAATAAAGTACGTATATTTTGATAGAGTGTTTACTGCTTCTCTGGGTTGCTGTTTCACAATCCCCCTGAAACATAAATCATAGTTCATACTGGGAGCTGATATACTTATGGTGATTACAGATTTTATACTGAGTGCTTGGGTATGAAGCTGTTGAGAAAACTTGACATACCGGAGGAGAGATATTCAAATGCTTTTCTTGGATATGGACCTGAAGATTCCCATTTTACTGTTGAACTTACTTACAGTAAGCCATCTAATTAGTCAACATCTTTGCCATACATGCTGGAAGTTTGAATGGTCAAATTCACTTCTTTTAAATGCCCATGTGTGTCCAGTCTCTTAATGAAATCTATAACACACTCCATAATATGCTGATTTCTTATTGGTTTTTGGGATTTAATAACACATGCAGATTATGGAGTCAACAAGTATGACATTGGAACTGGTTTCGGACATTTTGGTATTGCTGTCGAAGATGTAAGTTCATTGTAGTTGAAAGGAGATTAGCTTTCTTTGATCATAATCACATCAAGTCTTTACTGCGTGACATGTTCCATTCTCATATTTGCAATCTAAAAAGGATAAGTTTTTCAAAGCCGTCAGCTGGACAGGCCGTGTAATGCTGCAGGTGGGGTTTCCAACTTATCAGTGTAACTAATAAAAGCGGCATCTCTTGTTTCCACCACCAACATGTTCTTTTTGTAATAGGATTTTAATATTTGAAATTTAACTCGTTTGGGAACAGACTATTTTAGTAATTTTTTGATTTTTTGGCTAAAATATGAGGTAAAAAAAAACAAGTATGTTTGGGGTGGCTTTTTGGTTTTTTACGAAAAGATGTGCAAAAAGTAGAGAGAAAAGGAAATCTTTGACTTTTTGGTATAGGTTATAAGCTTTTTGACTTTTTTAGTAACTTTTTGGCTAAAATGTTAACTTGCCAAACGAGGCAATTATGTTTCAGTGATCTCCTGTGCTCTTACACCTTTTGGAGTGTACTTTAGTTATGTGCCCTTTAGTTATGTGCCCACATTGATAATGTATGTTTTAGACACTGAGTTTTACATATTTTCACTATCTACGTACTTGTATACTTGTTTAGGTTGTGAAAACAGTGGATCTTGTAAAAGCAAAGGGGGGCAAAGTTACGAGGGACCCTGGTCCTGTTAAAGGTGGCAATACCGTTATTGCCTTCGTTAAAGATCCAGATGGTTATACCTTTGAGCTTTTGGAGAGGGGGCCTACACCGGAGCCTCTATGTCAAGTAATGCTGCAAGTGGGAGACCTTGACCGTGCAATAAATTTCTATAAGAAGGTTTGTAGTTGTTTTCTCTGTAATTAAACTACTGAAATTTAAACAGTTTTTACTGAATGTTTTGCTTTCATATACATCAGTTGGTTGAAGTTCTGAATCTTTATCTTACTTGAATTAAAGGCCTATGGCATGGAGCTTCTTAGGAAAAGAGATAACCCAGAATACAAGGTGAGTTCTTACTAATACGTCGGTCACTAATTACTCTGTTTTTGGGGCAACCATCCTCAATGTGAGCAGTTTTGCTATGACAAACTTTTTATGCTTTTAATTTTTCCTCTTTTTTTTTAGTTGTTTATATAGTATTGCCCTGTATGCTCTGCATATATTCCTCGGGTTTATGTTTGGCTTTGCTTATGTTCCAGTATACAATAGCCATGATGGGCTATGGTCCTGAAGATAAAAATGCAGTGGTGGAATTGACATATAACTATGGGGTCAAAGAATATGACAAAGGAAATGCTTATGCACAGGTGAACTTTCTACCCTTATCCTAATCATTATTCACAGTTAAGAGTTTGAGCAGCATTTGCAAAAATTCACATCAACCATTCATATGATTGTGAAATTTCTTTTGATACTTTTTCAGGCTTACTCTATGTCATTAGTCTAACAATGCTGGTTCATTGTATTGTTCTAGATTGCAATAGGCACCAATGATGTCTACAAGACTGCAGAAGCAATTCAACTGTGTGGAGGGAAAATTATCCTGGAACCTGGGCCTTTGCCAGGCATCAACACCAAGATTACAGCCTGCTTGGACCCTGATGGTTGGAAATCGGTAAGGTTTTGAACCGCTAATTCTGAGCTTCGTGACTATTTTTATGATCTCAGCTCTCACACACATTCTCACAACCCAAGAGAATTCACTTTTTATTTTGAATATTTTTATTTATTTATTTTTACTGTCATTTGTTTTCCATGTAAATTATTAAATGCAAGAAATCTTACCATTTATTTCAAGATTTTAAGATAAGCATCTTACTATCTTTTACTTTCACGAGGTTAGAAACCTACTTATTGTCCAGTTGACATGTTTGTTGAAAAATAACCAACAAACACTTCAATCTTTTTTCTCAATAAACTTAATCGGATGAGTTTGCAAAGCAAGTTTACCAACTGTTATATCTCTATATAAGCTGTTGATCCCAATAAAAAAAAATAAAAATAAAAAAATCTCTATATGAGCTAATGCTTCTAAGGTTTAACTTTTAATTATGTGCTTGGACATTTTTTCAGATGAGGTTATTTGCACATAGTGTTCTGAGCAGGGAATGGTTTGAGGGCTTTTGTTCAGCTTATGTAGTCGGATTACATTTCCACATAATTTTAATTTTTTTCTTCTTTCTTTTCTGCAGGTCTTTGTTGATAATGTTGATTTTCTCAAGGAATTAGAGTAACTAAAGCATCATTATAGCTGTCACACTTTTTGACTGAATTCGTGGAGAGATTCATAACAATTTTGTCTATTGAAATCTCGCCTTCTGGCGGATCAATTTTTTGAAAAGTGTGCTTGATGCCATTCTGTAGAAATATAATCACTCTGGAACAGCTGAAATTAGTGGTTTTCTTTTTTCCTTTCACTAATACCAGTTTTGAAGTATGAGGTACACATTCCATGTTAATTTCGTTTGGAAAGATCAGAATCTAGATTTATGCCAGTTTAGAAGTTGGCTATATCCTTCTTATCTCAAAATCATATAATGTTGGCTCGGCAATTCAACATATACTGGATCCCCTCGACCCACAATTGTTTGTCAGCTTTATTTCTGCACTCAAATTCAATTATCCTGTCACCAGTTTTTATCCCAAAATAAGCCCTCTGCTCATTGCTGTCCTCCCACTCTCTTCCGGTCCATGCTGGGATGTCACAAAAGACTCCAGAGACTATACCTGCAGGCACAGCATCGCTTGATTCAGATAAGGTCAACTAAACATGGTAAAATAGATGTTTTGTGACAGTATAGAGGGTTTTTCTTACACTTCTTTTTCTTTGTGAATGTTCCCGCCATGTGCTTGCTTTTCATTTTGGCTACCACCTGTTTTCCATCCCAACTTAATTCAGTATTGACTGTGGGCAGAAAATGATGAGTTCATGTATGCACATATACACAATAATTTATCTAGTCTATCTTCTGTGTTTTACCTGCCAATTTGAATTTATGTTGATAGAAACTTGCTTCCAGTGGAGAGCTCCTGCAACAAAACTTGCTTAACGGGGAGTGCCATGTAATCCTATGTAAGTTTTAGCAGGTTATAAATATAAATGCAGGTCTGTTGTGTGATTCTTTATTTCCTAAGTAATTTTTTATGTTCCTTTTGCAGAAAATTACCTTTCCTGGTGCGTTTAAGAAGCTCGCCTCCTTTAGAAACAAAGTTCAATGCTATTGAGACATTTGCTTCTTCAACCTGTTCGTCAGTCAGGGATATACTTGCAGCTCCATAGCCCTTTTCCAGCCTTGCCTTCAGTGTGGCAGCCCCTCTCAAGGCTGCATTAGTTATCGGTAAAACTTAAAATTCTATATCAAATTAGGAAATAATTCAGAAATGGATTATTTAGAATTCTTCAATTGATTTGGCCTGCTTTAGGTTGTATAGAGGTTTTCCATGAAAGAAAATATGGGTATTTAGAGTTTGGAGTGATACCTGTAGCTGCTCCAGCAGTTAGGGCCATGATATCGCCGTTATTCCTTGCATTAATCGCAGAACCGACAACTGCCAAGATCTGGTCATGCTCAGCTCCCATTTCCTCTGCAATCTCAATACAATGCGATGCTACCAGAGCAGCTGCAGATGCCATTGCAGTAGATGTTTTGGAAGGTGCCTTATGTCGGGCAGTTGGCTTTTCAGGGGACGTCACTGACGAGGCAGCAAGAGCTGCCACGGCAGCGGCAACACCAGCCACAGACACAGCTGCATGAAGTTGAGCATTGTGGGTTCTAAGCTCCTGCTTCTTCCTCTCCTTCTGATCTTTCAGCCATCTTCCCACTTTTCTTCCCCTCATGATGTTCCTGTACAGCTGAAGAACAACAATAACAGTGTTCAGTGTGATGATGACAATGATTGTGACGGTGGTGAGTTTTAGATGAAAAAGATACCCCATTTTTGAGCAGCTGCTGACTAGTGAGGAAATCTGGGTTGAGGGCTTGATGGAGTAAGAAGAATTCCTGCACAGGGTAACTGTTGTTAGTATAATCAAAGGTATGATGAGTAATTTGATTTTCCTTTATTTTTTATTTTCTCAACAATTCCTAGACCAAAGCATGATTAAGTAGATTTGATTCGTTCTTGCACACGTGTGTTCTCAAATGAAATTAATTATGAATCTAGTATGTCTCAACTAGGTCTTGTTCAGTGATTTAGCCTGATGATTAGCAGGAGTAATATTTCTAAGAGTTGGATATGTAAACCTTTTAATTAATTTGTTGCTAATTAAGCATGCCATGAGAAAAGTGAAGTCTTGTGTGCAAGCACGTTTAATATTTTTCCAATTAGCAGGACATGAATAATGTTTTTGCATTTGCCATTCGGACTTGATCCTACAATTACAACTCTAAGGAAAGGAAGCAACATCCAAAAGAAAAAATAAATAAATAAATTTAATATAGTAGTTGGAAAAAAATTTTAAATAAAAAATTAAGATGGCTTTATTAGAGTAGTTTGAGTATGAAAAATTGTGCGACACAATTGCCTTTGGGACATTATTTAATGTTGAGATTAAGATAAAAAAAATTGTCTCGAAAATAGGTGAAAATACTAAAAATGTATTGATTTTAATAAAAAAAATATATTGAATTTGTAAAAAAATGTCTCGTAATCTTTAATTTTTTAATATTTTCCTTGTTTTTTAAGACTGTGTTTGATTGGAGGATTTAAGAAAAAATTTGGAAAGCAAAAGAAAAAAGATAGATGAAATGAGAATAAAATATAATTATATTTTATCTAGTTTAACACATCTTTTCTCTTTTTATTTTTAAATTCCTTCTCAAATCTCTCAACTACACACAGCATAAAAGTACTTGCTAGAAAGTCTCAATTTCAAAACATATTTTGAGTATGTGTTCTAAACATTATATATTTTATTTATTTGTTTAATTGATTTTTTTTTTTTTTCCCTTTTAAACACACAAATAAAGTTAAAGAGGTCATCGTATGATGGGAAAGTAATTTAAAAAAGAAATGGGTACTTACCAATTAATCCTATTAACTAGACTTATTTACTTACAGGTCCTAATTAATAAATTTAACACTATAAAAATAAGATATTGATAAATTTATCACTATAAATTTATTCATAAAAATAAAGAGACTGATAAATTTATCACTATAAATTTATTCATAAAAATAAAAGATTGATAAATTTATCTTTATCACTTAATAAATTTATCAATAGGACTTAATGGATAATAAGTTTCAAAAGTAGGACCTATTAGTAGTTTACCCAAAAAGGGAAACACATAAGAAAATAAGACAAAAGCTCTTGTGTAATCAAAAGACAAAATGTATATGGAAATACCTTAGTGTCATCACTTCCTCTTGGAGATGTTGGAGGGCTATCTGCACTTGGTAAAGGTTGAAGTTGCTGTAATACATATATATGGAAAATTACATGAAGTTCACATTATATGACTTACCCATTCCAGAAAAAAATAAAAAATATATAGACCTTTTATTTGTCTTTCTTTCTTGGACTATATTGAGTTTGACTCTATGAGAAACAAAAATTTTATTACTAAAAAAAAAAAAAAAAAAAAAAAAGGGAAGAAGAAGAAGAAGACCAGTTTTAACTACATGTATGTATCAGGGAATAATGAAAAAGACAGCCATGGAATAATCTTACAGGTTCCTTTGGAGCTGTGGAGATTAGGAGGTGTGGTTGATCATCAACAGCACCAACAGAACTCACAGGTGGTGGTGGTGGTGGTGGTGGTGGTGGTGACTTCTCTGCTGGATGATGATGATTAGAGACCAATGGTATACAAGTATGAGAAAGAGCTTTAGAGAGTTCCATGGCTGACAGACTCCATGACCTAGCCAGGAACTCCATCGACTCCGTCGGCGTTTCTGGCGGTGGACATTTCGCCGCCGCCGCCGCAGGAAGCCAGCTCACTTGACCCTCTTCCTCTGCTATGTTTTCAAGCCTATTCATGTTTGTAATTGATTTGATTGGAATCTTGATAATCTTGTTGCCTTTGTATATATGTTAATCTTTCTTACTTCACTCTTTGTTCACTCTTCTAGTTAGAAAGATGAACAGGAACATGAGATTAATTGCCACCCCTCTCTCTCTCTCTCTCTCTCTCTCATGCAAAGTTGGCAAGCAAGAAGAAGTTGATCATGGTGAAGCAGAGTAAGATGAGTGTGGTATAATTTTACATATGGGTGTGTTGTGTGAGGTACCCTAGCTAGTTTGTTTTTGTGATAGAACTTGAAAGGGAAAGAGGCAGTGGAACTATATATTTATACTAGATTTTGGATTGCATATACAATTAATTGATTTACTTTTAGAGTAAGGATGGTGCTACATGCACCAATTATTATTGACCCTACTCATTAATCATATTACAAATATCAAAAATTTCTTAAATTAGGTCACATCATCAATTGGTATACTAGTTAGTACATTAATTAGTGCATATAGCATTATTCTTAGAATAATGTTAGAGATTTTAAAAATTTTACTAAATATTTTATACAAGTGTGAGATTCACACAATGTGAGTTCTATATAGATCTCACATCCATGTGAAGCATTTAATAAAAATTTTGATAAAAATTTTAAAATCTCAAACATTTTTATTAGTTTTATAATATCAATTTCTTTCATTCAGTATGTTTAGAAAATTAATAAATATAATTGTTTGGTTGAAAATATTTTTTAACTTTTTCTTTTGCATTTTCTTATTTGATAAAACAAAAAAACACCCCACCATCATTATTGATGTCACCATCTTTATCTTGCCGCCACTCCCTCTACTATTACCATCGTCGCCACTACCACCACCATCATCACTTAAACAATCATTAATATACTTTAGTTTTTTAGGTAAGTTGATTGATAAAATTCACTTTCATTAAGTTAGCTTACACACTTAGTTATAAATAATAATAAAAAATTTAAAAATTTACTTTAACTTTTCTTTTGTTTTTTTTGTAAAGTTAATATATTTGTTAATATACCAAACATTTTTAATCACAAAACACGATTTTATGTTAAATTAACAGAAGGATTGATATTATATGTTTACCCATTCTAGTAAAGCAACAATTATGCGAGTCATATGTGGAGTTTTAGCAAAATAAAACAAAATAAGGCATTACATAGCTACATTTTTATGTTTTACATTCCTTTAAAATATAAGACAGGTATGTATCCTAAACTACTTGAAAGGTCCCAATTAAAGTTGAATAAACTTTTGTCTCCAACTCATCAATGTTTGTATTGTTTTGTCTCGTCTTTTTGTGCTTTAAACATTGTTTTTAATGGTGCGGCGGATTTCATGATGACTAGGGTTTGCTTTTGTCACCATTACCATTACCCACTGTTTAAAGCAAGATAGAGGGCCCTCCTGCATTTGTAATGTTAAATATTTAAAATAGTATATTTATGAATTAAAATTATTTTAAGTATGATTTATATTACACTAATTTTAAATTTATAATATTTATTTTATTTTGAAATAAATTTTATGAATCTAATAATAATATAATATAATTTAGGATAAATTACAAATACACCTCTTGAGATTTGTTTAAAATATGAATTATCTCCTGTGGTTTGAAAAATTACAAATACTTTCCTGTCAGAATTTTTTATTTAATATAATTAATTGAAAAAGTGAAATTTCTAACTGTTCACCTATACAATAATAAAATTATCTGAATTATTAATTGAAATAAAATTTTAACATTATTAAAAATTATTAATTAACTTGATGATTTATTAATAAAAGAATCTATTTGTTATGAAATTAGAAACCGTAAGGGCATAATGTAATTTCTACAATCACAAGGAATAATTTATAATTTAAGTAAATCTCAAGAGATATTTTTGTAATTTATCCTAAAATTTACTACTGTGAGATTGTAATCAAAACTATACCCAGGAATCTGTCTAGCAGTGATATATGTATCTAATAAATTTGTAATCCTATATATTAACCAAAAGGGTCTTTTAACCCCCAAGGTTTGTGGAAGCTCCAACATGTTAATCCTAATTTCTTAATTTTTTATTTTTATTTTTTTAAAAAAATTGACTTGGTGATTGATTCAAAGATTATAATAATTACACTATTGAATAACGCAATAAATGAAATCCTAATTTCCTTACTTTTTGCATCCCCAGATTATAATAATTACACTATTGAATAATGCAATAAATGAAATCCTAATTTCCTTACTTTTTGCATCCCCAAGAGACCCATGTAATTATTGTGTAAATGGCTCTTAATTTTTTTGTTTTGTTTTTTGAAAAAAAAAAAAATAAACACTTATTAAATTCTTTCAAACTCCTCGGTCAAACCCCATGTACTTAATTTATATATTAAAAAAAATTAAAACAAATATAATATTTATAATTATCCCGTGCATAGCACGGGTGATAGGCTAGTGTTATATATTTAAAAGGGGCATTTACACAAGTCTTAATTTATGAATTTATATTTTATTAAATTTTAATTAAGATTTTTTTGAAACAGTGATTGGTTATGGTTATGAACATAATGATTTGATATTTATTTTGATTTTTAAAATTTTAAAACATCAACTTTTAAATTGAAAAAACTAAAAAAAAATAATAATAAAGTGCAACAAAAAAAAAAAAACAACTAATCAGTGTTTTGATTTCAATTTTTTGGAAATTAAGTTTTTTATTTTTTTGTTTTTTTGTTGTTAGTGAATATTTTTAAAATTTTAAGCAATTTTTTTAGTTTTTTAAATGTACCTTACTTAGATATATCTAAATGGTAAAATATGTGTGAAAAAATATTTTAAAAAATTAATAAATACACAAAAATATACTAAATTTTCATATATCTTTTTGTATTTTTGGTATTTAGTGAATCTTTTAAAGATTTTTTCACAAATATTATACTTTTTAAGTGTATTTATATTAGATATGTCTAAAAATTAAAAAAATGCTTAAAATATTAAAAAAATTCAGTAAAAATAAAAAAATATGAAAAATAAAAAAGTAAAATTTTCTGAAAACTAAAGCTAAACAGAATGAGATATTTTTTTTGAAGAAATAAAAAAAACTGAATTATTTTTTTATGCAAAACTAAAAAATTTGTGTCCATAAAAGAAAATGATGAAGGAACATTGATATGCAAAACTGGAAAAAAAAAATAGAAATAAAAATAATAATAATGTTCTCAATTTTAAAATTTAAAAAAAAAACTGATAATATTTTTGATTTTATTGAATAGTTGAATCAAACAAATAAGTAGAAGGGTAAAAACGTTTAATCTCATGCTCTATTTTTTTTATCAGTTAATGAAACAATTATCTGGAATATTACTATACAAAATTGATAATTTTATTAATTTTAAAAATAGAAAAAACTAATAATATTATCAATTTTACTAAATATGACTTATTGATTCAAAATTTTTTGAATAGAACCTGAACTAATATAACAGTTATGAATAAAACTTTTAAATAATTAATTCTATTTAAAATTGTATATTTATGAATCAAAATTATTTTAAATATGATATGGATTCTACGAATTTTAAATTTATAACATTTATTTTATTTTTGAAATAACTTTTGAGAATCTAATAATAATATAATATAATATAATATAGCTTAGGCTTATTTTAGGAAGATGATAAAAAGTAATTTTTTGATTTTTAACTAAGCTTTTGGCTTTTTTAGACAAATGATTTGGGAAGTTGGTAAAAAGTGACTTTTCGCTTTTTTGATTAATATTTGTTTATGATATCAAATCATAATCAAATGACCAAATTATCCCTATTTAATTTAAAATATTATAACTTCACCTATGTAACATATTTTGACTCATGAGGGATAAAATTATAATTTCACTCTTGACTAAAAACTACTTTCCCAAATAAAAAAAAAATTCAAAAAAATTAACTTTTAACTTTTACTACAAACCAAAAAAAAAAATAACTAAAATTCAACTTCCCAAATCAAGCCTTGCCTTACTAGAGGGAATCGTAATCAAAAACTATACCCAGGAATCAGTCTAGTGGTGGAGTCTGCTATGACTGACTGCAGCTAACTTCTTTGGTCTACTTTTTTTGTCGTTATTCTCAAGCATTTCTGTGAGTTGTCAAGTTTTATGACTTGACCTGACTTGACCCAATCTACTTCTAAAATGGTTCAAATCAAGTAAATAAAGGAGCTGTTTGGAAGTGGAATTTTAGCCCAATTTAAATTAAAATTTAATAAATTAAAATAGTTAATAAGATAAAATGACATATCAAATTTATAATTATTTTATTTTTTTTACAAATATCACATCCAATTATAAAAAGTCAAATTATCTTTCAAAACATAAAAATTTTAGTCTACTAAAATAATTAAAAATTAAAATAATCTATTAAAATAACAACTTCCCAAACACCTACAAAGAAAGAGAATTTTACTCGTTTATAAAAAGATAAATTACAAATACACTTTTTGAAGTTTGGCTTCTTGTCAGATTATTACCAACTTCCTCTCTCACAAAAAAGCTGTTTATAAGCAGCTTTTTACCAAAAAGCTGATTATTACCAACTTCCCAAAATAGGCCTTTGTTTAAGGTATAGATTATCTTTTATGATTTGAAAAATTATAAATAACTCCTTATAAGTATTTTTTATTTAACAGAATTAACTAAAAAAATAAAATTCATAATTGCTCTCCTATACAATAATAAAATTACCTAAATTATTAATTGAAATATATTTATAATATTATTAAAAACTGTTAATTAGAAATTAAAAACCTCAGAAGTGGAATGTAATTTTTAAAATCATGGGAGACGATTCGTATTTTTATCAAATTTTAGGAAGTGTATTTATAATTTACCCTTCATAAAATGGTATATTATGAAGTTGAATGAATTTAAATTAGGTACTGTTATGGTGTGCAACTTACGCCTTACACTTATGCTTTTCTGTGTTCAGTCCTACTTTTTGTTTTCACCTTCCACTTACACTTTTTGTGTAAGTGACACATGATGTGCAACCTTGAGGGTTGCACACTTAAGAAAAGTCCATTTAAATTTATCATGTTACAAGCGTACATGTAAGTAATACTAATGAATAATGGGAAAAAAATTGTGTATATTGAACATATGTAGTCAGCTTTGTGATAAAAATGGGCAATATATCCACTGGCAGTGTAGTAGAAATTAGGAAAATATCTAATCAATATGACAGAGAAAAAAATTATTTATATTTTTATAATAATGCAATTTATTGTGTACATGTTGTAAATTCTCTATGTGCATGATGTAAATTTTTACTGTGGGTCAAAATTACATCATAAAAAATTTCATCTCTAATGTAATAATTTTTTACTGTTACACTTATTTACAATTTCTCCTAAAAATTAAGTCCAAAACTAGACATTCTAGTTGATCACATCTGGGCATGAAAAAATATGCAAATATGCCATGCTTTCCCAAACTAATTCATAAATTTACCAATAATGAGTGACTGCAATTGGTTTTGAAAAGGTAAGCCTTAGGCTCCGTTTGGTAAGCCTCTCAAATTATAATTTCACTCATTGATTTGAGTATATTGTTTGTTTTGAGCTTTCAAATCATAATTCTATACCTATTTCTCAAAACTCAATTCAAAACATAATCATTACTTTTCAAAACTCATAACCAAACACATAATTCAAAATTCTTTTCAAAACTCAATTCAAATCAATATTTTAAATATTTAAATATTTAAAAAATATTTTAATTTCGTTAAGATTTTAAATATTTAAATATTTAAATATGTTATGATTTTTTTAATTTTTTAATTTTTTGAATATTTTTAAATATTTTAATTTCAAAATATTACGATTTTAATTTTTAAATTTTAAAATATTTTATAAAAATAAATTCAAACTCTATTTTATAAAAATATTTTAAAATATTTTAATTTTTTTTGTTATGTATTTGGTTACGATTTGAGTGTAGAGTTGTGAAAGTAATGTGGAGTTTCGAGTTATGTGTTTGATTATGAGTTTTAAAAATAATTTCTTAATTGAGTTTTGTTTTATGTGTTTGATTACGATTTGAGTGTAGAGTTGTTTTTAAATTTAAAATATTAACATTTTAAATTATTTAAATTTTTTTGAATATTAAATTATTTAAATTTTTTGAATATTTATTTTAATTTTTTACTTATTAAATTTTTTAGATTATTTAAATATTTATGATTTAAATTTTTTGAATATTTATTTTTAAAAAAAATTATTTCTTTTGTAGTATTTTCAATTAAAAAATTGATTAATGTTATTTTCTGTTAATAATAAATTTTTTTAATTGAATTTTAAAAAGAGTTTGGTTATGAGTGTTGATCAGAATTTTCAATAGTGTGAAAGTAATGTATTTTGTTATGAGTTATAACAATTTGAATTAAGTTTTGAAAACTCTTTCTAAAACTCATAAAACAAATTTTCTTACTTCACATGTCAAATCAAACTTTTAAAACTCAATTACACACTCTACTCAGAAATCATAACCAAGTAAATTTTCTACATTCAAATCATAATTTCACAACTTACAAACTTAAAATACAACTTATACTCTTAAATCATATTTATAACATTCTACCAAAGTGCATCCTAATTTTTTTTATTAGTAGCTCACCTAGGCAATGAACTATCTCTCTCGCTTTCACACAAACACAAACACAAACACAAACACAAACACACATATACATGCACTAAAAGTGGAAACTTATGCCCAATTTGAGGAAGGATATTTGTAACTTCAAGGCAGTGTGGAAGTCACCAAAGCAAAATGCGAATCTCCTGATTATTTTGTTTAAGTCTATTAATTATAATCATCATATGACCCATAGTAGTGCAAAACGATGCACCAATCTTTCCAAGTGTCCCCACATCCCACATTCTACATCCACCATATGGAGTTTGGGGTTCAGTTAATTTTTTTTATCTTTAAAGATTTTTTTTTAAAAGATTATGTCAAAAAAAAAATTTATTTGTTTAGGTTTGTTTAGCTTAAAAAAATTTAAAGTAAATTACTTAAAGTTAAGTTCAATTAATTTTATCGACATTTTTAGAAAAAAAATCTTCATAAAAAATTATTTTTAGAAAAAAAATAATTTTTTATGACGATTTTTTTATATATGTCGCTAAATATTGACAATTAGTAATTTTTTTATCGTAGTTTTTATAAATTGTACTAAATTTATAATTAGTGACTTTTTTTGACAAACTTTCAAACTATCGCTGAAAATTAAAAATTAGTACTTTTTGTGATGATTTTTTTAAACTGTCACTAAAATTTATAATTATTAATAGTTTTTAATAGTGTTTAATGAAAAATATCATTAATTATCATAAGATCTATTGGACAATAAATCTACCTATTAAGACCAATACTTAAGTCTCCCAAAAATTTTAAAAGTACAAGAATAATTTTGTAAAAAAAATTGCTAAAGAAATTTTTTTGTCATTAGTTAATTTTTATTTTTTATTTTTTTTTTTTGGAATTTTTCTAGACAAGTAGAATTTGCAAGTGTAAATTAAAAATAAAAATAAAAACACTAAAAAAAGAAAAAATTAGTGAAAAGTCCACTCTACTAATTGTCTAAGACAATAGGTTTAGTATATATTTTTTGTTGGTGATAAGTTTATTTTTTGTAAAATAGTTTGATGAGAAGTCTTGAAGGGTATTTTGTTTCTAATTTTACTCCTTGACTTTTTTTTTATATGTCTACTTTTTTGTACTTGTTAACTTTTGTTAACTATATGTTGAAATTATTTTTATCTGTTAAAATTTCTATCTGTTCAAATTTTTTAATTTGTTGAATTTTTTTTAATATTTTTTTCTATCTGTTGAAATATTGAACTAAACAAAATCTTATCTGTTGAGCCAAACAAAACCGCTATCTATTGCAATACCAAGCCAAAGCAAATCATATATTGCCTATAGCAATCTGTTTCATTATTATCATCAACAACAAAAACAAAAACAAAAACAAAAACAAATTTTATATATTTTTATCTTTTGCAATACCAAACCAAATCAAAACCTATTTTGTATATAGCAATTTGTTCCATCATCTTCGTCGTCACTGTCATCATAGACAACAACAAAAACAAAAACAACAACAACCACCACCTCAAGTTTACTACTAACTTCTCCACCACACTAGCTCCATTAAGAGCTCATGAAAATAAATGTTTCTTTGTAGAAAAATCAATTTGGTGATTGATTGACATCATACACTTTTTTAAATTACATTAATTGATATAGTCGTTAAAACCATAACGGTAAGACTAAAAGTTTGAAAACCCATTTATTTTTATTTTTTTGTTGTGAAAAGCCTGTTATTAGTAATTGATATAATAAAGTTAAACTTTTCTTCATACATCGATGGTCAGGGTTGGCCTTGGGGTGAGGCGACTAAGGCGGTCGTCTCGGACTCCCAATTTTGAACAAAATTTAGGGCTCTCAATTAAGGGAGTGTATCATATTATGTTATTTCATAATTATTTCAATACTAGCTCAATTCATTTATTATCATGTTATCGTATGGTGTTATTTTGATTTGTGTCCGATTGATATTTAATGTGAAAACTCACTTTTAGTTAAAATTAACTTAGCAAGTGTATGGAGAAATTAAAATTTTTCCCATAAGTTGAATTTTATAAAAATTTATTTCTACTAAATGAAATTATTCATAAAATGTTTGATTTTAATTCAATTGCATTTTTCTAATTAAAAAAATTGTACCTTATTACTATATTTTTTTACTAGATTGACTTTAAAATAGGTAACAAAAAAAATATATATCTTAAATGAAAAAAAGATATTAGCCTTAATTATTATTTTACATACTTTTTTTTATTCAGTTAGATGGAGTTAAATAAAAGATTAAAAAATTATCATGGCTTCCCTTAGTGAACATTAAAATATATAACTAATAATTCATATTATTGAGTCGTGTCATACTTAGATTCATATTGAAAAATAGTCAACCTTAACTTACTAATTTTATATATTGCTTGAGTTGTGTAAAAAAAGTGCATCCTTACCCCCAATTAATTTTAGTTCTTATAGCATTGGTAAGCTAAAAAATAAAAATTCGATTCAACTAATTGAAATTCAACTATTACATATATATATATATATATATTTGTTATCTAAATTTTGTTAAATTGTAATGCAATAGAAATAAATTTTATCCTTTTATCTAAACAATTTTTTTTTTTTTAGATAATGATATATGAAAGACCCAATTTAAAAAATTCGCCTTAGCCCCTAATAAGTCAGGGTCGGCCCTGTAGATGGTATACGACTTGGATGGAATTGTGTGCCTGAAAATAGGCCATCCAATTTATAATACAAGTTGGAATTTTTTTACAAAAAGAACAAAGAATATTATATATATATATACACATATATATACAAACATGTTCAAGGCAGATCTAAGATCTTGGATACACAACCGACGATAACTCGACAGATCTAGATTGGGCTTCGTTGGAGCAGTAACGCTAATACGGTGTTGAACTCTGTTTGCTGCCGAACCACGATGGTGATCTCAGATCTACGACCGGAAGGAAGATTGGTGAAGATCGACAGGAGGGTAAAGAGAAAAAGAGAAGAGAAGAGAGAGAGAGGGCAATGACGAAGGTGGTTGAGGCGGTTATGGTGGTCGCGGAAGTCACGATGGTGATGGTAGAGAAGGAGGCGTCGGTGTGAAAGGGAAAGGGAGGAGGAGGCGACGGCGTGAGAGAGAGGAGAGACAAAGAGAGAGAGAGAGGGGCAACTTTGCTGAGAAATGTCAGTGTGTATACCTTACATATACACAGGATTATTTTAGTCTTTTTGCCTCCTCATGTCTTTATGGATAAAATATTTTAAGGCTTGGATCTATGACCATATAATTTTATAAAATGGACTTTTCAACTTAATGCCCCTAAAAACAATAATAATAAAATCACTAGAAAGAGTGTAATTAGTTAGTGTTTTAACTACTAGTGCCTCAACTAATACATGAGTTAATACATACAAAGTCCAATACTCCATTTTAGCACAATTTCTTGTCAGAAACATATTTTAATTCTATTATCTATGTGGACTAATGTTAAATCTACATATATTAGTGGTTGAGATGGGTTAGTGTTAATAAATAATAGTTTTTTTTAACATGTGTTTTAAGGACGTATGATAAGAAAATTTAAAAATATTGTATATCTTTTATTACATTTACTTTTATACATAACATATAGAGATATTTATCAATAAATCTCATCCTACAAATAAGTACTCCAATTAGTCCAATTTTTTTTTTATTGATTTGTTAAATTTTATTAGTGGAGAGTTTCTTTCCGTGTGGTCCTATTTTTTATTTTGGTAATGTTTTGATGAATAACTATACTCTTTTATTAATGTGACATGTATGATGTGATACTCCAATGTGATAAATATTAATATGATACTCCAAAAAAAATTAAAAACTCATTAGTATACTTTTTCTAAATGTGACAACGTGACGGTTATGATGTGACACTCCAAAACTTTTATTCCAAAAAAAACTCCTTAGCATACTTTTTCCAATGATGTGACACTCTAAAAAAATCAAATAAATGTGACAACACGGCGGGTATGATGTGACACGCCAAAACTTTTACTCAAAAAAAAAAATCATTAGTGTATTTTTTCCAAATGTAATAACGTGACAGGTATGATGTGACATTAAAAAAAATTAAAAACTCTGTAGTTTACTTTTTTCAAACGTGACATGTGACTGTTGGCTTATTTTTCCTACGAAGGAAAATATTATAAATGCGAGCATGCCAGTAAGGATTGAAAAATCCTTACAGATTAAATTCAAGCCAATTATCAAGCGATTGTGTTGACAGTTCTTTCGCCTCAACAAAGAGGACTTTAAAATTGCCAAAGTGTAGAGAAAAAAAAAATTAAAAGAAGAATGAAGGAGACGGAGAAAGATGATTGAGTGAACAATCAAAGTAATAATTACTTACCTCTACTCCTATGCTTCGAAAAGGAAGTGCATTAAATGCTTCGAAAAATGAAATGCTGAAAATAAATGCTTCGAAATATAAATTTATGTTAAACTACTCCTAAAATAAGGAAAATGACAAGAAATATTGAAATCAATTGTCTTTGATTTGAATTCTAGATCTTTTACAATGTAGCCATGAATGGCTATTTATAGACAAATATTTGTAGGAAAAAACTTCCAGCAATAACTACCCAATAACCACCTAAAACTACCCATTTTTCCATCTTCATTCCCACAATGCCACATATTCATCAATGTCTTCATAACTTCCTTTAACTTCCAATTAATGCTCCATGTTCTCCACTTCATTCTCCATCATCTTTTCACATTTCATAACTGCTCATAACCTCCAAATGAATAAGAAGATGTCACATGTCCTGCAATTATATAAATAATAAATAATAATAAAAATTGCAGATTTATGGTGCCAACAGTGACATTCCAATGTAGTGAGTATGATGTGACATTTTAAAAAAAATTAAAAACTCTTTAGTGTACTTTTTCTAAATGTGACACTCTAACGTGACAGGTATGATATAACACTAAAAAACTCTTTAGTATAATTTTTTTAAATGTGACCGGCAAATGAGTCATTACACATAAAAAGGACTAAATCAATCACAAAAAAATATAAGAGACTATATAAATTATAAGTCCAAAATATAGAATTTATTGATCAATCTCCCCTAACATATAAATAAACAAAATATCATAACATGTATTTTACGGGCACGCATTATCAAAATTCATAAATAATTGCTCCCACTTTAGGGTTGGTTATTTCTGACCCTAACGAACACACAGCTGCGTGGTTGAGCAAGAAGAAAAATTATAAACCAAAACAAGGTGCAAGAATTAAAGCAGCATAGCATTCATTTATTGAGAAAATTGATGAATCTCACATAGTCCAAATTATCTTTTAAAAAGACTTAGGCCTTGTTTGGTTTGTGTTTCAGAAACAAATTTCGGAAACATTCTCTGAAAACACGTTTCTGAGATTAACCAAACCAAACAGATTTTCCCAAAAAAATTCTCAAAAATGTGTTTGGTTGTCTATTTCCAGGATAACTTTCAAAACAAATTCTCAAAAATCCGTTTGGTTGCTTTTTTCAGAAATACAAAATACAACCAATCAGTAATATATAAAAGCTTAAACCAGTTCTGATTTTTCCTTCTCGTTTTTTACACGGCATACGGTTCAGAATCATATTAATCTCATTCAGGACAACCGGATGGTCGCCCTCTAGGTCGCCCGGTTGGTGGCCCCGGCTAGGGCGGGAAATTTGTTTAAACACCCCTGAACTCTTTGAACCACTGTGAACTTGAACTCCTTGAACCACTGTGAACTGGGTGACCTCAGATTGTGACCTGGCGTAGGGGCGACCGGTCGGTCCACCGGCAGGGAGACCGGTTGGTCGACCGGGTCTTCGACATTGACCTCTTTGAACCATCTTCCTTGATCTGTTTGAACCCCTGACCGTTGTGCATATGGAGGGGCGACCGCTGGGGTGACCTGCGGGGCGACCCACCGGGCGACCGGTAACCCAAATTTTTTTTTTTTTTTTTTTTTTCTCTCATCCATTTCTGTTCCTAATTATTTTCCTACTTCAACGATGTTCCCTTCCTAATTATTTTCCTACTTCAATTATTGATGTTGATGTTGCCACCTACCACTCACATCAGAACACCACCTACCATTCATTGTATGAACCACCTAACAGTTCAAGCACCTAATTCCATCGTCTATATCAGCTGCATCAAGCTGTGCGCATAATCTGCATAATCAATTCATTCACTATCCCCTCAGTACCCTGCATATTCAAGTGTGAAGCCAGATCATCTGCAAAGCAGCTTCAGTAGCATCAACAAGAACGACAAGGCAGGATCAAAACAGAACAAGAAGTCAGCATCACCAAAACAGAACAACAAGGCAGCATAAAAGAGTAAGGTTCTATTCAAGGCCCAACCGGTTGGTTGGCCTTCCAGTGTGCATGCCACATAACATATTTGTTCAACTTTGTCTTGCACAAAACAAGAATGCTTTTTTATTTCATGTTACTTTAATGTTTTTAGAATGGCATATGTTCAGAAACACCTGAACTGCAGTACTCACTTTTCGTCCTAAAGTTAATTAACACATAAGCTACATTCAGTTCATATGTGCTCAATTGGGAGTCTGCATAGCTAAATACTACATTAGTATATTGTTTAAATTTCAGTGGCCATGGTTTATTAAAAATACATCTCTACATTTTTATGATAAGTTCATGTTTACATTTACCATTTCAAAGTACTTGACATATGTTAAATACATGCACATTGATGGAGGTAACAGCACCATTATAACAAGCCAATGGTAATTCAGCTTACATTGCTAACACATTCTCATTAACATTCAACAGATATTCACATCATGCCTAGAACTAAAAGAGTGAGACAAGTTGGTGAAAATTCAAACCCTCCACGGCGTGAAGTACAGCAGCCTCGAAATCAGTCATACCCTACTGAAGATTTTCTCACCGAAAGTCATGCACTAGCCTTTGAAAACTTCTCAAGCCGACCTCTTGTAACAGGAAGGAGGGTAAATTTGCCAACTCAATATGATGCACTATTAGTTAATAAACTTGAAACAATGGGATGGCTGAATATAATTAATTTACCCCAAAAGGTATGTCCACGGCTGGTATCTCTTTTTTATGTTCACCTAAGAGTTACTCAGGAACAACATCGAAATTTCATGCTTTTGTCATTTGTGAAAGGACAAGGTATACAGTTTGATGTTCCTACTTTGGCACCCATTCTTGGAGTTGACGACGACATCTAAAGCGGGAACATTGAAACAGTCAAGGTACAGTAATGACACGAGTTTAGCACAAGCCAATTAAATAAGGATTGTGCAACAAATAAAGCATGGCGAACATATATTACGACGACATAGTAGTACGTGTAAACCAAATTGACATAGACAGCATGATATAGATAGTTAGGTCAACAAGCAACATAGTCCACACCGAAACGGAAAAATAAACAAATTAAAACAAGCATGATTTAGGTTGAAGAAATGCGACAAACAAAGAAAAAAAACTGTTCCAAACAATTCTGCGACCATCTTCATTTCCTTCGCCTCAAACCGAACATCGAACAGTGGGATGACCAAGCTTCTCACAAACTAAGGATCCAAAGGTACCTTAGTTCCGGTTCCATGGTGATAAACATGGTTCGCCATTCCAGTGACGTGAACATGTTCATGGCCTTCAAAAACAAGCTTGGATCCAGAGCCATTGATTTTAGGACTGTCATACATGCTGCAACGGAGTACGCATCAGCTGCCCCGGCGTTGGCCTCTGCTTGAGCGTAATACCGTTCACGTGCTTCACAGGAACGTTGCCATGATTGCAGTGCCTCGTCCAATTTTGGGTTCTTGCTTGACTGACCCTGGCCACTCGACTTACGCTTACTTCCGGAACTGCAAGATTCATCTACTACGCCTTTAGCTGACGTGTATGCATGGAAGCGTTCATCCATTTCTCGCTCGTCATCAGATGTGGGTGCACCCTGACGAGAAGAACGCGCAAAAGCGCCAGTGGCAAATGAGTTGGCAAATATTTCTGACATGAGCTCATAATGTTCAAGGCCCTTGGTTTGGAATTGTTTTGCATTTGGGTGTGCCTACAAGTTGTAAACAATAATTAATCATTTAGAAAATTATTCCACAATGCAAATGGTTCTACTAAATGTATGCCAGAAAAGGATTACCTGAACGTAATTTTCCCACACATCGTCTGGGGCTGTCACTGTTTGAGTGATTGGATCCCAGCCCAAACCCGTGTGGTTTTTCAGCGCAACAAACTCTTTGTAGCGCGCCTTCAAACGTGCGAACTTACCCTTCAATTTTTGTGGCCCATAAATTTTTCCAACCCTTTTAGTCATCTCATCATCAATTGTTTGCCACTGCCTTGCCAAAAAACTCCTATCTTTCTTTGAAATGGCAGTACCCTCTTTCTTAATTTCCTCCACCAAAATTTCTAAAAATATCTTGACAACTTCGGTCCCCCACATCTTAAAGTCGTCATTATCGGTAGCCATTCTAGCCTAATAGAAGTGAAACAAATGACAGTTCATTTCATATTTGAACAACCTATGTTGCAGACCAATATTGGTAGTATGTGATATGAAGCATATGCGTAATAACAGTCGTTAAGAATATTACGAATATTTAATAGCAGAGTCCGCGTGCAAAAGTTTACCGGATATGGACACTCGTTTTCAGCAGTGGACGAATTGACTGATGGTTGAGGTGATCTCTTCCTCTTGGACCGCGGTGTATTGAACAATGACCGAGGAGTAGAAAGTTGGCCTGGTTTTTCAAAATGAGCAGAATGTATATTGCAAGACGGAGCAGAATTATGAGCATCCTCTTTTCTCAGAATGAGCAGAATTGATGTGCGCATACATGAGCAGAATTATGGCAGCACAATTTTGAGAAAGAACAGAATTTATGTATGCATACATGAGCAGAATAATGAAAGCAAGATTTTCAGAATAAGCAGGATTAAAATGGCATACACTGAGCAGAATTATCACATCGGAATTTAATGTTGTTGTATTATGTGGCATCATGTTACATTGAGTATATAATTAAATTTGTCAATCCACAAATGCCTCATTGCTGAGTAATTCTGTGAGCAAGTCTGTAATGACTAATCAATGGGTAAGTCTGTAATGAGTAATCAATGGGGAGACAAAACTAAGAAGGAGGAGAGCACTGTTGTTATTTTCAACATAGGTAAGTGACTGTTTTACCTTGGGCACCAGGGATTTGGTGGATAAAACAATAAGCACCATTAATTTATAAACTTTATTCTGTACATAGTCCACACTTTGGTGGGTATCACTCCAACTTAGCATTGACATTGTAGTTCCCAGGTAGTGAATAAATTAACACATGTTAACACACAGGAAAAAATAAATAAATAAATAAATAAACTTCCTTAGTTATCATGTTATCAGTGTTCAGTATTTTGCTATGGTTTTGTTTCTTTTATCTGTTGTACTTTGCCTTCAGTAAAAAAAAAAATACACAGACAAGAACAACATACATATATATATATATATAGATTTACCCAACTCCTTGAACAAAATAAATTATGAAGCTTTGATTAATAACTGGTCTCAGGTAATGGCATTGAACCCATCACCCACCAGATTCACAAAAGTAGGCACTCTGAAAGTTCTGCTACTATGAGGGTTTAAGCAACATAGTAATGACAAGCACCTAGACATGGAGAGAGCACTGGTGTATTACTCCCTTCCTTAATTCAACTTAAATCAACAAATTGCATCAAGCTTGTGCATGCTATGCAAGGATATGATACAGTATAATGAAAATGATCAAAATCAGTCAACGTATTGTTCAGAAGTGACAAAATGAAATGAAAATTCCAAAAAAAAAAAAAAAAAAAAAAACTAGACATGCATTACACATACCTCTTGCTTGCCTGCTTTTGGTGGCCCTCAAATCCCACCTTCCACAACGAAGTTTTGAGCACGGCCTCTCCGTTTTCACAGCGAAGGATGAAGTTATGCGTCGTCTTGGTGGGGTTCGAAGGTGGTTGGTTTCCATGTTATAGAGCCTGGAAGAAAAAAGGGAAGGACATTGATGTTACAAGTCCCGATTTTGTGAAGATTTTATTCAGATTGAGTAAGAACACAGCTAGGGCACGATTTGGGGAAAACTGTGAGGCAGAGAATTGGTGGCTATTCAACGATGACCCGTACGAGTAGAAGCCCCCTACAGCCTCAAGCCTATGCGACACAGAGATGAAGGAGGTGATAGTGTCGGTGCATCTAATGCGAAAGATTTCGGGAATCTTGAACAGCGTATTAATGGAGGTGGGTCGTCGAAGGCACTTGGGCGAGTGCAGATCCTGGCGTACACATGCGGATCATCTTCGTTGACACAGCATATGCAGAGAGCCGTTGGACTGCCTTGAATGATCTTCTTTGTATCACAGGTCAGAAAGGTTCTACTGAGAGAGAAGACCGTTTTTCAGAGAAGTTTTGAGAGAAGTTTGAAAACATGTTTTCAAAGATGGTCTTCAGAGAATATTTCAGAAACACGTTCACCAAACGTGTTTTGGTACTTTTTTTTTCCCAAACATGTTTCTAAAACACAAACCAAACGAGGCCTTAATTTTGCGACCCAAACAAAGACCAATTTTTTGGACTTCAAAATTATGTGACCATAAATCATTGAAAAATGATTTGTGGCACTAAAAAGTTGGGCACTAATGCCCCTAATTTTCATTTTGGATAACTGTTTTGTTTTTTTTTTTTTTTTTTTTTTGCCTTATATGGAAATTAGGGGCATTAGTGCCCAACTTTTTAGTGCCACAAATCAAAACCGTAAATCATTAATGGAGTCTCTAACTCCACTTGTGCTTTGTAATTAAATTTAAGAGTAATAGTAGGACCCTAACGCTGTGTTTGAATGAGAGATTTAGGGGTTGTTTGAGATATTTTAAAGAACTATACTTTTTGATTTTTTATGAAATATGGGTTGAGTTTGAAATAATGTAGTAGAGAAGTGATGTGACTTAAATAGGATAGTGTCTTTTTGACTTTTGACTTTTGACTTTTTTAAGGGACACCAAACCTAGCCTTAGAAAAAATTTTGAAAAGAGAAATAAAAAAAGAATGTGAAATATAAATAAATTATACTTACATTGCACCTAGTTTCACACACATTTTCTCTTTCCTTTTTCAAATCCCTTCTCAAATCCTCCAACCAAACACAACATAAATGTTTTACTAATATTTTTACCAAATGTCTTACATAGATGTGAGACTCACATAGTATGGATCACATACTCATATAAGACATTTGATAAAAATATTAGTAAAACATTTAGGGTCTCCAGTATTTTCCTAAATTTAATGGGAATCTTAATCTTTTGCCAAGAGTGACCCTTGATCTACTAGTTTCCAACTGCTTAAGTGGGTTTGACACTTTCTAAGAGCATCTCTAATGGAGCTGTCGAACAACCTGCCAAAGCTATAATTTGGCAAGAGTGACAAAAAGAAAGTCTCTAATGGCCTACTATTTTACTTGCCAAAGATAGCAGATGTCATTTCTGTTATCAAATTTGGCAGGTTGAATAGCAGCTACCAAACATACCACATCAACAAATATCAACAGATTTTTAGCTCCAAATTCAGTTGAAAAAACAGAATTCAAACAGTAGACAACCTCCCAAATTTAGAATCAAACCCAAATTTCAAAGGAGTTGCCAAATTTACAAATTTTAGAATAAATTTCACAATTTCAGAATAAATCTATAAATTTCATAATCAATTTCATAATAAATTTCACGATTTCAGAATATATTTCACAAATTTCAAAATAAATTTGAGATTTTCCTAATCACACAAATTTCATAATAAATTTCAAAATCACACAAACAAATCACAAAAATTTTAATTTCAGAATCAATTTTAGAATCACACAAACAAATCACACATCAAATTTCAGAATTAATTTCACAAATTTATATAAATTTGATAAACGAAATTAGATGATAAATACCTTGATCGACCTCGAGGGCTTTTTCTTCAGCCGACTGGTTTGAGGACACAAAGAGAGAAAGAGAAGACTAGTTTTGGAGATCAGAGCTCGGTGATTGGTTTGAGGAAAGAAAGATAGATCGGAGAGTATACTGGTTTAAGGACACGGAGATATATTTATATATATCGGAGAGGTTTAACAACAAAGAGAGAGAGAGAGAGAGAGATAGATCGAAGACAGATCATAGAGGTTTGATAACAGAAAGAGAGAGAGATAGATCAGAGAGGTTTGACGATAGAGAGAGAGAGAGAGAGACATATCAGAAACAGATTAGAGAGGTTTGATGACAAAGAAAGAGATTGGAGACAACACCATGACAAATTGGAGAGTATATTGCTCTTGAGCTCAAAGACCCAGAGAGAGAGAGAGAGAGAGAGAGAGGTGTTTCGATGATGGAAAAGAAAAAAGGAAGAGGAGAGTGAGAGTCAAAGTGAGATGGAGAGTGAAGATAGTGAATGAATGTGAAGATCATGGATTGGATGATTTTAGAGAAATCATCTCAACCATTGGTTTATACGTGGACGGTGGTGATCATTCTTGGAAGTGAAAAAAGCCATTGTGCTCTGTTTGTCTAAAAAAAAAATAATAATAATAAGTGATATGTTTTTTGGTGGGGTGAATTATATTTATTTTTTTTTTATTTTTTATTTTTTATATTTGTTTAGTCGAGAATAATATAAATATATAATTTTTTTTAGAAACGGTTATAAAAAGGTCACAAAAGACAAAAATAAAACAAACAAAAAAAATCATTAAAAAAGCCATATCCAAACAACATCTATAAACTTGGAGAGAAAGTTGGTTGAGATTTGCCAAAATAACAAGTGACCATTGGAGTACCATTGCTATAATTTGCCAAAATAACACTATTCATTATCAAATTATAGCAACAGCAATAATATTATAGCAACAACTATTGAAAATGCTCTAACTCGTGGGATATAAAAAATATCAAGTGAGTTAGGAATACCACAGTGACCATATGTGCTAGGCTGCTAGTCCAATTATATGTATTTAAATCTAAACTTGGTTTAGAGAAATGTTTGGGACCCCTTTTTTGGGGGTTTTATGACCCCCAATTTGATCTTGACTCGTGATGTATGTGTAGGATTCACTCATGTATATGTGGATCCCACATTGTGAGTGATTGTGATGAAAGTGGAGATTGTAGGAGCCATGTATTTGTGCGGGTCTCTATCACAATTGCTTTGTTTATATTTTACTTGAAAAATAGCAATTGAGTACGCACATCGCCATGTGGTGTTTCACAAATATCATATAACTTCTTTCTCATATGGCTCTTGAGTAAAGCCTTGGACCTCTAAATCATGCTCTTTCAAGGCTTCAAAAATTAACAAAATAAGCCCAAAAATAAACTATTCCTCTAAGGCCCAAAATATTCAGTGTCGACCCCAAAAAAATTGGCCCAACATTATGCCAAATACTTAAAATGGGCCGGTACGCTTTAAACGGGCCCAGTCAATGTAAATGCAGCCCAGAAAAGGTATGTTTTTTCATCTTTTAGCACCAAAATGAAAAAGGTTCAAGGCCTACCAACATTTATGTTTTAAAATAATATAACTCACTTTTTTGTGTGTAAACTTTTAGGATTGGCATTTGCATTCTTATATATATATATATATTTTTTCAATTTTAACATTTATTTTATTTTATTTTTAATGTAATTTTTCTCTCTTACCAAATTCTTAATTAAAAGTTCCATTTTTAGAATCTATTTTCAATTTTTTTTAAAATAAAAATTATTTTGACAAAAATAAACATTTAAAAGATATTTTATTTTTAAAAAAATATATATTTCTATCTGTCAAAAAGATAAAATCATGTAAATATGATGAATATTTTTATTTTTTATATTAAATTACTTTTTTATTTAAAAAAAATTACAAAAAAGACTCTAAAATTTGACTATGGCAATAAAATAAACCATAACATTAATCTTTAATTTGTTTTCAATTTAAATTATGCATATCTTCGTTAAATAAAATCGACAGAAAAATATATATTTTAACCGTTGTTCGCTTTTTTGATTTTCGAAAATTAATATTGTAATTTTAAGCGTGTCAGTCAGTAAGGATCAATCAGTCCTTACAGAAGATTAATTGCCAACCAATTATCAGACGATTGCGTTTTAGTTCTCTCAGCCTCAATGAAGAGGACTTTTACTGGTGGCTTGTTTAGGAGAATTTAGTAAATAACAATTAAGTGAAGAATAATCTCAGAATTTCATTAAGTAAAATGAAAAACTTACAATGATCTGACACAGCCTAATAGAGATTTACAGCAATAAGCAATTTGAAACTACTCCTATGAATGAAGTGCAGTACAGGAATTTGAAGTACAGAAATGTAAAGAACTATAAAAACTAGAAGGGAAAACAAATTGAATAAAGCTGGTTTTTTGATCTGAGTCTGGGTCATTATTCTGGGGCCTTCTTTGCTATTTATACTTCTCAATGATAACCGTCGAAGTGGACTTCTAGCCGTCGAAATGTCCTTCCATGATTGCTAAATATGCTCTCCCACAGTCAGTCCCATTACACCACATTTGCAGTTAAGCTTTGTAACACCCACATCCTTTAATCCATTAGAGAGTGTATTTAATTCCCTTATTTTTTTTCATTTTTTGGGAGTCTTTGGAGTTGTTGAATGTTAGTTTTGGAGGAGTATGATCCGATTTAAACTTGTTGGGTTTGTTTGTTTGTGTTTGTTATTGTTAAAAAATTCCTTGGAAACTTAAAAATTCTATTATGGGGTCGACACTAGCCTTCCTAAGGGTCGACCCTTACCTGTTGGTGAAGTTTCTGGAAGTGTTGCTGGAATTTAGGGTCGACACCAGCTTTGGTGGTATCAACACCTGCCTCTTGTTGCTATCCACAAGGGTTGACACAAGTCTGGGAAGGATCGACCATTGTATATTGCAGAATCTGTGTATTAGTTGCTGGAATTTAGAGTCGACCCTTCCTGTCCAAAGGTCGACACCATGCTTGCTGTCAGCATTGTCTTTTCTTGTTGAAGGGTCGACACCACCACACCAGGGGTCGATCCTTGCGTGTTTATTTTCAGATTTGTGGGTCCGAATGGGCCCTACCTTTGGGGGGGTTTTGGGCTGTAACAACCCCATACTGTTTACTGGAAATTTACTGAATTACATACTGATTACTGCTAAACTGGAATGCTTATGACTGATAATTGAACCAACTGAAGTACTGAATGGACTGATTGAAAATTTAAACCGAATTAACTGAGCATGTTTATTATATTGCATTTTTATCTTTTCGATTAATTGATTATCTGTTTGTGTTTTTATGTTTAAACTGCAAATTGAAGGCCTTATCGGCGGCCGAACCCAAAATTGATTGGTGTTCCATGATTAGTGGAATTTTTGTGATTTAATGGTATATTTAACTAAAATGTGATTAGGTATGATTAAACTAGATTAATTTAGGCCAATTAAAGAGTTTGTCGTAATTACACTCTTGCCATTGAGTGGGGCCTTGTTATTCATCTTTGAGGCCTTGTTTACACTTAACCAAAACACATTTCATCAGCCTATTTGGAGCACCCAACCGACCAAAAGAGGGAGAAGAAGAGAATTTGAGTTTGAATCTAGAGATTTGGCTTGTAGACTTGAAGAATTGTAGGAAATTGGCAAACTTGAGCTCTCAAACCTTGAATACAAGACCTAGGTAAGAAATTTAAGTCTTCATTGTTGTCTTTGAGCTAAGTCTTGCATGGTTTATGCATCATTGTAAAATTAAGTCATGAATTAGTTCATACATGTTGAATTAGAGCATAATTCATGCATGCATGTGTGTATCTTGAGTTAATTTCATGGCCCATTTGTACATGCATGTTTATAAGTAGGCTTGAGTCCATAAATTCATCATGTTCTTAAAGAAATGAGTCCATTTGGACAAGCTTTGAAGGTTGAATTTGGTTTGAATCCATGCATGTTTGCATTTCTCCATGTTCATGAAAAATGGGTTTGAAAAATGGTTTTAATTGACTCACCTTTGGGGCTTGAATTCATAAATTGAGCTTTGAAACTTGTTATACATTTAATCTAGATGTGTTTTCCAGAATTTGGGCCCAAGAGGTCGAGTTTTGAGTGAAAGAATGCTTGGTTTGAGCTTAGGAGACAAATCTGGAAATTCCAGAATTTGGCTTCTTCGCTCGAGCGACCAACCTTTGTTCGAAGGTACGCTCGAGCGTGGGATTGGTGGCTCGAGCGTAAAATTTCAGCATCCAGTACTTTTACTGTTTCAGCAGCTCGCTCGAGCGAAGGATCTCTCGCTCGAGCGAATCCTTTGATTTTGGAAGCTCGCTCGAGCGAATAAAGGCTCGCTCGAGCGAGGCTCCTATTTTCAGCAAACTTTGCAAAATGTTTTCTAAGTGTATTTTTGCATCCTCATCCCATTCTAGGCATTCTTAGGCCTAGTTTAAGACATCTTAATGAGGATATAGATGTAGAACACACCAAGGCAAATTAGGGATTAAGTTATGATAATTCCCAACTGTGTAGCTTAGTGTGTGTTCAACCTGTGAACTGTGTAGGGTTGGCGACTGGGGAGACACGCTCTAGCATACCGTAGCCCAAACTCTGTGAGTAACAATTGTGTAAAGATATGTTCAACTGAGAATGTTTTCTGACTGTTTAACAGAACTGTTTTCTGAAATAATTATTGTTAATTGATTGAATGTATGTCCTATATTCTGAAATGTATTGTGGCGTCCTTAGCAACTATTGTATACTGTTATTGTTACTGTTATAGAGATCTCTGTCGGTTCCCTCGTGGAACCATTACTGTTTACTGATTGATGGCCGTCATTACTGTCCGGTCTTTAAGACCTACTGTTTATTGCTATGCTAATGGATGTTCCACATATGACTGAATAACTGTTCTGACTGAAAGACTGGAATATTGTTTAATGAACTGTTTTCATTACTGTAAGGACATTTCATTCTTAACCTCTTTATGCATTATGTTATTCACTGGGCTTTAGCTCACTGTTTATATATATATATGTAGGTGCTCAGCCACCAGACCGGAGCTAGGAGTGTGGGTTAGACTCCAGTTTTGTCAAGCCAGCCTATGTGCCTCACTGCGAGGTTCCGAGTTGCCATGTTATGGCTTTGGGGTGTTTTGTTTTCCCTCTGTCTGTCTCCGTACTGTTTTGGATTACTGTATAGACTGTCAGCTACTAACTGTACTGTTATCAAGGGATTAGGTCCCTTTACTGTGTGACTGTAAATTTTGTATAGACTGTACTGTTTGAATGTGTGAATGCATAAAAAACCTTTTTGGCATACAGACTGTCACAGCTCAATGGACATTATCTATTTACTGTATTGGCTTCCGCAAGGCCCTGAACTCTGTTTTACTGTACTACTGTTAAGCAGGCCTTCGGTAATCTCGGATTACTGGCCGGTTACGGTGCTAAACCCATAGGGCCGGGTTTGGGTCGTGACAGAGTGGTATCAGAGCGATACTTAACCACGAGTTATACCCCACACACGTGTCCAAATGAGCTATAGGGTGTCCTAGAAAAGTGATTAGGGCATTTCATGAACTTGAAAAGTGTGTGGCTATGTTGTGATTGAATACATGTTAATGTGATAACTGTCTAAACAGGCAACTGTTTATGTTATAATTGCTATAACTGTTATAACTGCTTATAGTGAAATGGACAATGCAAATGAACCTGAATCCTCATCTACCGAGGCAAGAATGCAAAGAATGGAAAGAATGATGGAATTGATAACTGCTAGACTTGAACAACAACAGAACCAACAGCCCCCACCTCCTCCTCCTCCGGTACAGCCGGAACCAAATGCAAATGTGAATGATGGGGACATAATTGCTCTCACCCATAAATTCAGCAAGATGAAACCGCCATCCTTTCAGGGAGGCCTTGAACCGCTAAAGGCTGAAGCTTGGGTGCTTGAAACAGAAAAACTATTTGAAGTGTTTCCATGCTCAGAAGCGAATAAAGTACTGTTAGCTACCTTCACCTTACAAGAAGAAGCTAGAAGGTGGTGGATGTTGATCCGTGATACAAATACTGTTATGACTTGGACTCAGTTCAAGGAGTCCTTCTTTGAAAAGTACTTTCCACAATGTGTCAGGGATAGAAAGGTGACTGAATTTGAACAACTGAGACAGGGCACAATGTCTGTTGCTGAATATGAAACAAAATTTACCGAGCTTGCCAGATATGCACCACATATGGTGGACACTGATTACAAGTAGGCCAGAAAATTTGATGGTGGCCTTAATGTTGCAATACTTGACCGAATAAATGTTTTGAAACTACCGACTTTTGTGGGTGTTCTTGACCGAGCATTGATGGCCGAGTCGAACATCGAAGCTGTGAAACAATCTGAAACACCAACAACTGAATGGCATGGAAAAAGGCAGGGTTTCAAATTCAAGAAAGGCAAGCACAACCCTTCTAACAAGAAACAGAATACGGGGTCAACAACTAGCCCCAGCCAAGGGAGTGGGTTCATTCCACCCTGCTCTGTATGTGGCAACAAGCGTAAAGGGGTTTGTCACAAAATATCCGGAGCCTGTTACAGATGTGGCAAAGTGGGCCACATGGTTAGGAACTGTCCCTCTGCTCCGCAAGCCAGTAGCAAAGCTGCACCAAGCGCAGCAGCATCAACTGTAGCACCAAAGCCTAACCCCAAAGCTACCGGGAAAGAGCCTATGAGGCAGGGCCGAGTGTTTGCCCTAGTACCGGGAGACGTGCAAAATACTGAGACCGTTGTGTCAGGTATCCTCTCTATTTGTACACAAAATGCATATGTATTGATTGATTCGGGGTCTACACATTCTTATGTGTCGCATGCTTTTTCACGGAAATTGAATAGACCCTTAGAACCCATGAATTATCTGCTAGCTGTATCATCACCTGTTGGGGGATCCATGACATGTGCATATATGTATCCTGCTTGTGAAATTATCGTTGGGGATATGCATCTGTTTATTGATTTACTGCCATTGAACATTGATCATTTTGATGTAATATTGGGGATGGATTGGCTACAAAAATATCATGCCACTATAGACTGTGTAACAAAACAAGTAGTTTTCCGTCCACCTGGTTTGCCTGAATTTGTGTTTAATGGGAGTGGAGTAGTATCTCCTCCGTATTTGATTTCTTCAGTGAAAGCTGTTAAATTAATTAGAAAGGGGTGTAAAGGATATCTGTGTTCTGTGCTGACTGTGTCTACTGATGATAGTGTTAAAACTGATGTGAATTGTATTCCTATAGTCAGAGAATTCCCAGATGTATTTCCAGATGATCTGCCAGGGGATTTGATTGACAGGGAGATTGAATTTACCGTGGATGTGATTCCGAGAACACAGCCAGTGTCTAAGGCCCCGTACCGAATGGCCCCAACTGAACTGAAGGAGTTGAAAGTGCAATTGCAAGAACTGTTAGACAAGAAGTTTATCAGGCCCAGTACTTCACCGTAGGGTGCACCTGTTTTATTTGTAAAGAAGAAAGATGGCTCACTGAGACTGTGCATTGATTACCGTGAATTGAACAAGGTAACTGTGAAAAATAAATACCCATTGCCACGTATTGACGATTTATTTGATCAGTTACAGGGTGCACAAGTGTTTTCCAAGATTGATCTCAGATCGGGGTATCATCAACTGAAAGTGAAACCAGAAGACATTGATAAAACTGCTTTTAGAACGAGGTATGGCCATTATGAATTTCTAGTTATGCCATTCGGAGTCACGAATGCCCCTGCTGCTTTTATGGACCTTATGAACAGAATTTTTAAACCATACCTTGATGATTTCATTGTAGTATTTATTGATGACATACTGATTTATTCAAAAAGTAGAGAAGAACATGAACACCATCTGAGACTTGCCCTGCAGACCCTAAGGGAACAGAAACTGTATGCTAAACTGTCTAAATGTGAGTTTTGGCTTGATCATGTTATGTTTTTGGGGCATGTTGTTAGCAAAGATGGAATTTCTGTTGATCCGCAGAAAATTGAAGCTATAGTGAACTGGCCTAGACCAACAAATGTGACTGCAGTCCGAAGCTTTTTGGGATTGGCTGGATATTACAGAAGATTTGTCAAAGATTTCTCCAAAATTGCCTTACCATTGACTCAGTTAACTCAGAAGGGGACATCATTTGACTGGACTGATCAAAGGGAATCAACATTCCAAGAGTTGAAAACTCGACTTGTGACTGCACCGGTTTTGACTTTACCTTCAGGTACGGATGGTTATACTGTATTTAGTGATGCTTCTCATAAGGGTTTGGGGTGTGTTTTAATGCAGAATGGGAGAGTTATTGCTTATGCTTCCCGCCAGTTGAGACCACATGAAAAGAACTACCCGACCCACGATCTGGAACTGGCTGCAGTAGTGTTTGCATTGAAAATTTTGCGTCACTACCTTTATGGGGCGACATGTGAAGTTTATACCGACCACAAGAGCTTAAAATATTTCTTCACACAGAAAGAACTAAATATGAGACAGCGCAGATGGCTAGAACTGATCAAAGACTATGACCTACAGATTCTGTACCATCCGGGAAAAGCCAACATTGTTGCCGATGCATTGAGCCGAAAGTCAATTGCCAACTTAGCTTGTTTGCTTACCGGACAGAAAGAGCTGCTTCGTGACCTTGAAAAATCTGAAATTGAAGTTGTTTTGAGAGAACAAGGTGGAACACTAGCCGCTATTTCTGCTCAACCAGCCTTGATAGAAGAAGTTAAAGAGAAACAGCAACTGGATGACTTTCTGAAAAAGATCATCGAAAAAAGAGAGTCTAAACCGAGACCGGGGTTCAAATTTGAGAACAATGTACTGAAATTTCAAGAAAGACTGTGTGTGCCGAATGACACTGAACTGAAAAGAAGAGTTCTGCAAGAAGGCCACAATTCAAAATTGTCTATCCACCCGGGGAATACAAAGATGTACCAAGATCTAAAACAGAATTTCTGGTGGCCGGGAATGAAGAAAGAAATTGCCGACTTTGTGTCCAAATGTCTTCATTGCCAACAAGTCAAAGCTGAACATCAACGACTTGCTGGATTATTGCAGCCCTTACCCATACCAGAGTGGAAATGGGAGCATATCACGATGGATTTTATCGTTGGATTACCTCGCTCCAGAAAAGGTATGGATTCAATTTGGGTTATTGTTGATAGACTAACCAAATCTGCTCACTTCTTACCTGTCAAGACAATCTATAATGCGGACAAATTGGCTGTTATCTATATGGATGAAATTGTGAGACTGCATGGAGTGCCTGTGTCTATTGTTTCTGACAGGGATTCGAAGTTTACATCGAGGTTTTGGCAAAGCGTACAGACTGCATTGGGTACTGAATTGAGGCTGAGTAGTGCCTATCATCCTCAGACGGATGGCCAGTCAGAAAGGACCATCCAAACCTTGGAGGATCTATTGAGAATGTGTGTCCTTGATTTTCAGGGAAACTAGGAAAGTCATTTGCCATTGGCTGAATTCGCCTACAACAACAGCTACCATTCGAGTATTGGTATGGCGCCTTTTGAGGCATTGTATGGCAGAAAATGTAGATCTCCGATCTGCTGGGCAGAAGTTGGAGATGGGCCTTTGCTTGGGCCCGAGATTGTATATGAAACGACTGAAAAGATAAAACTGATACAGCAAAGACTGAAAACTGCACAGAGTAGACAGAAAAGTTATGCGGATGTCAGAAAACGGGACAGAGAGTATGAAGTGGGTGATCACGTTTTTGTGAAAGTGACACCAATGAAAGGCCAGACTCGTTTTGGAGTCAAAGGCAAGTTTGCGCCGAGATATGTCGGACCGTATGAGATTATTGAGAAAATTAATCCGGTGGCGTATCAAGTTGCGCTCCCTCCTGAAATGGAGCATATGCATAATGTTTTCCACATTTCGATGTTGAGAGATTATCTCCGGGATCCCTTCCATGTGATTGAGCCTACCCGAGTAGTGTTGAGTGATGACTACACTTACGAGGAACGGCCCATACAGATTGTAAACAGACGGATCAAGAAACTGAGAAACAAAGAGATCCCGTTAGTGAAAGTTGACTGGTAGAACCATGGCGGCGTGTATGCCACTTGGGAAAGGGAAGATGACATGGCTAAGAGATATCCTGATTTGTTCCCACTGGATCCTGTTTTCTTCCAGAATGAAGGTAACTCGAGTTTAGAGGACTAAACTCCTTATAAGGAGGGGAGACTGTAACAACCCCATACTGTTTACTGGAAATTTACTGAATTACATACTGATTACTGCTAAACTGGAATGCTTATGACTGATAATTGAACCAACTGAAGTACTGAATGGACCGATTGAAAATTTAAACCGAATTAACTGAGCATGTTTATTGTATTGCATTTTTATCTTTTCGATTAATTGATTATCTGTTTGTGTTTTTATGTTTAAACTGCAAATTGAAGGCCTTATCGGCGGCCGAACCCAAAATTGATTGGTGTTCCATGATTAGTGGAATTTTTGTGATTTAATGGTATATTTAACTAAAATGTGATTAGGTATGATTAAACTAGATTAATTTAGGCCAATTAAAGAGTTTGTCGTAATTACACTCTTGCCATTGAGTGGGGCCTTGTTATTCATCTTTGAGGCCTTGTTTACACTTAACCAAAACACATTTCATCAGCCTATTTGGAGCACCCAACCGACCAAGAGAGGGAGAAGAAGAGAATTTGAGTTTGAATCTAGAGATTTGGCTTGTAGACTTGAAGAATTGTAGGAAATTGGCAAACTTGAGCTCTCAAACCTTGAATACAAGACCTAGGTAAGAAATTTAAGTCTTCATTGTTGTCTTTGAGCTAAGTCTTGCATGGTTTATGCATCATTGTAAAATTAAGTCATGAATTAGTTCATACATGTTGAATTAGAGCATAATTCATGCATGCATGTGTGTATCTTGAGTTAATTTCATGGCCCATTTGTACATGCATGTTTATAAGTAGGCTTGAGTCCATAAATTCATCATGTTCTTGAAGAAATGAGTCCATTTGGACAAGCTTTGAAGGTTGAATTTGGTTTGAATCCATGCATGTTTGCATTTCTCCATGTTCATGAAAAATGGGTTTGAAAAATGGTTTTAATTGACTCACCTTTGGGGCTTGAATTCATAAATTGAGCTTTGAAACTTGTTATACATTGAATCTAGATGTGTTTTCCAGAATTTGGGCCCAAGAGGTCGAGTTTTGAGTGAAAGAATGCTTGGTTTGAGCTTAGGAGACAAATCTGGAAATTCCAGAATTTGGCTTCTTCGCTCGAGCGAAGGATTCTTCGCTCGAGCGACCAACCTTTGTTCGAAGCTACGCTCGAGCATGGGATTGGTGGCTCGAGCATAAAATTTCAGCATCTAGTACTTTTACTGTTTCAGCAGCTCGCTCGAGCGAAGGATCTCTCGCTCGAGCGAATCCTTTGATTTTGGAAGCTCGCTCGAGCGAATAAAGGCTCGCTCGAGCGAAGCTCCTATTTTCAGCAAACTTTGCAAAATGTTTTCTAAGTGTATTTTTGCATCCTCATCCCATTCTAGGCATTCTTAGGCCTAGTTTAAGACATCTTAATGAGGATATAGATGTAGAACACACCAAGGCAAATTAGGGATTAAGTTATGATAATTCCCAACTGTGTAGCTTAGTGTGTGTTCAACCTGTGAACTGTGTAGGGTTGGCGACTGGGGAGACACGCTCTAGCATACCGTAGCCCAAACTCTGTGAGTAACAATTGTGTAAAGATATGTTCAACTGAGAATGTTTTCTGACTGTTTAACAGAACTGTTTTCTGAAATAATTATTGTTAATTGATTGAATGTATGTCCTATATTCTGAAATGTATTGTGGCGTCCTTAGCAACTATTGTATACTGTTATTGTTACTGTTATAGAGATCTCTGTCGGTTCCCTCGTGGAACCATTACTGTTTACTGATTGATGGCCGTCATTACTGTCCGGTCTTTAAGACCTACTGTTTATTGCTATGCTAATGGATGTTCCACATATGACTGAATAACTGTTCTGACTGAAAGACTGGAATATTGTTTAATGAACTGTTTTCATTACTGTAAGGACATTTCATTCTTAACCTCTTTATGCATTATGTTATTCACTGGGCTTTAGCTCACTGTTTATATATATATATGTAGGTGCTCAGCCACTAGACCGGAGCTAGGAGCGTGGGTTAGACTCCAGTTTTGTCAAGCCAGCCTATGTGCCTCACTGCGAGGTTCCGAGTTGCCATGTTATGGCTTTGGGGTGTTTTGTTTTCCCTCTGTCTGTCTCCGTACTGTTTTGGATTACTGTATAGACTGTCAGCTACTAACTGTACTGTTATCAAGGGATTAGGTCCCTTTACTGTGTGACTGTAAATTTTGTATAGACTGTACTGTTTGAATGTGTGAATGCATAAAAAACCTTTTTGGCATATAGACTGTCACAGCTCAATGGACATTATCTATTTACTGTATTGGCTTCCGCAAGGCCCTGAACTCTGTTTTACTGTACTACTGTTAAGCAGGCCTTCGGTAATCTCGGATTACTGGCCGGTTACGGTGCTAAACCCATAGGGCCGGGTTTGGGTCGTGACATGGGCCTATTATTTTATTGACCTTAGGGCTACTTTTCTACTACTATAAATAGACCCTAACGACTTCTCTCTCATTATTTTTCCTCTCCTTTCTCCTCAAGGCCGTGAGTTCTCTTCTCTCTTTCTAAAACTCAAACTTTTTCACTTAGATCTTTAGATCTACTCACCTAGGGTGATCTTTTCATCTTGGTCCTTTGAGAAAGATTGTAGATCTCGTCAAGGGCTTCCTTTTGGTCTGATTAGTAAGTGGTTTCGTTGCCATTGATTTTTGGGTCGTCATCTCTTGGTTTCAAGAGGTAGGGGTTTCTAGTTCTCTCTCAATACCCTCGTTTATGGATAGATTTGTGGTATTTTCTTTATATAAATACAAAAGTTTATATTTTTATGTATATTGTGATGAATCATGAGATTGGGGGTTAGGGTTTGTGTGAAAACCCATATTTAAATTATTCTTAAAAGAAAATAAATAAATTAATAAATTAACTAATTTTATTCAGAATCTACCTAAAATATATAATAGTGTGAAAAAAAAAATTAGTTTTAAATTAGCCCAATTCAATCACTAACAAAGACCTTATTAAGAATAAAAATGTTGTGGATGTTTAATAATTATTGTTATAATTTATTAGGAAAAAAAAAAAAGAAAAAAAAAGAGGAATCAGATTCGGTGGCAAAATATGCCACATGCAAACTTGCATGTAAGCTTGGTAAATTCCATCCCATTATCATTCTTGGGTGGAGGAGATGTGTAATGGATAGCATCATGAGAAAGAGAGAGAGAGAGAGAGAGAGAGAGAGAGAAAGAGAGCTAGCCTCGGAGAAGGTCTATAAAATGCACCTAGTGGTCATGCACAGAAGGTTCAAGGCTGAGCATAAACTATATACATCCAAATAGAAGGATAGCTTTTAGTGTATGCATGCATGTACTCCTTTGGACGAGCGAGGAAAAAATAAGGAAGAAGAATTCAGCAGAGGGAGAAGAAGAGAAGAAGGTTTAGGAAGCAAAATTCTTCTATCATTTCATCACCCATTTCAATCCTATTATTAAGTAAGAAAACCCTTTCAATCCTCTCACTTTTTTTTATATAATTAAAATTTTCAGATTATATACATATAATACATTGTCTAAACTGTTTTGAATCTGCCAGCATGTTTGCCGAATTTTTAGACAATTTTATACTCAAAATTTCGAGATGATTTCTTCTACAAAATTGTTGATAATGATGTCTAGTTCATCCAGGAATTTTGGTAACAATTTTTGAGCTTTCTACGAATTTATACAAATTTGTTTTTACTAAGACTGAAACTGTATTGAGAGTAATCTGTTTTGAATCTGCCAGCATGTTTGCCCGAATTTTTAGACAATTGTATACTCAAAATTTCGAGATGATTTCTTCTATAAAGTTGTTGATAATGATGTCTAGTTCATCCAGGAATTTTGGTAACAATTTTTGAGCTTTCTACGAATTTATACAAATTTGTTTTTACTAAATCTGAAACTGTGTTGAGAGTAATCTGTTTTGAATCTGCCAGCATGTTTGCCCGAATTTTTAGACAATTTTATACTCAAAATTTTGAGATGATTTCTTCTACAAAGTTGTTGATAATGATGTCTAGTTCATCCATGAATTTTGGTAACAATTTTTGAGCTTTCTACGAATTTATACAAATTTTTAACTAAATCTGAAATTGTGAGACAGATTTTACTATGTATTTGAAAATTTATTTAAATTTCTATACTAAGCCAAATCTGGTAACTTCTAACTAAAAGATGAAATTTGAGAAGTCTAGTTTCATGATAAATTTTTAGATTATGGATTTGATTTATAAAATTTAGTATGGAATTAATGTAAGGAAATGTGACAAATCTGTGTCATAAAGATTGCTGGAAATTTTACAGAATTATTTACATCTTATTTTTCTGAAATTCTTTCTGAAAAGTGACCTAAACATCCCTATTGAGTATTCTGTTCAATTGCACAAATTTTAGGATTGTGTAAATAATTTATTTAAAATTTTACTATCTAAGCTATTATGTTCATACCATGATTTAAATTAATTGTCTGTTAAATTTTGGACATTGAATAATTTGTGTTTATCATTTAAAATTAATGAAGAGGATTACTACCGGTTACTTAGGGTGAGCCCTGGCTTTTAATAATTTTTAAGTAAATTGTGTCGCGAAACCCTAAGATGGCACGGGGATTATTTGAACCCTTATCGGTATTTGGTTTTAGAATAAGAGTGGATGTGCGGGTGGCACGCAGGGAAGTTACGTACCCCTGGCAGATCGTTCCCTTGGGGCAGACCACGGATGTCACGGCTTGGGTATATAACTCCGGGCGTGGACATGTTTGGTAGTTCTTGAATATTTGACCAATGGGGGGTTTCCAAATTAACCGTGGCCATGACTTAGGGCGTTTCATGCCAGATTATGTAGAAGAAGGGACTGAGGCTGAAATTGGAGCAGCTGCTAACATCGAACCTTGGCTAACTTAGAGTCAAGATTTTATCACAATAAAACCCCGTTATCTCTTGTATTAGTATGTAACTATGTTGTGACGTTGTGGGTGAACTTGTAGTTTTATTTTGTTGTTGGACTTTGACTATGTAAGAATTTAAAATTTCCTAATTAGTAGTTAAACTTTTATCTAGCAAGTTATTGTTATTTTAAATCTTATGGTGTTTCAAAAAAAAAATTTGGGGCGTCACAGTTTGGTATCAAAACCTAGGTTTGAACCTTTAGGCCATGGGTAGTAGTTTATTATTTTTACATTTAAGAAAACCTTACGTTAATTTGTAATTTTCGGTGACTTAACTATGTTAGAACCTTTTTATTTGTAAGATGCCAGGGTCATCAGACATTAACTCTAACGGGGAAAATTCGGTGGAAAACTATGACATAGAATCTAACCCAAGTGAAGAAGTGGAGATGCCTATAGAAGACTATGAATCCATAGAATCTAACCCAAGTCAAGAAGTGGAGATACCTATAGAAGACTATGAATCTGAGCCTGAGCTTGACCCTGAACCTGATCCTGAGCTTGAGTTTGAACCTGAGCCCGAAGAGGTTGTACCGATATACAATCCTCTGGAGGTTATTGTGATTGAGTTAGACACTGAAGATGAGTCTATAGAAGGCAATACCGACGAGAGCACTGGAGATGTAGGAGCCACGTTTGAGGGTTGGGATGTGTGAAATGGGTTACAGATTGGTTCTTTTGTATATGTCAGACTTTATCCCCTAGGAGGTTGTGCTTGGAAAACTGAGAGTTGGGTGGGTACCTATATCGAACCTGTCCAGAATCTAAGACAAGAGATTCCCTGGGTATATCAATTAGGCCTCTTCCCAGATGGTTTCACCGATAGGGTGGGCGACCATTTTGACTTTTGGAGCCTTCAGTACATCATGCCCGACCCAAGCAGAATTGTAAGGAGAGATGGGTCAGTGGACTTCAGGGACTGGAGGACCTATCGGGAGGAGCCGGTGCTGCTGCTAGGGCATCGTGTGTGCGAAACTGCTATCTTCGTGAGGGTGCTATGGCGATTCATGGAGTTTTTCCAAGCCACATGGGAGCCGAAAGCCCTCGTGTGGAGAGACGTTCCTTGGCTATTTTAAGGGGTCTTAAAGGAGTTATAAACTAGGCTAACCAATTGTTTTGTATGCTCACATGTAAAAAATTGCCTAGTTTAGAATTGTGAGTGTAGGAGTTAACTTGGATTGTAGGGTATAGATACCCCATTTTTGACCGACCTTAAGACTCAGACGTCATCGATTGAGCGCTCGGTGATTGCGCATGTTGTGCTTGTTTTGAGGTTTCGGAGTTTCGGCTAAGAGCTTTACCCCCAAACCTCGAGACCCTTTTGTGCTTTGCCTCGGTTTGCGAACCAGGTTCTGTTTTCTCTTCCCGAAGGGAGGGAGAGGTCTCTTAGACCATCTCTTAGTGGCCGTAGGCTACTTTTTGTGGTCGTAGACCATTGTTCCCATTTGGAGATCAGTTTTCGATTTTTCGGAGCCGTCGACCGTGCGCCTCGGTTCGGGACCGCTTAACTTTCTCCATTTGCTCCGATTTTTGGCACACACCTTGTTTCCTCTCTCTAGAGGGACACTGTGGCCTGGGAGACCACCTTTGTTATAGCGATCTCGGGTTTTACCCCTTGTGTACAGTGGTTCCGTAGATGTTAACAGTTGTTTAAATCTTGTTTACATCCTTTCATACTTTGTATTTGAGTTATAGGATGTGTTGGGCAGGTGTGTTACAGATTGGTTGAACTTAGAACCAAAGGTAGTTGCCCAAATTTTGGCCTATCCGCTCGAGCGGAGCTTTTGACGCTCGAGCGGGGAGTTGGGTGCTCGAGCGGGGGACCTGTCTGCAAAAGTTCTGTGAGTGTGCATCCGCCGCTCGAGCGGGGGATTGGCCGCTCGAGCGGGAGTCTGTGAGTGCCGCTCGAGCGGGGGTTTGGACGCTCGAGCGGGGCGACTGGGTTAAAGCTCCGAGTTTTGACTTTTGAAATCACTTTTTCACATTCCCTTCTCTCTCTTACTTTTCCAAAAACACCATTGTTGAGCTTCTCATTCTAGAGCTCTACCTTCTCTCTAGGTATTGATCTAGTAGGAGTGATTTCCTCGCCTTTGGCCTTTACAAAAAAGTTGTTGATCGTCGAGGGCTACCTTTTGATCCGAAAAATTTGTGATTTGGAGCATTTTCGTTTTCTTCATCTTCGTTGTTGGAGCTCAAACTTTGAGGTAGGGATATCCTACTCCTTCTTATGGATTTTGTCTGTAGATTTTAGCGTTTTGATATGTTGGGTGTTGTTGGATAGTTTTGAGGAAGTTTGGGCCTTTTGTGTAATTTTACAAAAGTTGAGGTTTTGTTTATAATAAACCTAAATAAAAGTTTGGCATAGAAAAAAATGACATAGATAAAGGAATGTGGATGAAAATGGAACCTTAGGGTTGTTTTGTTAATTATGGAAATTTGCCCTAATTGTTTTAATTAATTAATGTATATAATTAATTAAAGGAAATGAGGAATTGAATTGGAAATGTTGAAATTTGGAATGTATGGGATTATATGGTGTAGTTGAATTATTTATCGCTCACCAAATTGAGATGTCGATATATTATCCATTTTGTGCATTTATTTTCTGTTTAGAAATAACTGCGTTGGGCTATCGGTGGAGGATAGTCTTGATTGTTGTAGACAATGCATGATGATTAGGCAAACGAAAACTAATCAATGGAATGTGTCATGGAACTTGACGGTTGATAGAATACATTAACTTTATGTATTGATTGATTGTATGTAGAACCTATGTGTTTATATACATTGTGTGTAGAGGAGGAGATGGGGGATGTACTCCGCGGTTTAGGGGAAGATGGGGGATGTACCTCTAAACCGGATAGTATTGGGAGGAGATGGGGGATGAACTCCGTAGATACAGCTCATATGCTTATCTTTGAGAAGTATGGACACAGCTCTTATGCTTGTCTAGAGAAGAGTAGATATAGCTCATATGCTTATCTTTGGTTGCATGATATAATTCTTATACTTATCTGTTGAGATGTTGATATAGCTAATATGCTTATCTGTTGATGTATTGATTCAGCTAGTATGCTTATCTATTGAAAATGGGATAATGAAAGGTAACATGGACTTGTAAGTCACGAAATTGAAATGTGATATAAGCGGATGTATTTGTGTTGGCCATCTATCAACTGCTAATCTTTTAGTCATTGTTCATAGCTGGTTTAGTGTATTTCTACTGGGCTGTGGCTCACCCTATATGGGAACATCATTTTCAGGTACAGGTAGCATGCCACCTCCAAGGACATAGCTTGGGAGGCTAGAGGCAGACAGACTTTTTGGATGTTATTTTCCTTTTTATGTATTACATGTAAATTCAAGCCTAGGGCTTAATATGTATATGAGTTAGTACTCATTCCTTGTAACCAAGTGTTGGCTTGGAAAGTTGTAAGCCCATAGGGCGTTTACTTTTATTGTCAACATGTAATACTTTTTGTAAGGAGATATTCTGGTGAATAGAAGAATGTTGGACTCTTGTATATCAATGCATGTCTCTATTGTTGGTTTTAATGTTTTTATTTTGAGGGCGTTACATTTGTGGTCATACGCCACTCTCGGTGCTTAACAGCCTATTTTCGAGGCGCCCGGCCACGTGCCCGGCTATGCATTGTCAGTGTCCATCTTCCCGAGTCTATTTTAGCTCGAACCTTTTGACCCCTTTTTTTAGCTTCTCAAGGAAGCTTGACCTTTTGAATCTTTTTTTTTTTTTAGCTTCTTGAGGAAGCTTGAACCTTTTGACCCTTTTTAGCTTCTCTAAGAAGCTCGACCCTTTTTAGCTTCTCCAAGAAGCTTGACCATTTTTAGTTTCTCCAAGAAGCTTGACCCTTTTTTTAGCTTCTCTAAGAAGCTTGACCCTTTTTTTTTTGGCTTCTTAAAGAAACTTGACCCTTTGCTCCAAGCTTCTAAGAGAAGCTTGAACCTTTCTTAGCTTCTTGAAGAAGCTTGACCCCTTTGCTCTAGCTTCCTCAAGAAGCTTGACCCTTTTTGCTTTAGCTTCTAAGAGAAGCTTGGCCCTTTTGTTCAAGCTTCTAAGAGAAGCTTGGACCTTTGTTCTTCTATAAGAGAAACCCTCTCCCTCATTAGCAAAGGTTCAAATTTTTTGACCAAGGCATACATACACCTATCTCCATACATCTCTCTACATCTAAGCTCCAAAGCTCCATTGTTCTTGCACCATTGCACTACACCTCCTATCCTAACACCTCCACCATCACTCTAAGCACCTTGGAGCTAGTTTTCAGAGGTTAAAGGCTTACTATTTTGGTCTAGAAGCTGCTGGCTCTTTTGACTACAAGGGTAACTCTCATTTTCCCCCTTTTAGCATTGTTTTGCTTCATATCTTAGCCTAGTTTTCAAGCATATTTGGGCTTTGTCATAAACTGAAAAAAGTCTTGTTTTAAGCTTCTTAACATGTTTGTTTAAGACCTCTTTTCTGTTAGGGGTCATCTACCCCCTTGCATGCTTCATTTCCTCTTGTTTTGAGCTATGCATTAGAGCATTTGTGTTGGCCTTGGTTTGGGCTTTTAGCGACTGAAATCCAACGGCTTTTTAGTGGCTAACATGTGTTTTTGAGCCTCAAAATCAGAGAGGGGTGACCCTCTCACCCCTTGTTTTGTTTACTAGCTTTGTTAGCCTTACAAAGGAGCCCATATTTGCACACTTCTTGAGGATGTTTCAGGCCATTATTTTTGAGTTTTACAACCTGCATGAACTCTGTCCAGAGTTGTTTTTGCCATGTTAGGTGTCTATCTTGCATGTGTAGAGTAATCATCTTCATGGCCTTTCAAAGGAGCCTTCATTTGCATGCTTCCTAGCCTCATTTCAGGCCCTTTTCAGTGAGTTTTAGGGCCCTCATAACTTCTGTTTAGAGGTGGTTTTGCCATTTTTTATGTCCATCTTGCATGTGTAGAGTAACCCCTTGCATAGCCTTTCAAAGGAGCACCTCATTCTAGCATGTGTTGACTGAGTTACAGTGGGTTTTGGGTCATATTTTGGCATGCCTTGTTTCTATTTTTGGCTGGTTTGGTAGTCCTTCACATGCTTCATATAGTTGTAGTGTAAGTCATGGTTCACTAGCTTGTTTTGCATGATGTTTTGGCCGCCTTTCCTAGCATATTTTGGCCTTGCCTTAAACTGATTTTGTGCATATTTTGGACTTCCTTAGCTCTGTTTTTGGGTCTCATGGTCGAATGATGCTTGTTTTGCATGCTTGTAATGTCCATGCTTAGCTTTGAGTTTCGAGGTCTGTTGCATGCATATACTGAGGTGTTTTCATGTTTTGGGGCCATTGCACATCATATTTCAGAGCTTACATGTATGTCATATTCCCATGATTTTCACTCTTTAAGTGTATTAGAGAGTCAGGCTTGTATGCCTCATTTACCGACCATTGCATGGGCTTCATTTGAATGCATTCCGAGCCACCATCCCAACACATTTAGCCACTGATTTTGGTCTGCATAGGGACTGTTTGGGGTTGGTTTCATCATTTGAGCATTGTTTTGCATACCTATAGTGCAATCCATTCCACTAGTTTCGGTATTCGGGCCATCTAGCATGCATTATGTGACATGTTTGCATGATTCGGGACCATTGTATATCATGTTTCAGAGCTGGAAAATGTGTGTTTGTATGCCATGTTTCATCCCTTGTCATGCTTTGGTAGAGTGGCATTTGATGCCTTAGGTTCGGTCCCTTGCATCGAGCATGTTTGCATGAGTGTTCCTACCTTTCATTCCATCATGTTTGGCCACTGATTTGGGTGTGGCTGAGGCTCACCCATCTTGGTTTAAGTCCATCATGCATTGTGTATGCCATTCTAGTCATAGCATTGCGCATGCCATGTAGTTCGTTGCATCGAGTATGCCATTTGATATTCGCATTGTGTATGCTAATCATATGTTGTCATATTGTTGCATAAGGTGTCTTGCATCGAGTATGCCATGTTAGTTCATAGCATTGTGTATGCTAGTAGCATGTTTGCATGTAATTCTCTGCATGTCTGCATCATTTAGTCGCATTACATTTAGGTTGCATAGTCCGAGTCGCATCGTGCATGCCATGTATATTGCATTGTGTTTGGAATAGGGTTTAGTCCAAACACGGGAAACGAGGGACGTTTCGTACCCAAAGTGACGAAACGTGCTTCAATTCCCGGTCACCGACACTCTTGACTATCCATGATAGAGTTGTTGGCTTTAGGTGTCCATTTGTGCATTCATTTCACATTGAGTCGTGCAATTCGACTCCTCGGCCATCATGCATCGAGATGCGTGATTGATGGCACGAGGATCGAGGACTACACTCCCTAGAGCTTGTGCAATGATGGGGAGAGTGGTCATGCACACATGTGTTGAAAATACTTTGCCATGCCCCTTTCTTGCTCTCTGTTGCAGCAAATCGGAATCCAGCAGCAAAAACTAGTCAGCAGCCTTCGGAAGTTTTGTACAGTGTTCTAGGACCAATTGCAAAACAAAGGCAAATCGGGGCATTGCAAGGAATTTCTCGACAAAGCGACCCGAACAGGCATGCATCTTTCATCATTCGGAACAAGAGCTGGGGCAGTCCATTTTATAGCTTGCATGCTAGTTTATTCGCTTTCCTAGTTAATTTGTTAATTAATTAGGATTTTGTAATATTTAATTAGCTAGAGTAGTTAATTATTTATTCGAACTGTATTATTTATTCGGACCCTCCGAGTAAGGGCAATTGTGTAATAAGTGTGCGTGTGTGTGATGTATGTCTTCCAACCCCACGTCTTTCTCCCTTTTATTTACCAGTTTATGATGGTTAGTTTAGGGCATGTTTCAATTAGTATACTTATGCTTGCATGTTTGCATCCATTCATCTGTCTTGCATGCACCGGGCTCGGCGCATCATACTAACTGCATTGTATTTCAATTTCAAGTTAAATACGTGTTAGCTGTAGCATCATCACCTGCCATCTTAGAATAGCCGAGCCTATCTTAGTTGCATTCATGTATGTGTTGCATTAGGCATTTCAGCATAGTTAGGATCATGCATTTGATTACTAACTAGCTTATGTTTTGGCTCAGAGAACTAGGTAAGCTTTTATGCTTTAACATCCTTGCATGTGTGTGAGTGACTGCCATGATAGCATGCTTACCATGAGGCTATGTGTTTATATGATATAACTGCCTGAATGCCTGTGGGTGGACGTTGGATTATCTAAATTGGAACAATTCATTGATTGCGAGTTTTAAGCCCACTTGAGAGTGGCAAAATCATGTTTTCTAAGCCCACCTGAGAGTGGCAAATCCACATTTTAGCCTACTTACGAGTAGCAAACCGCTTTCAAAAACAAACATGAGATGTTTTGTTCCAATTCAAGCGATCCGGTCTATATTTGTATGCTGTGCGCATCACGTGGTAAATCTAGGCTAATAATCGGAATAAGAGCACACAATGTTTTCAAAACTCGATATCATGGTTAGTAGAGGCCGATCTTTGATCGGGCGAGCGAGGGTGCTCACGAAGTGACCTTCCCCAATCGTACCCAAGTTTCCGAGCCGAGGCAACTTTGGTGATGACGGACACGTGGCCTTAGGCAACGAGTCAGGGTTTCCTAAATTTCCCAAAATAAAATATTTAGGTGGCGACTCTGTATCTGGCAAAGCAGTCTATGTTTAGCACTTCTTTCAAAAAATCTGTTTTCAAAAACGATTTGCCAGATTTGGACTCTTTGATGATTCATCGGTCTTGCATTGCACTTTGTGAGATTAGATACAGGACCGTGACTTTGAATCCTGAACTGTAGTGAACCCAAATGAACAAAACGGGATCTCCTCCCGGGACGTTCGGGGACGTCTACATAGGGGCTATCTTTTGCCCGTAGTATGTTATTTAATCTTTTCCCTTGTTTGCATATATTTTGCTGGTTGTAGCTTATCTAGTCTAATTAATGAAGTTTTTTTTTTTTATTTTCTATTCTTGCACATAAATATAGTAACGTATAATAATAATAAATAAATAAATGAATAAATCACAAGAAAATCCCATCATGCAGAATGGCTGGACGAACAAGAAATAATAACAACGGTAATGGTGATGGAGTGCTTGATGGCGATGTCGCTCGAATTATACGCGCAATTGCTGATAGGGTAGGCAATATACCGCCCCGAAACCAAGATCAAAACAAATCAGAAATGATAGCAAAATTTGAAAAGCTACGTCCCCACAAATTCCTTGGTGGATCAAACCCCCATGAAGCTGAAGCTTGGTTAAGACAAATTAAGAAATTGCTAGATACTTTTAACATCCGAAATGAACAAGATAGAGTGACCATGGCGGCATTTCAAATGGAAGGGAAAGTAGATCATTGGTGGGAAATGATCAAAAGTACTCGACAAGTAGAGACATTAACTTGGAGACAGTTCGAAGATCTGTTCATGGAAAAGTATTTTCCTAACTCGCCAAGGCAAGAAATGATTCAAGAGTTCCTCCAACTGAAACAAGGAAAAATGTTAGTCGCTCAATATGCGAACCGTTTTGAAGCTCTTTCACGGTACGCTTTAGCCATAATAGCAAATGAAGAGGATAAGGTTAGGCGATTTGAATGGGGTTTGGACACAGACATTAGAGGAAGATTGATCACAGTGCAACTCTCCACCTATGCTCAAATGGTGGATCGAACTTTAATTGTGGAACGAGAGTTAGCAGATTCCAAACGCATTCTTAATCAGCGATCAAGGAACAACAACCAACCACGTGGAGGAGGCCCAGTCCGCAACACCAGAAACCATCATGCCCCAGCACCTTATGCCGGAGGGATGCAACAGCAACAAAGGCAGCATAGAGGAAACCAGCAAGAAGGAAACTTTGTAAATGAGTGGAAAGGAAGATGTTTCAGATGTGGTCAACAGGGGCATCGTCGAAGTGAGTGTCCTCAAGGTGGGGAGTATTTTATGGATCAGCGAGGGGCACAACAATACAATAAATGCCAACCAGGGCGAGGTTCTAAGCCTACTCAAAATACTCAGGCCAACAAGGGGTAGCCTCAAGCCTCTAAGAATGCAGACCGACCAAGAACACAACCACAAGGAGCTGGAAATGGAAAGAAACCAGGAGGGACTAACCAACAGGCAGTAGGGAGAATGTATGCTCTCCAAGAAGAAGAAGATGTTGATAACCCATCAGTAATTCAAGGTATGTTAATCCTTATGAATTCTTGGGTTAAAGTATTGTTTGATTCTAGAGCTTCGCATTCTTTTATATCCACTGCATATGTGACAAGTTTGGGTTTAGAGCCAGAGACGCTAGAGATAACTATGAGTGTCGCTTCACCCTTAGGAGGTCAAACCCGAGTAAATCTAGTATGTAAATCTCGTGAGCTAGAAATCTCCAGTTCATATTTGATCTGTGATCTAAGAGTTATGGATATGTCTAATTTTGACGTCATCCTAGGAATTGACTGGTTGTCAGTTCATCGAGCCATTGATTGTTACCATAAGACAGTGACCGCATCCTTCCTTAGCGGCACGAAAGTTCAATTTAAAAGAGATAGACAAGATTCTCTAACTCCAACATGTCGCAAGTCGCGATGGCATGATCAACTAACCCGATGGTTGGCAAGCCTAATTTTGGAAGACGAAAATCGAAAGGATCCAAGATTACCCCACGTGGTGTGCGAGTCCGCTGACGTTTTCCCTGACGAATTACCAGGATTACCCCCAAAATGAGATGTAGATTTCACGATTGAGCTTTAACCTAGGACTTCACCGATTTCAATAGCACCACATCGTATGGCGCCAGCTAAACTTCGAGAATTGAAGGAGCAGTTGCAAGAACTGTTGAGTAAGAAGTTCATCAGACCAAGTACGTCCCCTTGGGGAGCGCCAGCATTATTCGCAAAGAAGAAGAATGGAACCTTAAGATTGTGCATCGATTATCGACAACTAAATTGAGCCACCATTAAAAATCGATATCCCTTACCCAGAATTGATGACTTGTTCGATCAATTAAGAGGTTCAAAATGTTTTTCCGAAATTGACCTTAGGTCGGGATATCACCAACTTCGTGTTAGAGGAGAAGATATACCCAAAACTGCGTTTCGAACCCATTATGGCCACTATGAGTTTGTGGTAATGCCATTTGGTTTGACAAATGCTCCTAGGGTATTCATGAGTTTAATGAACAAAATTTTTACCCCCTATTTGGACCAATTTGTGGTAGTATTCATTGACGATATTTTGATATACTTATGATCGGAGGAAGACCACGAGCAACATCTGAGAACCGTTTTGCAAATTCTAAGAGAGAACCAATTGTATGCTAAAGCTAGCAAATGTGAATTTTGGTTGAAGGAAGTAAAATTCTTAGGTCATGTTGTGTCCGAATCAGGGATATCAGTGGATCCTGCTAAAGTAGAAGCAGTAATGGGGTGGAAACAACCTAAGAATACGTTTGAGATTCGTAGTTTCTTAGGATTAGCAGGTTATTATAGGAGATTTATTCAGGATTTCTCCAAATTAGCCAAGCCGATGACACGCCTAACGCAAAAAGGAGTAAAGTTTGAATGGAACGAAGCGTGTGAGTAATCATTTCAAGAACTCAAGAAGAGACTGACAAGCGCTCCTATATTAATCATACCCGAACGTGACGTTGGGTACACTGTTTATTGTGATGCCTCTAAAGAAGGGTTAGGTAGTGTGTTAATGCAAAACGGGAAGGTAGTAGCTTACAGATCAAGACAATTGAAGAATCATGAGAAAAATTATCCTACTCACGATCTGGAGTTGGCGGCGGTGGTCTACGCACTTAAGACTTGGTGACATTACCTTTATGGCGAAAAAATTGAGATATTTACCGATCACAAAAGCTTGAAGTACTTGTTCACCCAAAGAGATTTGAACATGCGGCAGAGACGCTGGATGAAGTACCTTGAAGATTACTAATTCACCTTGTCTTATCATCCCGATAAGGCTAATGTTGTAGCAGATGCACTAAGTCGAAAGACAAGAGAGATTGTAGCCAACATATCAATTAAAGAATGGGAAATGGTAAGCACCGTGAATGGGTTTAAGTTACAACCCGAGACTCAGAATGGGAAGGGTAGGTTGTTTACAATAGTTACAACACTCCAAATTCTTACCAAAGTGTTGGAAGCCCAAAGATTTGATCAGGAGGTGGACTTCATCAAGGCCTGATTAGTGTCCGGGGAATCTTCGCCGGATTGGGCGCTCCATCAAGATAGTGGTTTAAGGTATTTCAGTAGAACTTTTGTGCCAAACATCGAACAATTAAGAGAGGAAGTACTTAAAGAATTTCACAATTCGGTTTTTGCGGTTCATCCGGGAGGAAACAAGATGTACCAGGATCTTAAGTGACAGTATTGGTGGAGTGGAATGAAGAAGGACGTTGCTCAATTCGTATCTAAGTGCTTGACGTGTCAACAAGTGAAGGCAGAACATCAAAGGCCGGCAGGAAAACTCCAACCTTTACCAATACCTAAGTGGAAATGGGAACACATAACAATGGATTTTGTAACGGGATTACCCCGGTCGCCACAAGGCCATGATGCCATTTGGGTGGTGGTTGATCGGTTAACTAAAACGGCAGATTTCCTACCAATAAGACCAGTAGGCACACTCGAATCTTTAAGTCGATTATTCATTCGAGAAATCATTAGATTGCACGGAGTACCAGTCTCAATAGTGTCAGATCGTGACTCTCATTTTACATCACAATTCTGGCAAAGTCTGCAAAAAGCCTTGGGTACAGAGTTGTGTTTTAGTACAGCTTTTCACCCTTAAACTGACGGTCAATCAAAAACAACAATTCAGACTTTAGAAGACATGCTTCGAGCTTGTGTGATGGACTTTAAAGGTAGTTGGGAGAAACATTTACCACTAGTCGAATTCTCTTACAATAATAGTTTTCAAGCAAGTATTGATATGGCACCGTATGAAGCTTTGTACGGACGGCCTTGCCAATCACCGATATGTTGGACAGAAGTCGGAGAAGCACCTCTTTTAGGGCCAGAGTTAGTTCAAGAAACTACCGAGAAGGTGAAACTAATTAGGCAAAGGCTTGAGACCGCTCAGAGTAGGCAGAAAAGCTATGCAGATCAAAGGAGAAGACCTTTAGCATTTAAAGTTGGAGATCATGTATTTCTGAAAATACAGCCTCGCCGAGGAGTTGTTCGTTTCGGAAAGAAGGGAAAGTTGTCACCTCGCTTCATTGGGCCTTTCGAAATCTTGGACAAAATAGGAGAAGTGGCATACCGTTTGGCTCTACCACCTCAATTAGCTAGAGTACATAATGTTTTCCACGTCTCTATGCTACGGAAATACGAGCCACACTCTTCTCACATCATCAATTGGGAGGAAATTAATCTTGATGAAGACGTGACATTTGAAGAAAAGCCTGTCAAAATTTTAGATCGTCGCGAGAAGAAATTACGAGGTAAAACTATACCGTTGGTCCGAGTTCTCTGGAGACATCGTGAGATAGAAGAGTCAACATGGGAGCGAGAAGATATGATACGTGCCAATTACCCTCAACTTTTCGAGTCTAAAGGTACGAATTAATTTCGAGGACGAAATTTTTTTTTTTAGGAGGGTAGGTTGTGAAAACCCATATTTAAATTATTCTTAAAAGAAAATAAATAAATTAATAAATTAACTAATTTTATTCAGAATCTACCTAAAATATATAATAGTGTGAAAAAAAAAATTAGTTTTAAATTAGCCCAATTCAATCACTAACAAAGACCTTATTAAGAATAAAAATGTTGTGGATGTTTAATAATTATTGTTATAATTTATTAGGAAAAAAAAAAAGAAAAAAAAGAGGAATCAGATTCGGTGGCAAAATATGCCACATGTAAGCTTGCATGTAAGCTTGGTAAATTCCATCCCATTATCATTCTTGGGTGAAGGAGATGTGTAGTGGATAGCATCATGAGAAAGAGAAAAAGAGAGAGAGAGAGAGAGAGAGAGAGAGTTAGCCTCAGAGAAGGTCTATAAAATGCACCTAGTGGTCATGCACAGAAGGTTCAAGGCTGAGCATAAACTATATACATCCAAATAGAAGGATAGCTTTTAGTGTATGCATGCATGTACTCCTTTGGACGGGTAAGGAAGAAATAAGGAAGAAGAATTCAGCAGAGGGAGAAGAAGAGAAGAAGGTTTAGGAAGCAAAATTCTTCTATCATTTCATCACCCATTTCAATCCTACTATTAAGTAAGAAAACCCTTTCAATCCTCTCATTTTTTTTTTATATAATTGAAATTTTCAGATTATATACATATAATACATTGTCTAAACTGTTTTGAATCTGCCAGCATGTTTGCCGAATTTTTAGACAATTTTATACTCAAAATTTCGAGATGATTTCTTCTACAAAGTTGTTGATAATGATGTCTAGTTCATCCAGGAATTTTGGTAACAATTTTTGAGCTTTTTACGAATTTATACAAATTTGTTTTTACTAAGATTGAAACTGTGTTGAAAGTAATCTGTTTTGAATCTGCCAGCATGTTTGCCCGAATTTTTAGACAATTTTATACTCAAAATTTCGAGATGATTTCTTCTACAAAGTTGTTGATAATGATGTCTAGTTCATCCAGAAATTTTGGTAACAATTTTTGAGCTTTCTACGAATTTATACAAATTTGTTTTTACTAAATCTGAAACTGTGTTGAGAGTAATCTGTTTTGAATCTGCCAGCATGTTTGCCCGAATTTTTAAACAATTTTATACTCAAAATTTCGAGATGATTTCTTCTACAAAGTTGTTGATAATGATGTCTAGTTCATCCAAGAATTTTGGTAACAATTTTTGAGCTTTCTACGAATTTATACAAATTTTTAACTAAATCTGAAACTGTGAGACAGATTTTACTAGGTATTTGAAAATTTATTTAAATTTCTATACTAAACCAAATCTGGTAATTTCCAACTAAAAGATGAAATTTGAGAAGTCTAGTTTCATGATAAATTTTTAGATTATGGATTTGATCTATAAAATTTAGTATGGAATTAATGTAAGGAAATGTGACAAATCTGTGTCATAAAGATTGCTGGAAATTTTACAGGATTATTTACACCTTATTTTTCTGAAATTCTTTCTGAAAAGTGACCTAAACATCCCTATTGAGTATTCTGTTCAATTGCACGAATTTTAGGATTGTGTAAATAATTTATTTAAAATTTTACTATCTAAGCTATTATGTTCATACCGCGATTTAAATTAATTGCCTGTTAAATTTTGGACATTGAATAATTTGTGTTTATTATATAAAATTAATGATAGAGGATTACTACCGGTTACTCAGGGAGAGCCCTGGCTTTTAATAAATTTTAAGTAAATTGTGTCGTGAAACCCTAAGATGGCACAGGGATTATTTGAACCCTTATCGGTATTTGGTTTTGGAATAAGGGTGGATGTACGTGTTGAAAATCAAGCTACTTTTATTGTTAATAATATATTCATCAGATGCCATATGCATCAAGCTACTTTTCTTTGTTTATTTCATATGCTTTCGGCTCCTTTTCTTTGTTTATGTTGTATGCTTTCGGTGGTTATTACTTTTATTTGTTTATAGTGTATGCTTTCATGATGTTGTCTAGACACACCATCATCAGGTTGTATAAACCTCCTATATAATGGAGTAGCATCGTAAGGCTTAATGCATTGAAACACAGAGCCTATTTGCTCTTTCTCTTTCAATAACTCTCTCAATATTTATTTCAAAATCCCTATTTCATTCAGTAAGTCTAGAACGTATTTACGTTGTGAGACTACTATACCTTTCTTTGACCTAGCAATTTCCATTCCAAGAAAATACTTAAGATTTCCAAGATCTTTAATCTCAAATTCCTTTGCTAGGAATGTTTTAAGTAAGCCAATTTCCTCCTCATGATCACCTGTTAGAATTATGTCATCCACATAAACAATGATAATTGCCAATTTCCCTCCTATGGAGTGCTTCACAAATAATGTATGATCGGATTGACATTGAACAAAACCGTACCCTTTTACTGCCTTAGTGAACCGTTCAAACCAGGCCCTGGGAGATTGTTTGAGACCATACAAGGATTTTCGGAGTCTGCAAACTTTGTTGAAATTTGATGTCGTCTCAAGTCCAGCCGGAATGTCCATGTAAACTTCTTCCGCTAAGTCACCATTGAGGAAGGCATTTTTTAAATCAAGTTGGTGAAGTGACCAATCGAGATTAGCTGCCAAGGATAAAAGTACACGAACAGTGTTGAGCTTGGCAACTGGAGCAAAGGTTTCTTGATAGTCAATGCCATAGGATTGGGAGAATCCTTTGGCGACTAACCGAGCTTTATAACGTTCCACATTACCATCTGCCTTGTGCTTTACTGTGAAAATCCACTTATATCCAACTGGTTTCTTACCTCTTGGAAGATTAGTAATTTCCCAAGTACCATTCTTTTCTAAAGCCCGAACTTCCTCATTGACTGCCGCCTTCCACTGAGGAGACTTGAAGGCTTCCTGAATATTCCGAAGAATGGGTATCTCCGTGATACTAGAAGTGAAGGCACGGAACGAAGGTGATAGCTTATCATAAGAAATAAAGTTCCCAATGGGATGCTGAGTACATGATCTAACTCATTTTCTCCAAGCTATGGGCATATTAAGAATACTGTTTTCTAACTCAGAATCAACAGTACTATCTGTGGTAGGAATATTGTTACCTGGAATGTTGCTTGGATTAGAACCCGGTTCAGCCTCATAGGATTGTTGAGAAAGTGCTCCTTCCTCCGTGTCCTCTTGGATGTGCTCATTATCTCGCAAGTCAACAATGAACTCGGAATTTTCGGCAGGTAAAGATTGATTAAATGACTCTGGAGGTGTGTGATTTTTGGTGGTGATGGATGGCTCACTAAATGACTCAAGGGTCCAAAATTGATATTCCTGGGTTAGAGTCTCCCCCTGAATGACGATTTTAGGATAGTAAGACTGGGTTTCAAAAAATGTGACATCTATGGAATTGTAGAATTTCCTTGTGACCGGAGAGTAACACTTATACCTTTTTTGATGTGACGAATACCCAATGAAGATACACTTGAGCGACTTGGGATCAAGTTTATTTCGATACTGGTGATGGATATAAAAAAGACAGAACACCCGAAAATTTTTGGTGGGATGGTGGAGATGAGGCGAGTAGTTGGAAAGGATTTTAGGAGGAGTTGACACGAGGTTTGGAAATGTAGTACCCTAGATGGCATCCTATTAATAAGGTAGGCTGCTGTAAGAACAGCTACCCCCCAGAAGAATTGTGGAACATTTGTGGAAAACATTAGCGATCTAGCAACATCTAACAAATGCCTATTTTTCCGTTCAGCGATGCCGTTTTGTTGTGGGGTGTCAACACATGAACTTAAGTGAACTATCCCTTCTTTTGCTAAAAATTCTCCTAGAATGGAGTTGAAATAATCCCGAGCATTATCAGACTTTAGAATTTGTATTTTTGACTGGAATTGTGTCTGAATCATACTGTGAAAATTTTTGAAGATTTTGGTTGTTTCAAATTTGTCTTTCATGAGGAAAATCCAGGTTAATCTAGTATGATCATCTATGAATGAGACAAACCACCTAGTACCAGTTACATTTTTTATTCTGGATGGACCCCAGATATCACTATGAATTAGTGAGAATGGACGAGACGCTTTATAGGATTGAATGGGAAATTGGGACCGTACATGCTTAGAAAATTGACAGATTTCACAATCAAAAGGTTTTGGATTTTTATTAAATAATGAATGAAATAAATATTGAGAGAGTGATTGAAAGAGAAAGAGCAAATAGGCTCTGTGTTTCAATGCATTAAGCCTTACGATGCTACTCCATTATATAGGAGGTTTATACAACCTGATGATGGTGTGTCTAGACAACATCATGAAAGCATACACTATAAACAAATAAAAGTAATAACCACCAAAAGCATACAACATAAACAAAGAAAAGGAGCCGAAAGCATATATAATAAACAAAGAAAAGCAGCTTGATGCATATGGCATCTGATGAATATATTATTAACAATAAAAGTAGCTTGATTTTCAACAGTACGGGTGGCACGCAGGGAAGTTACGCACCCCTGGCAGACCGTTCCCTTGAGGCAGACCACGGATGTCACGGCTTGGGTATATAACTCCGGGCGTGGGCATGTATGGTAGTTCTTGAATATTTGACCAAGGGGGGATTTCCAATTAACCGTGGCCATGACTTAGTGGTTGGTAAGTTAAATCTCTTTGGTGAGATTTCAATGGTCAATTAAGATATTAAAATTATTTGAATTATTTTAATGATTGTAATTTATGTTTACATTTATATTATTACCTCATGTTTATAATCTCATTATTCTCTTTCAAAAAGAATGGTAGGTTGGTTATGTTTTCTTACTGTGTTGCAAAACTCATGGCATATATTTTGTTGCCCTAGCGTTTCATGCCAGATTATGTAGAAGAAGGGACTAAGGCTGAAATTGGAACAGCTGCTAACATCGAACCTTGGCTAACTTAGAGTCAAGATTTTATCACAATAAAACCCCGTTATCTCTTGTATTAGTATTTAACTATGTTGTGACGTTGTGGGTGAACTTGTAGTTTTATTTTGTTGTTGGACTTTAACTATGTAAGAATTTAAAATTTCCTAATTAGTAGTTAAAATTTTATCTAGCAAGTTATTGTTATTTTAAATCTTATGGCGTTTGAAAAAAAAAATTTGGGGCATCACAGTTTGAAGAGAGTTGGGTTCACTTGTTGGGTTATGGTCTTGGGTCATGAGTTTGGGTATAAAAGTAATAGAAGGGTTGGAATAAAATATGTTTTTGTGAAAAGTCTTAATTTCTCTTAAAAACCTTAGTTCGACTCATGAAGATGGTTAATGGTTTTGCTTCAATTAATAGTAAAATCATGAAATTTAAGTGTTAAATTACATATGTACAAGTTTAATTGAAATTTTAAAGAATTTGAGAAATTTATGTAAAAGTGACGATTGAACTCATAATGTTGATATTTTAAATTATGTTATAATATGAAACCAAACTTGGAGGAAAAGAAATTACTAATGGTATGGATGATATGAGCTTTGTATTGAAATGGTTGTGTTGAATTTTGTTGTGTATTATGTGAATTGTATTAGGTTATGTTGTGTTGAGTTGAGTTGGGTTGTGTTGAGCTTGGTTGAATGTGTTGTGTGGAGGTGAGTTGTGTTGGGTTGTATTGGGGTTGGTACCTATGCGGGGAGTTGAAAAATAGTTTTTCGGTGCCCACGACTATCCGTATAATAGCCGGTAAATGTGGGGGATGGTTTTAAAAATTAAAAAATGGTTTTTTGGTGCCCACGACCGTCCGTATAATAGCCGATAAATGTGGGGGTGGTTTGAATTCAAGGTGCCCAATTGCCCTGTCTAGGCTTATCGCTGGACGAATGTGGGAAAAGTGTTTTTGGGTGTTTACACAGTCCTGCCGTATTGTAGCCAGCGAAAGTGAAAAAATGATTTTTGGGTGTCCACACAATCCTGCCATATTATAACCGGCAAAAGTGAAAAAACGAATGGTTTTCGAAAATGTTTTGGGTGCCCACGTCCTGCCGTATAATAGCCGGCAAATGTGGGAGATGGTTTTAAAAAGTTGAAAGTGGTTTTCGGAAAAAGACATAATTTTTGAGAAAATAATTTTTGGGAGTTCACTTCCCGCCATATAATAGCCGGCTAAAGGTGGAATGTGCTATGAATTGGGTGTCCGCTATCCCGTTTTATCAAATTGGCAAAAGGTGGAATGTGTTGTGACGTGTGTTGAGGTCTTTGATGATATGTGTGACTTGTGATAAACTTGTGAAATTACCATTTGATGTATAATTTGATATGCAAGGGAATGTATATGGAAATTATTTGAAAAGAGTAGATAATGAAATGGTAATTGGATAAGGGGTTAATGATAAAGAACTCACCGAGTTATTTGTATCTATAAGGAAAGATTAAGAGTTTTACTTTGTGATTAATTGAGAAACTGAATTAAAAAGGGTTTATTATCCTTGTGATGTATTGAGTTATAATTGATAATGCAAATGTGGATGTAATGTAATTGTTCTTGGATTTCCACGTTAAAGAGTTATAGCAATAAAGTATTGACAAGTGGGAATAGAGTGTATGAAGGTTGTTTTGAGTATTAAGGAAGCATGAACCTGAGGCTATGGAGTTTTAATAAATGTAATTAGTTAAAGGGGAGGATGGGAATAAAAAGAGAAATGTTATGGAAATTAAATGAGTTGGAATGGGTTAATAAATTTAAAATGATATTGTTCCTTAAACATATTCGTTTTCAAAAAGGATTTATGGTTTTCTGATAAAAAGGGGATAGTTCTGATGGTTGAAGGTTTTCTTTAAATGTTCAAATAAATTTTGAGAAAAAGATACTCTACGTATGATATTTTGAAATTACAAAACATTACCTTACTATATGGTATCACCCTGCATGCATGATCATTTCTATCTATAGGATGGTTGTTGATTTTGAACTATGAGATTCCTATTGGGCAATTGTGCTCACCCCTTGTTGTTTCATTTTTTTACAGGAAGAGAATTCGGATTGATTGATTGAAGGATTAGGAAGCTCATGTATATCTTGTGTGTAATCTCTTTTTACTTTGATATTTGTAATTACTTATTTGTAACTCCGTAGCGGAAACTTGACATGTATTATTATTATTATTATTGTATTCATCATGAGAGAAAAGCATGTACTATTATGTTTCTATTACTCAAGTGTAATAGATATTTTTAATTAATAAAAAAAAAATGGACCCAAATTTCAGGCTCTTGGTAATGTTTTCGAATAATTAAAATTTGCGGCGTGACAGACTTCCCTCATGATTTTGAATTTGAACTTTGTGAGTAACCGTTAAGCAACATTACCTTACATCCCTCGATTGTTCCAGTGCTACATAGATCCATTTTATCAATACAGGCTGACACGTGTCTGACTTTGATTGACAACTTATATAAACTCCCTAAATTGCCCCTTTCATGCCACGTGTTAAAATGTGATTGGCTTTTACAATTTATACAGCTAACAACTGTTAAATTCAATGTACATGCACATAAAATGTCGAGAAGATCATTTTTCATTGAGTGTAATGGTTAAAAAGCATTTTTTGTGTCCATTTTACTTAATAAACAAATTAAAAAATATTTAAATTAATAAAATTAAAATTTTAATACTTATTTTATTACGTGAGTCAAAGAATTTTTTTTTTTTTTTAATATAATAAAATGAAAACCAGACGGCCAAAAATATTTAACTCGAGCTCCACGGGTGTCACCTGTTCCGAACCCACAAACCTACCTCTTCTCCAAAATCTTCAAAACCAAGTCATCGATCTTTCTAAGAAAATTTCTTCATTCTATTTCTCAATCTCTCTCTCTCTCTCTCTCTCTCTCTCTCTTACATGAGACACAAGAACAGAGCAATGGAACTAGAAATGGAGGAAGAGAAAATGGATATCTATTCAGAGACCAACAAGTTACTCAAGAATCACTCTCCAAAACCCATCAAGAGTGGTTTCAAGACCTTGCCACTCATCATAGGTAACGAACAACGACACAACACATACATATACTCTCTCTCTATATATATATATGCACACACAAAATCTTTGCTTGATTTTGCTTTTGATTTGCAGTAAATGAATCGCTAGAGAAAGTTGCGAGCTATGGGTTGATGCCCAACATGATTTTCTACTTAATTAGGGTTTATCACATGGAAATTGTTACTGGGTCGATCGTGCTCTCTCTCTGGTCAGCTACTTCCAATGCTTTGGGAATTTTCGGAGCTGTTCTCTCGGATTCTTACTTGGGTCGGTTCCGGGTCATTGTTATTGGATCCATCTCTAGCCTCCTTGTAAGTCCCACAACAACCCATTCTGGATTGCTCAAATGCTCTGTTTGGCTGGTTGGAAAATATTTTCTTGGGAAATTTTGCTTGATTCCACTTGCTCCATAGCGTATAGTTTATTGTATAATTTAATGCAATGCGTGTACTCTGTGTTTGTTAATTAGCTTTGCAAAGAAATGTCTCTCTGTGACATTTTATTTTGTTGGATGTATTCTTTTTCCTGGGAAAAAAACATTTTTTTTGCTAATGAGAAGATAAACATTGCAATGGGTTTTCTTTATTTTCACCTAAATTTCTTATATGGTGAAGATTTTGGGCACCACAAACTAGGGTTTTTTTCTTCTTCTTTTTCTTACTCCTTTTCATGTAGTTGTTTCAAAGTCCATGAGATGAACGTGTATTATGCATCTTTGAGTGTGTATTTCAGGTTAACTAAGGAGACTTGATCATATTTCTATAATTTGGATTATACCATACTTATCCACATGTTTGCAGCCTATTTTGTTTTAGGGGAAGATGATTCTTTAACATGCTTCCTTTTTCAATTGATATTTTTTATCAGAAATCTAGGGCAGTGTTTATATTATTTTCAGTTAGCACTAAAATAAAGTCTCTTTACCACAAAAATTCAATGTCAGCTAGCATTATTGTAGAAACCGTCTTGATGGCTTCCACTATTTTTTTTCATGTATGCATTGATTAAGTTTCTTCCAGTTATTTTGGAAGTAACCAAACAGCTCTAATAATAAAAAAAAAATTTCGGATATGACTTTACCTTTTAGGGTGTTGTCATTTGAAATAAAGAAAATGAAAGTTCAGCCTTGTTATTCCAACTTTCAATCCATTATGATGGTTAGGTCATGTTGTTCTTTTTTCAACAGGGAATGACTTTTCTTTGGTTAACTGCCACGATTCCACATTTGAAACCTCCGCCTTGTGAACAGCTCAAGCACAATTGCAACTCTCCAACAACAGCCCAACTTGCTGTATTGTTCTCTTCTTTTGGGCTAATCTCCATTGGTGCTGGTTGCATTAGACCTTGTTCTATAGCCTTTGGTGCAGACCAATTGGACGATAAAGAAAACCCCAATAATGAGAGGAATTTACAGAGCTTCCTTTACTGGTATTATGCTTCGGGTGGACTCTCTGCAGTTGTTGCTTTAACTGTTATCGTATACATTCAAGATCATTGGGGTTGGCAAGTTGGGTTCGGAGTCCCTGCTATCCTCATGGCTGTCTCTACTCTAGTATTCTTAATGGGTTCTTCTATTTATGTTAAAGTTAAACCTAGCCAGAGCTTGTTCACTGGATTTGTTCAAGTTCTAGTTGTGGCGTTTAGAAAGAGAAAACTCAGTCTCCATCCAAGTGATTATGATGACTCTCAGAGCGTTGAATTGAAGCTCCTTTCATCATCTGACAACTTAAGGTATTGTCATCATCATCAGCTTTGCTACAATGAACTGTTGTGGGGAACATTTTTAATTATATACATGAAGCTCCTCATTACATTGGTTTCTTCTTGTGATGTGCTTTATCTTATTTTTATCCTATGTGATACAATTACTTTTAATAGCAATACATTGCAGCTGATATTTGATTGAAAAAATTTATTTAATTGAACTGAGCATATAGCCCTTGACAAAGTGGAATGGCAAAAAAGAATTTATGTAGCTGACCCCACTTGGTTGGGACATAAGGTTTAGTTTGGTTTAATTTATTGTAGCTGAGTTCTTAATTATTAGTGGAAATTGATTGATTGCTAAAACATTTAGAGCAAATCCATTTTACACCCGTTGTGGTATAGGTCCAAGGCACTTTACCTCATTGTCTTTTCAAAATAGCCATATACCTCTCATGTGGTTTTGGACTAAATTGCAACGCTAACTCTGTTAACATTAGTGTTAAAATGACAATTATACCCTTCGATTGTATCCTTTGTCTTCTTTCTCTACTCTTCATAACCACAAATAGCCAAGCTATTTAAAATTAAACAAAAAATCTTAAATCAAATATCAATTAAGAAACTTGATTTTTCTTAATATCTAACCTAATTTTTAAAATTTAAATTAATTCCTAATTTTATCACATATTAAATTATAAATATATTCATATTTATATATATTTGTATTTATATAAACGAATAGCCGGTTGCAAGATTATATATATACACAGTACTATGTTCTTGCCCAGTACTCTGAAACATTGTTCGCTTCAATTGGGTATAGTATTGACAAAGAATGTAAATTCACAATTACAACAACTACTAACATGAATGCATTTGATCTTATCTCAATGTGATGTGGGTTTGGATTTATCAATGCTTTTTGAGCATGGTGGAGCCAACTTTTTGAACCTTCATTGGGATGATTTGAGAGTTGGGTTTGGGGAGGCAGGGAGTTCGGGAAGGGACAGGGAAAGAAGTAAGCAGGGAGGCGGTGGCGAAGAGTCGGTGGGGGAGGTTGCAAGAGGGAAGGGGGTGGGGGAGGTGGGTTTGGGTGAGGGTTTGTAATAGGGTTTGAAGGTTCAAAATGAAGAGAAGGTGTCCTTGTATATTGAAATTTAACTGACTAAATTTTTTTCTTCCCCTACTCCCTACACAAGCGGGTGTGATTCATCTTCTGGTTATTTTTAAAAGGCAAGGGGGGTAAAGAGTTACTGGGCCATACCACGAGGGGGTAAGTAGATTTTGCCCAAAAATTTGAAATGACAACCTGTTTATAATTTCCTTTTCCCTCATGAAATGAATGCTTTCTCATCAATTTTAGCAATAGAGTTCCTATAGATATATATGATTTCTAGCACCGAAATTCCTAAATCCCATTCTTGTCGTTTGAGGAGATTAGTTGGTTTAATACATGCAGTTTTGACTCTTTGTAGGTGGCTAAACAAAGCTTGTATAACTAAAGACCCACAGAGAGAGCTCAACCCAGATGGATCACCTTCAAATCCATGGGTTCTCTGTACTGCAGATCAAGTTAATTCGCTGAAAGCATTTCTCAGAGTCATCCCCATGTGGTCCACCGGCATTGTGTTCACAATCAGCATGAACCAACTATCATTTTCCACACTTCAAGCAAATACTATGAACAGACATGTTACCACAAATTTCGAGATTCCAGCTGGGTCCTTCGTTATTTTCATGATTTTCACTGTAATGCTGTGGGTTGCCTTTTATGATCGCATAATGGTGTCCTTATTAGCCAAATATACCAGCTACTCACACGGGCTCACTCCCACAGTTCGAATGGGAATTGGATTACTTCTCTCATGCATGGCTACTGCAATGGCAGCCATAGTAGAGTCTATAAGACGAGGAATGGCAATTAATCAAGGACTGGAG